>CM076675.1:102204950-103404950 GCA_038501925.1 Xenopus petersii | reverse complement strand
ATTTATCACTCAGTAAATGCAAAATGCATAAAGCAGATGCAAGCGCCTCTGGCTGCAAGTCTCAATGCTTTAGAATGGGGAGCCGCCTTCTGACTCTTTTCAGCTTTCAAATAGTCATGTACCCCATTTTTAAAACAAATGCTCCATTAGGGTCAGGGCATGGGAGATTAGTGGCCCCAGCGAAGAGGAGATTTGTCGCTGAGCAACTATTTTCTTAAAACCACTTCAACCAAACTCCTGTGCACATTTTTACCATATTTATCAAGAAATTTACTCGAAAAAAGGGAAAGACTCGATAAATCGTAAAAAAAAATTAAAGTTGTATAATTTTTTGGGATTATCGTTATTGTTGTAAACCGGACATCTGCCATTGACTTCTACATGACCTCAGCAGGTTTGGGATGGAGTACTTTGATATAAAATTCTAGGAAAGCATGCTGGGGTTCCCCTTTAAAACTCCAAACAGAAAAATCTGACTTTAATTAAAAACCACCTAAATGTTTCCTTTCAGAGATATATACTATCAAATGTGGATCATCGCAGATATATATATACAGAGCAAGAATTACTGGCCCATGTATGACCAGCTTTAATTACAGGTACAAATACAAGGGTGCACAAGAGAAGGATTTTTGTGGACAGTTATTTTCTTTACATTTAACAAGTGAGTATTGGACTTTATAGTTTACACCAGAGGTTACATAGTTATATAGTTAAATTGGGTTGAAAAAAGACAAAACAAACAGCTACACTGAATGCTGGAGAGTGACACACCCCTCCGGATCAGCTGCAGCCAGCCAACCAGTTCAAGCAAAGGTTGCTACAAAGTATTAAAACATAACTTTTAATTTAAACCGTTTAAAAAGTATTATTAGTTTGGCCACACCAGCACACACACTCACAGCGTAGAAAAACAACACTACGCCGTGCGGGACCTTGTCCCTAAAAAACACACATTTAAAATCTCATTGCGTAGGTAAGAAAGGTGGTGGGTATACAAAAAGTATTTAGTCATAGGTTTAAATACCCATTATCAAATAGCTGCTCAAAGGTGCAATCATCAGTATGCCACCAAGAAAGTAGTATTGGTTCCCACCCATCCACCCTTTCCCCAGCCGAGTTCTACCTAGCTACGTTGGGAAGAGTGGGCGCTATTCACACCACCTTCCACCTACGCCACCCTACGCGTTTCGCTAACAAGCAGCTTCGTCAGGGGCATAAGTGCTGGTCGCGCTCCTTTCTCCCCTTTAAATAGGCTACAGGCGCAAGTTACTGCGTTCCGCATGTCCGTGACGTCACTTCCGGTTTCGCGTACTTATGTGACGTCAGTGCTCTTTTGTATGCCCTTTTAAGGGAGTTATGGCTATATCCGCGTTGTTTAAATCTGGAGTATAACTTGCGAGCTTCTACCTTGAAGTCATCTATTGTGCTACATAGTCTCCGTATTCTTAAATACTGCCCAGTTGGAATGCCCTTGATGGTGTTTTGGGGGTGCTGGCTACTGGCATGTAGCAAGCTATTTGTGGCTGTCTGTTTTCTAAACAAAGTGGTCTGTATATTGTTGCCGACCCCTCCAAAAATCTTGATATCTAGAAAATTTATCTCATCGCTGTTAATGTCGGCGGTTACTTTCAAATTGATTACATTGGTGTTGAGTTTATCAATGAATTCATAAAATTTGTCCTTAGTGTCGGACCATATCAGTATAATATCGTCTATGTAGCATAACCACATAGGGATATGTTGCGTGTATTCGATGAGGTCATCCCCAAAAACAAAATTACTCTCCCACCACCCTAAATAGATGTTTGCATAACTGGGGGCGCATGTACTGCCCATTGCGGTCCCCCTCATTTGATGGTAATAGTGTGAGTTAAAGGTAAAGTAGTTATGCCTCAAGATAAATTCTAAGAGATCGATCACAAAGGCACTGTGTTTCTCATATGCTTGACCTCTTTGTCTTAGGGTGTCCTTGGCTGCAGTTAAGCCTACTTCATGGATGATACTGGTATATAGTGACTCTACATCCAGGCACGCAAGAAAATCCTGGTTATTTAATGTTATACCCTGTAGGTGCCTCAGGGCATCCATTGTATCCTGTACAAAAGATGGTAGATTTTCTACAAATGGTTTGAGTATTGTATCTACATATATGCTCGCTGGTTCCGTCAGGCTGCCTATCCCTGAAACAATTGGGCGGCCTGGGGGAGCTGACAAGTCTTTATGGATCTTGGGTATTGTGTAGAATGTAGGAATAACAGGAAAATTAACCTTTAAAAAGGCATATTCATCTTTATTGATTAGTTCATTATCCAGACCTCCCTTTAGGATACTGAATAGTTCCTGTTGAAACATTGAAGTAGGATCACCACTTAATTTTACATAACAGGTCTTGTCTGTTAACTGACGTAGACATTCCTGTACATATGCAGCTCTGTCTTGAATAACTGCATTGCCCCCCTTGTCACTAGGTTTGATGATTATCTCCCTATTACTTTCTAACTCTCTCAGACCTTTCCTTTCTTTCCAGGTTAGGTTACAGGCATTGCTTAGTTTCCCCTTAACTTTCTGGTGAAGCTGTTTCAGGTCTGCAGTGCAGCTTTCAATGAACACCTCAACTTTTGGGCATAATGTGTTAGGGGGTGTAAAGCTACTTTTTGGTCGCAGTGAGGTGAAAGGGCCCTTAATGGTTTCCCTCCTCTGTTCATTGTCATCTAGCAAATAGCAGAGATCTTTTAACGCTTGTTGTTCCTCAACCGATAGACCATGTCTGGTGTCTTTACTAAAATGTTTGTGTAGTAACAATTTCCTGCCAAATAAATTGAGATCTTTGATCCAGTTGAAAAGATTAAGAGAACTGGTGGGGGCAAAAGATAATCCCTTTTGTAGTGCTTTCATCTGGTATTTATCAATGATGGTGCACGAGAGGTTAAAAACCTGAAATGTATCGTTACCTAGACCCGATATTGTCGGTGGCCCCACCTCTGTCTGTCCCTCAGCCTCCCCCGTATTTGGCCCTCCGGCCTGGGTGGTCCTAAAAAAGGTGCAGTGGAATCAGAGTTCTGGGTACTTTGTGACTGGCCAATGTTTTTGTTAATGAAAAGGGTAGACTTCTTAGTGGTTGTATTCCCTTTATTAACAGCTACTGCCCCATCACTCCATTCACTTTCCGATGAATAGTTACTCTCTGAGGATGATCTTTGGAAATTGTTGGGTTTGTTACTACTATAGATAGATTTGTTGGAATACATTCGACCAGAGGCCTGATCAGCCCTGTCACGGCTCAACTTTTTCCATTTTCTATTTTTAAGTTCTGCTGCCAATTTGTCGATGTTGGATTGAATATCACTTTCATATTTGCGATATGTATCATCGACCTTGAATTCTTTAATCAGTTTAAGGGTATTTTCTACTTGGGTGTTAGCTTGTTCTAATAGTCTGGCCTCTGTTTCCTTAATTAGCTTCATTAAGTCAATGGAGCACATGGTGAGGATCTCATTCCATTTTTTACAAAAATCCTCACTACACAGGTGTTCAGCTGGTTGCAATTTAATTCTTAAACCTCTAGGAACTAATGAGTCCGCTAAATATTTTTCCCATGTGATTAGTTCCCACCATAATTTAGTTTGTTTAACCATGGCTTTATTTAGTTCCTTAAAGGTTGCATCGACTTCAGGGCGCATTCCTTCGCCATTGCTTTTATCCAGGCCCTCATTAAAGATTTGTTCCGCTTCCACCCTCCATTTATCAAAGTAGTGAGGATTAGATAGAAAGCCTGCCATTTTTACCAAGAGTGGAAAGGGTGGGAGAAGAGGGGGTAGTAAAATATGATCTGGGAATAATTTAGTGATAGCTAGTTAGATATTTGAGCAAGTGAATATTATATTGCTCCAGAAAGAGATTGAACTCCACAAATATAGAAAAAGAATAGTCGGAGCCTGTGAGATTGGATTGTAGCCTTTAGCCCGCAGGTTGGTAATGCTCTAAATGAGCCAAAACAGACAAAACAAACAGCTACACTGAATGCTGGAGAGTGACACACCCCTCCAGATCAGCTGCAGCCAGCCAACCAGTTCAAGCAAAGGTTGCTACAAAGTATTAAAACATAACTTTTAATTTAAACCGTTTAAAAAGTATTATTAGTTTGGCCACACCAGCACACACACTCACAGCGTGGAAAAACAACACTACGCCGTGCGGGACCTTGTCCCTAAAAAACACACATTTAAAATCTCATTGCGTATGTAAGAAAGGTGGTGGGTATACAAAAAGTATTTAGTCATAGGTTTAAATACCCATTATCAAATAGCTGCTCAAAGGTGCAATCATCAGTATGCCACCAAGAAAGTAGTATTGGTTCCCACCCTTCCACCCTTTCCCCAGCCGAGTTCTACCTAGCTACATTGGGAAGAGTGGGCGCTATTCACACCACCTTCCACCTACGCCACCCTACGCGTTTCGCTGACAAGCAGCTTTGTCAGGGGCATAAGTGCTGGTCGCGTTCCTTTCTCCCCTTTAAATAGGCTACAGGCGCAAGTTACTGCGTTCCGCATGTCCGCGACTACAAAAGGGATTATCTTTTGCCCCCACCAGTTCTCTTAATCTTTTCAACTGGATCAAAGATCTCAATTTATTTGGCAGGAAATTGTTACTACACAAACATTTTAGTAAAGACACCAGACATGGTCGGTGAGGATCGGTTGAGGAACAACAAGCGTTAAAAGATCTCTGCTATTTGCTAGATGACAATGAACAGAGGAGGGAAACCATTAAGGGCCCTTTCACCTCACTGCGACCAAAAAGTAGCTTTACACCCCTTAACACATTATGCCCAAAAGTTGAGGTGTTCATTGAAAGCTGCACTGCAGACCTGAAACAGCTTCACCAGAAAGTTAAGGGGAAACTAAGCAATTTCTGTAACCTAACCTGGAAAGAAAGGAAAGGTCTGAGAGAGTTAGAAAGTAATAGGGAGATAATCATCAAACCTAGTGACAAGGGGGGCAATGTAGTTATTCAAGACAGAGCTGCATATGTACAGGAATGTCTACGTCAGTTAACAGACAAGACCTGTTATGTAAAATTAAGTGGTGATCCTACTTCAATGTTTCAACAGGAACTATTCAGTATCCTAAAGGGAGGTCTGGATAATGAACTAATCAATAAAGATGAAAATGCCTTTTTAAAGGTTAATTTTCCTGTTATTCCTACATTCTACACAATACCCAAGATCCATAAAGACTCGTCAGCTCCCCCAGGCCGCCCAATTGTTTCAGGGATAGGCAGCCTGACGGAACCAGCGAGCATATACAGTATGTAGATACAATACTCAAACCATTTGTAGAAAATCTACCATCTTTTGTACAGGATACAATGGATGCCCTGAGGCACCTACAGGGTATAACATTAAATAACCAGGATTTTCTTGCGTGCCTGGATGTAGAGTCACTATATACCAGTATAATCCATGAAGTAGGCTTAACTGCAGCCAAGGACACCCTAAGACAAAGAGGTCAAGCATATGAGAAACACAGTGCCTTTGTGATCGATCTCTTAGAATTTATCTTGAGGCATAACTACTTTACCTTTAACTCACACTATTACCATCAAATGAGGGGGACCGCAATGGGCAGTACATGCGCCCCCAGTTATGCAAACATCTATTTAGGGTGGTGGGAGAGTAATTTTGTTTTTGGGGATGACCTCATCGAATACACGCAACATATCCCTATGTGGTTACGCTACATAGACGATATTATACTGATATGGTCCGACACTAAGTTTTTTGACAGGTTCCTTTGCTTGCCCCTTAAAATGAATGTACTGGCAAAATGTATTGGCAACTTGCTCCTGTTTCACTAAGGGATGAAGCAGCAAGACGCGCACTTCCGCCAGCACACATGACTGACACGGACGAATGACCAGAAGTGACGTCACATAAGTACGCGAAACCGGAAGTGACGTCACGGACATGCGGAACGCAGTAACTTGCGCCTGTAGCCTATTTAAAGGGGAGAAAGGAGTGCGACCAGCACTTATGCCCCTGACGAAGCTGCTTGTCAGCGAAACGCGTAGGGTGGCGTAGGTGGAAGGTGGTGTGAATAGCGCCCACTCTTCCCAACGTAGCTAGGTAGAACTCGGCTGGGGAAAGGGTGGAAGGGTGGGAACCAATACTACTTTCTTGGTGGCATACTGATGATTGCACCTTTGAGCAGCTATTTGATAATGGGTATTTAAACCTATGACTAAATACTTTTTGTATACCCACCACCTTTCTTACCTACGCAATGAGATTTTAAATGTGTGTTTTTTAGGGACAAGGTCCCGCACGGCGTAGTGTTGTTTTTCCACGCTGTGAGTGTGTGTGCTGGTGAGGCCAAACTAATAATACTTTTTAAACGGTTTGAATTAAAAGTTATGTTTTAATACTTTGTAGCAACCTTTGCTTGAACTGGTTGGCTGGCTGCAGCTGATCTGGAGGGGTGTGTCACTCTCCAGCATTCAGTGTAGCTGTTTGTTTTGTCTGTTTTGGCTCATTTAGAGCATTACCAACCTGCGGGCTAAAGGCTACAATCCAATCTCACAGGCTCCGACTATTCTTTTTCTATATTTGTGGAGTTCAATCTCTTTCTGGAGCAATATAATATTCACTTGCTCAAATATCTAACTAGCTATCACTAAATTATTCCCAGATCATATTTTACTACCCCCTCTTCTCCCACCCTGTCCACTCTTGGTAAAAATGGCAGGCTTTCTATCTAATCCTCACTACTTTGATAAATGGAGGGTGGAAGTTTGTTTTGTCTGTTTTGGCTCATTTAGAGCATTACCAACCTGCGGGCTAAAGGCTACAATCCAATCTCACAGGCTGCGACTATTCTTTTTCTGGGTTGAAAAAAGACAAAGTCCATCAAGTTCAACCCCTCCAAATGAAAACCCAGCATTCATAGATACACCCCTCCCTACTTTTAATTCAATTCTATATACCCATACTATACTAACTATAGAGCTTAGTATCACAATAGCCTTTGATATTATGTCTGTCCAAAAAATCATCCAAGCCATTCTTAAAGGCATTAACTGAATCAGCCATCACAACATCACCCGGCAGTGCATTCCACAACCTCACTGTCCTGACTGTGAAGAACCCCCTACGTTGCTTCAAATGAAAGTTCTTTTCTTCTAGTCTAAAGGGGTGGCCTCTGGTACGGTGAAAAAGGTCCCCTGCCATTTGTCTATAATGTCCTCTAATGTACTTGTAAAGTGTAATCATGTCCCCTCGCAAGCGCCTTTTTTCAGAGAAAACAACCCCAACCTTGACAGTCTACCCTCATAATTTAAGTCTTCCGTCCCTCTAACCAATTTAGTTGCATGTCTCTGCACTCTCTCCAGCTCATTTATATCCCTCTTAAGGACTGGAGTCCAAAACTGCACTGCATACTCCAGATGAGGCCTTACCAGGGACCTATAAAGAGGCATAATTATGTTTTCATCCCTTGAGTTAATGCCCTTTTTTATGCAAGACAGAACTTTATTTGCTTTAGTAGCCACAGAATGACACTGCCCAGAATTAGACAACGTGTTATCTACAAAGACCCCTAGATCCTTCTCATTTAAGGAAGCTCCCAACACACTGCCATTTAGTGTATAACTTGCATTTATATTATTTTTGCCAAAGTGCATAACCTTGCATTTATCAACATTAAACCTCATTTTCCAGTTTGCTGCCCAGTTTTCCAGTTTAGACAAATCACTCTGCAAAGTGGCAGCATCCTGCATGGAACCTATAGTTCTGCACAATTTAGTATCATCTGCAAAAATAGAAACAGTACTTTCACTGCCCACCTCCAGGTCATTAATAAACAAGATGAAAAGCAAGGGACCTAGTACAGAGCCCTGCGGTACTCCACTAACAACACTGGTCCAATTAGAAAATGTTCCATTTACCACCACTCTTTGTAGTCTATCTTTTAGCCAGTTCTCTATCCAGGTACAACATTCTAGGCCAACATTCCTTAATTTAACCAGTAACCTTTTTGTGGCACTGTATCAAATGCTTTAGCAAAGTCTAAGTAAATCACATCCACTGCCATCCCAGAATCGAGGTCTCTACTTACATTCTCATAAAAAGAAATTAAGTTAGTCTGGCAAGATCTATTACGCATAAAACCATGCTGGCACAAACTCATAGTATTATGATTTGCTATGAAGTCCAGTATCTTATCCTTTATTAACCCTTCGAAAAGCTTTCCTACCACTGACGTTAGACTAACTGGCCTATAGTTTTGAGGCTGAGAACGGGATCCTTTTTTTGAATAGAGGCACCACATTAGCAATTCGCCAGTCTCTCAGCACTATGCCAGATCTCAATGAATCCTGAAAAATTAAGTAAAGAGGTTTGGCAATCACAGAGCTAAGCTCGCTAATTACCCAGGGATGAATACCATCTGGCCCTGGACCTTTGTTAATCTTAACATGTTCTAGTCTCTTTTGAATTTCTTCATGTGTGAACCATGCATCATTATTTGTATTACTAGAATTGGGACTGTTAAGAAGGAAACCTTCACTTGCTGATTCCTCATTTGTGTAGACAGATGAAAAATATGAGTTCAGGATCTGCGCTTTTATTTTGTTTTCATCAACCAGCTGACCCCCCCTCTGATAGTAAGGGTCCCACCCCTTCCTGCTTCATTTTTTTACTATTAACATATGTAAAAAATAATTTTGGAATTTTTTTACTGCTTGCTGCAATATCATTTTCTATAGCAATTTTAGCTTGCCTTATAGCTTCTTTGCATGATTTATTGGCCTCCTTGTACCTTATAAATGTTTTGGCTGTACCAGCTAACTTGAAAGCCTTAAAAGCACGTATTTTCTTACCCACCTCAACACCAATGCTTCTATTGAACCAAAAAGGTTTTGCTTTGCAACGACGTTCCTTGCTTACAAGTGGAATATACTGACAAGTATATTTATTAAGCAGCATTTTAAAGACTTCCCATTTTTGTTCTGTGTTTAACCCTGTGAAAAGCATTTCCCACTTAATATGTTGCAGAGATGCCCTTATACTGTCAAAGTTTGCACGTCTGAAATTTAGTGTTTTAGTTATTCCCTTATAGAATTGCTTCTGCAACAGAATCTCAAAGGAGACCATGTTATGATCACTATTCCCTAAATGCTCACCCACACAAATGTTAGAGATTAGTTCAGTATTGTTAGTTATTACAAGGTCCAAAAGAGAGTTATTCCTAGTAGGCTCTTGAACGAGCTGGAATAAAAAGTTGTCATTCAGCATATTTACAAACCTACTAGCTTTTTCTGTCTTAGCAACCCCATTACCCCAGTCAATGTCTGGATAATTGAAGTCACCTATAGCAACAACTTGACCCAGCTGTGAAGCCGCTTGTATCTGCAAGAGTAGCTGGGCTTCATACTCGACACTTATACGCGGTGGTTTATAGCATACACCAATGATAATTCTTTTTGTTACCTTTTGCCCAGTCAAAATCTCTACCCAGAGTGATTCTACACCCTCACCAGTGCCAGCTATTGTTATTTCTTTAGCGCATGGCTTTAATTCAGGCTTTACATACAAACACACTCCTCCGCCCTTTTTAATCCCTCTGTCCCTCCTAAAAAGGGTGTAACCATTTAAATTCACAATCCAGTCACATGTTTCATCCCACCAGGTCTCAGTGCTACCAATTACCGTATATACTCGAGCATAAGCCGAGTTTTTCAGCATCCAAAATGTGCTGAAAAAGTCTACCTCGGCTTATACTCGGGTCAGCGGGCAGTAGCTGAGATTGCAGTCACTTTTAATCATTCCTATACCAACAGTTCACTTGGGGAGAGACTGCAATATCCCACAATGCCCTCTGTTGGTTATATGAAAGAATAACCGTGCACCCTCTGTTGGTTATATGAAAGAATAACAGTGACTGCAATATCACACAGCACCCTCTGTTGGTTATATGAAAGAATAACAGTGCGCCCTCTGTTGGTTAAATGAAAGATTAACAGTGACTGCAATATCACACAGTGCCCTCTGTTGGTTATATGAAAGAATAACAGTAACTGCAATATCACACAGCGCCCTCTGTTGGTTATATTAAAAGAATAACAGTGACTGCAATATCACACAGCGCCCTCTGTTGGTTATATGAAGGATTAACAGTGATGGCAATATCACACAGCGCCCTCTGTTGGTTATACAAAAGGTTAACAGTGATGGCAATATCACACAGCACCCTCTGCACATGGTAGTGCGACAGTGGGACAATGCACACAGTAATCCGTTTGCCAATTCTCTGTCACCATCAACTTTGCAAAG
Source organism: Xenopus petersii (assembly GCA_038501925.1). Classification (NCBI taxonomy): domain Eukaryota; kingdom Metazoa; phylum Chordata; class Amphibia; order Anura; family Pipidae; genus Xenopus; species Xenopus petersii. Next base: position 103,394,620 of record CM076675.1, on the reverse strand, counting down.
AAGTCCGGTTGATCGCTGGGGTGGTCGCTTTGGCAGAATGTCCGCTGCTGGGAGACAGGGCTGTAGTTGTGTCTAGGCTTATACTCGAGTCAATACGTTTTCCCAGTTTTCGTAGGTAAAATTAGGTACCTCGGCTTATACTCGGGTCGGCTTATACTCGAGTATATACGGTATATCATAATTTTTAGAGCATGCAATTAATTCCAGGTCTCCCATTTTACCTGACAAACTCCGTGCATTTGCCAGCATACAGCGGAGGTTACTACTTTTACTTTTGAAATTTGCATTACTTAGTGAATAATTATATGTTAAGTTAGTATTATTCTGTTTTCCTTGTAACAGAGGGACCTCCTTAGCTGGTAAACTGTATGCCCCCCTCACTCCTCCCCCATGACCCCTTACTAACCCCACTGCCCCGTCTACCCTAGCTTCCCCATAATTCTTTATCTCACCCACCCCGCCCTTGCCTAGTTTAAACACTCCTCCAACCTCTTAGCCATTCTTTCCCCTAGCACCGCGGACCCCCTTCCATTGAGGTGCAAACCGTCACGACTGTATAGGTTGTACCCCAATGAAAAATCAGCCCAGTGCTCTAGGAACCCAAACCCTTCCTTCCTGCACCAAGACTTGAGCCACGCATTTAGCTCCCTAAACTCCCGCTGTTTTCCTAAACTTGCACGTGGCACAGGCAAAATTTCAGAAAAGATGACATTGGAAGACCTTTCCTTGATCTTAGAGCCTAGATCCCTGAAATCATTCTTTAAGGTCTTCCATCTACCATTTATTTTGTCATTAGTACCGATATGCACTAAGATAGCTGGGTCATGCCCAGCCCAACCCAATAATTTGTCTATCCGATCAACCACATGCTGAACCCTGGCACCAGGTAGACAGCAAACTGTTCGGTTGTAGGGATCTGGACGACAAATAACCCTATCCACTTTCCTAATAATTGAGTCCCCTACAACCACAATCTGCTTAGGCCTGACTCTACTCTCCTCCCCTCCACTACTAGAGAAACTGGTCTCCCGGCTGTTAGAGAGATCAGCCCCATCTAGAATTGCCAATCCAGAGTTCATACTCCCATCATCTTCACACAATCTGGCAAATTTGTTGCGATGTATAATCTCCGGATCAGCCTCCATTTTCCTTTTGCCCACCTTAGAACTGTCACCCAGCTAGCTGCCTCACTATCCTGCTGCTGTTCTGTTCCCCCCAAACTATCTGACCCCGCTAGGTCCTGCTCAGTGAGCAAAAGACTCAAGATTGTCAATCGACCGCAATGTTGCAATTTGTTGCTCTAGTGCTCTAACGTGAGCAATTTGCTCACAACCACCACAGAGGTAAGCATTTTGGATCTCTTGTTCCAAATCTGTATACATATGGCAGACTGTGCACTGAGTCAGACCTTCAATCTTGCTAGCATTCATTATCCCAGTTACAGATCAAAACATGAAAAAATAAAAATAAATATATAAAAAATGTCCAAACTTTTTTGCAACGAGGGCCAGATTTAGTGAGGTGAAAATGTGTGGGGGCTGACCATTCAGCCTGACATTCTTTGAACCGTTAACATCATTTTACTCATTTAAACAAGGAATCGCGTAGCCGTAAAAAGGAATATTAAGGCACATTAGTGAAATGATCTGCCACTTGGTCTATACTGCTGCCTGTGTGCTGAAGGTGTTAGCAATAGACACGTACTGGCACGTAGTGATGCGCCGCTCTCGCATACGGCTTTAGTTTACTGTACTGGCACGTCAGTACGTCTATTGCACCTTCAGCCCTAAAGAAGTATGTGAAGCGGCGCATCACTATGTGCCAGTACATGTCTATTACTAACACCTTCAGCACACAGGCAGCTGTATAGACCAAGTGGCAGATCATTTCACTAATTTGCCCAAATATTACTGCTACGGCTACGCAATACCTGATCGCACTATGCTGGCGGGCCACATTATTATTAATTTCATGATGGAGGCTGAGGGCCGGTGTAAATTTGAAAACGGCCCACAATTGGCCCCTGATTTTGGACATGCCTGGTTTACACTTTAATTTTATTTGTCCCGGGAGCCAGCGGAGCTGAGATTTTGTACAGTAGTGATGAAAGTCAGCTTTTATTTAGCATTTCCTTCTTCCGCATTTCTTCATCAGATTAGATACAAGACCACAAGAATTATTTTTGCCGATTTATCAGGGAGGGGAAGGACTTTGCTTGTCACTTTGCAGACATCTTAAAGAGATATAGCTTTCAACAGTAGTGAATGTAATTGAGTTATATGGTATATTCTGATAGAGAAGAGGTTAGGACAGAGAGAGGGAGACAGTGCAGGTGGGTTAGAGATCTGAGAGTGCAGTAACAATAACTAACATGCCCATGGGGAACCCTACTGTAGATATAGGGCAAACAGCATATCCTACATATATATATAAATAAACAGTGTGGATTATAGAACATACAAAATCCATGACTGCATGACCCATACAAAAGAAAAACACATACTTCAATGCGTTATTTCTTTATTGCTAAAGGTAATGCACCAAGTGTGTGTTGGATGGCTGTCAAACATATTCAAAGAGGGATTAATAAAAAAGTTATTACTTGGAAATGAAGCCAGATGGATACTACTGAACCCACATATGAATAAAGCATGGAGTTTAAAATGCTTCTTGAGAAAATGTACCTTTTATAAATTCTAGATTATGGATAGTCCTTTCTAGGTTATATCTTCTGATATAAAAATGATGCAGTTGAGAAAAGGCAGTTTAGTAGTGATGTGCGGATCCACAAAAAGTCACATTGGCGCCATTCATTAAAGATATTCCTTCACACCACTGTAGTTGCACTCAGCTGCTTTGCCTCTTGTTCTGAACTGCATGCAAGTCTTCTTGAGGGTGGCCGGCTAAAATGTAAATCACCGGCGCTATGGCACTCTGCAGAATTCGTTTTCTGAAGTCGCCCGAAGTTTCCTTGTGAGGCAAATTCGGAAAACGAATCGTGCCGAGGGCCATCCCGCCATGGATTTGCATTTTAGCCGGCGGGAAGGCAGTTCAGGGAGATTAGTCACCCGAAGAAGAGGAGATTTGTCGCCGGGCGACTAATCTCCCTGAATCTGCCTGTGTGCCCTGACCCAGAATTCAACCCTTACTGAAAAAAACCTACCCCCTACCCTACGTAGTAAGGTGGAGAATTCCCTTCAACAGTAGTGAACAATTATGTTGGATAGTGTTGTGGAAAATGGGGCTTCATTTGGTGAACTGTCAAGTGTTTCACAAGCTGAATTCATAAAATGTTTAAGATTTTATTTTTTGACTGTACAAATAAAAAAGACTATGCCACTAAGAGAAATATCCATATTATAAAGGTATGTTATCCAGGAAAGTTCAAAGCTAAATGCTAAATGTTAGGTTTCAAATTGGTAGTGATGTATATAACCAGACAATGAATGAGTTTCTATGTAGGTCATAGCACTGCCAACTAGAACAGACAAAGAACTTTAGTTTGGTCGATTTTTATATGAATTAGAGGAGAAAATCTTGCTCTGCTTGTCTCAACCAGGCTGGAATGATTGTTCTGATGTTTTTGAATTTCTCTGTTTGGTTAATGGCTTAGAATACTTATTCGCTTGTAATTAAACAGTTAAAAGAAATTAATAAACAAGAGCAAAGAACAAATCCAATACGTATAGCATGCGTATTTAAGCAGAGTGTTAAAATAAACAGGTCGGACCAGTAAATGCCTGAAATATCAAATTTGGGAAAGGCCCAGAGCTCAATATTTCCTCCTTGTCTAGTTACAGTAGCTGATGATTGCAACAAGCATTTTATGGTTATGAAATAGTGTCATTTGTATTTTAGTAGATGACATCACAGCTGACACTGATAGGGTCTATTATTAGTAAGTCTGTAAATACAATTGCCTCATTAATTTGAATTTTACGTACTCTTTTCTTAGTAATATACATTATGTAACAGTCATACCAATAACAAGGAAATTGTGAATAGGTGTTTATTGGGCCAGTAAAGAAATGCCTCTAACTTTCAGAAAAATAACCACAATTTGGTTAAAAACAGGTAAATACATCCTTATATTGTTACTTTATATTTAATAAATCTTGAGACAGTGTCTTATTCTCTGCAAAATACAGTAAATTTTATGCGCAGGAACAATTGTTACAGCGCAATAAAGAGTTATCAGTACTTTTGGATTTACCTGCGTAATTTCCATGTTAAGTTGGCCATACACGGGCCGATACAAGCTGCCGACAGACCGAGTCGGCAGCTTATTGGCCCGTGTATGGGGGCCCCCGACGGGCTTCCCTGATCGAGATCTGGCCGAAAGTCGGCCAGATCTCGATCGGATGGGATTAAAAATCCCGTTGGATCCCAGCCGCATCTGTTCGTTGATGCGGTCCCGCGATCCGACCGCCCGTTTGCAAACGCTAGGATCCAATCGTTGGGCCCTAGGGCCCACGATCGGATCAGCCCGATATTGCCCACCTCGAGGTGGGCATATCGGCGGAAGATCCGCTCGTTTGGCGACATCGCCAAATGAGCGGATCTCTCCATGTATGGGGACCTTTATATGATCTGTTTCAATTTCCTTATCAGGAAAGTTTTGATAAATGGGGAAAATATAGAATTCTGGGATCCTTCATGATTCCCAAGTTTGATACGTTATGTGAGGTATGGAGATGCAGAGCACCCTCTGTATTGGTTGCACTGCAATGAAAAAATTGCAATTTCCCCTCTAACTATACTAGCATCACTTCTGGCATTTAATAAAAGCAATAGCGTATGATTTGCTGGCCACTATTTAGTTGGGGGTTGGGCTGGGGCTTACAAGCTCCCTGCTTTTTCACAAGAGCTTCTGAGTTAAGGTTAAGTTGGTCTTACGACTTAGTCACACTGTTTCCGGGGACATGATTTTAAATGCACTACAAATTAAAATGCTAATGGATAGTGTAGGACTCACGTACATGAAGCGCCTTGTTGTGGCACGTGAGCTTACATATTTTGGCATATAAGTGTGGTACTAACACCTCATTTATTGTAATAATTATTTTTAAAGGCAAAACGTGAACTGGCAATTTTTCTCTTCAATTTAGTTATTCCTTTTAATTCAACTCTGTAGTGAAACCTTGAAAATACAACAAAATCCAAGTTAGTGATAATCCCAGGGTTCTGTTACGATGTTGCACTTGCAAATAATTCATTGGAACAGGCTGGATTGCTGCATTTTCCACCTGTTAGCAGGAATGTGAATGGCACAATAGGCATCCAACTTTGTGTTAATTTTAGCTCTTTTCACTTGCCCTTGTAATCACAAATGAATCTTTTTAGTTGGGTAATTGTGTTCTATTTCCAGTGTAATAAATCAATTATTGTGAAAAAACTGCCAAGTGATACACAGTGCATTTCCACTTAGCAAACATTTCCAGTGGTGAGCTTATCCTTAACCCACCAACTGTTTCTGAAACAGATTCCCATACGTAACATTTTAGTTTAGTATATTATAGTGTTAAAATATATTTTTTTGCATATCTTTATAATCCCAAATCCACATGGACTTCCCCCCTTCCCTCATTTATCAATACATTTTCACAAAAATATCTTGTGTGGGAAAAGACTCAAAAAATCATCAAAAAATCAATTTTTTTAGATTTGTCACCGAAAATTGCAACTGTTTCGGATTTGACGCCTGAAACCTTAGACTTTTTTGAATTTGACGTCCGAAACCATGAAATCTTTGGATTATTAAAGAAACCCAGCGCAGATCAGGATATCTAATATCGGACATCTGCCATTGACTTCTACATGAACTCGGTTCTGAGTTGAAGAACTTTTTTACTCTCACTTTTAACACCAAAAATGGTTTAATAAATGACTGAAGGGAGGGCAGGTATTCTATGGGACAAACGGTGACTGCAATGATGTCAGTGGAGACAAATGTGCAATCTGGATCGCAGGTAAACTAAATTTCTATTTCTTCTGTGTAGCATATTCCATTTTCTCATCTAATTGCTACCTGAAGAATAACTACTCATAGTGGATAGAATTATTCGAGACATTATTCAGGTATTTTCGCTTACATTGCTGCAGTATTGTTACACTTGTTTTTCACATGGGTGACAAAGTATCTTTTGAATAGATTTATAAGAGTTTACCAAAAAATCTTACTTATAAGGAATTGAATACTCTTCCTTAACCAATGTCTGTACGCTTGTTTAAAGCCAAATTCAATTAAGCCTCCCCTTTTTTTGAGCGCTAATGAATTAATCAATTCATCATTTAGCAAGTACAGTGATTTAAACTTTAGCCTATATAATAACACATTATAGTGCTCCATTTTCATTATTCACTCACTGTTATCATGGAAAGCTCAGTTTTAAGTAAAGAAAGCAAAGTTTTATAACAAGGTCATGTCTTATAGACAAAAGAAAAGTAAATTCTGAAGTCCTATTCTGCATTTAAACTCATAGGTCAGAATTCCAAGTAATCAATTTGTCTCTAGACAAACTAAAACTATCGGACATTTTCTCTCACCTAGCTTTGTAGAAAATATTGAACCCACGCATACCCCTAACAAAAGAGCTATATTTTTTCCTCCTCCAAATCCAGAAAAATATACTATATAAAACAAAATATTAATTATAATTCTAAAAGTGCTGTCTATCTTATAACGTGTAAAAAATACTCTCAGCAATATGTTGGCCAAACCAGTCGCACTTTAAAGGAGAGAATTAGAGAGCACATACTTTAAGGGGAACTAAAGTCTAAAATAGAATAATGCAACAAATGCTGTATTTTGTATACTAAACATTACCATTAACTTACTGCACCAGAAGCCTAATTAAACAAATGATTTATGCTTTCAAAGTTGGCCTTTGGGGGTAGAGTTGCCGGTAAAACACCTGTCAAGGCCGGGGCTGGTATTACAAATTTACCGGCAATGTAGCTGCTGGTAAATTTGTAATACCCTTAAAAAGGCCCGCCCCCAATCCCCTGTAAACGTATTTTTTGTGCCCGTCTTGAAATATCTGTGCTGTGGCCATGTCCCCCGTTATGTCATGGTCCCACCCCTTTTAACGTCACACTCTGCCCCTTTTTGTTTCCGCCCCCACCAGCCAGTAAAACATTTAGGAAAAGGTGGCAACCCTAGTTGGGGGTCATCATCTTGCAACATCTCTGCAAGACCAAGACCACGCACATGCTCAGTGTGGTCTGGGCTTCAGTTGGGAGGTCAAGCTTAGGGATTGTCATAAATTATCGAAACAGTCAAATAATATCTGCCATAGAAGCTGATACAGCAAGACTGATTAATAATCACAATATACAGACTGCACTGGGTCTGTGCATACAAATCTACACGGTCGCCGGCTGCTTTACAGGGAAACAAAAAAAGCTGCTTGAGTTAAGGGAAGTATGGGGGGGTTGCCGTTTGAAAGTATGATTGTTTCCCTGCAGAGCAGTTAGGGGCATCTGAAGTTTTCTATCCGCAACTGTCAGAGCAAGTAAAACGAAGGGGGAATTTCACTGCATACAGTCAGGTTTCTTAGAAAAAAGTACACATTTTTTTAATTAAAGTATATTGGAGATAGATTTCTTTTTAATTAAAGAAAGTAAAAATGGGATTTTAATTTTTGCCCCTCTAAGAGGCAATTTCGCCCGCAACTTCATAAAACAAACTGTCATGTATATGTTTCCACTGGTGATTTACATCATTGCAGCTGGGAAAGCACTTTCTTGACATCTGTGGCGTTATCACAGATTTGTTGCAGGGGAGACAATTCTCCTCTAGTTGCACCATCAACCCTTCTTACACACATTCGTGCAATGGGCAGATGTACAGGTAACACATCCCATCCCTATACATCAGACTCCCATTCATCCCTTATAAGGAATGATCCAGTGCTCTGCTGCCATAATGATGAGGGATAAGCCAGTTTGCGAAGGCTAGCATTTACAGGGCAGCATGTGCTCAGCGCTGCAGGAGTTAACAAGTAGTACAAGCGAGGAGCTGGCACAGGCCCCGCAGCTCACACAGGAATGTTGCCGGGAAGCGCTCACATCTGCACAAACAAGACTTTAGCTGTGTCGCAATCGGCAGCGCCCCCTCCCACTCAGGAAAAGGAAGCGCTTGTAGCCGAGTTACCTGCTGAGGTTGCTGCCGCCACTTTACTTTCCATGTGAGGGCTGCCCAATACCGGCTCCTGCCGGCGCCACAGCTGTAAGTAGGTGTCTCAGCTTTGTGCCTAGCGCTGGGAGACAAGCTTTAAGCGCTAATAGTTCACTCCGGACTGGACAGGATGTTTCTGGTAACTTTATAAGGTCTAGGACTGGACCATGATGAGTCTAATGACAGGGGGTTTAGTTGACTTGTCATTTCTGCGCGGCTGGTGTTTATGTCTGTTCCTGTGGCGTGCCATTTGGTTTCACTCTCCAACTAATAGTAGGAAAGGTGACCGTAGTGGAACCTTACCTGTATCTCTACTTTTTTCTTGTCCGATTCCTAATTTGCACTGTTGTGTTAACCTTACCCTATTCTTGGTCTAGTTCAAACTACAGTATGTGACCTGACTGAATCCAGACCCTGGACTATTTACAATTAATTTTATTATCGCTACAAGTTATCTCTATCTGTAAAGCTGCCCATAGATGCAAAGATCCAATCGTCTGAATCCTCGAACGGTCGGACTTCCCCATCTCCCGACCTGCCACTTACCATTCCGATCAAATAAAATACAAAAGAACAGATCTGCCCCAATCGTACAAAAGTTATGTCCAACTAGGGTTGCGGCCTGGCCGGTAAAAGTGATGGTTGATCCCAATGTTATTAATAGGGGAAAAAGATAAATATATAGGAAGGCCGGTAATATTTTCCAGAGAAGGTGGCAACTCTATGTCAGACCAAAGCTAGTGACAGTCTCCCTCTGAAAATCGTACGATCGGCAATACATGCAGAGAAATTACCCACAGCTGACTGAAATCTTTAAACCTCTCCGATCAACCAAACGACCGATCTCCACGGGACGAAAAATGTCTGGACTCTCCACACACGGTCTGAAAATCATACGAATCGAGGATTCGGACGATCGGATCTTTGCGTCTATGTCTATCTGTAACTTTCTAATTTATTGCCGATAAACCCTTTTTCAAAGATCTAACAGTATATATATATATATGATGTGCCTTTCCAGCTTTCATTTGTATTTTGCCTGACGAAGGGGCCTGTGTGCTCCGAAAGCTTGCAATTTTAACTTATTTAGTTAGCCAATAAAAGGTATCACCAAACTTTACATTTTCTGCATTTTTCCAATGGCTAACAATACAACATCTTAAAGTTATGGAAAGATTACCTGGCTGCAACCTGCGGCTCTCTAGCACAATTACAGCTCCCTCCTTCGTTGTGTGCGGTGGGATGGAGGGAGATGAAGCAGCGGCTGGAGTTAGTAGTTGCAAATGTGTGTTTGTGGGTTTGCCTTAGTTTTACATGAATTGTTAAAAAAGGGCTAAAAAGAAAATCAAGTTTTGTTTTCTATATTTTGCTGTGGGTGCCAACAAAATGGAAAAATGGATATTAAATGATGGTTTGTGGATGTGATGCTTTAGAACACTTTGCACTTTAATACATAATTAATTGTTGTGTTATATACCCACATGTTTGGTGCCATAATATATGTGTGCTTGGGTACAGGGTAGCACCACTGGGTCCGTTTTTGGTGTGCTCATATGTTTGTAAGGTCCTGTATACACCAGGGTATAAGGCTACACAGAACTCACACACTTAACAACTTGGATTATGTCATGTCCATTTGAATAACTTTTTCCACTTGGTGAGTTTAGAAATTAATGATGTTAGGATTCAAAATTTAAACCAGAGACTATCCCTGGAAAACATAAGTATAAAAAGGATAGTGCCTTTCATATATCTATAATCATGCAATGTCTGTAGAATCCCTTTATTTTACAGTAAGGGGTACTGGTTGTTGTTTTTTATTTAATTCTGTATGTTCACAGTTTACACCCAATTACTGTACCACTGTGCAATATGTTGGCACTTACGGTAATAAATACATGTTAATAATGATGATAATAGAGCATGGTTCCCTGAGGTTATGAGGTTGCACTACATTCACATGCTGTATCTCTCATGTCCATTACAGTGGAATGAAGTAGTCTTATGTTTAGTGGAGTATTTTGGATTTCTCCCTGAGGTCTCGGCTTTGTCAGTGTTGCTTTTAATAAAATATACTTTCTATGTAATCAGAATATAACGGCGAAGAGGTCATTTTTACTCTCTGACAGTGACATCCATCTGAGAATTGCCCTTCAGGCTGGATTTTTACAATTTTCTATATCTCATTTAGTCTGCACAACCCTCCAACCCCTGCCTAACTTGTCTAAGCCACACAGGAGGGCAGGCTTTGCAGTTTGGGAACCTCAGGTGTAGGTGCTGCTTTATTTTGAATTCAGGTGCAGATATAGGGAGTGGGAGAATGGCACATGCTGCTGGAGAGGGGATGCCAAAACCAGATGACTCCCACTCTGTATTCTAGTTTATGTAACAAATGGCATATTTATGCGCAGTTACTCAGTAAAAGGGACTGTCCCAGAAAATGAGGGACAATACTGTTTGAAAAAAACACTGGAAAGAGAAGATGGCCAGGGCCGGCCTTAGGCCAATTGGGCTCAATTGGGCCCCGCACCTCTGGGGGCCCCGCACCACAGGGCAGCACAGATAATATTTCCCTCAGCACATGATGCTGCCTGGCCTGCCCCCAACTTTGAGAGTCCAGCCCATCCCCAAATCCATAGGTCCAGCCCACCCTCAACTCTGATAAGCCAGCCTATCCCCCAACTCCATAGGTCTAGCCTGCCCCCAACTCTAATAGGCCCAGCTTTCCTCCAACCTTGATAGGCCCTGCCTGCCCCCAATCCAACCAAGCCTGCTCCCAAGCTGAATCGGCCCAGCCTGCCCCAAACTAATTGGCCCAGTCCACTCTCCTATTTCCTCCCTCTCTCTCTTACCCTGTGTGCCCCTATTATGTGCCCCTATTTCATCCCTCTCACTCTCTTACCTTGTCTGCCCCTTTCCTTTCTATTTTGTGCCTGTATGCCCTTATTTTCCTAAATACTTGCTGTGTCAGTAGCCAGCAACACTTTGTCTAGGGGCCCCGCCAACATGGTCCCAATTGGGCCCCACATTTGATAGGACCAGCCCTGAAGATGGCATCACTCTTCCTGTTATATTTCTTTTTTTATTATACGTATTTAAGTTGTTGACAAATTGTAGAGGAAGCCATAAATCTGAGATAAATTGATAGCATAGTCTGAAGTCTGTGCAAAATGTGCCTGAGTCATTCTTTTAGTCATGCTTAGGATTTACTTTCAGTGGTTTGATGAACTTCCAGGCTTATCCTGCTTTAGTTATGACATTGACTTTTACAGATTTTGCATGTGGGAAGCACAGACGCCTTGCAGTGATGGGTCCTAAATTCAGTTCTAATTTGGGATCTGTCTACAAAGAGTTTATATGTTCTCCCCATGTCTGTTTGGCTTTCTTTTGGCCACTCTTTGGGGTTCTTCCCATAGTCTGAAAACATACATGTGTGGGTGAGCATTTGTCAAGTATAGAAGAGAAGGCAAGCACTACCGGACGTCACTTCGTATGGGTAAAATTCAACTTTTATTTCAAATTCATTAAAATCAAAATGTCCTGACGCGTTTCGTATCTATGCGATACGTAGTCATGGGTGAGCATTTGGATTCTTATATATGTTATATATTTAAAGTGCATATGTACATAAATACAGAATGGATAGGGCCTTGCTTATATATAGTATATATGACAGGATGTATGTTTAGTTGCTTATATAAAGTAGATATGGAGAGGATGCACAGTACAGTACATATGAGAGGATGTAGGTGTAGTTGCTTTATAGGATGGATACAGAATGGATGTAGGGTTTAGCTGCTTATATACAGTAGATATGAGAGGATGTAGGTGTAGTTGCTTTTATAGAGTAGATATAGAACAGATGTAGGGTTACTTTCTTATATACAGTAGATATATAAGCAAGATAGATTTACCAGCTATTACATACATCGTATAACAGGGTATATTAATATGTATTGTTGTGTTTATATGAAAGACTGCCGCTCTTTTGTGCAATATGCCATTGTATTACTATAAATATAAACATGGCCAGCATAACCGGAGCCTGCATTTGCTGAGATCAGTCATATGCACATATGTGACCTTACGTATTATATTAAAACCTCCTGCTTCTTGTTTTTTGTTTTTTATTTCGTAGCCTTCCACTATGCACCCATTTGTTTTTTTTGTTATTCTGTCTGGACTGGCCGCATACAAAGCCCGTAAGTAGATTATAGCTTCTTATATTTATAAATTGTCTTGTACTTTCATTCAGTCCAATTGCAAAAAGACTTAGCTGCCAATTGGATACAGGAATTATTTTTTCAGCCTGAAGCAGTGGTGTTAATATGGTCAGAGAAGGAGAGAGGAGTCAAAGCTTATGCCCAGACAGTGTACTGAGTTGACAGTGTTAGTGAGCATGTCATCAATAAAGATGATACAGTTAATGGGGGAGTAGGACCAGGCTTAGGTGGAAAGAAGATTAGTTCCGTTTTTCTTAGGTTGATTTGTCACCCACGTTTAAATCTGTTACTGGAGGCGACCAATCTCCCCAAAATGCTTTCCCATGGCAATAAAGTTTAAATAAAGCCTAATTTCCTGGCAACAAATCTCCCCATGTGCCAGTAGCTTTAACAGAGGATAATGTTCTGTACATAAATGGGCCCTCAGTAACCGATCCTTCATTACATTTTCAGAAATTCTTCTTTATACATTCACGTGGAACGCTATTAGCTAGCTTAACTGTAGAAAATACAGAAGTGAAATATGCTGACATGGGTATAAGTAGAATTGCATTTAGTCTGTTTTAGCATATTTTATTCAGGCGTCAAGCGAAACACGGAAGTGAAAAATAAACAAAGTGTTTTAGAAAACTGACCGAAAGCAAAACCTGCCCCATTTACATCTAGTTAGTCACACTTTAAAATGTATTACTGTATAATAATGGGGTGGTCTACAAGGTTTTCTGTTTCAGTGGGCAGTCCTTTTCCAACATTGCAATTACCTTGCGACTGTGACTCTGTGGGGCAGATTTATCAAGGGTTGAATAGAAAAATTCCATTTTCGAGTTCTTTTTTAGTGTACTTCGACTATCGAATAGTCCAAAATGCGATTTGGAAAAAATTTGACTATTCAAATATAGAAAATTATCATGTACTGTCTCTTTAAATTTTCAACTTTGACCATTTGCCATCTAAAACCTACTGAATTGCTGTTTTAGCCTATAGGGGACCTCCTAAAACTTATTTGTCATTTGGTGGACTCTGAAAACATTTTTGGGGCAAATCCTTCTATTCTAATTCAATCGAATGTGGTTGAATGATTTGAATACAGCCGATTCACCCGAAGTTATAAACTTTGATTCTTTTAATAAATTTTGATTGGTCTTTTTTTATTCGAATTTCGAGTTGATGGGAATTTAAAAAAACTTCCATCACCTCGAAATTTGACCCTTGATAAATGTGCCCCTGTTTGTTGCCTATGCATTCGTAACCCTTCTTAATGGCAAGTTCAATTTAACAAATATTGGCAATTCAGTGTGCATGTTTCTTCTTGCACAACATGAGGAAAGTGCTCTTTTTTGTCTGGAGTGTAGAATGTAATCACTGTGCTGCCATGATGTGTATGATACTGGTGTACACATGCCTAAGGGTAGGACTACACTAATGATTTTGGCGTGTTCCGATGCGCTGCGACAAACCGCATGCAACAAAAATAAGGTAAGAGATAGAATTGTCGCATGGTGTCGCAGCGTTGATCCGTCACGACACGACTGTCACATGCAGACAGTTTTGACCATAAAAACGTTTTGAAAATGCTAATTTTCAGTTCGACCCTTGATAAATCTTCCCTTACTAACAGAAACAAGTGCCACAACAAATTAGCCCCGTCTGCCATGGTTTACTATAAATTTACAGAATTCTGCAGTGTTTTGGCTGGTGCAACATTTGAGTGTAACATTTTTTTCTCCCCTTGCAGAACTTTGCAAGAATGATGCTGTAATATGTGATGAGATTCAGTATGTGTTGGATGGAGAGCCAGTTCGCTTGTCTTGTTGTGTGGATATAGACAACAGTTCGTACATAACATGGTTTAAAAATGGTTCCCAAATACCATTTGCTTCAGATTCACAATCAAGAATACATGAAAATGGAAATGCTCTCTGGTTTTTCCCTGCAAGCTTAGAAGATGCAGGATATTATACATGCGTTATTAAGTAAGATGCCATATAATGCAATTATTTTGGTGGTGGGTTATAAAATCTAAAATGTAGCAATAGGATCCCATAATCCTGATGTGGCCTTGGGCCTTGGATTGGGATGCCACATGACAAATTGGAGTATTAGGGTTGAACTGAGGGTGTAATCGGGAAGGCCCAGAGGTGTGATAGTCTGGGAGCATAACAAGAGGGGGGCCTGAATTTACCGACAATATTATCTCCATCATTGTATTCCTTTCTGACCCTTCCAACATCTCTAGATCTTCCCATGAATGTTTTCTGCAACTTCCCGTAATTACATTTAGATATTACATTATCTCCACCTAGTGGTCAGTCCTATGTTGTAGCATAATATAGCTACAGCATACAATGCTGGAAGGAGTGTTAGCAAGTGTTATACAAGGTTACAGTTTTCAATCCAGGGACCAGGCCCCCAAAACTACTGCTTCATACATGCTATGAGCTGTACAGCCGACAATTTCACAACCACCAATCTAATAGCGAGGCAGAAATACTGCATATGTGAGCAAAAAAATATATTAGTTATTTAAACTAAAAATCTTAAAGGCTAGTGGCACGCTGTCCAGGCATAGAAAAATCTGATCGGCTGTCATGCAGCATGAAAAAGCAAAAGTATGCATTTTTTCCACAAAATACGCTCTGCTTGTGCACAGGCCAGTGCCAATGTTGGAAGACAGAGGATCTTTTAAAAAATTTTAGAAATGCAGGTTGGGAAAACGCCTAGTTTCCATTTAGGAGCAACAGTGACAACTTTAAAATGACAGATCACATCTTTTAACACCCACGGTAGAAACAAGGGGATGTCACTGTGGATCTCATGGCACTTTGGAATGTTAGAGAAATATCATGTCTTTCTTTGCTTATGTTTTCAGCTGACTTTCATGTTTTGGGTTTATTATAGAAATGTTACATACTGCACCTGGCTGATTGTTTTTGAGAACGAGGAAAACTTGTGTTATAACAGATCTGCACTGTTCACTAATGAGCAGTATTTGAAAGCCACCAAAATCGATTGTCCATTTATACAGGACTATGTTGATGTAACCAAGGCTCAGATTACATGGTCTAAGGTAACATTTTATTCTTGTCCTTTTAATATTGAGGTTGAATACGAATAAACTGATTTTTGAAAAACATTTGGTAGAAACACATTCTTCGGTGCTGCAAAGAATGTAACCCAGTTCCCTTTCTGAAACACAGAGCTCTTTTCTTCTCATATATACCCAGCAACATTTAACCTTTTCCTTCTTTGTATCTACGGAGGTTCAGTTCAGAACAATTAACCTCTTCCTTGTTAGCATCTTGTTTCACCTTCCAATTGCCTGGTTCATATTTTGTTTTCTGGAGCAAGGACAGATTCAACGTGTCAAAAATCTGTCTTTTAATAGGAAACAATCTAAAAGCAGCCAGCAGTGTATAAAGAGTATTAGTATGAGTTGCCTTGCTATAAAGGCATCCCACCTGAAGATGACACAACAGCTATTGCCATGATGGTGATAGCAGATAAACAGGGGAAAACAGTGGTAAATATGTCTACGGTTTAATAGGCTAGGCAATACGTTTTCTCCTGTAATTGAAAATGGAACCCAGAAACAGAAACAGTGAGGTCATTGATCGGCATATAGCTTCTCTGTGTAAAAATCTTTCTATCCACTGTATCAACACAATGGTTTTCTCTGCAGGAATGCCAGCCTCTGCAAAATGAAGAGAAGTATTTCGCTTTGGCCGAAACCCTGACCATACAGAATGCAGTTAAGCAAGATGAAGGATTATATACTTGTGCTGTGAAGTTTGAGCACAATGGGACAGAGTATTCTTTGAGTCGAACTGTTGATTTGAAAATTACAGGTAACAGGTACAGGTCCTTCTGGACTTGCTGTCTTGTTTAGACCATTAATCAATATCAAGTACTGCTCTGTGAATTTTTCACTTATTGTTCAGTTAGCCTAACACTGATGTACTCTTATGCTCATTAAGCTGTTTCTGGGGATTCACATGGTTGGCCCATGGGGGACAGTTTCTAGTGATCAAGCCACACATGTTTGGGCACTAAGAATATCGGTGGGCAAAATGCCTTCTGGTACTTAGTAGAGTCCCCTCCAATCCCTTTGTAGCACCAAGGTTCAAGATGGCTGGCCTTATATCTTAAATAACCTTGGCTCTAGTGACCCCCCCTTCAATGTCTTCAGATTGTTTGCTTCATTTAAAATACAGTAGCCATGAAGCCAGTTCCACGTATTTAAGGACACAGCACTACTACGCTATTTAACTAAACACTGGGTTTTTCTGTTGTCTTTTCTTTTTCAGTAAGCGCAACTTCTCGTTTACCATTTATGCGAAATCCCAGTAACAATATTGAGAAAGTGGAGTTGGGTGAGTATTGATCCTTTGGATATCAATGTTATAATCACCAAACATATCTGCATTCAAGAGAAAAAGTGGTTGAAAGAAGAAAAAAGGAAAGGTGGCTACGTTATAGCTATATAATAACTGTCTGGTGCATATGTCTCCTCTTCAATTCATGTGATCCAGTTATTCACTTTTCTACTAAATAATTGAAATAATGAAATTTTGTTATTTACGTCTATGGCTACTATTTGGTATCTGCCCATTAGCCACGCAGTTCATTGTATGGCCAACATTAAATGTATATATAGAAATCTGTCTATGCAGATATGGTTACAGATCCAGAATTAGTTTTATTTAATAACAATAAATTGATATTATAGCTACCACTTGCATACTAAAGTATGCAAGTGCTGCAAGAAAGTTTGTCTGAGATGTCATTTTGTAATGCTGCAGGATCTGCCATAAGCCTCAAATGTGAAGTGATCAACAGTGACGATGTAATTATTTGGACGTACAATGATTCCTGGGCTGATGAGGTTGATGGTTCCGATACCAGAGTTATAATTGGAGATATCAAGTAAGTATTTAACACCATTGAAACCCATAAAACTGAGCTGGATTTGAAATTTGTATAATACAGACTACATTGATAATTCTGGTTTAGTAGTGGTGGTGACAAAAGAGGATTTATTCTGTGTCCAGTTTGTGTCCATCTCCAACTACCGACTGTAAATGCATGCATATTCATTAGCTTCTAATTTGCTGGGTTCCCCCCTTTTCTCCCCATCCTCATGCACTTCAGAAATGTGTCCTTTTCCCATGCCAGACTATTTACTTATCTGTTTTTCTATTGCCTTCCCTGATAAAGAAATAGACAGCACCTTCACTATACTAGCAATCAAATATATGTGTGTGTGTTACCTTGTTAAGAGGTGAAAGGGGTCCAAATCAATTGATGGACCAAAATTGGGTCCATCATCTGAAATCACTTGCCCTGACTTCTAAGTAAATAAACGGAAGGGGCTCAGGGTGGCCAAGCTGGTTAACATGCACTATATGCTGTGTAGAATTGGTGGGTGAACTCTTCAGGCTATAGTTTGAGGATCCATGGATCCATTACACTATTCGGCTATAGGTGCTGGCAGACTTTTGCTGATATTCTTTTCTGGATACTTTTAGTTTTTCCATGACGGAGGACAAAGAACCAATGGTTTACAGATATCTGAATTTTACAGAGATTAAGGAAGAAGATTATAACAAAAAGTTCTATTGTAAAAATCTCAATACAATGTCAAAAGCATATGTTATGCTGCAGCGGCCAGGTACGTAGTTTTCTTCTTTTCCCAGCAAATGTTATTTTAGTTACCTTTTTATGTATGGTGATTATGCATCACCTAGATTAGAGAGGTTTAATAAGGTGGAAGTATAAACTTCCCCTATATAAAAATACAGTTGTGCATATATTCATTTATATATTGCTATTTGTGCATGCAGCACTGTACAGCAGAAGAGTAAAGTACAAACATGGTCAGTACAATAATAAATACAATATACTGTATACAGGTACAGTTACATCCAAGTGTAAGTGCTAAGTAAAAGAGACAAGAGGAAGGAGATCCCTGTCCCATAAAGCTTACAATTTATGTTGGTGGGTAACTTACAGACAAATATGAAGTTAATAAATGTTGCAATATATAGTGGTTGTCACTGTGCTATAAGTGCCAGGACAGGTGTCAGATGTTATACGATTGCTCCAAGAGGGACTTTATTTCTAGATACTGAGGGAATTTGTGGATCAGCAATAGATTAAGGTTTAAACAGCAGAGGAACAGAAGAGTTGTCCAGGAACATATTGAGATACAAGTGATGTAGCGGGATACAGAGGATTGGAGGGTTTAGTAATGTTGGCAGTTTTACCTACTGGAACCTTAGCTCATATTATAAAATTTTTAGCATGAACAGATTTTTATTGTATGTAAAAAATACAGTGTTGGTTGGGCAGTGTTCAGCCACAAAAAATGAAATACATCACACAAGGCTTCAAATGTGGCTTTGCAAGTCATTGCAGCTTATAGGCTACTTGTTTTACAATTTAGATAACCTTTGCTGATAACATAAGATGCACAAAGTTAAGAATCCTATAGGTTGAAGAAACACCAGTGTTTATAGTTCATGGCCTGCTAGCTGCTAAACTGCAGGGTAGAGCTGCTTGGTCATCTTTAGTTCTGTGTATGCTTTAGTTTTTACACAGAATTCTTTATGCGTCTGTATTATTATATGTGACACTTGTGTATTATTTCATATATTTACAGTTGTGTTCAAAATAATAACAGTCCACATCACTAACCTGATCAATCGCAGTTTTTGGTAGAAATTATATTTCTACATGGAAAATTTACTAGTAGGTATGGTAGAGTAATAGAAAACTAACAGACCCAACAGTCATGGCTGCTGATTCTGTGTAATTGAATCATTAATTGAGGCTTGTTCCAAATAATAGCAGTGTGGAGTTCAATTAGTGAGGTCATTCATTTTATAAAAAAACAGGTGTCAATTCCGGCCCTTATTTAAGGAAGGAAGGCAGCTGATGTTGTACTGGTTATAGTGCATTTCTCTCTGAAAATGTAAAATGGCTCATTCCAGACATTGTTCAGAAGAACAGCACACTTTGATTAAAAAGTTGATTGGAGAGGGGAAAACATATAAAGAAGTGCAGAAATGATAGCCCACTCACCTAAAATGATCTCAGATTCTTTAAAATGGCAACAAAAACATGAAAGATGTGGAAGAAAACAGAAAATCATCATTCGAATGGATAGAAAAATAGCCAAAATGGCAAAAACTTTAGGAAGAATAAGAAGGTCTGAAATTAACCGAGTACTGTTACAATTAGAAGACAAGTTGGAAGAAAGACAAGTGCTGAACCAGCGACCAATTCTGGGGCTGCCCCCCTCTCCTGCTCCACGCTTAAAAAACCAGCGTCAAATCGGGGCAGCATCGCTAGTGCATTGAGCGGGTCTAGTGGCTACAGACAGTTTGTTAGATGACCCCCAAACACTGAATTCAAGCAACAGTACAGTGTGAAGACAGTGAAACATGGTGGCACAAGCATCATGATATGGGGATGTTTCTCATACTATGGTGTTGGGTCTATTTATCACATACCAGGGATCATGGATCAATTTCAATACATGAAATACTTGAAGAGGTCGTGTTGCCTTATGCTGTAGAGGAAATGCCCATGACATGGGAGTTTCAATAAGACAATGGCCCCAAATATACCATTAAACGAGCAACATCTTGGTTCCAGACCAACAAGATTGACTTTATAGAGTGGGCAGCCCAGTCTCTGGATAGTTCAATAGAAAACTTGTGGGGTGATATCAAAAATGCTGTTTCTGAGGCAAAAGCAAGAAATGCAGAAGAATTGCGGAATGTAACAGATGCCAGAAGTTGCAGACACTGCAATTTTTTAAAACAGCCTAACGTTTTGAGGGGGTCTTAGGCAGATATGACCTGCCAATCTATGGATTCTAGCTTCTATAAGATGCCATAGACGGTCACTATTTATTGAGTTAGTGGGGGCTATTGTGCCTCTGTGTATTTATAATGTCAGGAGCTGTATTGAATCCCAGTCTGGACCTGAACCTTACCTATTATCAGTAAGTGTCTCAATCAGTAAGTCATGAGAAGGGGTTTGTTATATTTTGCTTAATAAGAAACCATGATAGGGATTTCTTGGCTTCTGGTTATATTATTAGCTGTGATTTAAGTCATGGACCTGTTTTTAACAATCACTGCCGGAAAGCATCAGTCTAAACTTTTAGTAGAACTGTGCTGACCAAGACAACAATTCTCATACACCTCTTTGTCTTTTTTTCCCTTTTCTTTGCAGATCCTAATTTGCAGCCCTTCTTGATTGCATTCTTTGTAACTCTGATCTTCGTCATTATTAATATTGTATTACTCGCCAAGATTTTTAAAATCGACATTGTGCTTTGGTATCGGAGTTCCTGCTTTGCTCGAAAACATATCAAAGGTATTGGCAATGTATGTGGATGGTTTCTTTAATATTATGGGGCCGATTCACTAAATTTGAGTGAAGGATTCGAAGTAAAAAAACTTCAAATTTCGAAGTATTTTTTGGGCTAATTTGACCATCGAATGGGCTACTTCGACCTTCGACTACGACTTCGAATCGAAGGATTCGAAGTCGTAGTCGAAGCTAAAAGCTACCGAATTCAATGTTAGCCTATGGGGAAGGTCATATTCCTTCGATCGTTGGATTAAAATCCTTTGAATCGTTTGATTCTAAGGATTTAATCGTTCGATCGAAGGAATAATCTTTCGATCGTACGATAGCAGTATTTGCGCAAAATCCTTCGACTTCGATATTCGAAGTCGAAGGATTTCAATTCCTAGTCGAATATCGAGGGTTAATTAACCCTCGATATTCGACCCTTAGTGAATCAGCCCCTATGTGTGCCTGTGCATACTGGGGGGTGATTAAAAAACATGGCTTGAATTCTGAAATAAAATCATTTTAAAATGACTAGTGATATCTTTGTAACATGTTGCAGATGTCATGTATTTGGGTTGTTTGGTAGCAATGTTTGTTTCTTTTACTAAACTGGGAGGCCTGGCTAAAAAATACAATGTGAAGAGCAATTTGCAGGTGCTGCATTGAGTTAATACAGGGTTGTCTTATAGCTCCATATGTCTCCTGTATGTTTTCACAAGTCTGCCTGGTTTGTATTGTGAGGGTATTGTAATAACCTCAGATAATGCCAGTTCTTTGGAGTGTTCACAATACCTTGTATTTATCCTCTAATCCTGTCATTTCTACATTCAACTGTGTTCATTTGTCACAGATGGAAAGCTCTATGATGCTTACATTATGTATCCAAAAAGTCTCAGCGGAACCAATTCCTATCCCATGGACATCTTTGTACTAAAGCTGCTGCCTGAGGTTCTAGAGGTGCAGTTTTCATATCGACTTTTTATATTTGGACGAGATGAAATACCAGGGGAAGGTGAATATATTCTTGTTGTTTATTTTATACAGACATGCGACATATTCATACAGTTAGAGGCACATTTATCAAGGGTCGAATTTCGAATTCATGTGGGTTTTTTAAAACTCCCATGAACTCGAAATTCGATCAAAATGTATTAATAAAATCACTTTTTTTTAACTCGGATGAATAGAATTGACCTGAAAACCGAATTGAAATTGAATCGAATTTGAAAAACCCGAATGTCAGGAAGGCCGCAAACATCTCCAAATTGATCCCTGGACCTTTCCCATAGACTTAAACAGCAATTTGCCAGGTTTAAGGTG
Organism: Xenopus petersii; assembly: GCA_038501925.1. Lineage (NCBI taxonomy): Eukaryota > Metazoa > Chordata > Amphibia > Anura > Pipidae > Xenopus > Xenopus petersii. The sequence continues at coordinate 103,372,531 of CM076675.1, read as the reverse complement.
GCAAATAGACGCATTTGAGTTCCTAAAGGACTAGAGCAGGGCTGTCCAACTGGCGGGCCCCCACCTACCTGCTGTGTCTTCTTACCATGTGTAAGATTTAAATGGTATCACCACAGAGATTAACTGGCCCCTGCATTGTTTAAACCTCAAATTCAAACTAATCCCCCTGCATTGTTCACACTTGTGACACCTCTATTGTTTATATGGGTGTGGTTTAAAGTGGATGTGGTTTAAAAACAGGGAGTGGTCAACACTGGTTTCCATTATCGGCCCTCCACTGTGTAGGCCAGAAAAATGTCGGGCCCTCGGTACCACAGAAGTTGGACAGCACTGGACTAGAGTATGATAAATCTCGAAAATCAAATTAAAATTTTTTAAAAAAACTCGAATCGAATTTGAATAACTCCCTAGTTTTGACCATAAAAAAAACCCATCAAATTCGATTTTAGAATTTTTAATTCGACCCTAAGGGGCCGATTCACCAATGGTCGAATATCGAGGGTTAATTAACCCTCGATATTCGACTAGGAATTGAAATCCTTCGAATTAGAATATCGAATTCAAAGGATTTAGCGCAGGAAATTCGATCGATCGAAAGATTATTTCTTCGATCGAACGATTAAATCCTTCGAATCGAACGATTCGAAGGATTTTAATTCAACGATCGAAGGAATATCCTTTGATGAAAAAAACTTAGGCAAGCCTATGGGGACCTTCCCGAACATTGAGTTCGGTAGCTTTTAGCTGCCGAACTAGGGGGTCGAATTTTTTTTTAAAGAGACAGTACTTCGACTATCGAATGGTCGAATAGTCGAACGATTTTTAGTTCGAATCGTTCGATAGTCGTAGTCGAAGGTTGAAGTAGCCCATTCGATGGTCGAAGTAGCCCAAAAAACACTTCGAAATTCGAAGTTTTTTAAATTCGAATCCTTCACTCAAATTTAGTGAATCGGCCCCTAAGAGTCTGGGCATGGGAAGAAAATCTAACATGTATAAAGTAAATGATGACATTGGATTGAAGCACTGGTTCAGAATCAACTCATTTATGGGGTAGACAGAAGGTAGCTCATCCCTCTGTAGTTCCTGTTGTGAAAAAATGAAAGTATTGAGTTCGGAATGGGGAAAATATATACAAAGAAGGAAAGCGGACTCAGATACTGCTTGGGCTGAAAGATCTCAGAAAACAGTGAATAGTTGGGGGACCAGGGCCGAGACTTGTCTTCCACCTGGCCACACTTGAACCTATGTTATATTTCAGGGTGGGGTTCTCAAGCTTATCACATGGTTGTTGTAGGAAAGTAAAAATATTTGCCACTGGGAGACCTGGGAATGTTACTGTACTGCAGCATAGAGTGAATATAACTGTTATAGTACAGCTACAACAAAACAGTATTCATTCAGTGTAAATAAATCTTTGCGCCAAATCTCTCTGAAATTCAGTTTATAATGCCCTTTTTTGTCATTGTCTTGAAGGAATTTAAATGTCTATTCATTTTATTTTCCCAGCCATGTCTGATGTTGTTGATGAAGCCATTTCCCAGAGTCGAAGACTGGTCATTGTTCTGGGAAGCACTCAATCCAGCGGCGATTTAAAGGATGAATTTGAGCAGCAAATCGCAATGTATGATGCTCTCATTAGGAATAAAATTAAAGTGATTTTAGTTGAATTAGAAAAAGGCATTGATTACTCCAATATGCCGGAATCTGTCCAATACATCAAGCAAAAGCAAGGTGTCATCAGATGGAAAGGAGAACTCACAGAGGCAAATAAAAAGTTCTGGAAACATATGAGATACTATATGCCCCCAACACAGGGCAAAAACCTGCAGCACTCGGACAGCAATACTTTCAATACGTGTTGATGCTACTGTGGAACTGCAACAGTTCTCTCACACATGGGAGCATTTTATAAGGCTCTGATAATCAGAGTTATTAAGCTGGTCATATAAGGGCTGATAACATTGCGCTGCACTGGGAAAATTGCTGTGTTTGCTGCAGAAACGCTACTATAGTTTATATAAACAAGCTGCTGTGTAGCTATGGGGTCAGCCATTCAGTTTGAAAGAAGGAGAAAAGGCTCAGGTGACTTAGTAGATAACAAACGTTCTCATTGTATACAGAGTTCATCTGTTATCTGCCCTTACTCATTTTTCAGTTTGGGATGGCTGCCCCCATGGCTAGCTTGTTTATATAAACTATAGTTGTGTTTCTGAAGCAAACATACATTCTTTACCAGTGCAGAAAAATACATTAAAAATGAATTACTTGCAAACATGTCATATTTTGGTGTTACTTTTCCTTCAAGCTCATTGGGCTATGGCCAATGTATCAAAATGGTGCATGGGCCATAGCCACTAAAGGGACACAATTGCTTTAATATTTGACTTCTACGTTGCAATCAATTCATATTTCTATGATTATTTTTACTAATTTATCCATTTCACTTTTGTTTGCTTTATAGTAAAGGGGTGCTCATAGTGGTTTGCAATGTCCAATTATTGCAAAAGGATTTCACTTGCGCCCCCCTCCGCCCATAGAGCCCCATGGATTGCGTGCATGTGCTTCCTATTTTTTTTGTACTTGGCCACAAATTGCCAAGTCTTAGGAGCAGATTTATTAAGGGTCGAATTGAAAATTCAAATTTTCACTTTTTTTATGGTAAATACTCGGAAATTGAATTGTAAATTATCCAAACTCGATTCGATTTTTTAATTAGAATTTCCAGATTTATCATACTCTGGCCCTTCAAGAATTCAAATTTGACTATTCATCACCTAAAACCTGCAGAGTTCACGTATAAGTCAATTAGAGAGGTCCATGGACCAATTTGCTCTGTAGCTACATTTCTTGGAAATAGACCTATGTAAACCAAAAAATGGCATGCTGGGGTCCTCTAGTGACCAAACAGATGTATTACATTTTACTTCAAAAAAATACCACTTGCATGCTTGTAAAATAAAAAAATATTGTTTTATTGAATCATTTTAAAATATCAAATACTCCCCACATGGAGCCTAACTCGTTTCATGCATACCTAGCACTTGGTGATAGGCAATCTCTAATGTGACGAATCACCTGGGCAACATGCTGCCCCTTTATTTATACAGCTGTATGAAGGTTAGTAATAATCATAGTTATTGCTCACTCCATTTTTAAGTTCTGTGTTCATTCTCACTTCTTACAGAAGCTATATTTCAAAGCCTGTATTAAGAATATTATTAAAGGAACAGTAACGTAAAAAATAAGTGTTTTAAAGTAATGAAAATATAATGCAATGTTGCCCTGCACTGGTAAAACTGCTGTGTTTGCTTCAGAAACACTACTATTGTTTATATAAATCAGCTGCTGTGTAGCAATGCGGGCAGCCATTCAAAGGCTCAGGTTACACATCAGATAGCAGATAAGCTCTGTCTGTCTAATGGTGTTATCTGTTATCCATTAGTTATCCTGTGCCATATAGCCTTTTTTCAATTTTCTCCATTGCTACACAGCAGCTTGTTTATATGAACTATAGTAGTGTTTCTGAAGCAAACAGATCAGTTTTACCATTGCAGGGCAACAGTACATGATATTTTCATTACTTTAAAACACTTTTTTGGTGTTACTGTTCCTTTAATGAACATGCATTTCATTTAGATTTTTTTTAATAAGCTTACACAGCCCAATTTAGGTCAGTTCTACTTTAGATCTGCACAGAGATGAGGCAGAGCTTCAAGGTCCTAGCAGCATTAATATTCACTTTTCATGCTGTTCTTGGCCTGGAGTTGAAAGGATTAGTATATAATAGTTTTTAGGTCAGCAGACCTAAAACTATGTACTTTTTGTTAAAGATTAATGCTAAAAAAAATGTTAATTGGAAACCACTGCAATGAGTCCAACCCTTTGGTTGTTTTATATCTGTATGAAAATGTTGTTATAAAATAAACTGTATTTGATATTGCCATTATAATACAGATGGCACTTTAAATAATCTTCTGAATGTTATTAATTAAGCATATACATCATAATGCAAGGCAGAATGTGCCTGCTACGTCACTGTGTAATCAGAGGGTGCTCAACCTACGGCCACCCAGCTACAAAGCATAACTTTCTGGCATAAATAATGAATGTAATGCTGAGTGTTGCAGTTCACCAAGATCAAGGATGTAACTGATTAAACTTAGGCCCATTTACCAACACTAGGCATATTCACCGGGGTAGTAACCAATAACTATTCAGTAATAAGCATGAACTCAACACCTGATCTGTGCAAGAAAATAAACACAACAACTTTATTTATCCACCAATACGAGTCCATCTGTGATGAGCCCATTCTACAGTTCTACCACCATTTCTTTTTTAGAGCAAATTTGGCACATCATTTCTGCACCAGTTGAGACTGACTGCGGTGCAAACTGCTTTGATTCAAGCTTCCCCTGTTTATATGGTTACAAGTAGGCAGGTTAGGTTTATATAAATACAGTACATATGGTTCTGATTGCTTCTGCTGGACACCTAGGATATACCCAAATTCTCCAGACTTGGAGTCAGCAGCATCCTATTGAAAGGAACTTAAAAGGAAAACTATCCCCCCAAAATGAATACTAAAATGGATACTGTCATGGGATTTTTTTTTAAACGCATTATTTAATAGTGCTGCACTAAAAGCAGTTTCTCAAAAGAGCAAACAGATTTTTTTTTAATATTTAACTTTCTACACCTAAAAGACAAGGGACACTCTCTCTGAGTGATAGCCTGAAGATAGCAAGGTCCAAATCTTGGATAAAGAAGACCGATGGTTTGAACGAAGTGTGAAAGAGGCGATTCTTGTCAAGGTGGAGAAAGCATCCCTAAACAGAGGTGGGGGCCTTCGACACCACTTGTCTGCAACATACAATGCTGTTCTAACATTTGTACCCCCGTGGTTTCAGAACACTTCACACATCCATTCATGCAACAGTTGCATGATACCGTGGTAATCCTATCACAGTTTCCCCACCCCCGTGCGTTTCAGATGTCACCACTCTGAAGAGTTACAATGTGATTGGATTAGTGGAAAAGTTTATATGCCAAAAACTTCCCACACCAGTCAGTTGATGAAAATGGTTTATTTACATAAAGCACGGTTTTATATATATATATATATATATATATATATATATATATATATATATATATGTACTGCTTTATACAATATATATATAATATATAGTCAAATACAAGAGTCCTCTGCACTCAACCCATTATCAATATATTTAAGACAGCGACATTTGTGCATACTACTACTGAAAAATGCCTTACCCTTTAAACAAAACAGTGATTTTTTGTCCATATATTGTACTATTTTTAAGCTGGCCAAGTATATATATATATATAGTAGAAGAATTGAAGATCGCACTCACAGGTCTTATGTGTAAACAAATCAATTTATTTGGTGAACAGTCGCTGACGTTTCGGCTGATACGACAGCCTTTCTCAAAGTACAAAAATGGTGCTAGCAAACGAATTAAATACCAGATGTGGCGGGAAAATTAAAAAAGCAACCGAAAGCAGGGGAAGTGACGTGATGAATGCATCAAGGATGACGGTATCACATTACATAAAACTAAATAACGAAGAAAAAGTGTTGAGGGAAACAAAAAAGAATAGTATCTACAGTGTTAGATTACCTACATCAAACGAAAATGTGAATTAAAATCAAAATACAAATACATATAAAGGTAAGAATAAATACACCCAGGACTATTAAAGCTGCCGCATCAATAAGCAGGCGTCTCTTTTCTTATCAAAGTATCGCTTATAGTGTAACAAAAGGTATCACAAGACGTATCAGTCAGAAGATGTAGCGAAATATTATAAGGAAAGAAAATGGTAACATTATGGTTGTGCTTTATATGAGTCTCTGTAGCCGTCCAGTGGGGACAAAAGTGTAGTAAAGACATGGAGGTAGGCGAGTCGGGATTTCATGGTAAGTAGGGGGGGGGAAAAGTATCGAGGAGTCAGGAAGGAAAAGTATCGAGGAGTCAGGAAGGAAAAGATGAGAAGTAAAAAATAAAATCAAAAATGAAAAATGAAACGAACGAAAAAGAAATATAAAGTAAAAAAATAAAAATGTATATAGAAAAGTCACCTATTAGCGACGGAAACACCAGTTCTACTTGAGCTTGAAGTATGTGAGCAAAAAATGTATTATTGGCAAAAATTGTTGTAAAAGCCGCTCACCTGTCAGTGTCAACGGAATCATGCGTGGGGCCGCTGAAGTCAGTGGTGCATGCGGGAGGCTGGAGTAGGGAGACGTGGATGTTTCTTAGTCAGAAGATATTCTAGGTATAGTTGCTGATGCTGCCATGCAAATTGTCGCCACCCGTGATATCTTCTTGCCAAGCTGGTCACTAGCTTAGTGATTCAGATGCGGCAGACCATAGATATCTTCAAAGTGGTCATACTATTCGTGAGGGGAGACAATCTGTCGGAGTCCCTCTGTGTAGTCTTCCTATTGGCAGGAAAGACGGTCCGTCAGGGTCGGTAGCCATAGTTACTCGAGGCATCACAAGCTCTCCATAGGCTTCGTCAGGGTCGGTAGCCATAGTTACTCGAGGCATCACATGATCTCCATCGGCTTCTGTTAACACTATCTGTAGGTTCCCACTGAGAGTGTTAATCGCACTCCCGTTGGTCACCTGTGTAGGTTATTGTATCCAAGAGGATCAGTTCGTTGGGGTGGAATGCCGTGTACTTAAAAATGTGAATAGTATGTCACACACATACATCGATGGCGTGTCACACATAGGGGGGCGCCCCTCCTGTTATAATAGAATAATTGGTTTGGTACGAATCTTCACAATGAGGCTTCAATAGCTAGATTCGAAATAATTCAGTTAGAATGCAGGTATCCAAAGTCGTCTCAAGGGTCCTCATAACACCAAGATCGTTCCAACTTCAGTTCGCATAGGGATCTGCGGCCCAATCATTACTTATTGGTGAATGAAGAAAACAAATTCAAAAATACAAAAACGAAAAAATCAAGAAAAAAATAAAAAATATAAAAAATAAAATATATAAAAAATACAAAGAATAATAAGTAAGGGATTATAGATAGATTAAAGATGTAGATGGAAAAGGAAAAAGGAAAAACAGAACTCGCCGGTCCACAGAGTAGATATAGTTGAGAAAGAGGCTACATGGGTAAACCAATGGGGCTAAATCACTGTGCAGAAAGTCACTAAGAATACTATAGGCATCAAAAGTTAACATAAATCGAAGTATCACAGTTTGTAAAAACACTTATTCTGTTCAACTGTACAGACCTCAGTGGCGGTGGTAATGCCAATCAGTCCTCTGAGACCAAGTGTGTTCCTGTAAATCAAATAATCAGGTTAATGCAGATCAATATATAGCAAGGGGCATTACTTAAAAATGAATGGGGAATAGGAAATTAGTTCATTCAGTCCATGGGGGCTCAGGGTGTTGAGACGGTGAATCCACCGTAATTCTCTTTGTAATAACATCTTCTCTCTGTTACCTCCACGGGGTGGTTGGGGTACATGGTCGATCAGCATGCAGCGCATACTCGCCAGAGTATGTCGATGGAGTAAAAAGTGGGTGGCAACCGGTGTATCAGCCTTCCCTGTGGCGAGTGCTGTTCTGATCGCAGATCGGTGATTCGCCATCCTTTCGCGGAAAGTGGTTACAGTCTTTCCAATATAAAGAAGCCCGCAGGGACATTTAATAAAATAAATGAGAAACTTGGACATGCATGTCAGTTTGAAGTTAATATTGATGGATTTGCCAGAATGGGGGTGATTGAATGTAGAGCCAGTCATCATGTTGTTACAGGTGGTACATGAAGGACATTTGAAGCAGCCCTTTTTTTCGGTATTAAGCCAGGATGTAGTGGTCGTATTGAGGTAGCAATGAGTGGGATCGGACTTAACCAGTATATCCCTTAGGTTTCTGCCTCTCCTGTAGGCTATACGAGGTTTAAACCTAAAGATAGGTGGAAGTGTCGAATCCCTTTCTAGGACTGTCCAGTGATCATGGATGGCACGGGTCAGGGATTTTTTGTCAGGGGTGTAAGTGGTCAGAAACGTAAGACGCTCATTGTCTGTTGTTGTCTTCGTGGCTACTGCTTTTTGAAGAAGGTCATGTTGTGTATATAATAAGGCTCTCTCTTTGCTGGCAAGTAGTTCATTCTTTTTGTAGCCCCTCTGTGTCAATCTGGTAACCAAATCATCGATTTGAGCATGTAGTTGTCTCTGTTCTGAATTGTTTCTAACCATACGTATCAGCTGCGAGTATGGAACGCTTCTTTTAGTATGCGGTGGATGGCAAGAGGAGTAGTGCAACAGAGTGTTACGATCAGTCGGCTTCCTGTAGGTAGTGGTACCAATTAAGTTATCAGCCAGCGTCAAAGACAAGTCTAAGAAAGAGATATGACCATCGTTGATAGTGGCGGTGAATCGAATGGTTGATGGAAGAGTGTTGAGTTCGTCTATCATTGTTGTGAATTGTTCAGTGGAGCCTGTCCATAGTAAGAAAAGATCGTCTATGAAACGATAGAGTTTGTATATGAACTGTCCGTATTTGGATAAGATGTGCTGAGCTTCATATCTGGCCATATATAAGTTGGCAAATGCTGGAGCTACACTAGATCCCATACTGGTCCCACTCTTCTGTAAGTAGTATGAAAGTTCGAACTTAAAATAATTGCATGTGAGGCAATTTTCCTTCCTGACTCCTCGATACTTTTCCTTCCTGACTCCTCGATACTTTTCCCCCCCCCTACTTACCATGAAATCCCGACTCGCCTACCTCCATGTCTTTACTACACTTTTGTCCCCACTGGACGGCTACAGAGACTCATATAAAGCACAACCATAATGTTACCATTTTCTTTCCTTATAATATTTCGCTACATCTTCTGACTGATACGTCTTGTGATACCTTTTGTTACACTATAAGCGATACTTTGATAAGAAAAGAGACGCCTGCTTATTGATGCGGCAGCTTTAATAGTCCTGGGTGTATTTATTCTTACCTTTATATGTATTTGTATTTTGATTTTAATTCACATTTTCGTTTGATGTAGGTAATCTAACACTGTAGATACTATTCTTTTTTGTTTCCCTCAACACTTTTTCTTCGTTATTTAGTTTTATGTAATGTGATACCGTCATCCTTGATGCATTCATCACGTCACTTCCCCTGCTTTCGGTTGCTTTTTTAATTTTCCCGCCACATCTGGTATTTAATTCGTTTGCTAGCACCATTTTTGTACTTTGAGAAAGGCTGTCGTATCAGCCGAAACGTCAGCGACTGTTCACCAAATAAATTGATTTGTTTACACATAAGACCTGTGAGTGCGATCTTCAATTCTTCTACTACATCCATTTCCTACAAGGACTGCACCCAGGCATCGTTCGTGACTTTATCGTGAGTGCTGGCTTCTTCTCCTCACTATATATATATATATATATATATATATATATATATATATATATAAGCTACAATTGTACAAGATACCATTATTTGTTTTTTTTTTTTGGAGGGTTGTTTGGCCTCAAATAACTACAAAACAGCATTTTAAAGTAATTAACATACAGTTACACCCACAAATCTTTGGACAGAGACAACTTTTTTTTCTAATTTTGGTTCTGTACATTACCACAATGAATTTTAAATGAAACAACTCAGATGCAGTTGAACTGCAGACTTTCAGCTTTAATTCAGTGGGTGGAACAAAAAGATTGCATAAAAATGTGAGGAACTAAAGCCTTTTTTTAGCACAATCACTTTATTTCAGGGGCTCAAAAGTAATTGGACAAATTAAAAAACTGAACATGAAATGTTAAACCCTGTGCTGGCAACGACAGCCTGAAGTCTTGAACTCATGTACATCACCAGATTCTGGGTTTCCTCCATTTTAATGCTCTGCCAGGCCTTTCAGTTGCTGTTTGTTTGTGGGCCTTTCTGTCCGAAGTTTAATCTTCAACAAGTGAAATGCAGCTCAATTGGGTTCAGATCAGTTGACTGACTTGGTCATTCTTTTGCCACACACAGAAATGTTATTGGATAGTTTTTTTTTCAATAAATATATGGCCAAATATAATAATGTGTGTTTGATTTGAACATTCCCAGCTTACGGATATATTTAAAATACACTAGTTTACATTAGGAACTGGAATACCCTCAAAAACCCATGTACAGGTATGGGATCGGTTATCAGGAAACCTATTATCCAGAAAGTTCTGAATTACGGAAAGGCCGTCTCTCATAGACTCCATTTAATCAAATAATCCAAATGTATGAAAATGATTTTCTTTTTCTCTGCAGTAATAAAACAGTAGCTTGTACTTGACCCCAACTAAGACATAATTAATCCTTACTGGAAACAAAACCAGCCTATTGGGTTTATTTAATGTTTACATGATTCTCTAGTAGACTTAAAGTGTGAAGATCCAAATTACAGAAAGACCCGTCATCAGGAAAGCCCCAAGTCCCAAGCATTCTGAATAATAAGTCCCATACCTGTAAATGCAACCATAAAGCATATTAATAGTCACCTGGATTTTCCATGCCGTGTATGAATTGACTTCTCTGTGTCCAGTTACAAGAGGGGGAAATTATTCTTTAGATAAGCTACATTGCCAGTTTGGATTGGACTTAAACAGTGATCCTCAAACAGTAGCTCGTGATCAACCTTGTGGATGTTGCTCCCAGTGGCCTCAAAGCAGGTGCGTATTTTTGAATTCCAGGCAAGTTTTGGTTGAATAAAAACCAGGTCTACTGCCAAACAGAGTCTCATTGTAGGTTGACAATCCACATAGGGGATATCAAATGGCCAATCACAGACCTTATTTGGCACCCCAAGAACATTTTTCATGCTAGTGTTGCTCCCCAACTCATTTTACTTCTGAATGTTGCTCACAGTTTCAAAAGGTTGGGGGTCCCTGGTCTTCAAGGACAAGTGCAGAGCATGGGATTTAACAAAAGCATGAGAGAATGAGCATTTTCTGTCCAAAACTCTTTGAAAGGGATGATTGGCTCCTTGAAAGGATTTAAGTGCTTCTCACTGGTGGAGAATAAGTCCTGTGCCATGAGCCTTAATATGTCTCATATAGACAACTTATAGAGTTTTTACTGATCGGTTAAATGAATAAGGCCACATACTGTAGGTGTGATTTTTACTTTATTTAAGGAAAAAGAAACTGGGGGAAAAGGTAGGGCATTTCCATGATACACAGTAGACAAAAGTTAGATAGCACTGCCAAGAGTCTGGAGAATGCTTACTTGCCACAAGTCTGCTTTGCAGCTGAACAATTAGTATTTATATGCAGTTTGTCACCTGTATTATCTTTTGCACATTATTATTAATCAGAAAAGTCATGGGATTATATGTCACAGAATGAGTACTACTTAAAAAAAAATAATAAAAAAAGAACAAAACAAAGGGAAAAAACCCCACAAAATATTCACTTTCAAATAAACCATAAATATGTGATGCACATTAGTTTAACCAAAAAAATGTAAACATTTTCTCCAACATAACATGTGCATAATAAGAGAAGAACGCAACACTGCAGTCATACAGTTTCGCTTATGCAAACAAACAGAAATGGATTATTCCTAAAGCGTAACTAACTGGATCTAGGAGCACTCACATTCTGCTTGCTACAGATTGTCCATGTTTATGACATAGTGGTTTTAATACTGGTTTTGCTTGAACCATGGATGAGAAGAGTTTATTGACCAATTAAATGTTATTGTTATGCAGTGACCCACAGTAGCTACAAGAGTTGCCCTTTTATTAAACGGAACATTTATAGGACTCCTTTGCCATGTAACCCCCTCATTCTCAGTGCATGAGAAGACTTATTTCTAGAACTAGAGCAGAATGAATAGCACCCGAGAGACAGGCGCATGAAACACAGATACCTCAAACAGGAGTTGCCGGCCCGTTTTGAGCTCCTAGCAAAGTGTTAGCTCCTATTGCCATTGTGAAACATTACAGAATGTATACATCAGCATTGCTTTCCAGTGCTATTAGAAAGAAACAGTAACACATTGAATGATTATTAAAAAAAAAAAACATACTTTTCTGCCGTTAGTTATATTATCCGACTCAATGCCGTTGTTTAAACCTCTATTGCAAGGGGTCTTGAACACAGCACCTATTTACACCGAAGACAACCAACTCCCTCAGCTGTTGTGATTTACATGTCCCAGAATGCCATGGGCTGTGGTTCCCAGCATTTGAAGGGACCCGTGAATGCCTCTGGTGCAGACTTGTATTAAATATCTGCTGAGCAAAAAGAGTATGAATCACTTTTAATTGCTGGTTTTGTGCTGAATGAAAAAAAAAATGCTGTAATACTATGGCAGAAACGGAGTAAGAGTAGTCTATTTCTATATTAAAAAGAAAAACTGTTCACAAAAGAACAGCTTAAGGCAGCTGTCAACAAGGTACCCCACGCCAGAAAGGAAAGAATAGTCTAAATAAACGTTTGTATGAGGACACTGCGCATTGCTACATCACCCACGACTATACACTCCAGGAACCTCAAGTAATGAACATGTAAGCCATTAAACACGTGATTAGTGACTTTCCGAAAATAAAACTGGCTATATATATATTTATTTGTGTTTTTTTTTTATTAAAAAAAGTCCGAACTGGGAATCTTACATCTAAACACAGATACAAGTATGCCATTGTATGTAACATTAACTACATTCTTAGAATTGGTTTTAGTGCATTGCATTCTTATAAAAGGAATATGTCATCCTTCCCTTACCAACAAGTCCCCTCCTGGTCTTCCTACATTTATAAACTGACGCAAATGGGCAACACGCAGGTCTCCCCCAGTCTGCTACATCTGCAAAGCCCAAAACATCTAATATTGTAGGCCCACACAAAAGCACAACTCCATGGGGTGAGAAATTGCTGCTCCACCAATATGAGCCAATGCCACATATAAGGGCTCTGCCGCCACCACCACCATCATCATCAGCTACTGTGCCACATCAAACCTCCCCCTAATGCTCCACTTGGCATAGCTGATATTAAATTTACACATTCATATTATAAGAAGTGAACATAACAATGAGACTCCTTCAAGCCCTTGAGTGTCAAGGAAGCCTACATGCTTTACTGCATGGCACCAAAGGAATTTGTGCATCGCCAAGAATGAGGTAGGAAAAATGATAACAAAAGTTGGTTGGGAATTGCCTCGGTATTCTACAAACCCTGTTTTTGTTCCCTTTCTACAGTACAAACTTTGTTGAACACGTCATGCACATTATCACTGTAGGTTTCCAAGTAAACAAAATGTAGACTATGGATGAGGCAGGACTAATACTGACACATTCCAGTGGGAGAGAAAACAAAAGTAATAGTGTGTACGGTAGTTATGCTCAGTAATGCACAACATTGGCGCAAAAATAATCATTTGTGTACTAAAATTATAAAAAAAATTACATTAATCACTGCCTTTCACATTTTATAAATACATTTTATTATATGAACTTTCATTTAGCAGATTCTTAAAAAAAAAAAAAAAAAAATCTTAAATAAAGTGAAATTTTATAAGCCTGACTGTGCGTTGTCAAAAATGGCCTGATGAGCTCTCCTTGCCTGCCCTCTAGTGTCATGACTCAATGTGAAACTTGTTTTATCATTGGTTCATATCTCGTTGGTAGGTAGAACTACCAGAGGAACAGAAAAAAAAATCCCTCAAATTTTAGATGAATTCAGCACCCAACAAAGGCATCTGCAGCACCCACTGTCTTGCACTATTTCTACCTCTTGTGAACTACATTAGTAACAACTCCCGCTAATGAATGCAAAATCCATCTGGAACATAGCTCGCAAAAAGAATAAGACCAGTGCGCATGTTCTACTCCAGTTGTATATTATTTCAAGTTATGCAGATAATGGAGACTGTAGGGGAGGTGCCAGCAGTTCCCATCTCATTCTCTACCAGCTCAGGAGGGAGCTTCTGCCCAAAGTCATGAAATATACTTGACTGCTTCCTCCAGACCGCACTGAGGCAAAGAAAACCTGCACAGACAGTAAGAAAATCAGTCAGATGAACGTAAGCACTGGAATATACAAAATTGCTAATGAGCATCAATAACAAATTTAAAAAATAACCAAATTATTATATACTGCTAATAAATGTAAATCTGAGAATCTGGATAGTTTATCAAAATAATCATTGCCTGTTTGGCTCTTAGACGAACGACTGCATCACCCTGTTCCTTGGGACTAATGATATCGCAATCGATGAAAATCATACATGTAGGCTGATAAAAGTCCTCTGCGATAGGGTTTTCAGCCTCTCGCCATCTAAATGCCCTCAATCAGATATTGTTTGCAAAAAGGAGCGTGTGCCCTGGCATGTAAGAATTGTTCAAAGAACTGAATAAAATAAAATGCTAGCCACCCTAGTTTACCTTGTCATTTAGTTCCCATGGAAATATACTAAAATAACCTCAAATGGGTTCTAATGCAGTATTTAACTACAAGTACGGTACCAGGTGATGCACTGCCTCCAACTCACCCAAGCTCCACACCTTTCTTCAACACAGGCCGTGTGTTAATCTGCCACTGCCCATTGTTTCTTTCAATGAGAGCATTTTGAAACCACAGCCATACTTTACTCTACTTATGGTGCTTGAGATGTCGGTGCTTATATTTGTACCATGATGATTCACTTAGCTTTAGTAAAAAGACTCTATATTGGTCTCACTGCACTGCATTATAACTAGCTCACTGCCCATAATTTAATCTAGTTATGGTGCTTGAGATGTCGGCAGTGTTTACATTTGTATTTACTTAGCTTTGGTCATAATCACTTTTTTTTTTTAAACTCCAGTTGGACTTTCATGTTTCTTGCATAATGGCTTCTTATTTTCCACCCTTCCCTACAGTCCTAGGCATTGCTTTTGATATGGATAACCCATACCTACTAAAGTCCATAATATTAATGTAAAGGGATGGAATGCTTGTGCAAACAGAATGCCAGATTTATCTTGCATAAAAACATTCCATTGGTGAAAAGTGCATTTTGACTGAGTGCATTGAAATAAAAATATTAACGAAATATCAACTGAAAATAACATTTTAAGAGTGGGATACGATACTTCAAAAGGATAGAATTGGTCAGGAGTCTGAATAAACTAAAATGGCAAAAATGTTTACCTTGTCATTTCGTTCACACAAGAACTTGAGCCTTTGAGCCCTTTTGTGCATAAATACTCCATCAAGGTGGCCAGTTTCCACTGATCGGATCTCAATAGCTTTTTCACCCCATCCCATGATCTGGTTGGATCGGATATAAGCTGCGGAAAGAAACAAACACACATAAAATATGTAACACTAGCCCTGCTGTGGTGTTGTAAGGAAAGGAATCTCCCTTAATTCAGCTTCCAGCTATGCTGCCCCGTGTGAATGGCTTGTTAGATCTAGCTCATTCTAAAGTCCATGAAATACTCTGGATTTATGTGAATATCTGCACTGCTCAATGGCCAGTTGAGAAAATGTTAGTTAGTCCCTGTCACTGGATATAAACAACCAACACCTTTCCTCGCAGAGAAGGAAACCACATCATGAAATTGTGAATACTTCTAAATTATGGAATGGTTTTTAGAAAGTAAAGTAGGATATCCCAAGCTTAATCAAGTTAAACATTGAATTATACATACCAACTGATGTAGGCATTTCTCCCCATTGTAGAACTACATCTTTGGTGATCCTGCCATATGTATTAACATAAACTCCTTCATCTTCATAGCAAACCAGCAGTTCCATACCATCAGTATTTGGGAGAATGATGATTGCGTGTGGCTGAATGCTGCTCTGAATCTGAAAAGAATATATAAGAAACATTAAACACTGCAGGAATGAAAAATAATAATAATGGCATAGAATATTGCATAGAATACAGTGGGTTTACTTGGATCAAATAAACCCCATCTTTTTACAGATCTATGAAATTGGAACCTTTCAGCCAAATCAATGGCTGTATTCCCTTTACCTATAGGTTAACTGCACATATCCTTTGCACATATAAAGCCACTAAACAAGAGGTGCAGGGGTTGTGTTTTGACCAGAGGAGGTTTTTGCCCTAGTACTTGTTTTGTTGCTTTATAAGGCAGATTATAGTCATTAAACTGAGTATCAATTGCAGTATCTGCCCCATCTTACAGTTTACACCTCTTCCACACAGAGTAGGATACTGCTAACTGCCCAGCTAACCTGCTCTAATCACAGTCTGTAATCTTGAGGGTATGCAGATGATTAACACCAAAAGAAAGGGTCATCATTATGACCAATTTTTTTTAAAAGAGAACAACATTTTTAAACAAAAAAGTAGGTTAAACATGCCACACATGATACACATTTCAACGGCTTGCAAGAAAATTCATATTCTTACATGGGTTGGCAAGTAAATATCATAGACAGCGCCTGAGTCCACATCTACAGCATGAAAGCCAGCACAGGAACCATAGATCACTTTCAGCCTCTGTCCTTCTTCTACAGTCAGGTCTACAAGGAGAGGTCTGTGCACCAAGTCTCCAAACGACTGGAAGAGACATGCACAATAAAACATGAACTGAAATGCTGCAACATTTCTTTTACAAAAATAAGAAAAACAATGTTACTCCTATAATCATTATATCGCCATCTCTGCAGATACTTTAATCTCTGTGAATAATGTCACTTTAAAGGGGTTGTTCACGTTCCAAACACATTTTTTTCAGTTGTTTTCAGATTGTTCTCTATAAACAAAGACTTTTTTCAGCTGATTTCCATTAGTGATGTGCGGGCCAGCCCAATACCGCCGGTCGGTCAGGTTCGGGCCGACCTTACACCCCCATTTGCGGGTGGCCACCTTACACTGCCGGCTTCCAGTTTTATAGCTGCGCGCCTGCTTGCCCTATCTCTTTTGCAATGTCATAAGAGGGGCAGTGCAGCATGGGTCTATAAAAGGAACCCGGAAATTTAAAATTTAGTGTTTGAGTCTGGCTGCTCAGTGATCCAGGAGCATTCTGAACTTTTACAATTTGCTACAATTAGTTTACAACTACAACTAGATTATTAGCAACTATTGTATCGATTCTAACAGCTGCCTTTAATGAAACTCGGGAATTCTTCTCTCAGAAGGGGCAAAGATAAGAAACGTTTCAACTAAATGTATTAATTTAGAACAGTTAAAGAATCATGACCCCCCTCCCAGAGCTGCTTTAGAAGGTGAAAAATTAAACTTTACACTTCAATATTAGAAAGATGGTCTGAAACTAACTGAATAGTGTTTGAAGGTGAACAACCCCTTTAATACATTTATATTTTATGCATGGATGTTTATAAATCTGGATATAAACTGTATAACCCATATTGACATACTGTGTCATACAAACTGCAAAAATAACCTGCACTTTGAGTAAGATTACAATGGACAGTTTGTAAAGCATTGCAGTGCATCAGGTTTGATGTATTTAATTGGTTTAAATATGCACTGTGGCAAACTAGGGGGAAAAAAATGATAAAGAAAATGGAAATGTCTTCCACAAATTAATATTGGTCTCTTACCTTAAAGGCCATAAACTTGTGGTATGGTTTCGGTGCCCAGGCATAGACTTCCACTGAACTTTTTAAAGCAATTACCAAAAACTTGATCCGCTCGTATTTTACTAAAGCAAAATAGATACATTCATATTGCTTTGAATCAGATACAAAGATTAAGGACATCAATGCATACAGTAGTATTTATGTTGTGTTTGTGTGTGTGTGTATTGGCATATAGAAAATATTATAAATCAAACAGTACTAGAACTACCACCTCAAGGTGCTGTAAAAGGGTTCCCTGTACAAAAGCTCCAGGAAGTAAATATAATATGTATGAATGAGGGCAGATTACTTTTGCACAGGAAATCTACCAGAAAATGTGTGGGGGTTGTTGTTTTTTTATATAAAATATTAAGAAAATTGCTATTGCAAGCAGTTTCTGTGTCACTTTTTATACCTGAAACAGTATAGCAGAGACCAGCATGTTAACAGACCTGGAGGATCTGACATTGCTGACAACCAGAAAGGAATAAACAAATACTACTTCCAACTTCAATGTCGGATGCAGATAGAGAGAATAAAGGTACAGGTTGTCAGGAAATAGGGTCCCTTTAAATGTGATCACATATTCTGTCATTCTTTTCACATATGGATCGACTATAGGGAACTAGTCAAACATAAAAGGCAAGTAATGTGTCAGGTAAAGGAGAAAGTTTGTTTGATCTGATACATACCAACTTTATAGTGCACACATCCTTCCAAATCCCCAACAGTTGTCCATCCTTGCTTCTTCTCTACTTCAGGGTCATTGTGCAAAATTTTATTCCTTAGCCAGGATAAGTAATATACTCGCAGCTTGTTCTTTTTCCCTTATGACACAAGACATGTGCAATTAAGTTACATAATGTAAATAATTATTAGTGTGATTAAACTGCCTTTTCACAACAGAGACTAAAAAAGTGGTTGTTTCATATGCTATGTTTTGGAAAGTCCATTTTTGGTACTTTAGAGCCACTCTGGGGTATTACCTGATATAGTAACCAAGACATTTAAGCCTTCAAGCACATCCATCTGTTGAAATCGCCTTCTGTTAATGAGAGGGTACACTTTCCCTTGGCCACTTCTATCCAATAACATTAAGCCACTTTCAGTTCCCACCAGCAAATTTACACCTGTACAAGAAGGTAACAGACAAGTTTAGTTATTTTTGCAAGCAGCACTTCTAAACTAAAGGATGATAATCTATGAAAAAAAGCATGAAATTTATTTGTTGATCACGTTACTGAACGCAAAATCATGGATATCAGATTAGTTTACTAAACACATTGAATTGACTTATGTATCATAATATAATACAACAATTGCTGGAAAATAAAGTAAATAATGAACTTTCGCAGAGAGATTGAGCAATAAGATAAACTGCTCATTACCATGGCTATATGGAAAAAAGAATCATTTGCTATAGCATAACATACCCCACAATGCAGCACACAAAATCTCAGAATTAAATCTTTTCTTGTATTTGCGAATCTCCGGTGTATCACTTTGTGGCCGAGTATTTGTGGGATTAACATTAACAACTGATCCTTTTCTTGTAGGATCTTGCCTCATGGCTTCCGACCTTAGCGCTTCACTGGAAAATCCCACTAAAATAAAATTAGTATTTTTAAGGTTAGATTCCAGTGTGCGCATGTATGTACCTGAAAGATATAAGCAATCATATGTTTAATGACTTGGAATGCTCCACAGTATCTGTTCATGGCACATAGCAAGCGGGGGTAGGGGGAGGCAGACCACGATTCTAGGAAAGGTGTTCATTGCATCGATTATGAACCACTGACTCCCTTCCAGCAACTACTGAAGCAATTTCTATAGGCACTTCTGTTTTCAGCTGGTTAGAGAGTTGCTTTATAAAGAAGATGCCCAAGCAAGCTGGAGTTTTTTTTTTATCATAGATTCATGTCATAGGTGAGTTTGAAATGGTAAAAAAGGGCAAAATCTGTATGCTTTCAATTGGCAATATTGTTAGACATGGCTTACAGCACAGTGAATATGTGCATTCTTTTAAAAAAAATGTGCCCACTGCTCTCATCAAGAGGTTTCTAACATTTATCAAGAGTTAAAATAATTAAAGAATTCGTCAAAAGGAAGAAAAAGAAAAAAAAAAAACTTCAAAGCAGGCCACACTGGTTGTTCTGTCACTGGTGGCCCTGCCACAGGGTAGTGGATAATTACAGTATTGTGAAGAAATAGGAGTTGCATTTCTCTTTCACTGCGGGGCTTGTTTGCCATTAGGTTTGTGTAGCTGTCTAAATAAGCCCAGTGGGTTTCCAGCGATTAATCTATGTTGGAGCTGAACGAAGTAACTGAAGACTTGACTGCTGCCCTACGTTTGGTACATTCAACAACAATGCAGAGGTTATTAGAAGCAGGGAAGCTGTTAGCCTGGAGCACAAGTAATACATACTACATATAATATAGCAGCATATTTCAGATACGGTAACTACTATACAGGCCACTCAAGTTCTGATAAACGCACAGCTTACTTTAGATTTGAATAGGGGAACTGGCAAGAAATAAACACTCTCTGGTTGCTTTGTATATCACAATAACTCATTAAAAAATGCATGGTAGTAAACCTACCCTCTGTTTTTTTTAAAGGGGTTAGTAGTTCACCGTTAATGTTTAATATGATTTAGACAGTAGAATTATAACCATTTTATAGTCTGTTTTTTTTTTTTTATAAATATTGTCCATTTCTGCAACTCTCAGACTGGGAAATCTATCTGGTCTCTAGTCATTATCGTAGCAACCAGGCAACAATTGCAAATTTCAAATGGAAGAGAATTAGAAGAGGGTAAAAACAAAAAGAAATCAATAAAAAATAAGTAAAATTAAACTATCCCCTCAGTGAGTGTTTTGTTTGCCAGGGGCAGCGTCTCAGAAAATTAGAGCATGGACACTTGCATAAGATTGCTTTAGATTCCCAGACAGAGGCTCGCGAGCAACATGTCACTTGTCCACATTTCTAATGTTGCTCCCAGGAGCCTTTGCGCTGGTGCTCATTTCTAGCTTGGAGGCAAGTTTTTGAGGCATAAAGATCATGAGCACTACTAAACAGAGCCTCCTGCAAGCTGACAGTACACATGGTGCTGCCGAATAGCCAATTAGCTTTTTTCAAGCTTGTGTTACTTCTCAATGCTTTTTACATTCTAATGTGGCTCCAGTAAAAAAAATAAAATAATAAGAATTGGCGATCTCCACTTTAGAACATACTAAGTAAGAGTGAATAAAGGTGAACTTATATACGATTACATTTTCTCTTTTATAGCACTAGGCTTTTATAGGACTGCAGCCTATAATGCATATATGCATGCTCTTGTTAGAATGAATTACATGGCTAAGGCCACACAACTTGCCAAGCTTCCCCAGAATTAATGCTTACCTACTGATGTGACAGTTGTCCCACTAGAAGGAGAAATCTGAAGTAACCTTGGATCTATGAACGGTGTGAATGAGGAGGAAGATTTGTGTTTCTGAAGGGTATTACCAGCTGACTGAGTCTGCAAGTTAAGAACAAACACAAATGTCACTTCAGTGCAGCATGAATACTGTCTGAAACACTCCAAAAACCAAATTCACAGATAATGAATAACATGTGGATGAAGAAGTAGAAGAAAGTGGAGTCAAGCAATTTACCGTAATATGCCATTGCACCCTTTTTTTTTACACCAAAACTGCCATAAACTGAATTGTGAACATCAGTGCTCACTATATGTTTATATAGTCTGAGCAGTGATCACAATACAGCATTGTGACACTTCTATGATAAAAACCATTTTGTACATTTTAATGAAAAGTGCATGATGTAATAAGCACTGCTCCTGAGTAATATATAGAAATGCAAAGGAAACAAGCAAATGAAAACCTAAAGCAAAAACTCAGCCGGGCACTTGTGATGTGGAAGCTGGGATTTGCATTTAAACTTTAACATTGGAGAAACTAGATATTCTGTTTACACACTTCATAGTTGTACATCTCATGGCTGGCTGACATTAATATGGCAAGGAGAAGGGGATATCAACAACCTCAGTAAGTTATTTGCGGAAGCAAGCAATACAGTAACCTAAATTTTCAGATATTTCCAACATTTGAATGTAGAGCACAATGTGCAAACTACTTTATTCAGGGCAGAGACAACATGACATTTCAGGTCAGTAAAAAGGGTATTGACCAGAAACGTGTCCTGTAACCGCTGACATGAATACCGTACATTACTTTAGTCTGCTGGAGTTCTCCTACTTTATTTGAAACCTAATTACCCTGCAACTTGTATCTTTGTGTTTTAGAGGAAGAGGCTTATGTGTGCATGATGCAGGATGGTAAGAGCTTATAAAACCTGCCATTTTCACTAGGGCTTAGATAAAATATCCTATACAATGTGCTTGACCCTATGCAATGTAGGATAAATCCTATCTGTAAAAATTGGTCTATTTTTCCCTTAAATCAGCGATCCCCAACCAGTAGCTTGTGAGCAATATGTTGCTCTCCAATCCCTTGAATGTTGCTCCCAGTGGCCTCAAAGCAGGTGCTTATTTTTAAGCTGGCTTGGAGACAAGTTCTGGTTGCATAAAATCCAGGTGTAATGCCAAACAGAGCCTCAATGTAGGCAATTCACATAGGGGCTGCAAATTGGCCAATCACAGCACTTATTTGGCACCCCAATAAAATTTTTCATGTTAGTGTTGCTCCCCAACTCCTTTTTCTTTTGAATGTTTCTCATGGGTTCAAAAGGTTGGGGATCCCTGCCTTAAATTAACACATCTTCTTACTTCAGTGTTTAATTGTTGGGGAGATCAGAAATACTTTACTAAAATTATATGCTGCAAGTGCTATAAAACATGTACTTGCTCCCCTCAATTTTTTAGCTGGACAGTCTACCATAGATGCAGGCAATTTATTTACAGTATGCATATCTTTTTAAGAAAATCTAACACTCTATACTGCTATTGCCAATATTGACTATGTAAAGTCAAAGCATACCAGAAAATGTCTTAAGTGGACATGTCCTTTAGACAAGAGGGCTTAATAAATTCTAAGCTTGTGTATGACATGATTATATAGATTCCTTCAAAGCATCCATCCCTTAAACAGAAAACTCGGTCAACGTGACAATAGAAACTCTTAGGTTAGACTATTCAGTGAATCTTTTCAAAGCCAAAGGTGTCTTTGACAGGTGTAAAACATAGAGGAGGTCATTGGCTATACTTATCATATAGAGCAACATGTGCATTTTGGTATGGGTCAATAAGCATGCAGATGACAGTGAACATATGACGATACCAGTGAGATTTAGTATTTGTGGTTTCAGATTTTCATAAAGAAAGGTGTTATATGGGACAGTGTTCAAGAGTAGACACAAGGCAGTTGCCATTTTCTGTCTAAGAATCTACTATGGGGTTGTGTTACCGATTTAACAGACATACCTCATTAGCAGTTAGCTTGTCCTGGGGTGTCTGGGGGGACATGGTGGGTGTCGGTTGACTTGAGGTTGGGGAAGAAGTGGTGGAGGAGGAATGGCTTTGCTGTAAGAGATCTGGCAAGAGGTGAATACGACTGGCAAAGCCATTGCTCTCAAGTTGGATGGCACGCTTTTTGTCAACTGTACTCTGTAGAAAAAACAGGCACACTTGTCTCGTTCAAGTGCTGCTTTAGAACAAACTAACTGCTTGTAACACTCCAAACTTATAATTACAGTTTTGCTACAACTATAGGGAAAGACCTTTAGAATCTTAGAACTTCATGTCTCGATGCTACAGGAAAAGGTGAAGAGTTTGGGGTCAGTTGAAAAAAAGGGGCTTTTCCTGCATCTTCTCAAACCCCATCTTAATATGGAAGACGAAATGCCACCATTCCTCCTTACACTAACACTTAAAACAATTTGTATTCATTCATAAACAATTCTTCAAATGAATAGATTTTAGTAAAATGCAAAGCACCCTTAACTTAGCCACTGGACCACCAAGCATGAAGTCATGAACGTATTCCAGGTAACAAAAAATGCTATTGCTAGGGGATGTTACTATAAATTTCAAGCACCAAACGTTAGTGTCTTTAGGAAAGCACTCACTAGTTAATTTAAATAACCCTGTGCCTTTACCGAATTCCGAAACATTTGAGTTTGTTTTCTATGTTACAAAATTTTGTGTTGCACAGTCCTCTGACTCATAAGAGCAGTAATGAAGTTAGTGAAGAGGGAGTTCATGCGGCATGCAGGGATTAGTCAATGAGTAGACTCAATGAACTACTGCACATGCAAAAATGAAAACCAAACTGTTCTAGCTGGCACTACATAACACAAACATGATATAGCAATGGACAGCATGAATAGATGAGTTGGTTAGACAAATTTCTAAATGCTAAACAGTACCTGACGGACGATTAAAGTGCCTTCTTTAGATGGGGTCATGGCGGGTTCACTCTCAGCATCATCATGGACGATCATGGTTTTCACAGATTCTGTTTCTCCATTGCTTAAATTTAAAGATGACATATCATATATATATATATATATATATATATATATATATATATATATATATATATATATATATATATATATATATATATATATATATATATATATATACATACACACATATACATATACAAAATATTTTTGCATTAAAATAGTTGCCAAAGCCTATAAAATAAGTTAATCACAAAGTAAAGAATAATAAAAAGCTCTCCATGAACCAATACAATCTATTTTCAGCATAAAAGGCTCTATTGCTGCTTTTACTACATACCTTTTACTCTGTGCTACTTAAATTATACACAGGCAAAATGATAATTATCTATGACTCATCAAGTTTTAAAGGTCCTCTGCTATCTGGTTATTACTAAATATAAAAGTATCAGAAAAGCCTGATATGGATTGATACATTAACACAGGGTTTCCAAACTTGAGGCCTGAGAACCAAATATAGGTCCTCCATGGGATTTTAACATCATCAATCTATTCTGGTGCCTTGTTTTGTGTGAACTGGGTGATGAATAATTGTCCCACAACATGAAAGATTTGGCCAACAAAGGAAAATAATAAAACTAGACATATCAGAAAAAAGTCTAGCCTCTCAGTACCTGATGAAGTTTCTTCCTGCCTGGTTGACTTATATTTCTGTGGTTCACTGTAAATTTGCATGTATGTTTAAAGGAACAGTAGCACCAAAGAATTAAAATGTAGTCAAGTTAGAAAATAAAATGTACTGATTGCACTGTACTGGTAAAACTGGCATGTTTGCTTCCGAAACTCTACTATAGCTTATATAAATAATTTTCTGTGCAGCCATGGGGGCAGCCATTCAAAGCTGAAAAAGGAGAAAAGGCACAGGATACACAGCAGATAAAAGATAAGCTCTGTAGTATACAACTGGATTCTTGAGAACTTATCTATTATAAGTCCACATTGCTACACAGCAACTTATTGTTTATAAAGTAGGGCTGTCCAACTCCCCCCCCCCCCCCCCGTGTGGCCCTCCACATGAAGGTATGCCTGCTGTGATTCATTAGCTTGTGTAAACTTTAAAAGGTTTCAAGTACGGAGATTAACTGGCCCCTACATTGATTAAACATCAAATTCAGACTGTAAAATCCCACATTGTTCACACCTACAAACCACCTGAAACACCTTTATTGTTTACATCCCTAAAGCCCTCTATTCACATCTCAGACCAAGACTGAACATTCCCACATTTTTCACCTATTATTACTTCAGACAAACTGCTTGAGGGGCACCAGTATTGTGTCACTGTATGTAGAACAGTATGAATTAGATAGGTTTTACCTGTCTCTTGCTCTAGTCTGCCTGTCCTATGCTCCCTATGTGTGCCATAATCTGGCTGCAAAGCAGGAAGTAATGTTCTGGCTATTATGTTAGACACCCAGTCACTCAAGCCTTTATACATTGCATTTGTTTTTATTATTTTGCACAGCCTATTTACCCAGTTTTTATTATTACACTGAACTGTTTCTTTAAATTCACAGAAATACCATGATGTACATTATACTAAAAGGTATTTTAACTGTCTCTTTGATACATTTGTTGAATACCCCCTTCACATACATAGCTCTGGCATCCTCTGGGCCTGAAGTCGATTCATCTGCCCCTTCCTGTTCCATGTCATCATCCTCCTCATCTGTAGTACCAGACTCTTCACTGGATGAGGAATAGTCGGTAACTTTGTGCAGTGGTCGAACATCTTCTACTGCTCGAAGCTCCTTAGCGAGTGCAGTAAGATCCTATTGAGAAATCATATTGAACAGCTGAACCCCAGAATACACAATGAATGAATACATTCAGATATGGAATATTTTTAAAAAACCTGACCAAAATGATACTGCCTGTTTCATCCAGCTTAAAATACATTACAAAATTCTTGATTTACACATTTTCTTATCAATTCTCAATGCATCATAGTGAACCCTATACATACACATATATATATATATATATATATATATATATATATATATATATATATATATATATATACACATATACATATATATATACACATATATACATATATATATATATATATATATATATATATATATACACATATACATATACACATATACATATATATATATATATATATATACACATATACATATACACATATACATATACATATATATATACATATATATATATATACATATACACATATACATATACATACATATATATATATATATATATATATATATATATATATATATATACATATACACATATACATATACATACATATATATATATATATATATATATATATATATATATATATATATATATATATATATATATATATATATATATATATATACACACAGTTAATTAACAGGAAGCATTAGCAAATTGGATATCACCAGTGAAACACTGAAATGATAGTACAGAACTTTAAATTTTACATTTTGGATACACCCATCAAATAATGTGAAACAAAACAGAACTATGTGATGTGTAATACTCACCACTTCCCCCTGAAGAGTACAGGTTCACAGAAAATATGACCCCAGGGTCCAAAAAGAGAAAAATGGGAGAAAGAATCAATAACTCGATTAGAAGCAATGCAGAAAAAACACCTCAGTATGCAAAACAGATGGAAAATCAAAATACACAAATGACCCAGTAATGACAGCATGTTTCTTACACTTACAGGAGCTTTTGCCTGTCTAACTCCATCTTTCTTCTCATCAGACTTTTTGGCTGTGTTTTCATGTCGTTGGGATGGTGAGCCCTCAGATTTTGAAGATGCTAAAAAAGAAACAGATTATATTGTTTTAATGAGGGACGGGGCCTGTGAACCATATTCATTTTATTTAGTATGTGACTGTTATTTGTATTTATATTCAGAAGAATGCATAACTGTTACTGTGTTTTTCTGGATTATGTGTGACAGTGTATCATACATGTCACTACAGTTTTCCTCTGCAGCTCTTCTGTAGTGACGGAGTATACTTGTTTGATTTCCAACAATTTTTATTGACAAAAGGATAGACAATACAATAATATACATTGAGTTAAAGAAGCTCAGTAGGTATACAGTATAAATCACAATAAGTAGCACGAGTCTGCAGCAGATGGAAGTTTGTGCAGATATCATAACAGTTACGTTACTATCCAAAGTCATTCACACTGAACAAAAACAGAAAACAGAATATGAATAGGAGAGGAGGTAAATAAAAAGATGAGCAAGATAGCACAGACTAGACAAGTCTAGTCTGTGTTTCAGTCGGCTGAAATTAGAAATCAGTTCCCCACCTTTGCTAGTGATCTAAAAAGGCTCTTCCAAAAGAAATGTCAGGGTTCTTTAAACCTTCACAATTACCTTCTCCATTTTAATAAAACTTCAGCAAATACAATAATTTGTCTGTTAGTTATATGCTTAAATTATTTGTTTTGGATGTTACAATAGCCTTTAATTTTAATCAATTCACCCTCAAGTCACCAGCCTGTGCATTCTAGCAACAAATTTCAATATGTGATTTGCCCCATTTCTCTGTTTCTGACTTATACCTGCCTAGAAAAAATATAGCTAACTGCACCCAGAATTTTCTTCACAAGCATAAAAAATGCTAATCCACTCCTCTTCTAACTCCCTTGTAAACTAAGAAATATGTCT
This sequence comes from Xenopus petersii, assembly GCA_038501925.1. Classification (NCBI taxonomy): domain Eukaryota; kingdom Metazoa; phylum Chordata; class Amphibia; order Anura; family Pipidae; genus Xenopus; species Xenopus petersii. Next base: position 103,344,793 of record CM076675.1, on the reverse strand, counting down.
TAGAATGCACTAAACTGAATGAATGAAGACAGGTGTACTTGCCCTTTAATTCATTAGTAAAGATGACAATTTATCTTGTAATATGCAGTAATATTATTACAAAGGCTGAAATACATTTATAAAAAAAGTTTCTTACATCTCATACGGAAGCGCTCTCCAGATCCACTCTGAGATCCTGGGTGGGATCCTGCTTGGGATCCAGAGTTACTTGATCCTGAAGAGCTGCCACTACCAGGTCGGGGCACAAGCTTCTCTACCCTTTCCCAAAGCAGCCTAGGCTCAATATTGCTTTTGATGAAACAACAAAGAAAAGGCTTTAGTTAAAAAGAAATGTTAGCTAGCAAAGATAGAGGATGATTACTAATCACCCGGAGATAAAAACCAAAAATCACACAGATTAGCCAAAAAAAAGTTAAAGAAATAAAACTTAAAATTATGGATATGCAACAGTTTTATGCTTGGCAGAAAAATTATGGCATCAGAATGTCCTTATGCTGAATAAATATACCGATTTCTATACCGATACCTACACACCCCCTTGAACGTATTCAGCAAAACTCAAAGACTGATTTAATCATAAAATGGTGTCCTTAAGTTTTTCCTTTGTAAAACCTAACAGTAAGATTGCAACGGTTCCTTCTAGCATTTTAGATGATTGTTCTATTGCACTCTAAACTACATACATACTACAATCAGGTTATGAAATGTTCTCACAAACCTTGTGGAATTTCTCTGACCAGTCTGGGTATTTTGCTGCCCACTGCCCTGCAGTGGTGAATCTCTCCGTGACAATACTGGGGATCTTGATGTTGTCCTCACCGGCACCTTTTGTTGGATCAGAGAAGACAAATGGCCTCAGAATGGAAAACGGTTATTACAAATCAAATAATTTCCCTAAGGATTTCTATACTGAGGTCATGCAATGGGTTTCCACATGTTCTTTGTTAAGAATGTTACTCTACGCTATTTGCGGGGTTGCTGTGCTAATGCTGTAGTTGTTACTTTAAGGGATACAGTCAAGGGAAAACATGTTTTTTTTCAAAACGCATCAGTTAATATCGCTGCTCCAGCAGAATTCTGCACTGAAATCCAGTTCTCAAAAGAGCAAACAGATTTTTTTTTTTATATTCAATTTTTTCAATCTCTTGAAAAATGGATTTCGGGGCAGAATTCTGCTGGAGCAGCACTATTAACTGATGCATTTTGAAAAAAACATGTTTTCCCATGACAGTATCCCTTTAATGACCACATAAGCTTAACGTCACATTTAGTGCAATGCCCTTTCCACTGGCAGTTTTCATCACAGTTGCCCTAAGATCATGAAACATACTTAAGTTAGATGGCATATTAAAGCAAAGCTGGATAATTAAGTAAACTGACAAACGGCAGCAAGGAAGCACAGATATGAATCACATCAGTGATGAGGTAAGACACTATAAAAGAAGTAAAAGAACAAATTTGCTCTGTGATAATGATATGGAATGGAAACGTGTAACATATTGTGGTAATATATGCTTTACTTCAGGCGATGGGCTATAAGCCTTTTAGCCTTGATAAAGCGTAAGCGTAACGTGCGTCAGTGAGCCTTCAAACCCTTTTTTAAAAAAAAGCTTATTATTGAAATCTTACCTTTTTAAACTTTAATTGAATCTCGGATCAAGAGAAATTTAATGGAATTGTAGCGCTACTAGCGCAGCATTCATTCCTTTTATTCTCTTTTATCTCTAAGGCACTGAGGATTTGTTGGTTTTATAGCAAAGTTAGCTCTCCTTACAAGACAGTTAAATGTAGTAACGAGACCACAGTCCTCAGTGTTCTGCCTTTCTCCCACGTGTGGTGTCCCAGGGCTTAGAACAACGCTGCTAGTTTCTTCGGACAACTCCACCTCTATACTATTTTCTAATTTCTAACTTTTATTCATGAATTGCTGATGCTTTATTTTTTAATTGTTTGATACCATGAACTCACTTTAAAATTATAACTACAGCACTAGCACCTTATTTAATTCATATAAGAACCATGAACTTTTAGATTAATTATCAATTGTGTGTAGATAGATTTTATTGCGGGTCACATCACCTGATTTGTTGCACTTGAGCACCTTAATCTTTTTAATTATTTATATATAACACAATCGATTGAAATACCATTAATTGTATGTTGGTGCTAAATTGATTGAGAACTAAGTATATGTTTATAATAGCACTAAGCACTTATATAATTAGATCTCAATTAATTTTAGTAAGGTACTGTGGGGTTTTACGGCTTTTTCTTGTTTTTAGTATCCCTATTCTGGTTTATATACCTCTACACAGCCTGAAATTGGGTAATACAAGTGAGTGGACATTAATTACAAGTGAACTATATTTTTGCTTGTGAATGGGCTATAAGCCATCAAAAGGTTATTAAATGAGATGGTACTGAATAGCTCCATACGCACATCCAATATTAATCAGTTTAGAGAATGGCTTTCAAAACGTTTGGATACGAACAAAACAGAATTTTACAGCACCAAATATGATGTTTAATTATCAGTATCCTGATTCAGGATTCTTTGTGAACTACCATTAACTTGTCAAAAACAAGTAAGCAAATTTGCAACTGTTATTAAAGGGCAAGTCAACCCCAAAATAAAAACCTGCCTAATAAAAGAAAACAATATTCTAAGCAACTTTCCAATATACAATAATTAAAAATGTTCAGGGCTTTTAAAGTAATTTGTAAAAATGATTGCTATTCAAAGCAGCATTTGCTTAATGTCTGCGTGTCACTTTTTAAACAAAGTTGCAAAAGTCTTGGTTCCACAGCAAAGACAGGTCTGTTAATCCGCTGCCTTGTCTTACATTGTATCATCAATGTATTGGCCACCAGGGCAGAGAATAAAAAGGGACAGAAACACTGCTTTCAATAGCAATACATATACAAATAACTTAAACTATAAAAAGTTTAATAAATGTATATTGCAAAGAAGCTTAGAATAATGTTTTCTTTTATTAGGCAAATTTTTATTTTGGCGTTGACTTGCCCTTTGACAGCTTTGACGTCGATCCTAGTGGCCTCAAAGCAGATGATAATTTTTGGATTTCTGACTTAGTGGCTTGAAAACCATGTGTACTGATAAACGGACCCACCAGTAGTTTGTCAGTCTATACAGGGGCTGCCCTTATTTGGCACCCGAGGAACATTTTTCATGCTTGTGTTGCTTCCCAACTCTTTCCTCAACTGAATGTGGCTCATGGGTAGAAAAGCTGGGGGACCCCTTGATATAGACTGTGGTTTTCTTGTTAAATACTCTGTTGTACGCCACAAAACTCACAAACTGTATAAATGATTATCCTTATAAACACACGCAAAGCAGCTAAAGGCATAAAATCACCATACTCCTGTAAGACAATGATGAAAAACATACTTTTCAGAAAAAGGGGGCCTGTTATACCTAAAGGCCCCCATACACAGGCCGATAAAAGCTGCAGACAGACCGAGTCGGCAGGTTATTGGCCCATGTATGTGGCCCTCTGACGGGCTTCTCCGATCTAAAAACCCAGTCGGATCGGCATCGCCAAACGAGCGGATCTCTCTGTGTATGGCCAGCTTTAGAAGTGCTTCATTGAAAGCTCATTGCATTGCAAAGATCAGTGTCTGGTCTCTAATTCAACCAAGGCTGGTGGTGCGGTTTTATTGTCATCTACAAAAGGGATCTGACAAAGAGTGATCAGTCACAACTGATCGCTGAATAACATTAATTACTGAACTAAACATCCCCTAAAAATCCAAAAACATCCTTGTTTTAGCAGTAAAACAGTTTTATTACAATATAATTTAAAGAAACAGTAACACCAACATGAAAGTATTTGAAAGTAATTAACATATAATATACTGGTGCTCTGCACTGGTAAAACTGGTGTGTTTGCTTCAGAAAGACTATAGTTTATAAAAAAAAAAAGAAGAGGCATGGTTCTGCTGTGTAACCTGTGTCTTTTGACCTTTTTTCAGCTTGAATGGCTGCCCCCATGGCTACACAACAGCTTGTTTATATAGTATATATAGTATATATAGTAGTCTTTCTGAAGCAAAGAAACCAATTTTACCAGTGCAGGGCAACAGCAAATTATATCTGAATCACTTTGATACACTTTCAGTTTTTAGTGTTACTGTTCCTTTAAAAAACACCTGGTGCCTAGTTAATATCTCTTAACAGGAAACTACTGTTCTTCTTTCTAATCCTTACCCTTGGAGGCACCTCCTCACTGTCTGATCGAGTCCAAACCCTTTGGGTTGGCTCATTGGTTTCAGACTTAGGGTCAGAACTCTGACTTTGCACTTCACTGCGTGAAGTTTGGTGGGAATCCTGAGATCGTAGAAGGTGAGGTACAAATTTGGGAGAAGGGTCACTGAAGGAATGGGATCGCGAGACAGGGGATACATTGTTCTTGAGGGATGCCAGATGAGACCACTGTACCTTACAAGAAAACAAGACATAACACATTTAAACTGAAGCTCTGAATATTAGGTTCTCTCATTAAAAGCTCAGTTAATGACAAAAAAAAAAAAATGACCAACAAAAGACAGCAAAGAATGGACAACTTTTGGAATGAAACATATTTTGGCAATGTAGTGAACTGCTGTTAATGTGTTACATAGTATATAGTTGCATGCAGAAACAAATTGATTTAAATGAGCACCATTGCCCTCAAAGATTTTGACTAGCTGTAAATAATCCTATATAATGACTAAAACCACCTCTTATTGCTCATAGTAATTTACATGTATTCTGTGGGAAACTATAACAAATACCCATTACTCCTATGTGAAAACAAATTCTAAAATAAATGATAATGCATGATATTGATAAAGTAAAAACAGACTGTGTACATGAAGAAAGGGAAAGCTTTTAAGCAATGCCTTGATATTAAAAATTACCTAATTAGCCTATATTTACCTTTATGCAAAGAGTATATTTATTGTAAGGATGCAGATTTACTCTAAATCTACGTTTCTATAAAATAAAATTTTCTCCCACTTGTCATTCTTGAACTTGGCCTTTTAGGCAAACAAATATATGCTTTGAAACGCGTTTCAAAACCAAATTCCAAGATACCTGTGGTTCCACTGGTCTGTGCATGGCAGGCTGAGCAGGCTCAGAATTTCCATTGGAAAATGATTCAGATCTTGAAGGCACTGATGGCTCTAACACTCTACCTGGTTGCTTAGCCTGGGCTTCAGGGGAGCCTTGGTTTGCTTTCCTAAGGCGCTCTTCTGCCTGTACCACATGCAAACCAAGAAAAAATGCAACTGAGCAGATGCAAAATTCACCCACACACTTCTTATAACAAGAAATACCCCCATATGTAATATAAGGCACTAAATTTGCCCAGGAACAGTAAACCATAGCAACCAATAAGATGCTTGCTTTAAAACAAATGTAAATTCTACCTGCTGATTGGTTGCTATAGGTTGCTGCCCCTGGGCAAAGAGTGCCGAAAGTATCCATTTTGTCTACGTACATAGAAGGAAGTTTATCATGCTAATCTATCATTTAATAATGCCACGTTCCAGAATATGTAAAAAATTACCTGAATATTTAAAACACCATGCTGTTTTGCGCCATAGCAAATATATATTTTAGTGACAAAATCCCTTTAAGTAAAATGCTGGCCAGATCTATAATAAAATCCATTAACAGGTCATCTAAACATTAGAATAGAGAACAGAACAGCAGTGCAAGTCCTGGACTGTAAGAAAGACTATACTATACAATACAGTAGTAAACCTTCACCTCTCTTATTCTTTCTGCTTGTTCATGATGAGGCTTCGGTTCTTGGATATGATAACTTTGTTTGCTCCTTTCTTGCTGTGACAGTGCAGGCTGCTGGGGCTGGGGCTGCTGTGGTGGCTGCTGCGGTCTATGGTCATGCTGTAGTGACATAAGATAGGCTTGTTCTTGCTGAAGCTGACGCTGAAGTCTTTCTGCTTGACGGTGCTCTTCCATCTCACGCCATCTATACTCCTAAGAATTACAAGAAAATTCACAAAAAGTTTTTAAATAAACAATATAGAAAGTGGTTGATAAGGGTTACTATATATTTCTCAGTATCATAATGTACAACTTCATATCTCCCCTACCTCTGCTGCCTTTCTTTCTCATACCGAGAGTTTTAGCTCAACAACAACTGGGGAGCCATTAGTTGAAGACCACTGTTCCAGAGGTTTCAATTCCTAAAACTATTCTATTGGGCAAGAGAATAATTTGCAAAACATTTTTTTCCTTAGTGAAACTTTAGTAGATATGATTATTTGTCATGGTTGTTAAGAAATTCTGCACCGTGCACAGTTTTTTTTTTTTTTTTTTTTTTTTAATAATAGGTTCTACTCCTGCATATGATCATATATGGTCTAATCATTCATAGTGAAATCTTCATTCAATAAATAACACATTTATAATGATCATGAAGTACTGAGCAAGTTATACAAGGGGACGGTATACAATCTTAAACCTTCTTAGCGGAAACATCTGGCCTGGATATTCTAGTTGATGACAGCCAAAGTTCGCCAATGGATGGTGAGAGTTTTGATTCAACAACAGCTGGGGGCTTCAGGATAGACATCTTTGACTTGCACTAGATATCATGTTACAAACTTACCAGTAAGACAAATGGTTAGCAGACTGTTTCAAGGCCACTTCTCAGCTAAATTGATCAATGTTGCAGTTTATTGCATTTACTACCCTTTATTTATACAATATCATAACATTAAAAAGCACTAAATGTTTTGGTGAAGGAAAAAGAACTTTACTTGGTTTGCTGTATTTAGTAATCAGCAAGCAAAAGGATGACTTGCACCTGGCCATGATAGCCCTTCAGGTGGCTGTACAAGCTCTATAGACGGCAATATCCAAAATTCTACTTGTAAAATCTGCTGCTGGCCAATAATCATGGTGGTTTACTCAGTAGAAAATAATTAAAATCTGGTCAAAATGTCGAATTTTTTTTTTTTTGCTATGCAACAGATGTCATCTAGACAACAACAGAGGGGGAGGAGAGCGTCTTTGTAACCTTAAACCTATGGGATTCACTGTATTGTAGAATACTTCACTTAGCATACCACACAAAGATAATCCATGGACTGCATATGTTGCTTTTAAAGTATGAAAAACATAGCTATGTGGTTTGTTTACTATAAAGCTAGGTTTTAATCAGGTTGTGCATAATCCAAAGATGAATTTACATCGAACATAAATCATATTATACAATGTGGGAATGGCTCTTTAATACAGTTTGTCGTTCTCTACATAACCTGTATTTGCAATACAGCATTTACGGCTTGTGGCATAGTTTAATTTAAATGCCACTAATTCATTAAACACACCAACATATCGGTGGGGAGGTTGTGTGTGGATGTGAATATTATTCTACATTTGGGTTAAATTCAAATTAGACATCACAGGGAGAATTCCTGGTACACGAGTGTACCAAGAAAATTCAAATGTCTGTGCTTGTCAATCTACATTACGTGACAAAGCACCTCATAAACTGCCTACCATTGTTTACACAGCTTGTGCAGCTGCATTGAACAAGGTTGACTTTCGTTTTGACTTGTTAGTTACAGCACCAATGACTGTCAAAGAGCTTTACCAGTAACATGGCCTGCTCCTGAAGCAGCTGCTGCTGAAGGGTTTCTAAGTGGCGCTGCTCCTCCTCCAGCTGTCTTCGGATATACTCCTGTCACATAAAATTTCCTACAGTTATTTTACTTCCCCAAATCTGATGCCATTATTTAATGTGAGCAAAGCACACACTGCCTGAAAAGAAAAATTCTGCTCCAAAAAATTTACACTGTTGGGTAACCACACACACAAACACACAGCTAGGGGGTTATTTACTAAACTACGAATGTGAACAAAAAATTGTGATTTTTTTTTATTATAAAATCGGACTTTTAAAAAAAAAAAAAAAAATCACAATTTTTTCGGAATTTATTAAACCCCGAGGATGGCAAAAGTCAGAATCTGAAAATCCGGCATCTCAGACCTGTCGAGGTTGCATATAAGTCAATGGGAGAATTCACAATGACTTTTTGATGTGCGCTGGGTTTTTGGCAATACCCCGAAGGTTTTGAGCAAAATTCTGAGTTTTCGGGTGTAAAATCTGATGAAAAATCTGAAAAAATTGTGAAAATCTGTTTTTTTTCGGATGTTTTCCCACAAACAACATCTTCGAGAAAGTGTACTGATAAATAAGCCCAAAAAACCTTTGTGGATTTGGTCAGAATTTTTTTCAGAAAATATTGAGATAATTTCGGACTTTGATAAATAACCCCCCTAAAGTTTAGAAAATCCCTATGTATGTTTACTATTAACAATACTGCCCTTGTACTCCAGAAAAAAGTTTTAAGAAAAAGCTACATCCAAAGAACAACAGCTGTTTTGAAGGCCTATCAATATTTACATTTGGACATTTTGAGCCTGTATATAAAGGCTATTTTTTCAGATGGAATTCCTAGCATGGTGGGTCGCTTGTGTTTTGAGCAGCCTTTTGGTTGGCTGGGGTAAGCCCTTTGGAGGGCCCCACACCGACAGATCAGCTGCCGACTCGGTCTGAGGGACTGAAAAGGCATCTTAAATCTACCCATGCATGGCTACCTAATAACTGTTTATATTGAGCTGCAATGTAGGGTGACCCTAAGCACAAAGTAATAAACTATAGCAGATTTAACTGTATGCAAATGGCAGAATCCTGAAATCAGTTTGGCTATAACAAGAGGCACACAGTGATATCTTGCTAACAAGTAAAGTTAAATTCTTAAGCAGCATGATCCATTGCTCTTTTGGAAAACCACCAAGCATCAGATTATCACTACTAGATCTGGGTGTGGGGTATATTACAGATTTTTTTATGGCAGATTAACAAGTTATATTTTTGGATGAAGCCACTTACAAATAAATCAAACATACTTTAAAGTGTGTTACAAACCTGCTCTCTTTCCACTCTTCTTTTCTCTTCCTCTGCTCTTCTCCTTTCTTCCTCTTCCTTACGTCTTCTTTCCATCTCCTCCATTCTCTTCTTTTCCTCTTGCTCTCGCCTTCTTTGTTCTCGTTCCTGCTGCCGACGGGCCTCACGTTCTCTTCTTTGTTGCTTTCAAAGAAAAACAGCCTTGTCACTCATTTAGGAATTTGGATGAGAACGTATGATGATGGAAGCTAATTTTACAGTTTAAAGTTAAAATAAATTCTATTTTTGTATGTCTAGTTTCCATTATATGAGTAAAATTTAATGTAGTGCCTATCTTTTCTTATGCCTTTATACTTCTAGTATGTACCTCTCCTAATGAATCTTTAAAAAAAACTTCCTATAGTCTACATAAAAAATCCACAGTTAAAAGAGATCATTAGTAAGGTTGTACATTTTCAAGGACAGCAGTGACAGGATTTTTTATTAAAAAGTATTTGCTACCATAAAAATTCCCATCATATGATTTGATAGTCCATAAAATGAGAGGATTTCCAAGCCTCTAAACACTTGTATGGCAATGTTAATAAAGAAGAAAAAGGTTAATCATTAGAGGGTGCCAAACTTTAGGCACCCCCAGTGATAGTAATCACTTCCGGATGCCCCAGGCTAGTGCACCAGTCTGATTAAATCTTTGCTTAAAGGGGTTATTCACATTTAATTTAACGTTTAGTATGATGTAGACTGATATCTTGAGACAATTTGCAATTGAATTTCATTGTTTATGATTTGTTGGTTTTGAGTTATTTAGTTTTTTTATTCAACAACTCTCCAGTTCACAATTTCACCATTCTGGATGCTAGGGTCCAGAATGATTTGAATAAAATAGGAATAGGGGAGGGCCTGAATAGAAATATACTCTAAAAATACATGTTAATAATAATAATAATAATAATAATAATAAAGAGTATTAAAAAGTGTCAAAAACAGTACATGTTTAGCCTCACAGAGCATTTGTTTTTAGATGGGGTCAGCGACCCTTATTTGAATGCTGGAGAGTGTCAGAAAAAGGTAGCAAATAATTCAAAAGGTATAAAAAGAAAACCGAAGACCAATTGAAAAGTTGCATTCGAATGCACCCCTTTAAGTATGAGTCAAGAATGATTCAAGCAAGTTTATATTATATGAATATTTGAAATTGTTTGGCAGTGCTGTTAAACAGTAAAGTTTCAGAAAAGATTATACCTGATATTGGCTGATTAGATAGCTTTAAGAAGGGGTTGGATAGCTTTTTAGCAAGTAAGGGAATACAGGGTTATGGGAAATAGCTCATAGTCCAAGTTGATCCAGGGACTAGTCCGATTGCCATTTTGGAGTCAGGAAGGAATTTTTCCCCCTCTAAGGCAAATTGGAGAGGCTTCAGATGGGTTTTTTGCCTTCCTCTGGATCAACTGGCAGGTAGTTGAACCAAGGTTGAACTCGATGGACATGTGTCTTTTTTCAACCTTACTTATTACTATGTTACTATGTTACGATGTATACCTACATGGCATCCATAAGGTATCCTGATTCATCACATATCTAAGTAGGGTCAGTCACCAACTAATTGCCATTGAATGATGTTGAAATAACACTGAAGTATTGCATACAACCTCAGTGCTCTAAGGTTAAGTCTAAAAAGGTGAAACATGTGAGGCTGGCAATAAAACTTGAAATTTGTTTCTGAAGAAACCATAAAAAAAGAGTAATGTATGTTGGGGGGTTGCTAAGAAAAGGAAGTAAAAGAAAACAGGGTTCAAATAAATATAAACAATTTACAACATAAGAAAACTGGATGAAAATAAACCTTAAAAAAGGAAAAAGTACAGTTCCACAAGCTGCATAATAAACACAGCTGTCAATCTACGCTTTCAGGTCAGGTTTAAAATGTGCCATTGTCTGTGTGCCAAATAAAACCAATAAGAAGCAGTATTTAAAGTGTTCACTATATCCGCTGCTTTCCACTCATCACCCTGCCTTACAGTTCAGTACCTTACTTTATAAGCCTGTGTTTGCAAATGGAATGTATGGAAAATGTGGATTATTTTTAAAGTGTTTACCTTCCTTCTGGTTTACAGCACACAGTGAAGTGTGAAAAGTTAAGTATGTATAAGATTCTTCCTGTATTGAAATAAACTATGGATTAATATCAATAAAATATGCTTGTTTGTGGGAATTGATTGAAGTACAGTTGCCTATTTAACAGCCTTTATGGAGTTATAGGGATGACGGCAAACAAGAGATAGCTAAACATATTTTCATACATTAAATGAAGGTGGTAGTAGAACGGGAACCGCATATTATGTCAGCAGTGTATTAAAGGATACACTCCTACCCACAAATCTTAATATGAAATAGTTTTATTTATTTTTTAGTTTGTTTGATGTTACACAATTTTTACATTGCTATGAACATGTAGTAGGAGCACACTCTGCTGGTCTGTCTTGTCAGGGGCTAGGAAAAACTCCAGATGTTCAATGGACGAGAAACATCAAAAAGTATTTTTTTCCATGTTACAGTTGTGAAGTTGCGGCTGCAGAAATTTTTGGACATGGGGGGGGGACTTCCTATTTAGTAGAATGGAAAACATGCTGCCTATGATACATATTGGCACTGCTGATTGAGTATTACTCAACATGGCAGCAGTCAGAACTCTCACAAAACAACTGCCTCAGCAGAACTGTGGTTTAAGCTATAACAATATACTATCCTCTGCCATTGTGTGACATTCTTACTAAACTAACTAAACTCTGTATTGTCCATATCGAAAATATAAAGGCATTTTTTTAAATATACTTCAGTTATTGTCTCTGAGCAACAAAGACATTCCCTCTAGGCATTTCTGCTTCCTTAATCCAAGATATTATTATAGTGAAAAATGAATAACCAGTTGAATGATGAGAACAGGACCAAACACAAAAAACTTCAACGCAAGATTATCTTGGCCAAATCAAGCTACCAGGAGGGCCTTTCTGGTTGTGCTCTTTTCAGCTTTTGTTCCTACATTTAATTTACAGCAAGTAATGACAGGGGGACACTTTCAAAAAGGTTTCTGGTTTGCATAATGTACTAAGTGGACATAGAAAAACATAAGCTCAGTACAGCAAAATATTGTTTGATAAAGGAATGCTATAACCTACATTCTGATCCAGTGCAAAATATATCATGGTTTTTCATAACTTATTTGCAAGCTGAGTTAAGGTTATCTGGAAAATGTATTCTCACAGCAAATGGTTTTATACATTTGTAATAGATGCAACTTGTCATTATAAAATGCAATATGCACTACAAAATATATAAAGAAAATTTATAGCGACACATTTCAGGCTTCCTAAATTTGTTATTGAACTTCCATACAGGAATGTTTTCACTTGCTTTGGCATATACCTTAAAAATTTGCTGGACAAAACAAACAAACAAAATGATGCACCTGCTGTACAGAATTGTGTATGTGTTTAGTCACACTATTTATTCAACACTACAGTATTTTTACTCAAAAGCAGAGGACTGAGAAGGGTATCCAATCCTCCATCAACAAAACCCAACAAGCTGGTGGGGTACTGTACAAATCATATATTATTAGTGGTTCAGAAAGAGCACTGTTAAAATGTTGTGTGCACAGAACTGTGAATGTGTGGCAAGGGAGTTAACTGAATGTATACCTCTTCAAGTCTCCTTCTTTGCTCTTTCTGCTGTTCTATGCGCTTCTGTCTCTCTGCCAGGAGCTGTCGTTTATATTCCTCCTGTTCTCTGAGCTGTTGCTCCTGCAGCAGCTGTTGCCTTCGCAAGGCCTCAGAGCGCTCCTTGTTCTCCTGCTGCAGTCTCAGGAAATCACGTCGGAGTGTCGATTCCCCAGGCACATTAACAATGGAACTGAAACAACAATATTTGTAACATTTTGTCAGGATACAGGAACTGGTATTGGCATTACCCAGGGAAAGTAATGCAAAAAACTTTCATTGGCAGTTTGGTTAAAAATATAGCACAAGAGAAGTATGTACCTTTATTTGAGAAGTAAAAACTTGAAGTAAAAAAGATATAGTTTCCCAAACACTAAAGCCAAAGCACCCAAAATCATGTTATCCCATACGAGATTTAAGGTGGCCATACACGGGCAGATAAAGCTGCCAATATCGGTCGTTTGGACCGATTTGACAGCTTATCTGCCCGTGTATGGGGGCTTCCGACGGGTCTTCCCGATCGATATCTGGCCACGATATCGATCGGGAAGGTTGGATTTTTACCCGACCGACCCGTCGGAGCCCCTTGGCGCATCGTAATTCGATCGTTCGGCCATATGGCCGAACGTTCGAATTACCCCCGATATAGCCATGCCATTAGTGGCATAACGGGGAAAGATCCGCTCGTTTGGCGATGTCGATGGCCACCTTAAGTCGACAATAGCAGCACTACTGCTCCAAGCGTGCCACTTTCTCTTAACCTGCCTTCTTGCTTATTCATAGAATTTGTAATTCACCTTCAAGTTGACTTTTACTACGTTATACTTTGTTCCAGTCTGGGCAAAGTTTTTAAATGATGTTCAATTTTTATAGTTTTGAAATGATTTACACTTCTTTCAAAATTGCAAGATAAAATATCACTGAACTCGGCAACCAAAAACAGTTTCTCAACAAGATATGATATTGATTTGTTATTACGGGTATGGGACCTGTAATCCAGAAAGCTTGGGACCTGGTGGATAACTGATCTTTCCATAATTTAGATCTTCATTCCTTAAAGGGATCCGGTCATCGGAAAACGTTTTTTTTTTTTTTTTTTTAAAAACGCATCAGTTAATAGTGTGTAGGGATGTGAAAATCTTAGACACCCTTACACTTTACAGACAGGCACATCCCTAGTAATATGGACACCTCAGTGGGTCCTTATGGGGACCTTGTGCTTATGTAACCCCTGCAGTTCACACAGTGTATACCAGATGGCACTGTGCCAGAGTATAAAAGGTTTAGGAACCATGTGTTCTGGGTCCATTGCTTTAGCCCAACCAAGCAGGCTGGAAGGGAATGGGTAGTGTTGACCCTAGGCGCCTTAGCCCTAGTAATTAGACAGCTATACTCATTTATAGATCACTCTAGGAGTGATTGATAGAGAGGTTATTTCGTTGAGCAGCTCAAGGCTCCGCCGAGGAGATTAGAGGGATTAAGATCCCAGGGTATTACTGACCCGGAGTAAGGAACCAAGTGTTGAGATAGGGATGTCAGGAGTTCCCCTAGTCTGCCACTGGAAGATATCCTGAAAACTGGGCAATACCCATCACATGCTGTCAACTTACTCTCTGCTGTATATTCCCTAGCCTGTGGGGATTCAGCCTATACGTGCTGTGAGTATAAACTTCCTTTATGCTGCTGTGTATGTTCTATGTTCCATTGTGGATCAATGTGCTAAATGATCTATGTGCTATTGTTCAATAAATACTGTTCTTTGTTCAACTGTTAAAGAACTACTGGCGACCATCATTATGCTATAGCACCAGGTTACAGTTACACTATACCCTTGCTTCCACACCGTTGCGAGGGTTTACCCCTGAGAAAGAGAGCTCATCTGTGGTCTCAGCCCACAAAGGAAAGTAGCTAAAACTGCCCTGGCACAAGTCAGTTTACTATAGCGCTACAAGTGCTACTCCAGCAGAATTCTGCACTGCAATACATTTCCATTGACAATATGTCTAGCCCCATGTCAGATTTCGAAATTGAATATAAAAAAAAATCTTTTGCTCTTTTGAGAAATGGATTTCAGTGCAAAATTCTGCTGGAGCAGCACTATTAACGGATTCATTTTAATAAACCCAATAGGCTGGTTTTGCTTCCAATAAGGATTAATTACATCTTAGTTGGGATCAAATACAAGCTAATGTTTTATTAGTACAGAGAAAAAGGAAATTATTTTTAAAAACTTGGAATATTTGGATAAAACGGGGTCTATGGGGGATGGCATTTCCGTAATTCGGAACTTTCTGCATAACGGGTTTCCGTATAACTTTTAATGAATTATATTTCTATTCATGTTCTCTGACATCTATCCTATGCTGCTACTGTACGAGACGCTAGCAACCAGAAAACTACTTAGGTTCCAAGCAGGAGAGATGAAGGACAAAAAGTTTCAGACATGAAACGGTCTACATCATCGACAAAAACCAAGTCAAAAAATTATATTAAAGCAGGATAATTATGTCATTGTATTTAGCAACGTGCATTTTAATACCTTGGTTCTCCTTCCTGTTCAGGCACTTCCTCTTCCTCCTCTTCACTTCCACTATATTCATACTCCGTTTCATCTAAACACAAATGCATACACAGGTTTTTTTTAGTCATCTTGAAAAAAACACAAATGCTTTAATTAGAACCAAGCTTTAAAAACAGAATGTGAATGAGTGGCAGGGGCCATATAATGAACCCTCACAATTCAATGTTTTGCTTAAATGTCTATGCTGTGCCTGGTTTTGTCTTTTTGCCTGCACCTTTTTTATTGACTGCAATAACTCCAGTGGAGGTCCCAACAGATTCAATCAGGGCCGGCCTTAGGCCAATTGGGGCCCGCACCTCTGGGGGCCCCGCACCACAGGGCAGCACAGATAATATTTCCCTCAGCACATGATGCTGCCTGGCCTGCCCCCAACTTTGAGAGTCCAGCCCATCCCCAAATCCATAGGTCCAGCCCACCCTCAACTCTGATAAGCCAGCCTATCCCCCAACTCCATAGGTCTAGCCTGCCCCCAACTCTTAATAGGCCCAGCTTTCCTCCAACCTTGATAGGCCCTGCCTGCCCCCAATCCAACCAAGCCTGCTCCCAAGCTGAATCGGCCCAGCCTGTGCCAAACTAATTGGCCCAGTCCACTCTCCTATTTCCTCCCTTTATCTCTTACCCTGTGTGCCCCTATTATGTGCCCCTATTTCATCCCTCTCACTCTCTTACCTTGTCTGCCCCTTTCCTTTCTATTTTGTGCCTGTATGCCCTTATTTTCCTAAATACTTGCTGTGTCAGTAGCCAGCAACACTTTGTCTAGGGGCCCCGCCAACATGGTCCCAATTGGGCCCCACATTTGATAGGATCAGCCCTGGATTCAATGGTTGAATCTTGCAACTTCTGAAATAGGCAAATCTTGTCTCAAAGGGGTCTGAGCACATTTTTTTGTAATAGATATGGTTGTCAGCGCTGATTTTTAGTAGTCTGAAACTGCTAGTATTTAACTATATTTAACCATAAGGCATCTCCAGTTATAAACTTTAAAATCTCTGTTTTGGTAACTGGTTATTTTTAGGAAGCTTATGATTCTGTGGGATTCTCGGAGATAGCACTGAGTAGGGGATTAAAACATGCTGATCATGTGTGAATATTGCAAATATAAGTGAGCCTTTATGCATGAGACATATCCAATCAGGAGTCTCTCTGCATAGTTTTACGTTCCATCACCAACTATGCTCCCCAAACTTCTTAAATGCTGGAAAAAGCTTATAAACATTGTCTTGAGGGCTGGCTAAGCTAAAAAGGACCTATTCTTAGCAAGAAGGCAGCAGCACTCAAGTCCTCAGCACCATATGACAACAAAGTAAGTAATAAACACATAGTAGACAAGATTTTTGACAAGGAAGCTAACTGCCTTGTAAATAGTTATACTTCTCTGTAGGCATGAGTAGCAGTGTATATATACTGTATATCCAAAGAATTCTTGGTACATGTTTAAAAATGTTTTTATTTTAAAAAGGGCTTGTGCTGCACATATGTTTTGCCTTTTGTTTTATGTAAAATCTGATCCACGCCAGTCCAATTTAGAGGTGTAAGTGCACTGGTAAGCACAGTGTTGGCCTGTGTGCACACAAACAAACAATTCAGAAATTAATAAGTGCATTGCTTTGTATTTCTGCCCCAATGCACTTACACCAGGGAGTTGATTGGATTTTTCTCCATCTGCACTTATACACAGCTAGAGAAACAACCTGGAGCGGCATTAGTCTTAGGATAAAAAGGGAAATTGAAGCTACTGCGTGTTTGCCCTTGCAAGATAAATAAATTACTGGTGCAGAGATAAACTCCTCCTAACAAAACAGTCATGACAAAGAGGGAGGTTTTATACAGGCCATGACATGCTAGATGAGTCTGGCTGAAGGATTTATCTTGGGCAAAATAGACACCTGTCTTTGCCACATTGCTTACAGTGTAGTTCAGAGCTCCAAAGTGAGCAACTAGCGGGGAGGTAGCAAGTGTCAGCTAGAAGGGCGTGTTGGGATCAACTGGTTGAGGTGGCATGCAGCTGAGGTGGAGGTTGGGGAATGCAAGCTAAGAGCAGGCAGACTGGTGTTGTGCCAATTAGTACTGCCATTAGCACCAATATTACTTGGCCTAGCCCTGATCTGGGCAATCATGGTTCAATTAAAAATGATATAAATCTAAAACAGAATAGGGTCACCTACCTTTCTCTCCTCTCTTCTTCCTTGTTCTGTCTATGTGATCTTTCAGCTGGATTCTGACTTGCCTTTCATTTGGCTGATCTCTTATAAATGGATGCTTTAAGAGTTGTTCTGTTGGGGGACGTTGCGTGTAATTTTTCACAAGGCAGCCTTCTATAAAGTTAAAGAACTTCTTTGACCTAGATTGTAAACAGAGATGAGAAATGCTATTAGTAGAAGAACATAAATGTTAGGAAAGTCTTCTACGAATTAAACCATTAATACTGAAAATATATATATATATATATATATATATATATATATATATATATATATATATATATATATATATATATATATATATATCATATGGAGCTGAATGTTGTTCTGCTGAAACACGCAGGACAAGAATTAGCCCCTTACCTGGCCGTCACCATTGTGGCACCATTATGGCAGATTTTCACTGAGTTTAGATTCTCACAGGCCGAGTTTAAACCTTGTGTGGCATTGACCTAATTATATATGACCCCCATTTATCTCTAATTTGTTGCAAAGTTATACGTTGCCATGGTTATGTCAAACCTGTAGTTCTTTAGTTGTTGACGGACAACTCGCAATAATATACAAAAGTCTTTGGCTACAATGGAATGAGAACAACTGCAGATCACGAGGAATCAAGACGAAAGCAAAAGGCAAACCTTGATCCCATTCATTACCACATTTATAATGCCTTACTTCTCAATGCCTTCTTAGAATAGCCACCATTCTGGGGAAAAGTTCAGCTTACCATTTCTTGGATTTTAGCCGCGGTGGAGGATTTCTTGGAATAAGGAACAGGGCTCGCATTGGATGCATATCGCACAAAGCTAAGAGAAGCAAAACCATTGTTTAATGTAATGCTTAAAGGAATTGTTCAGTGTAAAAATAAAAACTGAGTAAACAAATAGGCTGTGCAAAATAAAAAATGTTTCTAATATAGTTAGTTAGCCAAAAATGTAATATAAAAAAGCTTGAGTGGCTTGAGTGATTTTATGTATAACATGTCAGTCAGATCACTACTTCCTGCTTTTCAGCTCTCTTGGTTTACACTGACTGGTTACCCTGGCTACCAGGCAGTAACCAATCAGAGACTTGGGGGGGGGGCACATGGGTCATATCTGTTGCTTTTGAATCTGAGCTGAATGCTGAGGATCAATTACAAACTCACTAAAACATAAACTTACCATGTGGCCCCCCTTCAAGTCGCTGACTAACTCAGAGTTATAGGGCTGAAAAGCAGGAAGTTGGATTCTGGCTGTTTTATTAGACATCTGTTCACTCCAGCCTTTATATATTACATTTTTGACTAACTAACTATATTAGAAAAATTTTTATTTTGCACAGCCTATTTGTTTACCCAGTTTTTATTTTCACACTGAACTGTTCCTTTAATAGAATTATGCAACCATACAAACAGACACATTTGCAAGAAGGACAGATGCAAGAAATCAGCTCTGATCTATCTAGACCTCCTATTCTAGCCTTTAAAGCCCATGGCATTTCTGTATATCCCTATATATTGAATATGTAAATATTAATATTTATTCTATAATGATTTTTCATAGATTCTTTTTTTCAAGTAATGCTGAACATGCAGGCCTTTTTTTATGATGACCATTTAACAGAAAAAAACAAAAAACAAGTCTATAGTCTATAGGAGTGATCCCCAACCAGTAGCTTGCAAGAAACATATTGCTCATCAACCCCTTCTATGTTGCTCCCTGTGGCCTCAAAAAAGGTGTTTATTTTTTTTAATTTCTGGCTTGAGGGCAAGTTTTGGTTACAGAAAAAGCAGGTTTTCTGCCAGAGCTTCCTGTAGGCTGCCAATTCACTACTTGCCTACCTAATAGCCAATCACAGCCCTTACATGGTGCCCCTGGAACTTTTTTCATGCTTCTGTTGCTCCCCAACTCTTTTTACATTTGACATCGCACAGTCATTTAAGAAGTCACAAGCTGAATCCTGAATTGCGTTTGACATGCACTCAAATGGAAATATACCCACCAAATGAACTTCCAAAAGTTAATGTGATACGGATTATCACAAGATTGTATTGCTAAATCTATGCCATCTCCAAGCCCTGATAACGTGGGGTCAGCACAGTTTTTTCAAAAAGAGCTACAGCTGCATGAAATTCCAGGGCTAACTTCCTAAAGGAACACCTGTTGCTTAGGTTTCTGGTACACAGCAGAAAATTGTATCAGAAATATGGCTGCTAGATGTAAGCAGGGGTAGAGCAGACTGAGTAGAAAGAAAATACTAAAGAACTTACGTGGAGCACCTTCTGCCATTTCAATTGCTGTAATACCACATGACCAAAGGTCACTCTGAAAAACACAAGGGATACAACAACAAAAAACAATTATCAGAAGCTGTACAACCTAAAGGAGCTGCAGCATAGCACACAATGAAAAAGAAGGAAATAGTCAGTCCTTTGGATTCTCCTTAAAAGCCGGTCTCTTTACAGTCTCTCCAAACTGCTCCAAAACAATCCACCAATATAGTAGGACCAGCGCCTGTGGCAATAAAGAGTTAAAAACCAATATGGTGCAGTATTTTTGGTTCAAGTGGCATCACCCAGTGATCGTAGACTATAACGGGTGTCTATTCCTCCACCTTTCCTATTTGCTCCATGACTCAGATGAAAAAGGAAAACTGGTAAGTATGTATCCTTTCAAATCCCCTTCACCTTTAAAGGGTTGGATCCACCAATAGCTAAAGTGCCTACTCACAGACTTAAAATTTCGATATAACACATAACCACATGTGGATGTAAGATTATCGGCGGCCGTCCCCTCACCGAATAGTTAAATTGCCTACTCACAGACCAAAGGGTTGGTTCAGCATATAGTCTTAATTATACACAGATCCTCCTCCTGTTACACACGTCCCTCCGTTGTTTTGGTGCGAGGAGTAAAGGATTAAAAAGGAAAATAGTATAGTCCTGCTTTTATTTTTTAAAAAACATAATAAAACCAATATTGCACTCACATTTGTTTGTTAAAATCATCGCAGTTAGTCCATACAAGGTGCTGTGTCCCAATTCTGTGGTGCTGCCAGATTGTATATATCTCTGTCCACTCTCTTGGGGATACTGCGACCCTAATCTTGTAGTCCTTGATAGCCGAAGAGAGTGGACAGAGATATATACAATCTGGCAGCACCACAGAATTGGGACACAGCACCTTGTATGGACTAACTGCGATGATTTTAACAAACAAATGTGAGTGCAATATTGGTTTTATTATGTTTTTTAAAAAATAAAAGCAGGACTATACTATTTTCCTTTTTAATCCTTTACTCCTCGCACCAAAACAACGGAGGGACGTGTGTAACAGGAGGAGGATCTGTGTATAATTAAGACTATATGCTGAACCAACCCTTTGGTCTGTGAGTAGGCAATTTAACTATTCGGTGAGGGGACGGCCGCCGATAATCTTACATCCACATGTGGTTATGTGTTATATCGAAATTTTAAGTCTGTGAGTAGGCACTTTAGCTATTGGTGGATCCAACCCTTTAAAGGTGAAGGGGATTTGAAAGGATACATACTTACCAGTTTTCCTTTTTCATCTGAGTCATGGAGCAAATAGGAAAGGTGGAGGAATAGACACCCCGTTATAGTCTACGATCACTGGGTGATGCCACTTGAACCAAAAATACTGCACCATATTGGTTTTTAACTCTTTATTGCCACAGGCGCTGGTCCTACTATATTGGTGGATTAGCATAGCACACACTTTACTATGGAGGAAAACAAAAAGTTTTCTATAACAAAACAAACATGTAGTGACAATGTTTTTAGCTGTATAGGAATGATACATCACCATAACTGGCTTTTCCCTAGTGAAAAAATACCATATTATGATGCAGCCAAACAAGTTTTGAGGTGGAGGGTTTTACTTTTAGCAGCCATTATCTTTAGGGCCATAGCACTTTAGCATTGTTGAGTTCAAGGGGACAGCGGAGACTAAAAACCCCCATATATGGACCCATAAAAGTTGCTGAGTCTACAGCTTATTGGCCTGTGTGTGGGGCCATCTGACGTGCGCCTCCGATCGGTATCTGGCCAAAAGTCGGCCAGATGCCGATCGGGCAGGGTAAAAAATCCTGTCAGATCGCAGCTGCATCTGCTCGTTGATGTGGTCCCATGTTCCGACCGCCAGTATTGCCTCCATTCTGATCCAATCGTTGAGCCCTAGGGCCCATGATCGGATCAGCCTGATATCGCCCACCTCAATGTGACAACGCCAAACAAGCAGATCTCCCTGTGTATGGCCACCTTACAACTTCAGTCACGTCTGGCTGCTTCTTGATCTGTGGCCTGTGTATTATCGCAGGCTGAAAAAAAGTTGAGCCACGATTTCTTGGCCCTGTGCAACTTTAGCCTAATGCACAATACCTACTTCACTGCAACCAGTTAGTATGCAGTGTGTTTTCATATCACCGATAAGAGCTGGTCATAAGAATCGGATATGAAGGACAAAGCCATGTGAAATTATTTTATGAATATCTGCAATATTATTATAAATAATAAACCTCATATATACATAATTATTGGGGACCTGGCACCCAGCTGCAATATTATTATAAATAATAAACCACATATATACATAATTATTGGGGACCTGGCACCCAGGCATATATTTTATAATAAAAGTGCTTGTCACATATATACATAATTATTGGCGGGTTTTATAATATTCAGCATAATGTTACAATGACAATTACTAATTTAACCATATATGTAAATGTTGAATAGGAAGACCTAGGCCAGACAATTTTAAGATGCAGCTTAGGATATTGACCTGGTTATGTATTCTACCAAACCATATAGTATAAACTATTGACCACGTAATGACTAGCTGTAGGAGTAGGATCTGCTCTGTTCACTCCAGCGACATCTCAGAAAAACCAGTGTGTATAGAGTAATGTAGTTTTAGGAACTTTGTTAAGACCAACATACTGAAAAGAAAAAAGTAATTTGAACAAAACAAATACACTGGGCCAATTTATTATGCTGTGTTATTCAATACAACACAAATCACAGTTTGAACACCACCACATAAACTTCTATGATAGGTGACAGAAAATATTTGTACACAGCAACTTCCATAAGAACTGGTCTGGATTTTTCCCACTGACTTTAAAGGGGACCTGGCACACAGGTATATGTTGTGGATGTTACCGGACTATTGTCTTCTAGAAGCAATTATATCTATGCATTTAAAACTTTATAAGCTACATTTTTGGACTCTGGGCAGCTGACAAACTTCAAAATCTAGAGTATGATTTGAAATCAGCATGTAGCATAATATGTAATATGCACATGTAAGAAATATACTGTTTTTTTTCAAAGCTGTCCCTGCACAGTGTACCCAGCAGTTTGTCTGTTACAGTTTGGAGATGATGCTTAAACATATCATAATCCTATAGATTATTTCAAATATCATTTCATAAGAAGGTTTTAATGTATAATTACAGCTGTTAACCAATTCTTTATACATTAAAGTTCAGACCTGGTCCGTTTATCTGTTTTTATCTTGTGATGTAAACATTTTACTGTTATTAATAAGATATGTCATATTTATGACTGTATGTTCTATTTTTAAAAAAAAAATCAATAAAAATATTGAAACCTAAACATATCATAATAATGTTAAATATGTTGTTTAAACCCCACTTTTTGGGAGATCATGTTTCATTGTATTTTTATACTGGAATCCCTCCTACTCATTGCCATCAGATGTTTTTGCTGTTGACATGGTTCTGCAGAGAATTCTTTCCTTTCTCACTCACTCTGTAGTCATAGGTAGCATCTGGGTTCTCATCACAGGCAATAACCTCTGGAGCCATCCAGTATGGTGTGCCAATAAATGTGTTCCTTCGGCCCACTGTCCTGTCCAGCTGTGCACTAACTCCAAAATCCACTGCAGAAAACAATTATAAAAGTGGGTTGATAATCAGATAAATAAAAAACACATTAACCTAATTAAAGGCAGCAGTTAGCACAAGGAATCTATAAGCCATTGATGCTTCTAAACACAGATTTTATAAGCTGGCATGAAATCAATATGGTATAGCGGCACTGCAACTGTCCTTTAGTGACTAGGGATGCCGAATCCTTCTGCCCGGCTGAACCGAATCCAAATTTGCATATGCAAATTAGTGGTGGGGCGAGAAATCACAGGACTTTTTGTCAAAAACAAGGAAGTGCATCCCTTTATCACCATCACTTTAGTCACAGCTGTAAATATTGGCATGGCAAATGGAAATGCCTTCTCAGACCGCAAAAAAACTGTAAAATGACTACTGGTATTGTAAACTTCTTCACATTTCTTGTCTTATTTTAGTACATCCGATTAGAAACTAATTTTAGCAAACTACTGCCACAAAACCACATTTTCACATCAGGTTCATTAAAGCAGAAGTAGACTGATGCTTCTTGGAGCTAAATCAGCTGTCCCTGTACCTCAAAAATATAAAAAGCATACATTCATATCTACTTTCATCTTGTCTACAGTATATACAGGTACATGATCCGTTATCCAGAAAGTTCCTAATTACAGAAAGGCCATCTTCCATTGACTGCATTATAACCAATTAATTCAGATTTTTAAAAAGGATTCCCTTTTTCTCTGTAATAATAATAATAATAATAATAATCATAATAAAACAGTACCTTGTAGTTTATCCCAACGAAGATATAATGAATCCTTATCCCAGTCTATTGGTTTTAATTAATGTTTACATGATTTTGTAGTAGACCTAAAGTTTCGAAGATCCAAATTACAGAAAGATTCGTTATCCAGAAATACCCAAGTCTGGAAAATAGGTCCCATACCTGTACTAAGAACACAAAAGCAGGTATGGGATCCCTTTTCCAAAAAGCTCCTGATTACAGGAGGGTTATCGCTAGCATACCTTCATATTAATCTATATACATATGCTTGACTGTGTGGGTCTGTACACAGATATACATATACACACACACATCTTGTATTAGACTTGCAGAGAACTGAAAATGGCTGAATCCTTCAGATATAGCTCACTTTGTTAAAATTAAGCAACACTTGAATAAGCACCTGGTGAACTTGTATACTATTAGAGCTTACCTAATTTCACTTCAGCATTCTCTGTTAGCAGCACATTCTGTCCTTTGATATCCCGATGAATCACGTGATGAGCATGGAGGTGGGCCAATCCCTAGAACAAGCACAGCACAAAACTTTGAGTTAACAGCATTTTTGACATAGATGATGATGCTTCACTACTAAAATGTTATAATTACATACCGTATATACTCGTGTATAAGCCGACCCGTGTATAAGCCGAGGTACCTAATTTACCTAAGAAAACTGGAAAAATGTATTGACTCGTGTATAAGCCTAGGGGCCCCATGTCAGATTTCAAGATGTGAATGTGTCAATGAGGTGCTGCACCTAGGAAAGCAGAAAAAAGGTACTGTACGCTCCTTCCGCGGCCCCAACACACCTCCCTCTCCCATAGCGCAGGACTGTCTGTGTGATCCCATAGCGCAGGACTGTCTGGACCTGAGAGCCTTGCAGCTCTGATAAAACATTTGTCAAATCTGGCGACATTGCACCTGTGTCAGGCTCATTTAGGTTATATTTTTGTTGGACCACTTTGCACTTACTTAATATTGAGCATGTTCTTGTACCGTAGATGCGCTCCTTCCGCGGCCCCAGCAGGACTGTCTGTGACTGACTTAATATTGAGCATGTTCCTGTACCGTAGATGCGCTCCTTCCGCGGCCCCAGCAGGACTGTCTGTGACTGACTTAATATTGAGCATGTTCCTGTACCGTAGATGCGCTCTTTCCGCGGCCCCAGCAGGACTGTCTGTGACTGACTGTGTCGCCGCCCGGAGCAGGTCCAGGAGCTCCGGGCGGCGCGTCCTTCCCTGCCGGCGTTCGCTCCCAAAATGGCGGCGCCCATGGCCGCCACGTGGGTAGCGGCGCCGCCCGGAGCTCCTGGACCTGCTCCGGGCGGCGACACAGTCAGTCACAGACAGTCCTGCTGGGGCCGCGGAAGGAGCGCATCTACGGTATGACCCGCGTATAAGCCGAGGTTGAGTTCTTCAGCACATTTTGGGTGCTGAAAAACTCGGCTTATACGCGAGTATATACGGTATCTGCCCCTGCATCACATCACACAACAGCTAGCTATATTTATTTATTCATATGAATATAGCAGTAGTTGCCAGATAAAACCATAAGGCCATTATTGCTGCTGCAAGTCCATCTCACAAATGGTTGTTCTCCATAGTTTTTGTCTTATCACAGGCATAGGCAGGAAAAAAGTACAAACCCATAATGCACAGTTAAACCCACAGAGGGAGCTCTGAAATTAAACATTGATGGGTAGAGATCAGTGAAATATAAAAAAAAACACCCATAGACTTTAATGGATAATAAAAAAACGTTGCGTGGTTTGAAAATTTATTGCACAAAAAAACACCCATTGACTTCAATGCTTTTGCCATATTTTTTGCAATTTTGCAAATTTGTAAAACGGAACAGGTTAGACTCGCCCCCTTCACTACTGATGGGGTGATGATAAACAAAAACCAATGAATGATTACAATGTTTTAAAATTAAATGGGCCAATGGCAAGTTATAAACTGATAACATGATGTCAGAAGCAGTCATTTATAATGTTATAAATTATGAATTTATCTACTAATCTGTCACCATTCAGTAAGACATCCGTGAATTGAAGGGGTAGGGGCTTATGGGACATAAATGTTCAGGGAGTTTGCTTTTGAATCTGATCAAAAGTAAACTAACTGAAGCTGGCCATTATGTTAGTCATTCATTTAATACAGCCTTTATAGATTACATTTTGGCTAACTGTAATAGAAACATTTTTTTTATTTTGCACAGCCTATGTATTTACCCAGCTTTATTTTTCACTGAGCTGTTCATTTAAAATTACATAAAGGACGCATTCAGCCAGGGCCAGATTTACATAGTGGGCACCCCTAGGCCCACTGTAGTTAGTCGCCCTCGTCCCGTCCCCTTTATTTACCGTATACAAATTTTCATCATTTGGACTGGAGCAATGGGGATTGGCGCCCAGGACATTTAAAAAACATTGTATCTCCTGCGCATCCCAAATGTTTTTTGAACCAATGTGGGTGTGGTTGGGCAGCATGCCGCCCCCCTAAAATCCTGCCGCACTAGGCCTGGGCCTAGGTGGCCTTTCCACAAATCCGGCCTGCATTCAGCATATAATACTACATGAGGTTATTGTACAGCTAGTGCTAAAGGTGTCTTATCCTTTTCACTTCAAGATAAATTTTCCATAAACATAATTAGCACCAATTTGTGTACTGGAAACCTTGTGACGCCAAAGCACTGAACATTCTCCCTGTAGTAAAAGGATTCCCTCTCAGAGGTTTATAACTGTCGATAAATATTTAATGGCAATTGTACTTCACGCAGTGCAAAGTGCATTTTGCTCTCACCCTAAGTATCTCACGAGAGATATAGGCAATCCAGTCTTCTTTCAAACTATTCCCCTTTGTATTCTTCACCAGGTCAGTGATTGAACCAGCACCACAGAACTCCATTACCAACTGTAAAATAAGCAAATAACATATTTGTTCTGCAGAAATGCACTATTGGTAAAAATGGAACATGTCAATATAATTATCAGTTTTATATATAAAATGTAAACACTTTCCATATTCTCAAGAAGTTTAGCTTTGTGCACAGCTCCTATCTGTAATGGCTGCCATACTGTCCAAAGTCAAAAATAAAAATAGCATACATGAGAAGCAAAAACAGATGTTCAGATAGCTTCTTTGAATATTTTGCATTGAAACACAAGATTAAGGGTACCAGAGCAACCACTAATTTGCTCGCTACTGCGTTGCAGTGCATCCATTTTGCCCCCAAAATGTGCTTCATGTGAACAGTAACAGGTGGATTAATTTTCTGTTACTGCAGATGAACACCATAGGGAGGTAGGAAACAATGTTTCTTCTAATTTTTTCTTGGCTATATATGTTTTTTAAACTGGTTTGCATTTTTAAAAACTACGCGCTCAGGTCAGAATAAATGCAAAATCTGACACTGTCTGACACTGGTCACAAAGTATGATAATGCTTATTTAAGGAAAACACTTTGGGCAGTTTGTCACACTGTGTACTACTTTTTAGTAGCCCAAAACCTAGCTGCCTAAGGTGCTTAAAGCCATCCTCATAGACTTGAGATGGTGTGACAAGGCCCCCCTTTTTTCTGCAAAGTAACAATGACAAAGAAGGTCCCGCAAAGAAAGAACAGTTAGGGTAATGGCAATGCCCTTTCAATAAACAACTAACTAAAAAGAAACAGAGAACACTGGTTTCAACAATAACTGCACTGAATCCTAGACATGCATTTTCATTGATTGGAAAATATACCCCCCAAGCTTTTGACATTAGCTTATTCAGTTAGTCTCATACTGAAAGGAAACTAGAATAGCCTATATTTGTTTGGAGGGACCAGTTCCCCACCTCCTTGGCTGACAGTGTAATGCAATCCCTCCCTCACCTGGTGCCATTGTGAAAAGATGGATGCTGGAACTTAAAGTACACCTGCTTTGTAGAGACTCTGTGCACCAACTACTATAGACAGTATAGGGTCTTCAAGTCCCAGAAACCATCACTTTACAATGGAACCAGGTGAAGGAGAGGTTAAATTACACGGTCAGTTAAAGGGGTGGTTCACCTTTAAGATAAATAAATATCTTTTTTACTATTCTTTGTACTATAGGTGTTTTGTCCCTGATGAAGACCACTATGGTGGTCGAAACGCGTCAGGTTTTCTGCTATCATGTAAGTGTCTGATATAATAAACTTTGATCGTTTTTTTAGGTCTGAGTGTGCAATCCATATATTTATTTATGTGATACTCGTCAGGAGGCTTTGGCTGGGCGGCCCCCTTTGGATTGGCACCTCCATATTTTCAGGGTGTGCACCTTCCAAATTATAGTCTCATAGTTCTCCTTTAAGATAACATTTAGATGTTATAGAATGGCTAATTCTAAGCAACTTCAAATTGGCCTTCATTATTTATGTTTTATAGTTTTTAAATGATTTGCCTCCTTCTTCTGACTCTTTCCAGCTTTCAAATGGGGATCACTGCCCCTCTCTAAAGAACAAATGCTCTGTAAGACTACAAATGTATTGTTAGTGCTACTTACTCATCTTTCTTTTCAGACCGTCTCCTATTCACATTACAATCTATTCAAATCAATGCATGGTTGCTAGGGTAATTTGGACCCTAGCAACCA
Source organism: Xenopus petersii (assembly GCA_038501925.1). Lineage (NCBI taxonomy): Eukaryota > Metazoa > Chordata > Amphibia > Anura > Pipidae > Xenopus > Xenopus petersii. The sequence continues at coordinate 103,316,068 of CM076675.1, read as the reverse complement.
GATTGCTGAAATTGCAAACTGGAGAACTGCTGAATAAAAAGCTAAATAAACCAAAAACACAGTAGTATAAAAATGTATTTTACCAAACCAACCTTGACATTAAACTATTAGGGGCAGATTTATTAAGGTTCAATTGGCAAATTCGAATTCTTACATTTGTTAAAACGAACAAATTCAAATTTTAAAAGCACCAACTCAAATGTAAATTCTAATGCGAGATTTGTCACACCTTGACCATGGAAACCGTTTTAATTCGAATATTCACCACCTAAAACCTACATTCATTTAAAAGTCAATGGCAGAGGTCCTTTAACCCTTTCCCTGCCAGCCGTTTTGTCCTAGATGCGAACATCTACTGCCAAGCAGTTTTTAGATATTTTGCACTCTTTCACTTTAAGGGCCTTTCCTGGGGTGGTCTTTTAGTTAACCCAGGAAAACAATATATTGTTTTTTTCAGGACAACCTGAACTTTCACAATATGCAAGAATTTTGGTGTAATTCTACTTCTCTAAAAAAATATTGGATTGTAAGTGTCAAAAAAAATGAAAAAAATCATGTTGCATGAAGAACAATCACATATATCAGAAACATCATTCATTTTATGTACGAGAACACAGCCGATTTAGAAAGGTCTATGTCTCCTGAACACGACAATACCAAATATATATAGTTTTATGGAGATTTCTCACTTGTATAGCTCAAAATCTACAAGCAGTACACAACCAAATTTCCAAAGCAACACTCCGCAAACGGCATACTTTTGATTTCAAGGCCAAACATTCCACTAACAGTAGGTTTACCCTAGAAAACTACCCATTACTAGAAAGAACAGATTCTGGTGAATCAAAAATGGGTAGAAATATCTTTGTACTCCAAACCACCAAGTTGCAATTGTTTCCTAAAGTTATAATGTTTTATAGAAATTGGTGAATTTTTTGAAAAATGACCTCAAAGCTTCCACTCTACAGCAACATATCTCCCACACATCATTAGATATCAATGTAAAACACCCCAAATATAAAATCCTGGGTCCACTGAACAGTTTGATGCCCAATATGAATAGATGTACCCAAGCACGTGGCATAGGAGGCCCCAAAAGGAAGACCACCCGTTTGTTCTGTCATTTCAGATACTGCAAAATCAACACATTTACACCTTTTTGGGGGGCGGCAAAGGTAGAAAAAAGTACGTTCACCCCAGAAAAACATATATTTTCGGAAAGTACACATTCCCCTGAATCCAAATTGGGTATGCATGTCTTTCTACACCAAAGTACCAAGCGGCAAACCATTCCTAAATTTGGTGATTTTGGCGACATTTCCAGAAATCACCTAAAAATTTCTACCCTGCAGCATCGTATTACCCACATACTTTTAGGTATCAAGAGAAATCACCCCAAATATGAAAGCCTAGGGTCCTCTGAACAGTTTGATGCCCAATATGTATAGGTGTACCCAAGCAAGTGGCATATAGGGGCCTGAAAAGGAAGACCCCCATATGGTCTGTCATTTCAGATACTTCAAAATAAACACATTTACATCGTTTTGAGGGGGGCAAGTGTAGAAAAAAGTAAGTTCATCCCAGAAAACCATATATTTTCGGAAAGTACACATTGCCACGAATCTAAATTGGGTATGCATGTCTTTCTACGCCAAATTACCAAGCCGCAAATCATTCCTAAATTTGGTGATTTAGGTGACATTTCCAAAAATCACCTCAAAATATCCACCCTGCAGCATCGTATTACCCACATACTTTTAGGTATCAAGAGAAATCACCCCAAATATGAAAGCCTAGGGTCCTCTGAACAGTTTGATGCCCAATATGTATAGGTGTACCCAAGCAAGTGGCATATAGGGGCCTGAAAAGGAAGACCCCCATATGGTCTGTCATTTCAGATACTTCAAAATAAACACATTTACATCGTTTTGAGGGGGGCAAGTGTAGAAAAAAGTAAGTTCATCCCAGAAAACCATATATTTTCGGAAAGTACACATTGCCACGAATCTAAATTGGGTATGCATGTCTTTCTACGCCAAATTACCAAGCCGCAAATCATTCCTAAATTTGGTGATTTAGGTGACATTTCCAAAAATCACCTCAAAATATCCACCCTGCAGCATCGTATTACCCACATACTTTTAGGTATCAAGACAAATCACCCCAAATATGAAAGCCTAGGGTCCTCTGAACAGTTTGATGCCCAATATGTATTGTTGTACCCAAGCATGTGGCATATAGGGGCCCTAAAAGGAAGACCCCCATATAGTCTGACATTTCAGGTACTGCAAAATCAACACATTTACATTGTTTTGGGGGGGCAAAAGTAGAAAACAGTAAGTTCACCCCAGAAAACCATATATTTTCGGAAAGTATACATTCCCACGAATTCAAATTGGGTATGCATGTCTTTCTATGCCAAAGTACCAAGCCGCAAATCATTCCTAAATTTGGTGATTTAGGTGACATTTCCAAAAATCACCTCAAAATATCTACCCTGCAGCATCGTATTACCCACATACTTTTAGGTATCAAGACAAATCACCCCAAATATGAAAGCCTAGGGTCCTCTGAACAGTTTGATGCCCAATATGTATAGGTGTACCCAAGCATGTGGCATATAGGGGCCCTAAAAGGAAGACCCCCATATAGTCTGTCATTTCAGGTACTGCAAAATCAACACATTTACATCATTTTGGGGGGGGCAAAAGTAGGAAACAGTAAGTTCACCCCAGAAAACTATATATTTTCGGAAAGTACACATTCCAACGAATCCAAATTGGGTATGCATGTCTTTCTACGCCAAAGTACCAAGCCGCAAATCATTCCTAAATTTGGTGATTTTGGTGGCATTTCCAAAAATCACCTCAAAATATCTACCCTGCAGCATCGTATTACCCACATACTTTTAGGTATCCAGAGAAATCACCCCAAATATGAAAGCCTAGGGTCCTCTGAACAGTTTGATGCCCGATATGTATAGGTGTACCCAAGCACGTGGCATATAGGGGCCCTAAAATGAAGACCCCCCCTTGTATGTTCTGTCATTTCAGGTACTGCAAAATCAAACACATTTACATCGTTTTGGGGGGGGCAAATGTAGAAAAAAGTAAGTTCACCCCAGAAAACCATATATTTTCGGAAAGTACACATTCCCCCGAATCTAAATTGGGTGTGCATGTCTTTCTACTTCAAAGTACCAAGCCGCAAACCATTCCTAAATTTGGTGATTTTGGTGGCATTTCCAAAAATCACCTCAAAATATCTACCCTGCAGCATCGTATTACCCACATACTTTTAGGTATCCAGAGAAATCACCCCAAATATGAAAGCCTGGGGTCCTCTGAACAGTTTGATGCCCAATATGTATAGGTGTACCCAAGCACGTGGCGTATAGGGGCCCCAAAACGAAGACCCTCATATGGTCTGTCATTTCAGGTACTGCAAAATCAACACATTTACATTGTTTTGAGGGGGGCAAATGTAGAAAAAAGTAAGTTCACCCCAGAAAACCATATATTTTCGGAAAGTACACATTCCCACGAATCCAAATTGGGTATGCATGTCTTTCTACGCCAAAGTACCAAGCCGCAAACCATTCCTAAATTTGGTGATTTTGGGGACATTTCCAAAAATGACTTCAAAATTTCGACCCTGCAGCATCGTATTACCCATATACTTTTAGGTATCAAGACAAATCACCCCAAATATGAAAGCCTGGGGTCCTCTGAACAGTTTGATGCCCAATATGTATAGGTGTACCCAAGCACGTGGCGTATAGGGGCCCCAAAACGAAGACCCCCATATGGTCTGTCATTTCAGGTACTGCAAAATCAACACATTTACATTGTTTTGAGGGGGGCAAACGTAGAAAAAAGTAAGTTCACCCCAGAAAACCATATATTTTCGGAAAGTACACATTCCCACGGATCCAAATTGGGTATGCATGTCTTTCTACGCCAAAGTACCAAGCCGCAAACCATTCCTAAATTTGGTGATTTTGGGGACATTTCCAAAAATGACTTTAAAATTTCGACCCTGCAGCATCGTATTACCCACATACTTTTAGGTATCAAGACAAATCACCCCAAATATGAAAGCCTGGGGTCCTCTGAACAGTTTGATGCCCAATATTTATAGGTGTACCCAAGCACGTGGCGTATAGGGGCCCAAAAACGAAGACCCCCATATGGTCTGTCATTTCAGGTACTGCAAAATCAACACATTTACATTGTTTTGAGGGGGGCAAATGTAGAAAAAAGTAAGTTCACCCCAGAAAACCATATATTTTCGGAAAGTACACATTCCCACGGATCTAAATTGGGTATGCATGTCTTTGTACTCCAAAGTACTAAGCCGCAAACCATTCCTAAATTTGGTGATTTTGGGGACATTTCCAAAAAGGACTTCAAAATTTCGACCCTGCAGCATTGTATTACCCACATACTTTTAGGTATCAAGACAAATCACCCCAAATATGAAAGCCTGGGGTCCTCTGAACAGTTTGATGCCCAATATGTATAGGTGTACCCAAGCGCGTGGCGTATAGGGGCCCCAAAACGAAGACCCCCATATGGTCTGTCATTTCAGGTACTGCAAAATCAACACATTTACATTGTTTTGAGGGGGGCAAATGTAGAAAAAAGTTCACCCCATAAAACCATATATTTTCGGAAAGTACACATTCCCACGAATCTAAATTGAGTATGCATGTCTTTGTACTCCAAAGTACCAAGCCGGAAACCATTCCCAAATTTGGTGATTTTGGTGACATTTCCAAAAGTCACCTCAAAATTTCTAACCTGCAGCATTGTATTACCCACATACTATTAGGTATCAAGAGAAATCACCCCAAATATGAAAGCCTAGGGTCCTCTGAACAGTTTGATGCCCAATATGTATAGTGTACCCAAGCACGTGGCATATAGGACCCCCAAAAGGAAGACCCCCATATGGTCTGTCATTTTAGGTACTGCAAAATCAACACATAAACATAGTTTTGGGGGGGAGCAAAGGTAGAAAAATGCACATTCACCCCAGAAAACCATATATTTTCGGAAAGTACACATTCCCGCGAATCCAAATTGGGTATGCATGTCTTTGTACTCCAAAGTACCAAGTCGCAAGCCTTTCCTAAATTTGGCGATAAAAGCAACAGTTTTTACATTTTTGAAATTGCCTAAAAATATTGCAATTGGCCGCATTTATTTCACCCAATTTTTTGCATACAATTGTAAAACACCATAAATATTGATGCCAAGGGTCTACTGAACAGTTTGATGCCCAATATGCATTGATATACCAAGGCAGCTGGCATATGCGGACCCCAAATGAAAATAGTGCATATGATTTACTCCGCTGCCGATTCGCCTTCTGTGAACATAGACCATTGACTTCATATTATGTGCCTCAAGACCCTCCTAACAACAAAAACCCCCGAAAACCATATGTTTTTGGAAAGTACACATTCTGACGAATCCACCAAAGATAAAGACGTCTTTCTACACCAAACTACCAAACTGCAAAGCTTTTCTAAACGTAGAGGTTTTTACAACATTTCTGAAAATCGCCTAAAATTGTTGCAGTTTGCCGCATTTATCACACACAATGTTTTACGTATAAAGAGAAATCACCCTAAATATGGACGTCAGAGGTCTACTGAATAGTTTGATGCCCAATATGCAAAGATTTACCAAAGTATGTGGCGTGTACGGACCCCAAATGAAAAACATGCATATGAATTTTCACGCTGGCCAACTAAGCTGCAGAAAAGAGAGCCCCAACTGTGCGTTATGTGCCGTATGACCCACAAAATGTAAAAAGACCCCCAGAAAACTATACATTTTTGGAAAGCATATATTCTGGCGAATCAAACTAAGTAAAATAAATCTTTCTATACCAAAGCACCAAACAGCAAAACAATACTAAAGATTCAAAAGGAACAATAATGCATGGATAAAATTGCAATAAAACCACAAAAATAGCGTAAATCAATGAAATAACAAAATAATTGATCCGACAGCGTAATTAGTGGCCGAAATCGATTATCCAATAGTCACGCTGTCAAAATAACATGTTTTTAGGCAAAACAAACAGTACAATGAATAAGTAAAAAAAAAAAAAAAACCTGTTTGTGAGTTTTTGTGTATACATATTTGTGCACTAATAAAAGTTGTCTAAGTGTGCAAATACATGTAATTAACTGTAAATAAGTGTACAAAATTGACCAAGTGTGCTAAAATAAAAAAATAAAAAATAAAAAATACAAATTTTTACTAAAATGTTTGTGTAAGTGTATAAATGTACTGTAGGTATGTGTAAATGCAGGTAAGTGGGTAAAAAAACGTGCACTTACCGTTTTTGTAGCAGGAGGATCGCTGGAACAGATGGAGGCAGCCAGAACAGCGTGTCTGCAGAGTTACTGCGCAGCAGGAAGTGTGTGGGCGGCTGTTCAGGAAGGAAGAGGTGAGTAATGCGCAGCAGCGCTATTTGCAGCGCATTTGCGTCTTTGAAGTCGGATCTGCGACAATCGTGTCGCAGATCCGACTCGACAGCCCCCCAGCCTTGTTGCCCAGGGGGCTGTCAACCCTTCTGACACTCTGCGGAGGCGGCAAAAGCCGCCGATGCAGAGTGTAGGGCTCAGCTGCAGGAGAACGTACATAGTACGTTCTTGGCAGCCTGAGCCCTGAACCGCCAGCACGTACGCCGTACGCCGTACGTGCTTGGCGGTTAAAGGGTTAAACCATTTGAATATGTCAATTGTCTTCCTGACATTCAATTTTTTTTTTTCGAGGAAAACGCTATTCTAATTTTCAGGTTGGGATTAATTGATTGAATATTAGACGTTCGAGTTTTTTAATAGATAACCTCCCATTCAATTTGTGAGTACATTCAAATTTATTAGAGTAAAATAAATTCACATAAATTCTAAATTTGACCTTTGATAAATTACCCCCTTAGCATCAAACTCAGCAAGTGTTTTGCATGTTGTATAAAAAAAATACACTTACCCAAAGCTGGTCATCATGCCCTGGTGGACTTTTTTTAATGAAAGCACCATAATAAGTAGCTATATTTCTGTGGTGGGAATACTTCTTTAGCATATTGATTTCCAGTTTGATTTCTTCCTCTTCATCCTTAACAAAACAGAAAAGGCAAATTGATAAATAAAGTCATGACTGAATTCATGGTTCTTGTTATAACTTTGTGACTTGTTAAACCATATTATCATCATACAGATCTAAGATTGTTAAACCCAACCTCATTTTATGAACACAAATGCATTAGTTACAGTATCTGTTTTGGTTTTGTGCCTACAGCAGCGCTGTCCGGTATTCACGTTGTGGACCCATCGCCCACTACAACACACTCAAGATTAAAATATAATAAAATGATAATCTTATAAAGAAACAGTCTCTGAAGCCCTTTACAAGACAAGGCATCATAAGAAACTTAGGAACCAGCAAGGACCTTCACTTAGGCAGCCCCAACCTAGAATATCACACCAATTTTTACAGATATATGAACACTGTAGTGAAATAATGCAAAGCATGCAAGATAACTATATTTTGTCATTAGGCTCTATGGGATTAGTAGATACAAGGGTTCATTAAACTTTTTTGCAAAAGTACAAATGATACAGGACCAAATCACAGCTTTGACAACCACAGGACAAGCAGATACATCCCTAAAATCTGGTGGATTTGTACAATTTTACATATTTAAAAAATGTTTTAACATTTCAAATGCATTCACTTTTATATTTGAGTAAGAGACTCTGTCCAGCTTTCAAATAGGGGTCAGTGTCTCCTCTAAAACACAGGAGCTATGTAAGGCTAGACATTTATTGTTACTTTTTATTACTCCTTTTATTCAGGTCCTCTCATATTTGAGTCTCTTATTCAAATCAATCCATGGTTGCTGAATAAAATACAACTCAAAAACCACAATCAATAATAAATTAAAACCAATTGCAAATTATTTCAGTATATCACTCTCTACATCATACTAAAATTTAACTCCAATTCTAACACAATCTCTTTAAATAGCTTTCTAAGTGAGCATTTGTTTATTCTATGATTAAGTGCCAGGAGGGCATGAAACATGTAAACCCAACAATCAAAGTGCAGAGTCTTTACAGTTTCAATTAACTGGGATTTTATGTTTCTAGAATTGGTGATGCCATTTGCCCATAGTCATGTCTATATCTGATAAGTAAGCAGATATAAAGCATAAGTAGTGGGTGTGTGATCCAAGAACATGGTCTTCCAGACAAGAGAAAAAAACACAGCAGTTTTGAACAGATACTAGTAGTCTTCTGGCAGTCAGGTATAATTACAGGAGGATTAAGAATGCCATATGCTCGTGTATTAAAAATCTTAGATGCCCCTAGATACACAATACTTGTGTCAAATCCTGTCTTAGTGTAGCTGGCCTCATGGCCTACTTGGATAGTATCCAAAAGTGAATGGGTGACCCACCAACACTGTAGCTTGAGAGACATGAGTTGAAGCAGTACGACTATTGATTAGAACACACTGCATCACAAAAGGTAAATTAGAAGGCATTTTAAGAATACCATTACTTTAAAAAAAAATTTAAGATGACTTCAATGTACATGACGGGGACTGCATGAAGAAACTGTATGAATACAGTAATCACCAAGAGAACAATACAGGAAAAACTATACAAATTCATCTTTGTATCTCCATTGCACATAAAAAAAACTAAATTTCAAAAATAAGATAGTGAATTAAAATTATTGAACAGGCAATATTTATAGAAGGATAAAGTATTACCATAAACTCAAAAACATAGTTTACATGTGGATTTAATTAGGTCATGCTATGTAGTGCTTTTTAAAAAGTAAAATTTTGATGATTTACTGAAGACATGTAGCTACTGCATTTCCATATGACTCACTTCTTCTTTTCTGAACTTTGTAGAGGCATTCACATATATAGTTCAAAAACATATAAAATATCCTAAATAAATTGCCTGAACTATGCAATGCTCTATGCCTGATTTATTCAGGTTTGTTATAGATAAAAATGTATATTTATATTCAAGGTTTAGCTTTATTGTTTCTGCTCTGTAAAAAAACAAAAAAAATCAGAATGTACCCTTTATACAAGAACTTTTTTGTTGAAGTATGATTCCTTTGGTAAATCCTTTTTACTGGCTTTCTAGACCTACACACACAGAAGCAAAGGACTCCTTTTCTTCAGTTTTGGCTCATTTTCAGGACTTAGTGAGTCAGCTGGATTTATAGTAACCACAAAGGTTCTCTTTTAGGGATGCTGTCCTCACATAATTTATTGCTCAGATTCCGTATCTAGAAACCCAGCAATTAACCATGGAAGGGAAGCTCTTTTATTGCCACTGGATACAGCACATAAAAAGCTGTTTCCACACTGGCTAATCAATATGCAAAATCGTGCATTTCTGGACCATACAAAACTGCAGCATACTAAAACAGACAACATACAAATTCTAAAGCAACATACCAGCCTTTCTGGACCCTTTATCAAGCCTTGATAAAGGGAACAGAAGGGCATGAAATGTGGTCTTTCAATTTGTTGTATACATTCTTGGGGATAAGCACCTGGTATGAACTGAGAATATAATCATAATCATTAACTAAAATATAGGGCACAAGTACCAAGTTATAGAGACAATCAAAAGGTATATAAAAAGATTAGCAAGGAAGATCTAACTACCCTTCATTTTTATAGGGCATTTCATATAGCAAGGACTTATACTGGGGTCTCTTACATGTAGACATATAGTTAGTCAGCATTATCACAGCAAATTATGTAAGAGTTAAGCACAGTATCATGTTTGGCCAGTCAGAAGTGGAGTCTGAGGGTCTAAATGATCTCAGTTTTACAATTACCTAAATGTTTTTGTATCCATAAAGGAACCAACGGAACTGTAAGATAAAACTTCTAGTAGTGCTAGAAAAAATATCTAGTATGGGTTATCCAGTTTGGAGGTCGAGGGTTTTGGGAAGTATATCCCCTAATACAGGTCCGGACTGAGAATTAAAATAGGCCCTGCCATTTCAAGTACACAGAGGCCCAATCAGCCCACACAAAGGCCCAAACAGCCCCCACCAGCCCACTAAATAGTGAATTTCTATGGGACCTTATAGGAGCCCCTCTGGCATTTGCCAGAACCCACAGTTTGCCAGTCCGGGCCTGCCCTAATACAGTTTTGATACCAGTGCCACGCAAAGCCAGCTGGTGGACATTGCTGTCAGTGGGCAGGGTTAATGACCTGGCACATGGGAACGATTTCAGGACTTTCAGGAACGATGATTTGTTTCAGAAAGCAGAAACCCAAACAGGTGGTTCTGAACCTGACAGCCCATGTAAAAACAGGACTGACCTGGGGGGGCAACCATTTATGCAGAAATATTGAAAACTCAAAAGGGTTCACAAAAATTCAAGCCCCACTGCATCTTTCACATGCACTTTTATAGTATGTATGAACGTACTTTTGTTTGTAAGCTGCAGAGCCACAGCACTGTACAAAGCATAAAATTACAATATAAATAAAAGTACAACATATAAAAGTCACACAGTAAATTCAATAAATATACACAGAGCTCATATAAGGACACAGAGATTAGGTGCTATGTGGTAAGAAACACAGCAGGAAGGAGGTCCCTGCCCCATAGAGCTTACAATCCAAGTAGGTGGGTGGTTAACATACAGGAACAAATTGGAGGGGGAAACATGCACAGGTGATACAGTGATAGTAATAAGGTAATGGGTGTTGTAAACACTTATTTTAAGATTAGATTGTTTATCAGAAAGAGACTTTTTTTCACTTGCATGTTTTACAGTTTCTCCAAAATTAGTTCCTGTCTCTGGTGTCTGCATTTACACTGTTACAATTTGCTACATTAGTTGATGCATTGCTCAGTAGCATCTTTGGAATATTAGCTACTATTGTTTACATCCTAAAAACTACCTTTAATGAAACTCATGGATTCTACTCAGAAAACCCAAAGATACGAACTGTATCAACTCATTTAAAATGGTTTAGGCTGATGGCACACAGGGAGATTAGTCATCAAGCGATAAATATTCGCTATGCAGGCGACTAATCTCCCAAAATGCCTTCCCACCGGCAAGAATATGAATCGCCAGTGGGATGGCATTTGCATCACTTTGTTTTCCCAAAATTGCCTGAAGTTTCCTTGAAAACCATAGCAATGCGAATGCCAGTGATCTAACCCCCCCCACTGCTTTAGAAAGACATAAAAAGGTGAAAATAAAACGTTAAACTACAAAATGTGAAAACCTGTAAAAAATAAAAATGAATTGAAAAAATAATTGATGAACTACCTGAAACCAAGTGAAATGTAATACATGTTGGAAGTTGAGAATCCCCTTTAAAAAAGCCAGTTCTGTAATATCAAGAGTAAGTTGTGACTGGTTAGAGAAAGCAGCACTGTACACTTTGTTTTTACGAATCCACATACATTTTAATGCACAAGACTAAACCAGTGCAACATTCACATCTCCGTTCTGTGCCATATGGCTCTCTAAAGCTTCTGTCACCTGGGAAACAGCCTGCCTCTCCTAATCCTAGACCAAAAAGCACTGCAGGCGACAATCAGGACTGTCGGCTGCTCCACATGGTTTGCAGAAGGCACAGTTATCCCAGGTGTGAGCAGATTATTGTTTGGATTGACCTACTGACTACAGCAACACTGTGCATTTAGATTAGAAGTGCCCAGTCAAGGTCATACTGGGATATAGCCAACACACACACACACAAACAGAACAGACATGCCATTAACCCATTTTTTAGAAGCAAGTAACTGCTTGAGTGTGGGAGATGATGTGTCCAGACTATACATAACAGAGTGCGAATCATGCAAGACTGGAAATAGACTGGAAATATTTTACAGGTTTCTGTTCAGAGTACTAAATAAATTTACATGCAGAACTACTGCAGATTAACCATGAGCAGATCAGTGATAAATTCCTATATTTTGGACCTCCAGTAACATTTATCTTTAGGCCTGAGGAATGCTGTTGTCAGATTCCCAGGGTTCTTCCCAGCACCATGGAAAAAAAAACATCTGACCACATATATATTTATAGATCCAGATCCCAAACCTCTGGCATTTAAAAATATAAATACACACTCTTCCACTGAAATGCTCATTAACAGGTATAGTAACAGTTTTTTATTCTTCTTCTTAAATGTATCCGTTGATAACACACAAACAATTCGGATCTTAACATGCACCAGTATTTGGGGATCTGATCAACACTTGTTTTGCCTAGATATTTGGTGGTTTTAAAAAAAAAAAAGCTTCAAGGATTAAAATCCTCCCAACAATATGTTTTCAGCTACACCCTGAAGTGATAGTTTGGCTAGGGACAAAGAGGCTTCTTTCTTGTAGTTTTTCCAAACGTCTGAAGCAACTAGGGATTGCCTCTTGGCACCTTCCAGGAGTGGTAACCACAAAGAAAAAAAAAAAACCATTACCTGCCTGTAAATACCCCCCATTCCCTTTCGAGTGGGCAAAATGCAGCATGTAGCATACATAGTCAGAGATATTGCTGGTGAACACAAAAATAATTGTTCTAAACCAATCCCTACCTGATAGCATCTGTCACAGGCAACACATTCCCCAATTCAAATGAATGCAAAGTGGCTACAGTTTTTTCCTAAGAGAAGTATGGCATTAAAATTGCTGTGTGGTCCTACATAATAAACCAATTCTTCCTTTAATGCAGCAGGACTATAAACAACATATATGCCAACATATGCCACAGCACTGTACAACATAGATGCTGCATACCTAAAACCATATTTGTATCCAGCTTTAAAAAGCCACAATAAGTCTCCCAAGAAAGGTTCAAATTTTTCAACATCTTAAAATCTCACTTTTTTTTTAGATTTATTGGAATCATGTTAAAATGCAAACACTAGCAGTTCACTTCACCCAGTTGAAACCCCTGTTATACTTTGTGTTAAGGAGCATCTCATTATACAGTGGCTTTTGCACGGACTATTGATTTGTATTTATTACAAATTTACATATTTCCCAACTACAACACTCACTGAACTAATTTTAGAAACTGCCTATTAAATATAGAAATTATGATTAAATCAATAAAAGGAAGTCAGTGGAGCACATTATCGGTCTGAGGGCCAATAAAATTACCATAAACTAGAGGCCCTAGACTTACTCTATTGCCTTACCAAGCGAGTCATGAAAGCATTTTCTATAATATTCTAGGATACCTTACAAAAAGTTGAACATTTTTATTTGTGGCTAACAGAATATCTACTGGAACAAAACCATGTGTGCAAGGTTTTCTGTGTTTACTATACTAAAATCAGTGGTTAATTACTTCTGTCCTCCTAACAGGTTTCATTGCCATTCATTTTCAAATGAACATGCATAATTTCCATATATGCATTAATTTCGTTCCAATTAATTGATTACAACCCTTCATTCTAATTAGCAAATGTTCTACAAAATAAACAGGATGAGGGGATTCCCTTTTAATCAATGTCATGGAAATCATTACAAGTGACAGCTTAATCCTTCCCTCTTGTGAAAACTGATACAACCATTTCCTCTGTCAGATTTAACATAAAAACATTTCTTAAATCTGCTTTCTAATTCCCCAATCAAACCCAAGTTTTACAATCTTTGTGAGCAGTAAAGCTAAGAAATGGCTTATGATACTTGTCATGTCATACCTACAAACATTTCAAAAAGAAGAGGAACAAAAAGACCTACCATGCTACATTTGGTTACACCCCCAATTACCATGTCCATTTTACAAAATTTGCCAGGTAATGGAACATTTGAACAAATTTCTTAGGGTTTTTACGGTAATGTATGTGTTGTTACAGTTTTGCTAATGAAGGTGAAATTGCCCTTTAACCTATGAGTCGCCGTTATCCCAGGAGACTAGCTTGTGTTAAATAGTTACAATTGTATCTTTGCTTATCTTACATTTTTACGAATATATTAAATATGCAGTTGCTGAGTGTTCTGGGCTCTCTGTCAAGAATCTCCCATATAATTAAGTTTAAGAAACTTTATATCTTTTTGTGGCCATTCAGTGCAGGAGATCAAAAAAGAAACTGGACTTTTCACTAACATTCCGGGACTGCAGGCTGAACTGTCAAAATTGGGATTGTCCCAGGAACACTGGGACAGTTGGGGGTCTGCCATTAGATATACCACACTCATAAGAGGCATACAAAGGGTTAGGCACAGAAAGAGGTTATAAGCTAACAGGAACAATCCTACAAAGGATTCATGACAGCAACTGGTATACCTTTTTTATTTTATAACGTTTTTATTCTATATTCCTAGTAGAACATGTTAACTTTATCATGATAATCCACAAACTACACAATTATTGGTAAATGAATACTCCTCAAACAAGTAGGTATTCTATTTCTCCATGCACATAAGTTATTCCATTCTCAAGTAAATGTTTATCTGTATACTCTGTTATTGAAAAATTATTTTAAAGTTTGAAAAATTGAGTGTCTAAAAGTGTTCATAAAATGGAATTCATATGATTCAAATATAGCAAAAACAGACATTTTTCTAATATAAATTTGGTTTTCTATTTGTTTAAAAGGTATGTTATTACTCCTCCTTAGTCTGTGGAGTCTATCCCATCCCTCCTATACTTTATTCTGTGTTAAATTGATGGATCCTGGGACTTGAGGTCCCTTTGCTTTTGAAGCGTAAGCCATGCACAGATTCTCACTGGCATGCAACTTTTTTACCTTAGAATATTCCCAAGTGTGTTTTTTTTCAGTCAGACTTGTTCCTTAAATAAGTTAGCATTCTAGGCATAAAGTTGAACAAGTTTTGTTGCTTTTTTTTTTGGCACACAAACCTTGAAAATTTGTAAATAGTGATACTATGCTCCTAAAATGTTGTAAGAATGCACTAAACCAGGTCCGAGGAACCACAGACGACCCAGAAAGAGCCTGATTTGAAAGAAAAGGCATGGACGCCTAAAAAAATATTATTTTCATTAATAAAAAATCATTATGCTATGTATTAAATTGAATTAGGGATCTACATATTTGCTTTACACCAAGTAAAACCTGGCATGGCAGCCTGCAAGAGGCCTTTAGTGGGCTTTTGTTGGTAAATGTCTTTGCCGTTGGGAATGTGAAATATTAAGATTGAGCAGTTGGGAAAATAAGAGAACAAAATCAGAACGGTTTCTTCTATATATCGGCATCAGGGCATTTGGAATGCAATCGAAATAAAAAACCAAGGTACACAGCACCATAATTCATAATTCACTACAACTTCCAAAACAAGACTATAAAACATATATGTTAGTTTATATGAAATGAAGTCATTTCAATACATCTAAAAACATACACACGTGTGCAAAGATCACTAATGAATAAAGTCTCTGAGAATTACAAATATAAAATGTTACTTATAGCATCTTTTTTTTTTTTCTTTTTTTTTTGGCAGTGAAGAAACTTTCTTTTACTTTAAGTGAAACTTGATCAACCTTGTAACATATCTAGGGCTAAAAAGCACCCATCACTAGGCAATTATGGATGGTAAATTTATTGAATTCATTCTAAAACAATATGAGATAGCATTCCACCCACCCCATCCCTGCTGCAAATAATACAGTTATGCGGAAAGCTTTCTATTGTTGTTCACAATTGGAAACGATACTGGGTTGAGGATGAACTCAGACTAAATACTAATATCTAAAAGTGTAATATATTTGAATAAACCATTTAGGTTCATGTTTATAACAGTGTCAGTTCCCCTTTAAGAAAAATATACCCGATAGTCTATTCTGAATAGTTATGAACACTTACCACGCACAAAAACAATATATTTAAGAAAAATGGTTGTCAAAAAACAGATACAATCTTAGTTCTTCTGGGAACATCAGCAGGCATCTAGAATCGTGGCTGCTGTTATACAGACCACACCATATGTCACCAAGCCTGTCTTCATAAACCTTTATTGTTTGGGTTTGGGGGTGGAAGTATTATAGAGCAGCAAAAATGGATACAAAAGCAGGTACAGAGAATGCAACGGAGCAACTTTTATATACAGTATCTTTTTCTTTTAACAATTTAATGTATCCCTGCAATTAATTTTCCTTTTTAACTCGTTAAAGCTGCAATCAGAAAATCCCAAATTTGCAAGTGCATAGCAGACAAAAATTTTATATTTTCTGACCTGGGAAAAAAAAACATATCAATTTGATCTGACCTAATATGTTGGCACTCCCAAGACAGTTCGGGTTTAAATGTACTGTAACACAACAAATCGATTTGTGTTTATTAAAATGCTAGTCAAAATGAATTTTCAGCACAAGACCAATTTACTAAGGTTTCAACAGCTCGTCTTAGGCTTGAGATACAATTTTTTATCTTTAGAGTACTAAACAATTGGATAAAATGCATATTTTAAATGAAACATGACAGAATATTTACCTCAGTAACATCCATGACTTTGATGGCTGCAAGTTGGCCTGTTTTGACATGTCGGCCCTAAAAATGAATAAAGAAATCTTGTTAAAATTCACAGAACATACCAATTAAATATTGAGAAAATGTGGACATGTAAATCATATCTACTGTAATATTTGACATAAAATATACTGTAACCAGACATGTGTATTGGTAAGGCGATAGTGTGAAGGTTCTTGCACTTAGACAGGACACCCGTCATCCTTACCCTTGAGCAACGAAACAGTTGTGTTTTTACACCTGATCTTTATTTGCACTCAACAGATGCCCAAGCAATGGCTGCTTATTTATACCTAAATCGTAATCCTGCTTTAGATCTCTTGTTAATAAAAGGAACCACAGTTAAAATATACCTATACAAAATAGTATTTTTAACACCCACAATAGTCTACTGGATGCTTGGTTACTAAAAGTAAAAAAGAAAAAAATTCCTTTTGCATTTTGAAACACTGGAACAAACATGGAAGCTATCTCTGGCTTTTTTTAATCCTTTTATCAAATACCACTTGTATGGTTAGGTAACCCTTGGGTTAGCCTGGTATTGAACTGCAGTAAAGCACTGCGTATCTTGACAGCGCTATATAAATAAATGATGATGGTATTGGCTATCAAAAATTGCAAATATTCCAGAAACTGCTAAAATAGAACACAAATATAAATTGCAAAAAGTGTCTAGAGTTCATTCTAAATAAATATGCATAAATTTGTTTTTGGGGCTTTAGATCCCCTTTAACATCCAAAGTTTTCAGTTTAGAGTCACAATTCTGTTTCTTAATGCATGCGGTACACTATTTTCTGTCTCCATCAATGCCATCAAACTAACCGAACCTCTTTAAAAATAATTTGTGTGTAGTTGTTGTTACCGTAGCCCTTCTAAGACTACTTCTTTTGCAGATTACAGCATAGGTAACCAAGCCCAGCCTATTATTGTTTAGAGCACAGACAGGCCTGCCAGGCTCGAAAGAATCGGATGAAGATAAAGTTGGGAGGCACAAAAATCCACAGCATAACAGACACAAAAGCCAATAGGTGAGAGAGCCTAATTGATATGGAGTTTGATCCGATTATATGTGTTTAGCATTTATTATTCACTCTCGTGTTGTATATTAATAGAGGTGGTACAGAGCAATTTACTCGTGTCTTATCATGGAGTGTACAAAATCCACACATCAGTAAACACAGGTACAAACATCTAGTGTATGTACCCTTAAAGGGTAACTTAATCCTAAAAATATCGTTACAATGCCATATTTTATAAACTGAACTTGTTGCCTAAAGTAGCATAAATGATCCCGAACTTCAAACTTGTCACAGGGGGTCACCATCTTGGAAAGTGTCTGTGACACTCACACTCACTCACACAGTTGTTGAGAAGCTAAGCTTAGGGGTTGTCACAAATTATCAAGCAGAAAATGAGGTTGGTCTAATATATGTAACAAAAAGAGAAATGAAAGAAATGACCCATATATCTGCACCCTCCCATCCAAACACTCCAAAACTCATATGAAGTGGTTAAATTAAAACATAACCTTTAATGTTACATTAAAACCAAATGTCCAGTGTGCAATGTTAAAATACCAGTTAGCTGCAGGAGGCTGATTTGACAGGCAATAGGTGGGTTCAAGAGTTTATGTGCTGATTGCACTTGTAAAGCTAATAAACGACTAATAGTCAAAATTAGTATGTGGCATGTTCAAAATATCACCACAATAGAGTGTGTAAGCCAAAAAGGTCGCCCATAGGATACCCCTCACAATGCCAACCCCTTCACCCACTTCGAGATCCCTCCCATGTACTGATAAGCCAAACACACTGTTCAAGTTAGTATCATTGACCCAAGGCCGTTAGCGCAAAAATACACGTTGAGAACCAGTGTGCCTAAGAGCAAGGCCAGACATGGCGTTTTTAAAAAAGCTCTGTCTAATTTCACTTGTTTTTGCACTGTAGTAATTATCTGTATTAATTACAAATCAGCCTTATATTAGGATATTTATATTTTGTATATTGTGTACTGTATATTGTGAGTGGGCCCCTAAGCTCAGTAAGTGACAGCAGCACAGAGCATGTGCAGTGAATCAGCAGAAAAGAAGATGGGGAGCTACTAGGGCATTTTTAGAGGCACTGATCTTTACTGCTAAAGGGTTGTGATTGCCTTGGGCTGCTATAGAAGCCCAAAATATGAAAACAACATTTCTAGCCTAATTTCTAGCTCTAGTTGTCCTTTAAACACTTCACAAACAAGCAAGAATACACAACTAGAATGTGATGAGCACTCTAGCACTAATCACTTACTAAATAATTATTTGCCCTTTGCAAAAAGAAGTGAAGAATTTTCTTAAACTGAGCATTAAATGCAAATACAATTAGACAGTTAGACAATTGTATTAAATAATTAAATAATATTTGACAAGGTTTACAAACATTGTGTTTCTGTGGGGAAATGTATCTAAATGGTTACCTTCTCCTTCCCTTTTTCCCCTTAAAAAGACAACAGTTCTGTCCTGCTTTATGAACTTTATTGATTTTTCAGATCACAGTGGTCAGAGATCTGAAACTGCTTTTTTCATCACTGCAAGGAAGCAACTCCACAACTTTTAAAAATATATCATTGTTAAATCGACCATATTTGGTAAATTAGCATTAATAACATTGCTTTTTTTTGCGTTTAGCTACTAAACCATACTCCAGCTGGGTAAAAAGAGGACTAGGCAATCTAAAACTGAACAGAAAATATTTATGGATAACATAAAAAAAATCTGCTGTGGGGGGGGGGGGATATTAACATAAAAGGAGAATGGTGCTTAATCCTTTTTTAAGGGAAATCAAATTAAGGAGAGGACAGTAAATGAAACCAGTGTACCCTAAGGCCCAGTGTTTGTGTTAAGCTTTTTTTATTTGATTTTTCAAACATTGCTGTGTAATTGAGGACAAACTGATGATTCACACAGTACAAATCTACAATATCCCTAATGTTGAAATGTTTCAACACACACACACAAAAAAAAAAAAAGGAATGCCCTGTAGTGTTGTGCCAGAAACCATTCATGCATGCGGTGTGCAGATCTGAAGTTTGTGCCACATGGGAGCCCATAGCTGGATTTCTTCTCAGCAGCTGTGAGTGCGTGTGGCAGGAGTTATCCAGTGGGAATGCTGTATCTAGGAGATGGAAGAACAGGGGCAGATTGCAGCTGAGCATTTCTAGGCACACATGCTCACTACAACTCAATGAGCTCATCTGCACAATATCACCATGTCATGTCGGCTGCAGATAACACTGCTTACCTTCAAACAACTCTGTCTGGAAAAGGGGAAAAAGCCATAGCCAATAAAAGCATTTTTTTCTTCAAACAGCCAAGTCAAAAGCAAGGACCACTGGACAAGCACTTGGTACTTTCAGGTCATTGAGAGTAAATAGGACTGATCTGGTGTTGCAGGACTACTAGAAATTCTCCCACATGGAATATATGTTTATAGCAAAGCCTTTTAAAAATTCCTATGACAGTGCTAAGAAAAATCACAATTTAAGAGGCCACAAACTACACTGAGCTATGATGTCATATCTCACATCTGCACACGTTTAAAAATCTAAACAGTATGTTTTCACTTAAGTATCTTTGTAAAGAATAAGAGACTTTTTCAAAGAGGTTTTGAAAGTGGTTATGACCTCCAGGGAGGCATCTGTGCCAAATTTCCAAGACTAAAGATGAAACCAACCATGTTTTGTTTAGGAAACTGGTTATGAATGTTGCTAGAAGTGATGCTTTTAAAGGGACCCTATCCCACAAGTCCCTTCTTTATATATTAAAAAGAAAAAGGTTATGTCCAGTTTGGCACCTCTATTAGATCTGAATGACAACGCTGAAAGAACAACAGTTTGCATAAAAGATTGCTAAAGGACTGTATGCATGTCATATAAATGATGGATAGCTGGATCACTAGACAGACAGAACACAGCAGTGGACTAGCACACTTTACCAGCACATACGCAAGAAAACGCCATGTGTCCCATTAACTTTACTCAGAAACAGATATTCCATTTATCAGTGTAGTAAAAAAACGCCCATTTGGGTGAAGGATCCTTCTGCCAGGGTTCTATCATGCAAACACAAGGGTAGTACATGGCGCATGTTGCCCCCTACTAGATTTCTAGCTTGCAGGATAATGGCAAAACACTGTAAAGTGTTTCACATCATATAGTCAGCACAACTACCATTACTGAAAATGAAAAATAATTTATTGGTTTTCTGGTGCCAACCTTAAAGGAACAGTAACACCAAAAAATTAAAGTGTTTTAAAGGTATAACCGTTTAAAAATAGTGTTGTCCTGCACTGGTAAAACGGGTGTGTTTGCTTCAGAAACTCTACTACATTATATGGTTATTCCTTTTTTTGGCATTACTGTTCCTTTAAGCAAGAAATCAAATAGGTGGCAAAAACTGTGTTATATAGTACCATTTCTGTAAAACATACCACCAGTGAACGAACACAAACGTTCCAAAAATACACAACATCCCACAATATTACACATCATTTTCAAGTAAAAGTAAGTGACTGCCAACAGTATCCTTTAAAAGGGTCATGCATTGTAGTCCTATAATTACGCTGTAGTCAAGCAAACCACTAAACCATTGCTGCCTTTCTGGGCTCAAAACAGATCCTTTTCGCACAAGTTCGCTCTTAGCTCTTTAAAATAACCTGTTATTAAGTGACACCTAAGAAAGAATTGTTGATTTTGGCCATTTAAGCAGGGCTGATGAATCTGTATTCCAAAAAATCCTTTACAAATTTAGATGGTCAGTAATATTTTCTGAACCCCATTCTAAAGCATACATGTTGCTTTTTGACTAGCTTCAGTGAAAATATGAGTATTCTAGAAAGTAAAATACAAGCAATGTAGTGTATATTTTTCCTACCCCAGGTCTAGCTGATGTGTACATAACTAATATATGTAAAGTGCTATATAAATATGCCAGTGCTATATAAATAAAGAAGAAATTGATATGTTTTGTTGTTTCCCAGTGGCCTAAGAAAAACAAATGATTCATATTTCTAACTAGCTACACATAAAACAGTGGGTTACAGACTTTTTTGATTCCAGACTGTCATTAAGGTCCAACATTTGTCCAGGGTCCCCCTTAGCTCTTAGGTTAGATGTTACATTGTTGTATCAACAATTAAACATAATTCCAGAACAGGGCAATAACTGTGTTTAGCCCAAATCTCACCAATTGAATTTCATGCTGAGCTTCTTCTACACTCAATAACAGCAAATGCTCTCCTCAAATATTACACTAAATGGTCTTCAAGCTGGACTTCCCCAGGGGACCAGTCCCACAGTTTTGGAGCCACTGAAGTAGCAACTACCAAAATCCCTCAGTGATATGAGTGTATAGATGGTAGGAGACGCAACAAAAGGTTAAAAAAACCAGCCTCAGATACTACTGAAACAACTGTTTCTGGATTTTGAAAGAAGAACAATAAACTGTGTTCAAGTACAGCAGATTTCTATGGACAGACAATTTTGGATTAATGACTCGTTGTCTCTTACTTACAACATTCCTCAGACACTTTCCTTCCTTACTCTTCAGTCAACAAACATATTCCTACAGTGTAGCTCAACTCGTGATTACCTCAAACCAAAAACAGCCAGGAGAGGAATTTAAATACACTGGAATGCAAGGATGATTCACACAACTGTCTTGCTCATTTACTACATATATTCATGCTCTCAATAAAATTGTCCTTGCAAACTGCATTAAAGCAATGTCACATGTGGAAACTCCTATTATTTTGATCCTGCTATGAATACAAGCATTGCAAGTGTAAGAAGACTGCCCCTTGGAAACATGGCAGTCAGTGTTTTCATGCTACAGTGGCTAAATGATGGGCACAGATGAGCCGATAAATGCTGCTTGCTGACTCCCTCCAAGCAGTGCTGGTTACATACTGACCTATGTCTTTGGCCTTCCAACATGTCTGCTTGACCAGATCTAGCCGAAAATTGGCCAGATGTCAACTTGGCAAGTTTAAATCCCATCGACTGTGGCGTTTAAAGAGTAACACCAGATTTCTTGCACCTGCTTAAAAACTATGTTCTACTTGTTAAATCTAAATTGCTAGTATGTTGCAGCAAATATATTTTTGTACACATCTTTGCATTTGATGAAAAAAAGCACCGGGTTCCCATCTGAGTCAATCTTACCGTTCTTTCCTGCTTTTGTTTTTTTCAGAAGTCAGACTGTAGAAAGAGATATCCTTTTTACGATGTAAAAATTGCTGTAATGGTGCTTTAAAAACACTAATCAAGTCACTCTACACTTATTGGATGAAATTAACTTATAACAATAAAAACATGCATAACATTGTTTTGTTTTCATTCACTGCACATTGCAGAGTATCCCATCTACCACCAGCTGGGTTTAAACACATGCATGTGACTGTTGAGACACTAGCATTAGCAGACAACTACCATTTTCAGGGGCACTATACAAAGGAAATGGCTTGTAAATGTGTTTTCCATGTCATTGTGTTTGTTGTGCACACTGAAGACCTCATGCACGTCACCAAGTAAGGGTGAAGTCCCATTGAGATTGATGAAGTCATTCCTATTCAGATCAGATATGCAATCACGATAACCGCAAACTTCATAAAATCAGTCACAAGTTTCTAACCCAATGCCAATCTGTTGGACATGAAAGCATTGCAATATGCATATGATCATTAGAGCATGTTTAGAATGTCATTATGGTTGAAACTGTAGTGAAAACAGAGTTGGTCCATGCGTAAGCGAGAAAATATGGCACAGGGTCCCACTACAAGAATATTGAGGTCATTGGCATACTATACAGTGCTTTAAAACACACGTATGTACTTCCACACAATGGAATGAAAAGTTTAATGAACACAGTTGCTAGATATAAACGATATCCAACACCCTATTCCAGGCTCTTTGTTTTCCCTAGGTAATGTATTCTCTTGATAGGGCCCATGCACTGCGGATCATGCAATAAGAATAGAGAGAAATAAAATCAGGACTACCTATAGATGTCCCCTTTTTCTCTCTTACAATCTAGGCCACTATTTGTAGATTTGGAAGTCAATTAAATGGAGATAGAGGCCTTGTGAGTCTACACCAGGGCTGGCAGGGTTTGCTAGTTGTTAGAATTTGGAAATTTTTGTTAGGGGCCCCAAGGTGTTTAATCATGTGATGGGAGCCATGCTGTGTTATCCACGGAGGAGGAGGAGGTGGCATATGGATTTAAGGGTATGTTTATGGTAGGGATGTACCGGATCCAGGATTCGGTTCGGGATTCGGCCAGGATTCAGCCTTTTTCAGCAGGATTTGGCCGTATCCTTCTACCCCGCCGAGCCGGCAAATAAGGGATGGGGAGGGAAGAACAAAGAAGTCATAAAACAAGGAAGTAAAAAATGATTTTCACTTCCCAACCCTAATTTGAATATGCAAATTAAGATTCTAATATGGTTCGGTATTCGGACAAATCTTTCGCGAAGGATTCAGGGGTTCAGCTGAATCCAAAATAATGAATTTGGCGCATTCCTAGTTTAGGGTATTTTTAACGGTATTACATTTTAACATATCAGTGATTAACAAAATCCCTACAGTGAGCACCGTCCATTTGGTTTTTTGGTGTATTACCACCATTAATATGGACATGGTCTTAAAATTCCTCAACATAACATGGGTGTGGTTTAAAATGGACGTGATTTACTTGCTTTCTGCTTGACGTACCATATTGCAAAATAATTTCTCACAGATACATACGTAAACACAATCAATTGCCACGAAACACAGAAAGAAATTGACATCGCTCATGTCTAACCCACGATGTGGTGACGACCAGCTGCTAGAAGCACCCTTGTGCCAGCACTCAGTCTAACCCACAATCTGGAGTTAACCAGCTGCTACAAATGATAAAAAGCCAACATTTATGCACAAAAAGTATGAAAAAAAATTTGTAGTAGTAAAAAAAAAATTGTCTGAGCACGGGCTGACATTAAAAATAAGTATTACAAAAAATGAGGTGTTAGTACCACACTTAGGCCAAAATATGTAAGCTCACGTGTCTAGGTGACTAATTGAAAATATGGGAAATGGGCCCACAACTGAACAATGAGGATCATTGTCACCTAGATGACTAATGGCAAGCTGTCCCATATCAACTTTTGACCACAGTAAAGCCTAAGAGCAATCCTGTGACCAGCCTAGATGGTAAAGAAAAATTAGATCATCCATTTTGTATAATATTTAGCTCAATTTGAATCAATCAAAACCATTAAATTAGACAATCTGCTACATTTTGGGCACTTGAGAAAGACAAACATTTGATCGGCAGCAGCAGGCTCTGTTCAGTTAGGCACCTGCACTTTATGTCATTAAGACAGCTTCCTACAAACAATCAGGTGATATATATATATATTTTCCCACACATTACACTGCTATCATGGCCCTCTCCAGATCGCTCACTTGCTCTCAAGCAATTTTTTGGCCCCAATTCACCTGTCATCTCAGGTGATTTTCATGAATAGTAATACTAACCACCTGATGGGTTCCAGCACAACCGCCAGTGGAGAATGTCCTGTGAGCTTAGGGAACCTGCATTTCCAGCTTTAAAAAGTATGTTGTACTTTGGTTTTTAGCAAGCAAGTACTGTGCTTAAAGGGGACCTGTCACCCAAAAAAAATATTTCAAATTCTTTTTTATCAAGTTACTCAAAGCAAAATAAACTTTAATTACACAATATACATTATTGAATCTTGTTTCCTTCTGTCTGGGAATTCATAATTATAGCAAGCAGGCAGGAGCCTTTTTGTGGACACTGTTATTAAGGCAAGCCTTGCATCATCTCAGAATCTTGTTTGTGCACCAGAATGGGTGACCTGATGTCCATCCCCATGCTCTGGCAACACAATGGTGAAGAGAGAGGGGGGATATGGGGAGAGCAGTGACATCTAGGAAGTGTTGAATGAAAAGTGAAAGTAATTGCCTGCCCCACCTCTACGCTTAATGGAAAAAATAATTTAAATTTCATGTATAATTTGAAAAGGACTATTATTATACAGTTTTTTTTATGTAAGGGTGACAGGTCCACTTTAAAGCTTAAAGAACCTGGCTTACTGAAAATAAAGTCCTTAATTAAACCTACATTTTCAAGGTCCATTATCTTGCAGATCTACCCAACAGTCCTTAAATGCTTATCACTTGCCACCAGCAAACAGATTTTGCTAGAGCTAAAACGGTAAGGCAAATGTACTTCTCCTAAGCACCCATGAACCTGGCTATATGTGACAGAATAAGAACGTCTTTCACAAATACTTTAGCAGACTATAAAAACCTGGGGCAATGCATTTTGCTTTTAAAAGACCACTAAAGGCTAAATATATAACCACATATGGCAAAATAAAATCACTGTAAAGAGTTCAGATTATTAAGGGCGATCATTTTTTAAAACAATGAAATATTAGAATGAAATGAAGATATGCTGTGTTTTCTACAAAGGTTATCTCACAGCAAACAAGTTTAATATGTTTTCCATACTTTGTGTTTTCTAAAGTACAGGTCACTAATTGATGTAGCCAGAACTTGTTTAGGTTTATGGATGTCTTATTAAATAAAGCTGGTTTTTACAGAGTCAACATGGCTCACTCTGCTCAGTGAAGCAGAATACAGCAGGCAGGTGGAATGTGGCAGACAGTTTGCGACCCTGGCTGTGACCCTGGCTGCAGCTGTTAGGGGCCCAGCAAGAGGTCTCCCACACAGCCTCATGTCCTGGACTTCTCTTTTAAGCATCAGCAGTTTTAGGCGGTGACACTGTAAACACTGTGCCTTTTAATGTATAATGTCAATGTAAGAATACATTGTTTGCTAGAAAAGTGACCCCAACAAAACCTTAACATTTTCAATTGCAGCTTTCAAAGATGCATCATTGTAAGGCTCAAAATGAAAAAATAAAAAGTTGCTTAGATTAGGTCAATTTATAAACATACTGAAAGCCAATTATGCCAGTGAGCCAAGAGATGGATGACCTTCCACTATGGAGAGAACTGATAAACAGTAAAATCAGCTTTTCAGAAATCTGCATATGGCTACTCCAATCATATGCAAATCTTACAAAAAGTGGTCCTCCGCATCCAAGCATGACTGAATATATGTGTGCTGGAATACGTAGTACAACTATAACTAGACAATCGCATCTTTATAATCCTCCAGTGGCTTTATGGATCACTGTGTCAGGCTGCCACCTGGTTGTGTGTATGTTACAATAGATAGGTGTCTGTGGCTGGCAAGGCATTTCATTTGTTTTTTGTAGAACACAGCGACACCTCTTCTGCTACTGCAAGGATCTTGTGGGAAATCCTGAGGTGGTGATGTGGAAAGTAGAGTCCTGTGTCCTTATCCATACTCTCCTGAATTGGGAGTTATGCACACTATGGAAATGTTGTTATCCAACTTGTACAGGACAAATCAATGCAACAAGTTGTACAGAAATCACATCCTTTTAGTCGTGCTAATGCCCATGCCTAATTGGCAGCCAGATCTCAGATTTTTCTGAGCAAATGGGCAAGCCTTTGGTCTGTGTACACGGTCTATAAAATAAAAAAACAAATGCAATAGCGTAAATATGCGCAAGTAATGCGCCTTCAGTCAGTTCCCACTTCTCTCCTGCTGCTGCCCTCACTTGTCTGATCTGGTCTGAATGGTCGACCACCACACATTTTCACTTCACCAAATCTGGCCCTTGTTGCAAAAAGTTTGGACACCCTTGTTTAAAAAGTTTAAAACCACTAAAAATGCTTCATGATTGTATACTGGAAAGTGTTATAGAACTATAAACAAGTGAACCTAGGCATCTAAATACTGCAACTACATGCAAGGTCAGCGATAAAGAAACAACTCATCCCTGAATGAATAATTGTACAGTAATTCCTTAAACAAGTTTAATCAAATTAATGTTACGTTAAACTGTGCATGAAATCATTCTGTGACACCATAAGAATAAGTCTTGAAATAATCTAAATTATAGTGTATTGTTGTGTGTCAATTTATGCAGCTAGGAAACAAAGGTATAACAGATCTGATGCCTTCTCTTTTTTGAGACTGGCATCAGGTTGACTGAAATACCATTCATACAGTTAGCAGCCAATGGATTACTGCTTATCCTCAAAGTTTTGGAGTAGTTTCACGGATTTCAAATATGCCTGGGATTTGAATTATGTAGAAAAACAGATCTGCTTACATCAAAGCCTAAACACAATTTTGGGATTTCCCATGCATTTTGTATTTACAAATGAAGAAAGAGTTCAATGACAGTCGCACTTTAATCAAAATATAGAAGACTCATCAATGAAATAATGTAGCTAGAGCAATTACAATATATTACATATATACACATTAGATATTACATATTTCTGCTATACTGTTTCAAGAGACAGTACTAGCAGTGCTGAAGTACTCCTTTTCATTTTTAATTACAATAATAAATAAACATTTCCATTTGTTTAAAATAATGTAGTTTGGAAAGTTGCTTAGAATTATATTTCCTTCCATTATGGAAGTTTGGGTGCTGGTTACAGACCATTCTGCTACTTTATAGCATCCTTAACTAGCGACAGAACTGATATTTACCAGCAAGGCAAGTTGCTGGGTTTAAATGGTTGCTTTGCACTATTCGTGATAACCCTCCTGTACCAGTCAATCAACGTCCTGTTTCTTGCTGCTTTTTCAACATTTAACATATTATTTGTCTGGACATCGATTTTAATTGTAGATTAAAAGTTATGTTTTAATTTTAATACTTCTAACCACCTCGGAGGTTATATATGGGAAGGTGCAACTGTGAGGGCCAGCTCTTTCAATTTCTCTCCCCTTTTTTCTTACTTTATAGCATTGATCCCTCAATTGTCTGAATTTCTTTTGCCAAAACATACGTTTGCTTAAAGTATTGTAGATTAAAAGTTATGTTTTAATTTTAATACTTCTAACCACCTCGGAGGTTATATATGGGAAGGTGCAACTGTGAGGGCCAGCTCTTTCAATTTCTCTCCCCTTTTTTCTTACTTTATAGCATTGATCCCTCAATTGTCTGAATTTCTTTTGCCAAAACATACGTTTGCTTAAAGTATTTATTCTTTGTGCAAACATAAGTTTAAAAAAACACCTGTGAATGTCAGGGAATGTTTTTTTATAAGTGGAGAATACTTTCAGAGCAGCTAACCTGAGAGGTTAGGTAAGGTAATGTTAAATCCTTTCTGGGAGACAGCACAGATTGCTAACCATGTACCATGGTCTTTTAAATAATTAGTATGCTTGCAAAATACATCAAGCACCCAAAGTACCAGAGGCATTCCCTAACCAGAATGACCTGTTGAAGACATGTTTGCATTGTAAAAGAAAGCTCTAAAATGACATTTTCTGTACAGGTTAGAAGGCCCATAAGCTAAACACAATGACAGAAAATAAGCAACTTTTCTGCACAGAATTTCAGAAGCACCTGGTGGGTTCTCGCAATGCAAGTGACAACAATGAAACCAAAATTCTGCATTTATGAGCATCACTTTCAATATTCATTCACAATCACTTATATGTCATCTGTAAACCAGTTGCCAAATGTTCATACAGGACAGGTCGTTAGGTGATGAGATCATCATTGCAGTGTCAGTATGTATGAATGCTACCATGTGGTTTCTTGGTATTATTAAACACCATGTGCAGAGGAAAGCGGACAATCAGTTTAGTGTGCCCTTAGCCCTTGACACTGACAGGAGTGTTACAGATCCTATGATACTATAGCACTCAAAGGCAAAGCCAAGGCACAACATGTGTGCCAACTATAGATTATGTGAGATGGAGACTACGCAATTCTGTCAATTTGAATTACAATTGCATTTGATCCAGTAACTCCCCTAATCATTTCCTACTGTATCACTGGCAGGGTAGCTGTTATTTTTAATCTATCGTCACATATGTAAAAGGTGATTACTACTAAAGAGTTACAGGTTAAACTTTGGCAACCATGCTAGTATAGCAGTTCTGGAATAAATAATTTTACTAAAATGTAAATAATATTTTTTGCACTAACAATGCATATATTTCTCCAGGAAAACAAAAGTGCGTTCTCCTAAGCATGAGATTTAAGCTGGCCATAGATGCAAAGATCCGATCGTACGAATCATCGTACGATCGAACTTTCCCATCTCCCGACCCGCCACTAACCATTCAGATCAAAGTCTTACCAGTCAGATTAGTTAAAGAACAGATCAGCAATGTTCTGCCCCTGACAGCAATCGTACGATATCTATGTCCAACCAAAGCTGGTGACAGTCTCCCACTGAAAATCGTACGATCGGCAATACACGCAGATATATTATCGGCAGCCGACAGAAATTTTCTAACCTGTCCGATCGACCAATCTCCGCCGGACGAAAAATGTCGGGACTCTCCACACACATTCCGAAAATCGTACGAATCCTCGATTCGTACGATCAGATCTTTGCGTCTAAGGCCAGCTTTAGGCTATACACTTTAGATGGAATACATTTTACTTTAATATTAAGGAGTCTTGTTGAGCATGACTGCAGCAAGAAACAAATTAAATGTATAGGAGGGCAGAGAATGACATCTCTTTCAGCAGAAAGGCACAGACTTCTAGTCACTGAACAAACAAAAGGTCATTTGCTGATGGTGCAAACTGCAGACTGAAAACCAAACTTCAAATATTTGCCTTGACTCTGAATGTAAACACTGCACAGTTTGGAAACAAAGCAAGAGGCACAGAAACTGCAGCTGCCCAAGGTCACATCAAGTTTTGTTTTTCACACAGAATTATGGCTTGTATAGCATGGAATGGTAAAATACCAACTGAAAAACAGAAGGCATTCACATTGTTTCCTGGAAAACAACACATTTTGTTTGGGTGATCATGCTAAATTACTGTATGGGTTTGAAGGGAAACCAGTGCCAGGCGTTAAAGCCATAAATCAGGGGCCTAAGTACCACAGTCAAAGTATTATTAAGAAGAACATTTTTTACATAAATTAACAAAAACTCACATTTAGCATTAAGTTAAAGTCTTCCAATTACACAGAAGTGTCATGTCCAAGCAGGAAGTAGCCTAAGGTCTGACCTGCAATCCCCTCGCTTTGTTTATGCTACTACAAATGGGCTGCAGATCTAATTTCACAAGACAGCTGTCCTAGTCATATTACATTTCAGCCCTTTGTTTAGCCCATTCTTATGAGCGTTCCTTCACTGTAGCCTATTTTTTCCTACTCTCACTCCTACTACAGATAAACCCCTTCTAAAATACATGGATCTTAAGAGGTTTTGATTGCATCTATTGCCTATGGGGCAGAGGTGGATTGCTTTCAGCTTAAAGGAAAACTATACCCCCAAAATGAATACTTAAGCAACAGATAGTTTATATCAAATTGAATGACATATTAAAGAATCTTACCAAACTGGAATATATATTTACATAAATATTGCCCTTTTACATCTCTTGCCTTGAACCACCATTTCGTGACTCTATCTGTGCTGCCTCAGAGATCACCTGACCAGAAATACTACAACACTAAGGGGCCGATTCACTTAGGGTCGAATTTCGAAGTTAAAAATACTTCGAAATTCGACCCTCGAATTGAAATCCTTCGACTTCGAATATCGAAGTCGAAGGATTTAGCGCTGATCCTGCGATCGAACGATCGAAGGATTTTTCGTTCGATCGAACGATTAAATCCTTCGAATCGAACGATTCGAAGGATTTTAATCAAACGATCGAAGGAAAATCCTTCGATCAAAAAAAGGTTAGCAAGCCTATGGGGACCTTCCCCATAGGCTAACATTGACTTCGGTAGGTTTTATCTGCCGAAGTAGGGGGTCGAAGTTTTTTTTAAAGGGCAAGTACTTCGACTATCGAATGGTCGAATAGTCGAACGATTTTTACTTCGAATCGTTCGATTTCGTTCGACTTCGATCGAATTCTAACGAATTTAACCAATTCGATGGTCGAAGTACCCAAAAAAAACTTCGAAATTCGAAGTTTTTTTCATTCGAACCCTTCACTCGAGCTGAGTGAATCGGCCCCTAACTGTAACAGGAAGAAGTGAGGAAGCAAAAGGCAGAACTCTGTCTGTTAATTGGCTCATGTGACCTTACATGTGGTTTGTATGTGTGCACAGTGAATCTTACTATCTCAGGGGGCGGCCCTTATTTTTTAAAATGGCAATTTTCTATTTATGATTACCCAATGGCACATACTACTAGAAAAGTATATTATTATGATAATGGTTCATTTACATGAAGCAGGGTTTTACACATGAGCTGTTTTACTCAGTATCTTTTAATAGAGACCTACATTGTTTGGGGGGTATAGTTTTCCTTTAATGGCATCCTGCAGACAATGATAGGGCTATTTGACTTGTGTTAAATATGCCCATTTGTCATAAGCCGAATAACTACAAGTTATAACGGTAAACAAGCACAGGGCATGCAAAGAAAGTAGAAAATGATCAAAACAGGGCCCCCTTTATGCTCAGTATTGTTTAATGTTTATATGAAACTTGTAAATTCTTATCTATTGTACAGATTATATTGGCAGTTTATAAGAACAGGCTAATAATTTGTTGTGGATTATTTGGAAGACTACATAGAATACATAATAATAATAAGAATAATAATAATTGGTAGAATACATATTAAAACTCCCTTAATGTGTAAATAACCATATGAATATTTTCTGACACCCAAAACAGGCAGCAAAATGCCAATATAGTCAGTTTCAAGTCTTGTGAGTGGGAACAGGGATAAATGACAAAGATAATGACTACTGGTATGGGATTGGTTATCCAGGAAGCTCCAATTTATTGGATGGCCATCTCCCATAGGGGCAAAGTGACTAACGCTGCTGAAAATTAGCCAGTGTGACGTCATTTCAGAACTTTGTCGATTTATGAACGGTCACCGGTGTAACTTCGCTAGCGAAGGAGATAGACTCTAGCGGTACTTCGATCCCTAATGCCTGGCGAATTTGCGCTCTGGCGAATGGATGTAACAACGCAACTTCACTACAATGCGGATTTTACTGAATGTTGCCTCTTGCGCCAGACTTGCCTTTGCCACTTCAGACCAGGCTAAGTGCAATAGATTAAATAGGAGTTCCTAAAAAAATAATTGAAAAAAAAAAAAAAAACACTAACGTCTTTTCCTTTTTTTTAGGGTGAAAAAGAGCGTAAATTTTTGGGGGGTAACCGGCTTCCCCCCTACATTTCCTAACATATGGCACATAAACTATACACTGGGCTCATGTGTAGGGCAATATAACAACTTTATTTTATTAAGGTTTCCCGGGCTTGTGTAGTGTAATGTATTTGCTTCAACATGTATGTTCAACTGAACTTTAACTTCCGGCCTATGCAAATTAGACAACGCTAGCGCAACTTCTCGTCGTTTGGTGCAGGAACGGTAGCTCAACTTCGCCAGCATTCGGCGCCCTGGACGCAATTTTGGATTTTAGTCAATTAGCATTGTCGTGGCAAATCTACGCCTGGTGAAGTGCTGCGATGCGAGTGAAGCCGTCGCTGCGGAATTTTCAGAGGTTAGTGAATTTGCCCCATAGATTCCATTTTAATAAAATAATTCATATCAAGAAAAAAATCCCTTTTCTCTGTAATAAAGCACTGTACTTATTCTCAACTAAGATATTATAATCCTTATTGGAGGAAAAACAATTCTATTGGGGTTTAATTAATGTTTAAATAATTTTTAGTAGACTTAAGGTATGGAGATCAAAATTACAGAAAGACCGCTTATCCAAAAAACCTTGGTTTCAAGCATTCTGGATAATAGGTACCATACCTGTACTGTAGTGTGAATTAACAGCACCAGCTTAATAAATCATGCCTAAAACTTTGCTTTGTGGTCACTATAAACGGCTTGTTTTTACCACTGCAAAACTACAGAGTGACATTATAGTTACATAGTTAAATTGGGTTGAAAAAAGACAAAGTCCATCAAGTTCAACCCCTCTAAATGAAAACCCAGCATCCATACATACACCCATCCCTACTTTTAATTAAATTCTATATACCCATACCTATACTAACTATAGAGCTTAGTATCACAATAGCCTTTGATATTATGTCTGTCCAAAAAATCATCCAAGCCATTCTTAAAGGCATTAACTGAATCAGCCATCACAACATCACCCGGCAGTGCATTCCACAACCTCACTGTCCTGACTGTGAAGAACCACCTACGTTGCTTCAAATGAAAGTTCTTTTCTTCTAGTCTAAAGGGGTGGCCTCTGGTACGGTGATCCACTTTATGGGTAAAAAGGTCCCCTGCCATTTGTCTATAATGTCCTCTAATGTACTTGTAAAGTGTAATCATGTCCCCTCGCAAGCAACTTTTTTTCCAGAGAAAACAACCCCAACCATGACAGTCTACCCTCATAATTTAAGTCTTCCGTCCCTCTAACCAATTTAGTTGCACGTCTCTGCACTCTCTCCAGCTCATTTATATCCCTCTTAAGGACTGGAGTCCAAAACTGAACTGCATACTCCAGATGAGGCCTTACCAGGGACCTATAAAGAGGCATAATTATGTTTTCATCCCTTGAGTTAATGCCCTTTTTTATGCAAGACAGAACTTTATTTGCTTTAGTAGCCACAGAATGACACTGCCCAGAATTAGACGACGTGTTATCTACAAAGACCCCTAGATCCTTCTCATTTAAGGAAACTCCCAACACACTGCCATTTAGTGTATAACTTGCATTTATATTATTTTTGCCAAAGTGGATAACCTTGCATTTATCTACATTGAACCTCATTTTCCAGTTTGCTGCCCAGTTTTCCAGTTTAGACAAATCACTCTACAAAATGGCAGCATCCTGCATGGAACCTATATTTCTGCACAATTTAGTATCATCTGCAAAAAATAGAAACAGTACTTTCAATGCCCACCTCCAGGTCATTAATAAACAAGTTGAAAAGCAAGGGACCTAGTACAGAGCCCTGCGGTACTCCACTAACAACACTGGTCCAATTAGAAAATGTTCCATTTACCACCACTCTTTGTAGTCTATCTTTTAGCCAGTTCTCTATCCAGGTACAAATACTATGTTCCAGGCCAACATTCCTTAATTTAACCAGTAACCTTTTGTGTGGCACTGTATCAAATGCTTTAGCAAAGTCTAAGTAAATCACATCCACTTCCATCCCAGAATCGAGGTGTCTACTTACATTCTCATAAAAAGAAATTAAGTTAGTCTGGCAAGATCTATTACGCATAAAACCATGCTGGCACAAACTCATAGTATTATGATTTGCTATGAAGTCCAGTATCTTATCCTTTATTAACTCTTCAAAAAGCTTTCCTACCACTGACGTCGGACTAACTGGTCTATAGCCAGCTCCAAGCAAACTCTATGGTTAGAGGATGAAAGATGCAGATTAACTGCTACAGTGAAAATGCAGTCTAGAATCAACTTGCGAAGAATACCCCTCTTGATTATTGTAACATTTAGCTTGAGACTTATGATACATGTATTTTATTAGAACTGAAGCAGTAAAGACAAGCAGTAGAACTGTTTCGGGCATTTATGTGAGTCAGGCACTTTTAGAAAAGTGCTTGCCTCATTGCTGACACAAACCGGTTAAAGGGAGTTTCCTCTCCCACACTTGTGTGTAATCCAGACATTACTTTTATTTGTTGTGGAAAAGTAGTGCTACATGGCAAGCGCAAATCCTTAGGGTATGTTCTGCAATACCAGTTAACTAGTCACAAAACATGGAATAAGTGTTCAAGTCTGCTTGAAAAGAAAATTGCAAACTTCCTGTAAAGTATAAAAACTACTACATCTATTAGGAATGAACGTGCATTGCAATTTGGTAAATGTACCCACTAAATGTTGGTCATTTACAGCATAGACTTTGGGAAGGGGGGGGGGGGGTTAAGAGAGATGCACTGTTACCAAGTCCTTACAAAACATGTGGCAGAATATTTAACTGAATCCAAATTTTATTTCAAAGAGGGATTTCAGATAAAAAAAAAAAAAAAGCGAACATCATCTGTGACCAAAAAGTGCTGTATTCAGTTTACCATAGCTTTAGAGGAGAATTCAACTCTAGAAAAAAAACCCAGTACCCCCCACCCCACATAGACCCCCCTCCCTCCAGCCATACTGTCCCACAGGGAAATGCCCCATACTTTATACTTACCCCTCGTCGCAGATTCTGGCATAGGACTTCACGGCATCCATCTTCCAGGTCCTCGGTAAGCTGACTGGGAGATTGGTATGTCGGCGCATGCGCAGTTGGAAGCAGTTTGCCGGTTTTGGACAACTGCACATGCGACGAATTGGACGGAAATTGCAGAAGTGCCAGAGGAAGACACGAAGACCCGGAAGATGGCTGCAGTGAACGCTGATGCCAGAATCTGCGACAAGGGGTAAGTATAAAGTATGGGGCATTTCCCGGGGGGGGGGGGTTTAAGGTTTTTTTTTCTACAGGGTTGATTTCTCCTTTAAGGTTAAAACGGGAGATTTTGATCAGATTTTGTGGGCCAGTATTATCTGATCTTGCATGCAACTGCACGCAACACTACAAATTCTGAATTCCCTTATAGCTATAGTGTAAAGTCGGATCAGATAAAGTGGGATGGTCTACATCAGACATTCAATGTATTTAATGGAGGGAAAAAAAGCCAGCCAGGCAACATCAGATTTCATCATGTTGGATGAGGATGCAGCATGCCAGATTCACATCTGACAGTTGTGTTGCATCGGATGGAAAATCAACGTAGGTTACACAGATTAGTATACTAGTTCCATTATATTGTAACCCATGTAACTACATGTAGGATGTGATCTTTTGACTCAACACCATCCTATAAAATCTCCCATGGCATTTAGCCCTAAGGTTACAGTACTTTAAGGGCGTCATTTACCAACAATCACATTTCGATTTTTATTTCCACAAATCTCAAAATTTGTGGTTTTTCTAAATTTCTAAGGCCAAGTAAAAGTTGTTGGGGTGCTATAGAAATCAATGGGAGTTGTGCTGATTATATTGGACCTTTTAGAGGTTTTATGATTTTTTTTTTTTTCTCCACTAGAAGTTGCCCCAAAAAAATTTAAATTTTGAGGTTTTCCGCATTTGGCCTAACCAAAACTGAATTCTGCAGAAAGGCCTAGGATTCAGCCAAATACCAAACTGAATGCTGGAATCAGTTCTTCCCTAAAATAAAATCCTGACACCATTTGGAATAGGTAAATTAAAAAGGCCAACTAATTCCACAGCATTAAAGTATCCTTCGCCCATCACAAGCAGCCTCTATCTTGTGTTTGTACCGTGGTATATACTCTACAAGTGGCAGTTGACTATAAGAAAGGTAAATAATGGTTCTATTGAGGATTATTGTCTCAGGAGCTGCTCCACAATCTTCTGGTGGCTACATTTTATTTCATTTATTGATCAATACCACTGCCATGCAGATGGGGCACTGACAGTCAAGAAACTTCCACTCCAACCAGGACAGAAGTTTTACCGCAGAACTATTGCAATTCCTTTATGCTGACTGGCAAACTTCATTTATGAGTGTAAGAGTGAACCTTAAATCATGCCATATATATGCACCATAAATCATAAAGATGGCTTTTACCATTTAACATGAAAAACAGCACTGCAGCTTGTAGGCTACTTTCATTGTTCACCACACATGTACTTGTACAGTGTTTACATACATGATTCCCTACAAATCACCTAACTTTCAGGGATAAGGGTTTTATGCACAGTAACCAGTCACAGAATATCCTTGAGAACTTCTCAGGGTAGTTCATATCATACCATAAAACTGCCTGATCTTGCCCCTATGTAGAATTTTCAAACATACAAAAAAAGAAACTTTTTATTTCCAAATGCCTTCCCATAAGACTTCCTTGCTATTAGTTTTATTGTGCTTGCTCATGAAACATCATTAAGGGGCAGATGTATCAAAATTTCAGATTAGAACCACAGAAAAACTCATCCATATTCTATTTAATCCTATGGAATTTTTAGAATCGTATTTATCAAGTTTAACATTTGATAAACATGCTTTTAAAAATCCCAAAGGAATGAATAGAAAGTGAGTTTTATTGTGGGGAGGTTTAAATTCATTCTTTGATAAATCTACCCCTAAGTGTTTCCATATTTGCCTTGCTACACATTCCTGTATCCAAAGTACTAAAACAGGGGTTCTTACCAAATGTTATATTGTGGATGTGGGCATTCTTTGGGTGAAATAAACATAAGGAATATGTAATTTTTTTTGACAGTTATTAGTAGTACCAATGGGTATGAAATGACAATTCTACCAGCTTTGTGTGTGTGTATATATATAGGAGTGTATGTTTAAACCACTTTTATTCACATAAAGATAATGCAAAATGAAGAGCTGAGGCCTCAACTTCTGTCTCCATGGCAACTCCCTGTCTAAGTGCAGAAGTTATTTATTTTTATTCACAAATTTTCTGTTTTAAAGACTATCATTTTTAACTACAGCTGATAAAACCTTCAACAGTACAGCGTAGAAATTATAACTGGGTAAATAGACAGGCTGTGCAAAATAAAAAATGTTTCTAATATAGTTATTTAGCCAAAAATGTAATGTATAAAGGCTGGAGTGACTGGATGTCTAATATAACAGAACTGAACACTTCTGACTATTACGTTAGACATCCAGTCACTTCAGCCTTTATAGATTACAATTTTTGCTAACTATGTTACAAAGATTTTTTATTTTGCATGGGCTATCTATTTACCGGTACCCGTTTTTATTTTTATACTGAACAATTCCTTTAATGTAGCCCCTGGCCCACCCACCTAAGCCATCGACCCACCTAGAACTTACACTTCCTTACATTCCCTGATCTCTTGTTTCTAGGTCCCAGTCACAGAGTGGGACCCCTTGTGACGCCATGGCCCTCTCCTTTCACCACCACCCTCATCCAGGTAAAAATTTGAGTGAACGGTGGCAACCCTAGCTATATAACCCGTGCCTTTTTTCAATTCTTGGTCTAAACAGCTAGCCCCATGATCACACAGTAGCCTATTTATATAAACAATTGTGTTTCTGAAGTACCAGTTTTAATAATGCAGGGCAACAGTACATTAATTGCTTTCATTTTTTTCTCTTTTATATCACATAACACAGCAATGCAAATGCATAAATAGGTCTGCTCCATCTGTATACGGTTGCACATCAGTATGAGACAGTTCATAAAATCAAATTACTGTATAGCTGTATCTGCTTCCATTAATACAACATGGTACATGATGGAAATCAACAGGAATTTCCATGAAATCAAAACGCTTAAAGGGATACTGTCATGGGAAAAAACAGATTTTCCAAAATGAATTAGTTAATAGTGCTGATCCAGCAGAATTCTGCACTGAAATCCATTTCTCAAAAGAGCAAACAGATTTTTTTATATTCAATTTTGAAATCTGACATGGGGCTAGACATTTTGTCAATTTCCCAGCTGCCCCTGGTCATGTGACTTGTGCCTGCACTTTAGGAGAGAAATGCTTTCTGGCAGGCTGCTGTTTTTCCTTCTCAATGTAACTGAATGTGTCTCAGTGGGACATGGGTTTTTACTATTGAGTGCTGTTCTTAGATCTACCAGGCAGCTGTTATCTTGTGTTAGGGAGCTGCTATCTGGTTACCTTCCCATTGTTCTTTTGTTTGGCTGCTGGGGGGAGGGAAGGGAGGGGGTGATATCACTCCAACTTGCAGTACAGCAGTAAAGAGTGATTGAAGTTTATCAGAGCAAAAGTCACATGACTTGGGGCAGCTGGGAAATTGACAATATGTCTAGCCCCATGTCAAATTTCTAAATTGAATATAAAAAAAATCTGTTTGCTCTTTTGAGAAATGGATTTCAGTGCAGAATTCTGCTGGAGCAGCACCATTAACTGATTCATTTTGAAAAAAAATTTTTTTTGCCATGACAGTATCCCTTTAAGTTTTAACACACAAGAGGTATTTCTCAGAGCTAGGAATGTCACATCTTCTGGGAAAAATACCACCCTGCTGAGCACTCTTGTCTCGCTTTCCTATTTAGCATCAGATATTTTTTTTTTTTTTTTACCAACTAATACTGTAAGTTTTGCAGTTCCAATATTTAGAAATAGTTCATTGCTTCATGAGTGTGAGTCATGCGCACACTATATATACACACACATATATATATATATATACACATACACACACATACACACACACACACAACTACAAAAAAGTGCATGAAAAATCAAATGGAAGATGCTCTTACAGCATTTGCATAAACTTTGTATAAGCAAAAAAATACAAAGCAGATGCAAAACAGCTTATTTGCCTGGTAATTATATAGTACTAATCCTACATTACCTAGATTTACAGCTAACAACTGCTTGAAACATAACACTCAGGTGAAATACAAGCAGCTTTCCATTTGTTTCTGCAGAAAAAAACCCCAGGACTTTAAAAAGGATTTAAAGATAAAAAGAGTTGGAAGAAAATTTGCAGAAGCATGTTATGCAGTAATTACATTATGTGACATAATGCGTCTAAACTAATATATTGCTACATAAAATAAGGGTCTATCATTTCCAAAGGTTACTTTGCTTGTAGAAAATATACTGGGACAGGACATCAAATCATGTCCCACAAAAGGCATTCTACTTCTAATTCTGTCAGGAGGCCAACTGACTACTATCATGTTCCTATACACCTGTTTTTGAACCACAACCCTGAAGCAGAA
The DNA here is from genome assembly GCA_038501925.1 of Xenopus petersii. Taxonomy (NCBI): domain Eukaryota; kingdom Metazoa; phylum Chordata; class Amphibia; order Anura; family Pipidae; genus Xenopus; species Xenopus petersii. Next base: position 103,275,746 of record CM076675.1, on the reverse strand, counting down.
TCTGATGGTAAATCTATCAGATTAGCTGCACTTTATAATCCAACAATAATATTTTTTATGATAAGAATCACCATCAATCAAAAATAATGCCAAGAATTACAGGTGCACCTAAAGGCATATGAAACCGACAAACTTTTCTTGCAAATGTTTATTTTTTTTTTTCCCCAACTGTTACCAGGCAGAAAGCCACCCAGCTAAAATGTAGCAGTGATTAGATAAATGTGACATTTCTCAAAGGTAGATGAGATCACATAGTTGTCTAGCCTGAGGAGAAAATCAAACAAAGGATTGGTGTGTTCCCTTTGCCAAGGTGAACAGCATCGTCTCAGCAACCCATGTTAACACAATATTACATTACTAAAATAAATTAAACAAACATGAAACCCACCACATACACGCAAAGCTTTTATGTACTTCCTCATATCCACTGACAGATAATCATTTCAAACTCAACAAACCGATTATGCATTTTGAGCTTTATAAAATTTGTGTGTATGTTGCCATAAACCCACGGCAACATTCCAACATGTTTAGTTAAAGGGGATGTCCACCTTAAAATGAACTTTTATTAAGATGTAGAGCAGGGGTCCCTAACCTTGTAACATCCGTGAGCCACATTCAAATTTTAAAAAAAAAAAAAAAAAGTTGGGGAGTAACGCAAGCATGAAAATAGTTCTACGGAGTACCAAATAAGGGCTGTGACTGGCTATTTGTAGTCCCTATGAGGACTGGCAGCCTACAGGAGGCTCTGTTTGGCAGTACAACTGTTTTTTATGCAACCACAACTTGCCTCCAAGCCTGTAATTCAAAAATAAGCACCTGTTTTGAGACCACTGGGAGTAGCATCCAAGGGCTCGGGGAGCAACATGTTGCTCACGAGCCACTGGTTGGGGACCACTGATGTAAAGAGTGGTATTCTCTGAGACAATATGCAATTGGTTATCGGGTGTTATTATTAATTACAACCATGCATAGATTCAAATAAGAGGCTGGAATATGAATAGAAGACGGGCTTAATAGAAAGATGAGTAATAAAAAGTAGCAATAGCATAACATTTGTAGCCTTACAAAATATTTTTTTTTTTTTTTGGATGGGGTCAGTGACCCCCATTTGAAAGTTGGAAAGCATCTAAAGAAGACAATTTAAAAACTTTAAGAAACATATATGGCCAATCTGAAAAAAATATAAAATGACAAATACAACACTTTTCAAAAAGAACTTTCGGAAGAATATACCTCATTCAAGACCCAAAACACCAATGACTCATACAAAAAATACAAAGACATCCAAAAACTATTTGATGCCTTATTAACGGAAAAAGCGCAACTGCACTTGGACCATAATGCAACAAATACTTCAGATGGGGTAACAAAACTGGGAAACTCTTTGCGAATATCACAAGACAATAGATCACACAATCATACATACACAAACTTGGATAACTGACCCAACACTAACAAAGCAATGACACAATACTTCCAAAACTTCTATACAGCAGAACCCAATGATCGGACAGAAGGCATCACATTTATGCGGGAAGCTAACCTACCTAAACTGACAGTTGAGGAGTGAGATATACTTGACACCCTGATAACAGAAAATGAAATCACACACACAAATCGTTGAAATTAGGTAAAACCCCTGGCCCAGATGGCCTTAGTGCCAGATTTAACCCCTACGCTCCATACATTATATAAAAACACACTTTTAGGCCTTCCTCTTTGGCCAGAAGCAAACGAAGCCCGGATAATCCTCCTTCCAAAAAAAGATAGGGATCCAACAAAACCACAATCCTACCGCCCTATATCCCTCCTAAACCAGGCTCTGAAACTAGTTACCAAAATAATGGCAGAAAAATCACAACTGATTCTACCTAGGATCTTGACTCCACTCCAAACAGGTTTCACAAAAGGAAGACATTCAGTGAAAGCTACACGCCAAATACCAACTTCCATATACACGTATAACACAGAAAAACGCAAACATGGGATACTGGTTAATTTGGATGCCGAAAAGGCATTTGATAGAATATATTACTCACATGTCCCTAGACTTCTTAAATTTCAACATTTCGGACAACAATTACTGAAGCTCTTCCATAACCTATACGACTCCCCCACAGCCTTTCTCACAGTAAATAATATAAACTCAGATAGGATCCCAATTCAAAAAGGCACCAGACAAGGTTGCCCATTGTCCCCCCTTCTTTTCAACTCACTAACACAATAACTATCATGACACATGCATAAGCATCTGCCAAACACCCGATCCTTTGCAGACAGCACTTCTATCACCTACACGCTACCCACTATGCGAGGGAGGTTTTACGTAAGATGACAGAGCAAGACATGTCTAATCCATTAAACCACATATGGAAGGGAACCACCACACCCCGCTCCACATCCTATATCTACAGGCTTACAAGAACAAATCTAGACCCATTAGAAAATGACACTTCTTTTAGTAAATGGACTGACCTAATTTCAGAAACCTCAACAGCCAACATTGTGAAAATACATTCCCACTCTATGCACCTCATATCATCCAGTCAATACTAGATCATGACTTTGCAAATACTACACCAATCTTACCTGACCCCACTAAGAAGGTTCAAAATGGGATTTCTGGCTAGTCAAGCATGTTTGAGATGTTCAGCTATGGATGCCTCTTTGGTTCATAACATGTGACTATGCCAGGTAATTAAAACTTTTTGGCTGGAGGTATATGGTTATTTGCACTCGTTGACCAAACAGAGATTTCAACCAAGCATTGAATGGGCTTTATTCAGGAGAATCAAGGATGCCAAACAAATAACCAAAGCCAATAAAGCCCTAGCGGAACGGTTAGCCGCAGCCGCTAGGAAAGCTATATTGCAAGAATGGTTAACACCCACCCACCCCACCCCCATGAATATAGGGGAAAACAAGCTTCATTTCTTATTTCACATGGACTGGCTGGAAGCATCCCTAAACAAAATATCACACACTAGTAAGTTTTTTGACACATGCACCACTTATATTTTAAGTCTCCCCCCTGATATAAGAAGACTGACAGTCTCAACATTCTACAGAACCACATGGTATGATCTAGAAAGCCTCCGAGGGACTAACCCTCTCATTCTAGAAATAGCGACCTAAGCAAGATATATGTGTCGCCTGCCTCCCAGGACTCAAATGCCACATCGATAATGGACGACTCCATAATACCCCTTTACAAAAGGGAGAGCAACTGGCTTATTTGACTTAACGGTTTTTATTTTTATGTTGATACTTAGTTGGATAAAAAAAACGGTGGTGAATGTATAAATGTGATCACCACTGTGATCAAACCTGTAATATCATGCTTATACTATAAAAAGAAAACACGAATACAACAGAATTTATTCCAAAGATTTTATTGTTATATGGATGTTCAACCTGCAAAAATAAGGACATTAATACATGAGTGTATATGTAATTTTGTGAAAAGACTTAAAAAAAAATACTTATTTAAAAAAATAAAAAAAAAAAAAAACAACTTTAAGAAAGAAATAATTAAGGCCAAATGAAAAGTTGCTTAGAATGAGTCATTCTATATCATACTAAAAGTTAACTTAAAGGTGAACCACCCCAACTAAGCAGCAAGACAGCTCACATTAAAAAGAGTTTTCTACCCTGTTTATAGTTTTTACTTTATTCTCTGGTCTTTTATGTTTTATTTAGAATACAATTTAATAATTGTACAGCACCAAAGAATATACTCAATTTGCCTTGACATAGTTAATGTTTCTTGTTCTAGCTCCATTCTCCAAACCAATAACTTCCCAGCAAGAAAATTTAGGTCATTGTTGGCCACTCCCACATCAAGCCCAAACCATGCCTTATTATGCTCAAACCCAGACAGGGGTATAAATAGAAATGACTCCTAAAAAATAAATGAGTTTATAGGCCTGATTCTCTCTTCTAAAATGTCCATTTGAATGTGGTTACATTGTATAAATGACGTTTGCTTTACTTGCATAAGGACTAAAATGCAAGCCTATTGTATATTTCATGTTATGCCTTTGCTAGTAGGGTAAAGGGTTACACTATATCCAACACATCTGAAAACATCTTATGCTATACTTTTAAGGTTATACAGTGGCCGAAATGCATTGAGTTGTCTTTCTTACACTGCAAATATTAAGAATTAGTTTAAAAAAGTTAACATAAAAAGAAATGTAATCCAGACCTCATAAAAGCTATTATGTTACCCCCACAGGGCCTGAAGTGATGACGTAGTCTACTGAGGCAAGTCAGAGGTCAGCTAAGCAAGAAGAAAGAACAAAGTAGGCGTAACTAACTAGCCATAAAGCATTGAGTGTTTGCAAATAATTGGGGGGGGGCGCAGGTAAAGGACCATCTCAATAGGGGGAAAATCACAAACATGTAGTTAATAGAAAATGGCATAAAAAACATCATCTAAAGTGTCATATTTGCACCTACTTATTCACAGACCAATCTTACATAATTTTTCCACCTCGCGTGGCTTCTTTTGTGTCATATGTAATTTTGAGAATACGCTGCAATTTTTTTTGGTGCTCAAATAACATTTTCAAAGTGCACCAACAACACTTTAAGACTTTGGTGGAATTGAGACAAATCCATAAACAATAAGATACCTTCTGTGAATTTGTTGTGCTTATGACATTTTTACAATTTGTCAAACAACACTTTATGAATCCCCTCCTTTGAGATGTAGGAAAAAAATAAACTATTCTCAGGAAAAATATAAATAACATAATTTTCCGCAAAACAGCAGACCATTAAATAAAAATCGGCAACCAGATATCCTATAACAAACATCTTTTATTTCTCTACCCTTATATGGATGCCCTAATATGGACCTATGCATACCTCTTGTACCATAATTAAATTAATCTGTTTTTGAATCTCCCAGGTTTTGCACAAATGTGATCAGATAAACTTTACAATAACAGTATGTGGGATTATAATTTAATAACTTTTATTGTCAATAATAATGTACCTGGAGAAGTAAAGCTAAAAGGCACACCAGGTAGCTAACCATTAACAAGTAGATTCCGATCTATGATTCTCACATAAAACTAGCAGACCTTCATATCACAAATATAAACAAAGCCTATGTCTGTCTATTTACATTAATGTGGTATAGTCGTAAAGAGTGCAAATATGCACCCTGTTGTCCCCAGGATTATGATATACAGCTTCAGCTCTGCCACAAAAGCAACATAAAAAAGGCTAGTCTTAGGCTAAGGCCACACTAGGCGATAGCGCCGCGATCTGACTCGCGGCGACTTTTCGCCGCGACTTTTAAGCCGCAATCGCTGGGGAAACTTTTGCGCTGGCGTCTATGGGGAATCGCGAAAAATCGCCAGCGTAAAAACACACGCGGCGATCTTTTTTCTACTGTCGCTCGAAATTGCCTCGCTAGGCGATTTCGAGCGACAATAGAAAAAAGATCGCCGCGTGTGTTTTTACGCTGGCGATTTTTCGCGATTCCCCATAGACGCCAGCGCAAAAGTTTCCCCAGCGATTGCGGCTTAAAAGTCGCGGCGAAAAGTCGCCGCGAGTCAGATCGCGGCGCTATCGCCTAGTGTGGCCTTAGCCTTATGCAGGTGTTTATAATGTATACCAACCAACAATATTCTTATCGCGGGACCACATTAACGCACAGATGCAACAGGATTTTTTACCCTGCCCAATCGTCATATGGCGGCCAAATATCGATTAGGGACACCCGTCGGATGGCCCCACAAATGGGCCAATCAGCTGCCTACTTGGTCTGTCGGCAGCTATTAGTGGCCCCTGTATGGGGGCCTTTAGCCACATATGTAATAAAAGGCACAATGTTTACACAGGTGCAATAACACATAACAACCAGATATTTGCTTTAAGACTGCTACCTGCTGCTTGGCTGCTATAGATGAATTTACTGTAGCAAACGTCTATATAACTCCATAAGTTTCTGCCATTGTGGACCCACTTCTAATTCTGTAATTATATGAGGAGCTGACACAAGGCTGAGCAGGCAGTTTGACTTTTGGAGAGGTCAGTAATCTTTTATAGTTCTGATAACAATGCAGTACTGATGTAGGATTCCCCTTTAACCAGTTTTATTACATTCTTTTAATTTAAAAAAAAAAAAAAAAAGCTTTTTCCACCTCTCTAATGGTGTGGCTGTATCCATTCCTGTGTCAAAACAGCAGTCTTTTGTCATATTGTATGACAAAGAATCCATACAGACAGCAGTTGTCTGGGTAGGTTGAAAGTTTTCCCCACTTAGCAACTATGACAGTTTATTGTTGGAAACACTTTAGCAAGAAGTGGCCCTAGGCTAATGTCACAAGGTCATTTGCCGTGGTATTTTAAAGCCAAAGATCCTGTGAAGAGCAAGCAATAGTTATGAATTTATCCACTGGTAGAGGACACAAGAGCGCATCTACTGTTTTTAGCAAGTGCAAAGTAGGAGGGGAAAAAAAAACAAAAAAACAGCACACACAATACTTTAGCCACAATGAACATTCTTTCCCAGAAATTTCCGCATATTTATTCCTGTCACTAATGGGCACAAATGTTTGTACACAATACAGAGGGCACCTAAATTTGAAACCTCAAATTTGAAACCGCAGCACACAGAAGGCTCAACCTACTTAACACCATTAATGGATATGTTACAAAGCTCCCTTGAAACAAACTGCATGCTTTAACCGGGCCAGATTCATAAGAACGGCACGACCATGAAAGTGGCACATGATGCCTAGGGGCTGTCTTTAAATAAAAGACCTGTAGGCTGTCTAATTCTCTAACCAGTGATACTAACCCTAAAGGGATTATCTCTAGCAACAATACATACCATGATATTAAACTACCATTGCCTACCAAGGTGACAAAAGCCTTAGGAAATCCTTGCTTTACTTCCTGTTACTCAGCAGTGACTAGTCTAGACAGAAAGCTGATAAATGTTCCCATTATGTAAGAGCATTACTAAACACTTAACAACTAAACATTCTTTTCTTTTTTTAAAAAAATATTGTCAGGTCCCCTTCAACACCATTCAATGCCCAGCAAACTGCTGGGCCATGAACCAGTATAGAATATGGGAAGTCACCAAAGTCCACACAAGGGAACAGCAGCTTATTTATATATAATACACAAAAGCCATGAATATCCTTTAACTTATATCCTTATAAACGGTGAGTTCTGATGTCATCAGTTAGTTCTGATGTCATCATCTCATGTCATTTCTGTCACATGACTCACTGAAACTTGTGTATTATAATAAATAAAGTACCCCCACTTGCAAAATATGAGGCTATTAGAAGTTACCTCGGAGTTCCATGACTGTATAAAAACACTCGGCCTTCGGCCTCGTGTTTTTATACGGTCATGAAACTACTCGGTAACTTATAATATCCTTATATTTTACAAGAGGGGGTACTTTATTCACTATATTACTGCTCCTAAAGAATCATTTAAACACTTAATAAACCCAAAATAATTGTTTTTGTATATTATATCTAGGGGATAAACAAGGTACTGTTTATTATTACAGAGAAAAAGTAAATCATATTTAAAATTTAGAATTATTTGTTTAAAATGGAGTCAGTGGGAAACGCTTAGTGGATAACAGGTTTCCAGATAACGAATCCCATACCTGTACACAATTTTCACTAATAAAACAGTCATAATATAGTGTGCAACATGGGTTTGTTGCTAAATTGAATTTTTTTGAGAAAAGCTACGTATGATTTGATAGGCTGTTTACAAAAGGCTCACAAGAATTTGTATGATTTTCGGACCATGTGTGGAGAGTCCCGACATTTTTCGTCCAGCGGAGATCGGTCGATCGGACAGGTTAAAAGATTTGTCGGCTGCGGGTAATATCTCTGCATGTATTGCCGATCGTACGAGTTTCAGTGGGAGACTGTAATTAGCTTTGGTCGGACATAACTTTGGTACGATTGCGGTCAGGGGCAGAACATCGGCTGATCTGTTCTTTAACTACTTTATTTGATCTGAATGGTTAGTGGCAGGTCGGGAGATGGGGAAGTCCGATTGTACGATCGGATCTTTGCGTCTATGGCCAGCTTTATGTGTATACTATATGGGATTTTGATTGTAAGGGGTATATTTATTAAAGAGTGAAGTTAGAGATCCACAGTCCGCAGAGGGAAATACCGACTCTCTCCATTCATTTCTATGGGATTTTTAAAGGCAAATTTATCAAATGGTGAACTTCCACCATCACCCGTTTTATAAATACTCCTTTAAAATCCCATAGAAATGAATGGAGAGAGGCAGTTTTTCACTCTGCGGACCTTGGAGATCTCTAACTTCATTATTTGTTAAATATACCCCTAAGAGTTAAATAAAGTATAATAATCTTCAGAACACCTTGTGCAATTGTAGTAAAGCAAATGCAGTTCAGTCAATGAAGCTGTGTAGCCACTTCACACAGATGCAATGCAAAGTTCTTTAGTATCAGGGAAATACACACAAGATTATTTGAATATTACACCTATTTTCCTGCCTGCAGAAAAATGTAGAATACTGCAGATACCCTCCGTGCACGTGCAACTGAATTTATTGGCGACAACCATCTATCCCTGGACATACGGGCAGATTTTTTGCTTACTTATTTTGCACAAAGTTGCTTAAAAGTGTTAACCCCCTTCAGCAGATGCAATACTGAAAAAGCAACAGAACAGTCTATGTTAAAGAGAGATGTAAAAGGGTAGGTGAGTTCTGTCAACTAAGCAAATAAAAATTACTTCCTCTGGACAATGCAGCATTACAGTGAAATATTAAAATTTACATCCCCTGAATTACGTTTTCCTGGATTTTACAGTTTTGTTGGGGTTACACCAATTCATAATGCATTTCAGCGAGTGCTTTTTTTCTGCTTTTAAACCAATATTAGCTCAGTGAATGTTATTAAAGTACACTGTGAATGTTATTTAAGAGGTTTAGGGTTAACTGGACGCATATTTTGCCATGATTCTGTCTATACATAGCTCCAATTAGTCTGCACCTCTGCACAGTCAAGCACAAATCACTTCTTGCTTTAGGTTGTGCTCTTGTGACTGTCCAAAAGTATTCCTGTTACAAGACAGCATATACAATGTTTAACCCTGGTCATTAACACAGCAAATACAGCATTTCAAAGTAAAACAGACTCATGTGCTCTTATTTTTTTCTTGTTTCCCTGAAAATTGTAAAACGGGAGTTCTACTGTATACAGAAATATTACCTTGTGTCAGTGTTGCTTAACAATGAATTTACAAGGGGATGTTTTACAGAGAACCTCTGCACAGAATCATAAATATATCTCTCTCTCTCTCTATATAAGTAGCTTAAGGGTCAGGCCACACAGGGTGTTTTGGGGAGATTTGGTCGCCTCGTTTTTGCGGCGACCAATCTCCCCAAACGCCTTCCCTGACTCTGTGTCGGCTAAAATGAAAATACCCGGATACAAAACAAACTAGAGCTCATTTATTAGCACTGAGCAAACAATCCACACACAGTAACCCACAGAAAACAATTGTCTGTTGACTTTGTCCCTTATAAACGCAACTGGATTGTCTGCCTGTTATAGTTTTTTTCTTGCAAAGTCAGTCAGAGAACATCAGTGTTAATAAATTCATGTAAACATTCCATTGCCTATGAATTCTACTGGCTTATTTTATTTAACTCCCATCATATTTAACTGTATTTGGGATTTTGTGCCATTAGTCAATCTTCATTAAAATTCAAAGGAGGTGTTTACCTTTTAATTAACTTTAAGAGGTCTATTTATTAAGGCTCAAATTCTTCTGGTAGAGTTTCTAAAAGAGAAAATTTTTCAAACCAAAGCATCAGTGACACCCCCACCCCATGTGAAAGCTGGAAAGTTTTAGAAGAAGACAGCACATTATTAAAAAACTATAAGAAATAAATAATGAAGACCAACTTAGAATTAGGCCTTCTATAACCTAGTTTACCTAAAAGTGAACTGCTCCTTTAATTTCTGAAAAACATTACCTTTACACCAATGTCACGTGGGATTTTGTCAGGATATGTCACAGCTACAAAATTCCAGAAATTTTCAAAGACCGCTACTTATTTCACAGAGTATGGTTCACATATGAAAGTGTTGGTAAACAAGCCTCAATAAGCCATAAGGCTAAATAAGATGAAAAACTTTTGTGCTCATTTAACCCTATGAGAAGGGTTCTTTTTTCTTTCTTAGCCTGCAATGAATTGATCAGGTTTAGGGGTCCATTTACTTAAAATGCGGTAAAAATTTTAGCACAAAATAGACAAATTTGTCACCAAATATGTTTTCACCAGTTTACTAACCTGCTGTAAATATAAATTTGCAAATTTTCTTGCGCAAAAATATTTTTCGCCAGTTATCGCATTTGCTGAAAATAACACTACGTACACATGAACGCCTGGTTTATTAAACAGCAAAATGTGCAAAAGTCAAAATTTACACAAGAATATTCGCAATATTTTACCGCCACCTATGTAGTGACGTAAAAGTATTTTTTCGCCAGAAAATTTTCAATGGGCAGGAAATATCCCATAATACTTTTTTTTTACCTATCATTCTTTGCTGACAGGATGTTTTGGCTTCTGCTTCTATCTGTTGCAACAGCAGCAGTTTCAGCTCAGAGGCGTATTATTGGCAGCGGGCATCACAGTCCAAGAATTCGTCAGAGTCTACGCTTTTTTGGTTTAATTGTGATTGGCTACATTAAACTGTGAATTTCTATGAAGCAAAGAGATTGAATGGTATGATTTCTTGTTCATATGATTCTTTTGGCAAAAGTGTTTATATGATGCATACATGTTTGATTGGTGTTACTCTGGTAATGTTGTTGGATGGTATAATCATCAGTCAATAAAGTTTATAAGTTTTGAAGATGCATTTCCGGCCATAAATGTCACAGTAAATTTGCCATAATAACCGCCATAAAACAAGACTATTTTATAGCATAAATATTCGCAAAAACTTAATTTGTTGCCAGAAAATTCACAACTCACTAAAATTCCCGCTAACGTAAGCTGGTTCGTTAACGTAGTTAGCGCAAGTGATCGCAATGACTTCTGAGAGCATCGCTGTTTAGTAAACTTAGTCGCAAATTACATCTGCTTCACTTTAGGCAGTGATTCCTAAGGGGGTTCAATTTTGGTAAGATATGCAGGAAATGCTGTTCACTCTCCTCAGGAAGGCAAATAAGGTAATTCCATTTGAGAATTAGCTGTCCTAAATATTCATAGAAGTATAGTCTATTTTATTTTCATAGTTTATAACAAAGTTGTAGAGATAAGGATTAGGGGGAAGTGGTCCCAATTAGTAGCTGAACTAAAAAAAAAAAAAACAAAAACACACACACACACACACACTTTCCTCTAACAAAATTATAGAATTCCAGCAACAGAAAGTTATGTTAGAACTTCCACAGGCCACAATATCAAAATAATAACACAATCAATGCAGAAAGGCCTATTTGCACCCACCCTCAAAATAAACAAATTCATATTTGTGCCCCACATACTGAAAGCTAGAAGCATTTTCTCACATGATGTATTGTGGTCATTGACCCAGATAGCACTCTTTGCAGGCAGGCAGTCTAAAAATCCATATGTATTGCTCAATGGCAAAAGTACAAAACATTTAAAGGACAAATACAAAATAATATCAGCTCTCCTAACAAACTACATGCAGTGCCTTAGGAAAGTATTCAAACTGTTGAGCAGTTTTTCTCATTTTAATGATCAAGTGTTTCACTGACATTTTTAATGCTGGCACTATGGCAGCATGGCTTAGTAAAGCAATACAAGCACAGGATACACAGAAGATAACAGAAATTTGAAAGGATCCCATTGTATACTGCAGAGCTGATCTGTTATCTGCTGTTTAACCTGTGCCTTTTCTCCTTTTTCAGCTTTACGTTGACTGCCCCCATGGCTACACAGAAGCTTGTTTATATGAACTATTGTAGTTTCTGAAGCAGACACCCCAGTTGTACCAGTGCATAGCAACACTACATTATGTTTGATTTACTTTACAACACTTTAATATTTTGGTGTTACTGTTCCTTTATTTTGCTGGAAGAACTGGAAAATCAGGGGAATGACCCAAGGTGACGGGAGGCCCGAGGTTCAAATACTTGTAACTTCTAGTGAAATTGGGGAAGTGGACATGTCTGCATCGCTTTTAAGAATTCAATTGCCTCCACCCCAGTGCCCAGCTCACTCCTCGGAATGTGAAGTAGGCTTTCAGGGCAACAACATACCCACATTTTGACACGGCAACAAATAGGCAAAAATTACTTTACATAGAGGGTAGTGCAAACAGCTAGAAATAAATCACAAATCACAACCATTCTAAAAGTCACAGCTTTTTATGTGATTTAAGTTTTACCTCCAGTGATTTACACATTCTGGAAAGGAATTTGAGTGTTTTAAAGGAATTGTTCAGTGTAAAAATAAAAACTGGGTAAATAGATAGGCTGTGCAAAATAAAAAGTGTTTCTAATATAGTTAGTTAGCCAAAAATGTAATGTATAAAGACTGGAGTGACTGGATATGTAATATAACAGCTACAACACTACTTCCTGCTTTTCAGCTCTCTTGGTTTACACTGCCTGGTTACCCTGGTTACCAGGCAGTAACCAATCAGAGACTTGAGGGGGGGCCACATGGGTCATATCTGTTGCTTTTGAATCTGAGCTGAATGCTGAGGATCAATTGTAAACTCACTGAACAGAAATGTACCATGTGGCCCCCCTTCAAGTCGCTGACTAACTCAGAGTTATAGAGCTGAAAAGCAGGAAGTTGGATTCTGGCTGTTTTATTAGACAACTGTTCACTCCAGCCTTTATACATTACATTTTTGGCTAACTAACTATATTAGAAACATTTTTTATTTTGCACAGCCTATCTATTTATCCAGTTTTTATTTTCACACTGAACTATTCCTTTAAGTTCAGAGTTACACTACAGGAAATGCAGTGCCTACAGACTAGCTAGGGGCTTAAAATGGAGAAAGGGGGTTAAAGAGCACAGGAATCATTTAGAAGCCAGAGAAAAGAATTTTGCTCCTTTCATTCTCAATGCTTCCTGGTAGTTTTTAAGCAAACTTCTGCTGAGAAAGTACCCAGAAGTTTAAAAGGAAAACTGACTTTAAATGAAGGAAATGCTAATAATTTCCTCCCAGATATCATAAAGACTTGCAGAGAAACTGTCAAGCTTATGTATTTGTTATGTCTGGCTTACAGTCTGCTTCCCGGTACAAATCAGATGTATGTACATACAGATCGAGTGGATAAAACAGGAGCATTATGCAGAAATTGCTCACTATGACAGGATAAGTGGTTTGAGTGCACAAGTGAATAAATGGTTTCAAGACACAAACAATGGAACCGAGTGTCATTTAAGTCTGTGTGGGAGTGTGTGATATTAAATACAGACACAAAACACACAGCATATGCATATATACAGAAACCACCATCACATTTTTTTCTTCAATATATCCAGTTACAAGAATGAGTGCGAGAATCGTGCAAATGGGTTATGAGTTTGCAAGGAGCTTCTTAATTACCACATACATGTCAATCACACCTAGCTTCCTGCTCTATTCACTAACTTCTGAATCAGCACGTTACAGGCAAATGCTCCTTGCCGGTTCATTAAGCTTGGAACAAAGACCTAAGAAATCCTTGGTGAACACTGATCATGTCTAGATGCCATCCTTTATTCCTTCATTCTATTAAATAACCAGAAAAAAAAAACTAACACCCATGTAAAGTGTAAGAAAACAGAACATGTCGGCTGTGAGGAGCACTTGCTGCTTCTGTTACTATCCACGGTTTCCATAAAGAGGAGACCCACAGCGATAAGAACAAGCCCAGGCATGTCAAAATAGCAATGCATCTAACACAATATACCCAGAAAGACAATTTTTGGCTGCACCTGTATCATACATGTGTGAAGTGCAGGGATTTCCAACCTGCTAATGAACTCTGGATGAGAGGATGCCGAGAGGCAGCATAATTCTACAACAGGCTGGTATAGCTTCAGATTACATAGGAAGCACATTTATCAGCAGGGTGATTAAATATACACAATTGAAAAGAGATTGTGCAACAATTAAAGGGCAAGTGAACCGCAAAATAAAAATGCCTAATCAAAGAAAACATAATTCTGAGCAACTTTGCAATATACATTCGTTACACATTTTCTATGGTTTTAAAGTTAGGTTTTTGTATATGGATTGATATTTGTGTTCTCTGCCCTGATGGGTCTGTTGATACAATATAAGACAAGGCAGCTGATTAACAGACCTGTCTTTGCTGGGAACTAAACTAAGCAACATTGTTTAAAAAGTAACAAAAGTAACATCCAGGAGTTAAGCAAATGCTGCTTTCCCTAACAATTGTTTTTACAAATGACTTTAAAAACACTGAACGTTTTAGATGTATGTTGGAAATTTGCTTTAAATGAGGTTTTCTTTTATTAGGCAATTTTTTATTTTGTCGTTGACTTGCCTTTTAAAGGAGAAGGAAAGGTTAAAACTAAGTTAGCCTTATCAGAAAGGTCCACCTAAATATACCAGTAAACCATCAAATTAGTGCTGCTCTGAGTCATCTGTCAAAATAAACACTGCATTTCTTTCCTTCTATTGTGTACACATGGGCTTCTGTATCAGACTTCCTGCCTTCAGCTTAAGCCTCCTTGCCCCAGGCAAGAGCATGCTCAGTTTGCGCCTCTACCCCCCCCCCCCCTTCTTTGCTGTAATCTGAGCCCAGAGCTATGAGATAGCAGGGAGAGACTCAGGCAGGAAGTGATGTCACACAAAGCTAATACTGCAGCTGCTATCCTAAAGAAACAGAGCTGCTAGAGCTTTTTACTCATGTATGGTAAAACATTCTACAGAATAAATATAGCATTCTAGTTTGCACTACTGCAGCTAATCTATTGCCAATAAAATGCCTCCGTAGCTTTCCTTCTTTAAGTCTTATATAATTCCTGTATTCAACAATCAAACTGAATATTGCAGTAAACTCAAATCAAAATACATCACTTCCCTTGGGTATTTTTCAGCAAATGCTAACTTCAACATTAATAGACAAAACCCCAAGCTACCACATCAAATCATATACAATTAAAGGTGGCCAGACATGACCAGATTTAAGGCAATGGCACAATTGATATCCTGGCAACACATCTCCCACCAGCAATAAGTTAATGTATGTTTCCCCACAAGACAATTTACATTATTACTGGAGGGAAAGCGTTTGAAAATCTTGTCAGACAAAGAGCACATCGGCAAACGAATGCAGTCCTCTTCAGTCAGTTCTTCACAGGCCCCAATAGATGATAAGCCTGATTTGGTGCAGCGTGTTGGTAACCAAATAGGGCCTAGATCTGCTTGTTTGCCAACCTCACCAAAGACCACCTGTAGTTGCTAAAAAGAAAGTAAGGCTAGTTTTTCCATCCCAATACCAGAGTAATAAATGGCATGAATGTGCAAAATGTACTTGTCAGGCTGGAGAGGGATTCAGTACACAACTACACACATTAGATCAACAGTAATTTGATAATTGGTGCTGGAAAGGTAAATTCAGAATTTCATGGTTACTGTAGCAACCAACACAAAAGAATCTGTCATAGCTTAGCAACCATTAAGTTGCCAGACATGTATCTGCCTTTTTAGGTTCTGCACATTCCTGCTCAAATTTCCAGAAGCAGAAAAGACAAATCCTAGCAAACCCAACACACTAAACACAAACTAGTCAAAATTAGTCACTTCAAAAAAAAAAAAAACATATTAGGCATCCTTGGGAATACAGGAATGGGATCCGTTATCAGGAAACCCGTTACCCACAAAGCTTAGAATTACAAAAAGGCTGACTCCCATAGCCTCCATTATAATCAAATAATCCAAATTTTGAAAAACAATTTCCTTTGTCTCTCAAATAAAACAATATCTTGTACATGATCCAAACTAAAATATAATCAATCCTTATTGGATGCAAAACCAACTTATTTGGTTTAATGTTAATATGATTTTTTAGCAGACTTAAGGTATGAAGATCCAAATTATGTGTTTTCTGTTATCCGGAAAACCCCAGGTCCTGAGAATTCTGTATAACAGGTCCCATACCCATACCATGTTACCTGTCTAATCCAAACAGTACTGCCAAATCTCATCGAGGGTTGGGTATTGGTGTACTTGGGATTCACTTATTATGGGAACTTGGCATCTTTACTTCTTTGTAGTTAGGTTTTTATTTTCTACACAGAACTGGATTGTAGACTCATGAGTCAGCATGTTTATTTACACACAACTGACTGAATTCATAGTATCCAATATATACCTTATATTGTTATTTATGAATCTGAAGCCAGTTCTTTTAACAGAATAGTATACAACTGACTGGACCAGCAATACCGGTTATTCTACAAGACTTATCATATACATAAGATTTCTCATCTAACCAAAGTAAAGAAGAAATACATATGACCTTTGTTTTATTAACCTACAGTATTAAATTACAATAATAGCTAAAACCAAAACTCCTCTCTCCTCCATACCCTGTACCTATGAGAAGAGTCTAACCTCTGCAGCACAGTATCAGTTTCATCACCAGGCCTCCTGAAATCAAGAACCCGCGACCTTGTCTGGCGGTCAGAGTCACACTCATAATAATGCTCAAAATACAGGCACAAATTGTCAAAGGTAAAGTTATTTCTGCTACCAGTCACTCAAATGTTCTACATACTTCTGTCATACTAAATATATTCAAAAAAAAAAAATACAAAGTTGTTGTCATAACTGACCAATCACTCTTAACAGTCAGGCTTAGCTAAAAAAAAAAAAATTATATATATATATATATATATATATATATATATATATATATACACACATACATACACACATATATATATAAAACCAAGAGTATGAGGTATCACTGTAATGATCCCTGAAAAAGATTCCCACGCATAGAGCAAAAGTCTGCTGTTCCATCTAAATAATGCTTAAGTGGAGTTTCACAGAATATGTGCCAGAAAATCTCCTTTATACCTGCAGACAGAAATTGGAGCCACTATGGAAAATGCAAATGAAAAAATGGAGCATATGCATTGGTGCATCTTTTCATATACTGCAATGGAGATGCAAATCAGGCCATATCAGGCCAAAAGCAGTAGATTAAAAGGTCAGATCAAAACAAGTTAAAGGAACAGCAATACCAAAAAATTAAAGTGTTTTAAGATAATGAAAATATCATGTAGTGGTGCACTGCACTGGTAAAACTGCTGTGTTTGCTTCAGTAACACTACTATAGTTCATATAAACAAGCTGCTGTGTAGCAATGGTGGAAATTAAAAAAAGGCTATATGGCACAGGTTAAATAATGGATAACAGCTAACACTTATGTTGTACAGAGCTTATCTGATAGCTGCTGTGTAGCCTGAGCCTTTTCTCCTTTGAATGGCTGCCCCTTTACTACACAGCAGCTTATTTATATAAACAATAGTAGTGTTTCTGAAGCAAACAGCAGTTTTCATCAGTGCAGCACAAACACTGCATTATATTTTTATTACTTTAAAACCCTTTTTTTAATATTACAGTTCCTTGAATGCTTCCTAGAATCCAAGAATAAAAACTCCTTTATCAATAGCAACAGTGAAAAACAGAAACATGGTTATGTCCTGCAAAGGACACAGTAACATTAATAAATCAACTTAAGTGCACACACAACCATCTCTTTCCACTACTACAGAATGGGTAACCTTAAAGGAAACTATATTCTATTTATGCTCGGATGATCAGCATAAATTTACAATCTAGTGAGGCGCAAACGACATTGACAACAGTGTTCACCATTCGAGTTTACACTGTCACTGCTGACATCCTTGTGCGGTTCAATGAGCTACGCAAGTGTCCCTGGGGAATCATGGCAACTTTCACAAGGAAGCATTCCAGCTGACATTCACATGTGGCTGCTTCCATTGCTGTCATGGCTAGTAGTTTTGGCGACTTACTTTCAGTAATTAAAAAAAAAAACAAAAAAAAAACCATCAGACAGGTGTGATCTACTGTAACCAGCTAAATCTACCAGTAAATCACAATGAATCTTTTTAGCCCCACGTTAAAATTATTAATCTTAATATAAACGAAAACATAAACCACCTTTAATTTTTCTTAGAATGCAGAGGATCTGAAAGAAGCAATATTTGTTACAGAGCTTATAAATCTTCCCTCTAACGGCTGTATACTGGAACAGATTCCTAGTTTTAACTATATAATGTAAGTGTGCTAGCACTTAAAGGAACAGTAACAGCAAAACATGTAATTGTTTTAAAGTAATGAAAATATCATGTACCGTTGCCCTGCACTGGTAAAACTGATTAGTTTGCTTCAGAAACACTACTATAGTTCATATAAACAAGTTGCTGTGTACCAATAGCGGAACTTGAAAAAAAGGCTATATGGCACAGGATAAATAGTGGATAACAGATAACACATTTGCTCTGTAGAACATAATGGTATTATCTGCTGTGTAATCGGAGCATTTTCCAATTTCAATGGCTGCCCCCTTTGCTACACAGCAGCTTATTTTTATAAAGCAAACATCCCTGATGGAGGGTGAAACCCCCCTCGAAACGTTGATGCACGGGTGGTTAAAATAAAAGGGGCCAGTTCCCCACCTGCAAAACAACATGGTGTATGTGCGGCTCTCTTCCTATGTTTCTTATGCCTGAAGCAAACACACCATTTTTACCAGTGCAGGACAACACTGCATTCTATTTTTAAAACACTTTAATTTCTTGAGGTTTCTGTTCCTTTAAATAGAGAGCAGAGGATCTGAAAGAAGCCATATTTGTTACAGAGCTTATAAATCTTTCCTCTAATGGCTGTACATTGCAATAGATTTCTAGTTTTAACTCTATAATATGTGTGCTAGCACTTAAACAAAAAAGCCTTCAATTTGTGGGTTATTATTTGCCATTCAAAATAGGTCAAACACAGGACATCCATTGAGCATGTCAAATGGCTAGTCATTTTGCTGAATTAGTCAGGGTTAGCTGGAGACCTAATACATACACCAACTAAGAATGTTAGCATTAAACACAAACCAATCATGCAGGAGAGCTACACATGTATGAAAGGCCCATAAAGACAAATGTAAATAATAAAGCCTTTTTGTTACTCTAGGTGTGGCCACCTTAGGTGTATGTTTGTTTTAGGTTTTTATCAAGCTAAAAAAAAAAAAAAAAAAAAAAAAGGCTGAAAATATGATTCAATGTATAAATGGTGCTCTAAATATTTTTTGGATGCCGATCTTAAATCCTCCAGAAGTCAGTAAGCAAATCACCCCAAATACCTTCTGGATTCAGAAATGATGGTACTAAATCATAGACTCAGGCTGAACAACCTTGTCTAAGTGCGTGAGCATTAAATATCAGGAGGCTCTCTTGGGTCCTTTGGCGTTAATTTTATGGCCAACATTTGTTCAGAAGTCACTTTGTTTTTATCAGGGTTACAAATTTCAAATACAAATTGTGTCCTGACAGTGACCTTGAAGTTCCAGGAACATGTTAGTAAATAAGAACCCACACTGCTTTGTTTTGTGCAGAGTCTGATAGCTTGGAAATCTAAGCTGTAGGGTGCTATGCAAAAATATTCTAATACCATTACTGTATTCTTGTCAGGCTTTTGTTAGGACACATTGTTTTTGGGTTGGCTGAAAACACCCATGCACTCTATATATTTAATTCTGTCAGTGCACCAATTATAAAAGCCAACAAAAGGCAATATATGTAGTGAAAGTAACCACCTATAGGGTTATACAAGCATGTGCAGCCAAAGCAAATATCCAAGCAAAACTAACCAATATAGGAAACAGCAGCATTCTCCAGGGGTGCAATCAGAATGCCACATGCTGGTCTGGGGCCTAGTACAACTAGTATATCTGTATTGAACTCAACGACAGGCCCAGAACAGTTTCCTTGCATTCCCGTATGTGGAGTCATAGCCCCCAGTATCCCACAATAGCATTTTGCTTCTCGAAGATGCTGGAAATTGTAGCTTAGACCTAGAGCCATATAAATATTTTGATCACAAATTAAAATTTGCTACACACCTTATATACTTGTCCGTAGGTGCCATTTCCTACCACTTCCACTAATTCAAAGATGCCAGCTGGGTCCTGGAAAAGAAGCGAAAAACAAGCTGTATGAAACAGTACATGCGGGGGGAGGGGTGATGTTGAAGAAGGGGGGCTGGTGCAGCTGTTGCTCCCTAGTTTTCCTTTTTCCTCCACTTGAGGCACATGCCAACACATGCAAACAAAGGAAGCCAGGAACTCTTCAGCACACAAAACAGCCCTGTGACATATCAGGGGTGTCCCTTCAGCTGTTGCTGAAATACAAGTCTCTCCTGTCCTTTGGGACCAGGGAGGCTGCTGGGAGTTGTAGTATAAAATGGCAACAGGGGGACTGAAATAATCAGAATGCCCACAGAATGATCAGCCTTAAAAGAAGGTAAGAAGGAAAGAAAGCTGACACTCACCAGCCTCCTACAACACACACACACAAGAAGCAAGACTAAAAGAAAAAATAGGGGCTCAGCCCAGCCTCCATCATTTGGGTGGGGGCCTTGTGCTGCCGCTGTGGCTGCTTCTCATCAGGGCAAGGAATGAGGCAACTGCCTTTGCACAAAGGCGCTGCCATGGCAAGATGCACTCACCCTCAGGGAGGACAGGTCTATATCCACAAGACTTTTGGCAGGCGAATCGTTGGCCATGGTCGCCAACACCCAGTGAATATGTCAGCAGCGGCAGCCCCCGAATGTATCCCCCCCGGACCCAGACACAAGAAGGCGAGTCAATCTCTTCTTGGAAGCTTCCAACTCGTCATTGGGTACGGGAGGGAGGTGTCGTGCCGGGGTGCGGGCGCTGCCGGTCTCCTTTCGTTCTTGTCTCACGCTCCCCCCCACCTTTCTCCTATCGGCTGGCTGCTGCAGGGAAGGGATTTACACCATGTTGAGGTGGCAGCTCCCAGCACAGTGAGCCGGGCTGTTTCTCTCCCCTCCCTCTTTTCTTTCTTTCTTTCTTCCTTCCTCCCTTTGGACACACAGACAAGCACTGAAGGGAGAAGGGTGTGGGGCAGCACAGCTGGGCGGGGTTTTGTCCTGGCCCCGCCTTCCGGGAGGGCTTATTTTACGTTTGCAGGGCTGCCGGGTCCTAGATACAAATCTGTGGCACGCGAGCTGTTCAGCTACATCCCATAGTCCTGTTTGCAAATATAGCTGAGGTTGCTGAGAGGGAGAAATCAACTGCTGGAGGCCGCAATGTAGTTTTTGAAACTGCAGAATTGCAATATAGAATAATAATATCAATACAGACACAATATATTGGAAAAATGTCATTTTGACTAATTTTTTTTAAATTTATTCTGCACCAAAAGTGGTAAAAAGTGTTGTTGATGGAACTGCTTTAAAATAAATACAAGCGGAAGCTGTGTGACCGCTCATCAGGATTGCCAGGTCTTATTTTCAAAACCAGCCAAAATCAGCTACAAAACTAGCCCAAAACTAGCCAAGAAGCACTTCTAAAGTAGACCAAAAATAGCACAATATGTGTAGTGAGAAAAAAAAGTCTAAAAATAAATAAATATATATATGAAAATGTCTTTTCAAATTTTCCCATGAAGCAAAATGGGACAGATTCACCCATCACCAGGGGCGTAACTACAGAGGGGGGCCCAGGAGGTAAAGGGGTCCCATAAGGCCCAAATACATCTACAATTTCAAAAAATATTGGTAAAACAGGTCAACCTCTTGACATTTTGGTGGCCAGCAGATTTTTTGCTCCAAAATTGTCAGATTTTGAGCAAAGTCACCGGAAAATGCAAGAATGCTTATGAGTGCCAGGAGACTGGGGTTACAGAGCCCCAAAATCTGTTAACTTCCGACTTCTACACAAGTCAGTCCCATTGCATTCTGGGTATTGTCTTACATTAAATTTGCCACTTGGCAAAATGGGCGTGGTCAAAAATTGCTGCGGCAAATTTTGTGTCCCTCTGTCCTTTTCCAGAATGTTGGGAGGTATGCGTTTGTTGGATAAAATCTGCATGTTTATGGCCAGGTTTAGAGTACAATCATATTTGCCAGAAAGCCTGCTCATTTCATATGACTGCTGCTGCAAAGGTGACACGGGCACTCTTAACAAGAGCATCAGAGCTATCCCTTGTTTTAGGCCAGTGAGAGAGAACAAGCTATTGTATATTAGTTAAAGTAGCATATTTTGCTCTATAGTATCAAAACAATCACATATATAAAAACATATTTCCAGGGCCGGATTTGACAAAGCGGCTCCCTGAAGCCATAAGGTCCCATCGTCAGCCTCTTCATGCGTGCATGCCCCCCCCACGAGCGCTGGCCCCTTAGTGCACGCAACCCACCCATCCCCCCCACAAGCGGCCACGCTCTTAAGCACCAGAGCACTGGGGAGCTTTGAGTCCCCATTGCTCCATCCATAGGATGTGACTGGGCGGCATGCCGCCCCTAAAATTGTGCAGCCCTAGGGCCAGGCCTTTATGGCCTTGCCACAAATCCAGACCTGCATATTTCTCCTGTTCTCTTTAATACCTGCACTTATATTCAGTAATAATATTGCTGAGCATGGAGTTGTAAATCTTACAATATAATCCAGGTGTGATACAGAGATTAACATTGTTAGGGTTTAAAGGCAAAGCTAATGCTACACAAGGGGACGCATGTGGAAAAACAGCCAGTCACTCCCATCCACTCAGTGGAATAAGTAAACTACCAGGCATGCCTTAACATGCATACACAAAAACATGCAAAAACATGGAGCAGATTTCAGTGTGAAAATGCATTCTTTTTGTCTCCACACCATGTGTGCACACAAGCTGACTCTGCACCTGACAGTGCACTTCTCCACTTAGCAAATGGGAGTAGTTTGTTTTTAAGCAGGCAAAGAAACAGCCTTAGCTTAGGCAGTACACTACTCCAGTGAGCAAATGGAAATATATTGTATATATGCAGGCAGCTAAACAGCGTTAGGCATTAGACTTAAACTTGGTTACGGCCAGCAGGCCCGGACTGGCAATCTGTGGGTTCTGGCAAATGCCAGAGGGGCTGCTGTAAGGTGCCATAGAAAGTCAGTATTTAGTGGGCTGGTGGGAGCTGTTTATGCCTCTATGTGGGCTGAGTGGGCCTCTGTGTACATGAAATTCCAGGGCCTATTTTAATTCTCAGTCCGGACCTGACGGCCAGGGTACTATCTCTTTACCTACCTGGTGCTTCATACAGAAAGTTTGCTCTATTGTTCTTTATGTCTTCAAACACAACTCTATGACTAAGGGCGGGGTCACACAGGGTGTTTCTATATGGTGTATTTAAAAACGTGTGGTCGACCTTAATATACCACATGTGTATGATAATATTCGTTTGTCAGCCTGTAGTTTTCTTTTCCCAACATTAATTTCTGGTTTTTCTCGTTTTAAGTTATTAAACTTTTATGAAAAAAAGTCAAAGCAATTTACATGCAAAATGTAGCTGGAAAGATACAATACAATATGCAGTGTAATTACGTGACCAGCAGACAACGCCGCAAATACGTAAATGTGCATTCCATCTTGCAAGAGTTTGGCCTCCATGTTGAAAATATACGGCGATAATTCAGCAAAGTGTATTTCCAAACCTGCAGATCCCATGGAGTTCAATAATATGGAGTTTTCTTGGCATATTGGCATTTCTGCTGAAAAAACAAATACTGGTGTCTTGTTGCAGGTGTTGGCTCACAAACACCCAACAGGAATTGCTATAATGGATATTCCATTATTTTCAGCTTCATTTTGCATGTATTTACACTCAACCAAACATTTTTAAAAACTCAATGTAAAAAAGCCCAATGTGACATTGCCCTAAATGGAACCTACTTATTAAAGGTCAAATTTTCATGGTTTTGAGGTTATTGAAACCACAATTAAACTCTATAGGGGGAATGTAATTAAAATCGCAGATGTTATTTAAAATTGCGTTTTTATCAAGTTTTATGGCTGCGACAATGTAAAATAATTCGCTAACGAATATTACATCGCTCGTTATCGCTAAGCATAAGTTATCTGTAACACCTGCTCTGGCGTTTCGTTAAATATTTTGTTTCAAAAAATGCCTTGTGAAATTTTATTGCATACACTATTACATACACTGCGCATGTTCAGAAACCCCATTTGCACACATAGTGAGGAAGTTGCTGAGGCTGAAATCAGTCAAAAAGGAAACAAAAAATGAAAATCGCTAAACGTTTTTTGCTCTAACAAAACTTATTACATTCCCCCATATTTCTTTAAATTTACGAATATCATGAAAGTTGTTAAAAAATCCGAATATAAAAAGGAGGAATGAAAATAAACTCTGAACGATGCGCTAAAAAAATAGGAATCTCTTAAACCTTTAGAAATTCAAGTTTTTAGGACAACTACGAAAAAAATCAGAAAATCTCTAAAAAGTCTGGTTTATAAAAAAAAAATTCAATACACTATTACATACACTGCGCATGTTCAGAAACCCCATTTGCACACATAGTGAGGAAGTTGCTGAGGCTGAAATCAGTCAAAAAGGAAACAAAAAATGAAAATCGCTAAACGTTTTTTGCTCTAACAAAACTTATTACATTCCCCCATATTTCTTTAAATTTACGAACTACGAAAGTTGTTAAAAAATCCGAATATAAAAAGGAGGAATGAAAATAAACTCTGAACGATGCGCTAAAAAAATAGGAATCTCTTAAACCTTTAGAAATTCAAGTTTTTAGGACAACTACGAAAAAAATCAGAAAATCTCTAAAAAGTCTGGTTTATAAAAAAAAAATTCAATATGATCAGTACAGCTCCCATTAACTATGTAGGACCTTGACTACTTTTACTTGGCGCATTTTTGTTTT
Source organism: Xenopus petersii (assembly GCA_038501925.1). Classification (NCBI taxonomy): domain Eukaryota; kingdom Metazoa; phylum Chordata; class Amphibia; order Anura; family Pipidae; genus Xenopus; species Xenopus petersii. Next base: position 103,250,772 of record CM076675.1, on the reverse strand, counting down.
AGGGTTTTTATTGGTTTTTACACTTAATAAATCAAGTTTTTAGGACAACTACGAAAAAAATCAGAAAATGTCTAAAAAGTCTGGTTTATAAAAAATTAATCATTATACATAATGCCCATCTACAAAGTACAAACATATAAATATTGTGACACCTCTAAGTATTATTTATGACTGATAACATCAAGGACATTACTAAGCTCTGTTTGTAAAGATATACTGTATTTTACAGGTTATTCATAGCACTGGTGAGTGTAAGAATATATTTCATCATATAATTAAGGTTCTTATGTGACATAATAATATAATACTACATCCATACAATAGCACACCATACAACAATACATAATAGTACACCATACAATAATGTTTCTATCAGCAGAGACTTACAATCTAAAAATATCATGAATAATATATTTTTAACTAAATGTATACCAGTTTATTTATAAGACAGCACTGCCTAATCTGCAGCTGTTTTGGTCTATAGTTCCTACATATTCTAACATCAAAGTCACCATTACTGTGTTATAAATGAAATACTGACTCACCTAGGTTCTTTATGCTAACTACAGGCTTCCTGCTATTGCTGAATTTGTACCCCAGAATGCTCTAGTATCAAAATCTTGTCAGAAAGGATGCTTGTAGTTGTATTTTATGCTGAATATAGAGTAATTGGGACTATGCCTCAAAACTCTGTGAGCTGCATCAGTTCCACAGGAAAACAGGCTTCAGCCCTTAATTGTAAACCTATGTTTGTTATTGTAGGGATGTGTAAAATAGCCATCACCAGTATTATTTAGCAGGCAGTTTCCCTAGTGTTATAGACACCTAACTGGATCCTAAAATACAGTTGGGAGCAGATCTGGATTGGGAGTCAAATTAGGCCCTGCCATTTCAAGTACACAGAGGCCCAAACAGCACTCAACCAACCCACTAAATATTGACTTTCTATGGCATCATACAGCACGCCCTCTGGCATTTGCTAGAACCCACAGATTGCCAGTCTGTGCCTGGTTGGGAGGGGTAACTGTTTCCTATTCCTGCTTTAAGCTATGCCCCTTGTTGTTTCTTACAGTGACCAGTAGATGGTATTGTGCTAGAGTATAAAAGACTCTAAAGCCATGCTTTCAGTGTCCATCTTGTGCTGTCTCTAGCCTGAGCAGGCAGACAGAGATCGAGTGGAACCTAAACAGGTCAGGTCTAGTAAGGATAGGCTACTCACCTTTATAGGTCACTCTAGGAGTGACAGACAGTCAGATTATTTATCTGAGCAGGATTGTGAGTGGGATTAAGATCCCGGGTACTAAATGCCCAGAAGTAGGGACTAAGTGTACAGACCTAGGGTAGAGAGTATTCCCCTCAAGTTCCACTTAGGGAAAAGGCTGAAAGCTGGTTGTACCTCCTAAAAACTGCATGCATTATTCTTGTTCACGAGGAGAATCATATTGACCAAAAGGTGCTGTGAGTATTGCCTATCCAATGTTGATCCTGTATGTGCTGATTGTACAACCCACCAGGGCCGGACTGGGAGTTAAAAGCAGCCCTGGCAAAAACTGGGAAGCAGCCCACATACATACATCTGCCTGGCAATAAACCTTATACATAAAGACTTTGCACTGTAAAGTGTATGGTGCACAGTGAAGTACTCCTAATCTGCTGTGCTACACACTTGTTCACTTAAGCGTATAGCAAATATGTAACTGCTGTACAGCTCTTGGCAAAAATGTGGCGCACAAAATGCTTGTCACTGCAGGTGAAGCAACTTTTTTTCACTGAGAAGTTATTTCCAAGCAATTAATGGTGTGTTCACTGTTGCAGGGCTTCATGACAGCACTCTGAGTATTAAAAATGCTACTTGTCCCATAGTCCTTAGACACTTGCAATAAAACTAACTCAGCTGACATTTAACAAATGTAGTGCAAGGTAAATATTATTTATTGCAGGAATTTCATTTATTCATCAGAACAGAGAATGGATTTCTATTTGTGCTATTTCTCACAATGGCTGCCAAAGTTCACCATAAAGTAAAGGGGCACAGTGCAAAGTTCTGCAAAAACTGATAGAGCTTGGAATGATCTAAAATAGAAAGGAATGGTGAGAAGTGCTGCAAATTTGCAATATCATACAGGCTTTTAAAAACTCTCAGAAAACACAGCAATTAATGTAGAAATAATCACAAGTACCATAAAATTGTAAAGAATTACACAGGCTAAATCTTTAGCTAAGAGAAAATGCAGGGACATTTTTTACCTTTCCAGCTGCATATTGCTTGCTCTGTGCTGGCCCCGCCCCTTTCTCGGCCGGCTCAGCCAGGGAAACTGTTACATTGTTTCAACTAGAGTCCTACCCTGGAAGCAGCTCAGCTGAGCTGGAAACTGCTACATAAAAGCTTCGATTCCTAACTTCACCTGCCTGACCCAGCCTGAGACAAACTCTGCCTCCATGGTATGTGCAGCCAGCTTCCCATACCCCTTCAGCCTGCCTTGCGTCTTTTTAATTGGTTACACAGCGAGTATAAGGTTGGGAGGGAGGAGCGTAACGATAACGGATTGGGCCAGCAAAGATGATCCCTCCACCTCCAGCAGCCCCTTTACAGAACAGAGAGGACCCGTGCAGCCCATTTACCCTATAAGCAGAGAGGCCCTTCGGGCAATTTCCCGAACTCACAGATGGCCAGTCCGGGCCTGCAACCCACTGAGGAATGTATATTGTGCCTAATAAATCTGTTCTATGGTTAAGTTATAAGAACCACTGGCGCACATCGCTGCAAAGGCTCACTCCCCAAGGGTCTCATCTGGAGCATATGTACTGGGAGTGGACTTATAGTAGAGTAAGGTGCACTCAATTTACTATAGCGCTACATTATAACATACCGTAAAGATTTCTGTGTAATAAGATTGTGAAGTATATGTATGACAAGCTTTAAGCTGAGCTCATTTGTCTAAAATAGATGGAGTGATGTGCCCCTCCTACTTTTTAAATGGCAAACCTGCTGCACCAACCTCTTAATGCAGCCATAGAGAGACACCACTCCCAAATAGGTGGGTCAGAGAGTAGAGATACACCCTTGGGGTGTTGTAATAAATCTAATAGGTTGCTGAGCTGATCAGTCCATTTGCAGAACCAGTCCCTGCATCCTAAAATAACTGATGATTTATCAGCAGCGGAGAACATTACCAGTCCTTCTGCTCTTTACTGATGTTTTATTCTGCTTTTTTAGAGAGCAAGAATCAGTCTTTTAGGTTTCATTATGTGATTTCTGTCTGTGGGAATTCTAGTTACCAGACTTATGCATATAAGGTATAGTATATGAGAGACCGGCACAGCACATCTCAGCATCTTTTATAGTTTCCTGTTTTTAAGGAAATTGTCTGGAAGCTCTGTTTAGGACTACATTCTTGCACAGTACTGTCTATTCTACAACCTAGGCGAAGCAAATATGCCATGATAATATGTTTAACAGTGGTATCACTAGCAGAATGATATGGTCGCTACAGGAAGTGCTCCAATATACAGTGCTTGCTTGTCTTTCATCATTCTGGCTCTCCCACAGTCAGCTTCTCCCCCTTCCTTCTTTATCTCTTCTCCAGAATATCTCCAATTTCCTGTATCCTCCCCCCCTTCCATGATCTCCTCTGCACCCTCCACTGTTATGTCCATTCCCAGTCTTTTTTATACACCTTTTTTATACACCTTTAGCCATGTGTCAACATCAGTCCTTCTTGTTCTATTTTGTATTTGATCTTTACTTGTCAGAATCAGAATAATTGTAATTTTTATTTTTTATGCTATTAATTAGCACGAACAAAAGCATAGAAACAGTTTGACTTGCCACACTTAAGTATTTGGACTACTGTTGTAGCCTAAAAGGAGTAGCAACTCCAAAAAATAAAAGCATTTTAAAGTAATTAAAATAATGGGGGCAGCTATTTAGGGTCAGGGCACACAGGCAGATTCAGGGAGATTAGTCGCTGGCGACAAATCTCCTCTTCTTCAGGGCAACTAATCTCCCTGAACTGCTGGGGGTAATTGGGAACTTGACAATATGTCTAGGTCAATGTCAAAGTTCAAAATGAAATATAAAAAATCTGTTTGCTTGTTTGAAAAAGGGATTGCAATGTAAAATCACTTTAACTGACACTCACTCATCTAAGAAAATGCTAGGAAGATTGGATGCATGCAAAACACTTATGCAGACTTTCTCATGCTGTCAGATCTGTCAGGTATATTCAGAGTATAGATTGAGTAGAGTATAAGAGGGCCGATTACTAAACCATGACTTTTTCAGGCCGGGAAAGCAGAAAAAGTCATAGAAAAACCCCCGCCAATTTTCCGTAATTTATTATGTGACAAAACTGAGACAATTCCGAATCTGAAAATACTCCAGGTAGAACATGTCAAATAGATAATGTTAAAGGGATGGCACATAAATAGGTAGTGACTATTACTACATCAATTCATGGAGTGTGGTCTGATATGTGCCAGCCCTTTAACATTATCTATTTTGCAACAAATTGCCTCCCCGAGCTGAAGGTCTGGGGCTTGAGCACCTGGACCCCCCTTTTTTCTGGGTAAGTTGACCCCACTGAACCTGAACATCTTTTCTATAAGTTCATTGGTAGAACATCCTTTTGCAACTGAAAATATATTTTTTTGCTTTGTGGGTTTTGAAGTTTTTGGATGTTTTTGAAAGCCACTAAAATTCGACCCTTAACAGACAAGAACAAACAGTGGATTGGGACTCCAACACACAGGCCAAAGGTCAGAGCAGCTGGCAGGCAGAGTCAAGTATATAGTTCATTGGTCAGGGCTGATGGCAGACGGAATCAGAGTTCTATAAAATCACTAGAGATCAGGACAAGAGACATATAGAAGCCAATACACAGGCCATAAATCAGGAAACAGACAGGCAGGAAGTGGAACCAGAGATTCAGGAAGCTGGCAGAGGATACTAGAAATAGAAAGAAGAACATTAATAGCTTCAATACTGACACAGGGCCTTAATAAGATTGCATTACTAGTAAAGCTGAGCTCCAAAAGCCTTCAATGGCTCAAACGGGAAAAGTGATGTGGAATCATCATCACCAGGGTATGAATAAAGGTAAGTTCTAAACCATAAAATCCAAATACTATGACTCTACTGACTACTGCTGACTGTTTGGCTATATCGACAGATGGTAACTGATGCTATTTTCATTTTTACCAGTTTTTCAATAACATTTTGTTATATTTTTCAAATACAAAGCTTCCAATTCCCATTGCTTGTTTATTTACACTCTTTTCAGTAAAGGAAAGCGGAGGCATTGTATATATCACATATAGTATATATAGAATAGAGATCTAAGGAAAGGTTACAGTAGCTGGACAGGAACTATAAATAACACTCGTAAATGAAACACACAAAGCTAGCCATAATCTACAGTTCCACAATAAACCTTCATGAAATGTCAGGAGGACTCTCTTAAATACCTTACTGAGTCAAGATGCACTCAGTGTCATAAATCAGTGGTTCTCAAATCTGTCCTTGTTCCTCCACAACTGTATGTGCAGCATGAGCGGATGAGAAAGTGGATAGGTAATTTTGGAACATGTTGTACTGACAAAACAAAAGGGAATCAGGGTATGTGTATGTGTTTTTGCAGGCAGTAGGAGACCTAACAATCAGTTTAGCTTTCTGTCACCATATTTTCTACTTCAAACCCCTCCTTATATTTCTTCATCCCCAGCTCTCAATTTGTGCTTGGTCTGGAAAATGTGTAATTCATCGGACACATATTACAGTAGTTATCAACATCAGTTAAGCTAATAAGGAACCTTAGAATTTCAACCATTTAAACCAGCAAATTAAAAAGCCAAAGTTATAAACATATTTTAAATTGTGTAAATCAACACCTTTCCATTTTCATTATTCAGACTGATGCAATAGCAAGCAGGCACTAGGTGTGTAAATGATTATGAATGGAAAGATATCACCCACCTTGAACAGTCATCACGCAGTCATCACGCATAATAAACAGACAAATGGAAGTGCAAAATAAATCAGAGGACAATTTATCACTTAAATAGAGGCATAGTTACTCGGTACTATAATGCTATCTGAAAATATTTACAATCAGTTATTGTCACGGCCAGCACCCAATACCAGAACAAGTGCCAAGTACCCTGGTCTCGGCTCGGCTTCACCAGTAGTGTGACCACCGTTGGGCTACGGGAGGAGCCCTCAGCTTACTTGGGTGCCACCTGGACTTAACGAGGGGTACAAGGCGAGATGTTCTGGCTAGCAAAGGGGCACGGCTGTTAGCAGAGTCTTTTTGGGTCGAAGGTCATGGTAGAAAGGATTAGGCAGAATCGTAGTCAGGCAGGCTGGGTCGAGGTAGGCGGATAGCAAGGATCGTCAAACAGGCAAAGGGTCCAAACCGGGTGATCAAACAAGGGGTTAAACAGAAGCGTTGTCGAAAGCAGGCAAAGGTCAGGATCCAGAAGTAAGAATAGTCAAAATAGCCAGGCAGGGGTCAATACAGGTTCAGAAGATAACAGACAGATTAGCTCAAGGCTCAGGAGCACCAGGAAATTCAATCCTATCACGGTCAATGACAAACAGTGGGAATGCCCCTTTAATACCTTTAAATTTGGCGCCATTGCGCGCTGACGTCATTACGCCAGCGCGCATGCGCCTTTAAATCCGGAAGTGCGCATGCGCGCGCGCACTAAGGCAGAGTCGGCGCAAGAGGAGGAGCGGCGCGGCGGGCGTCCCTGCCGTCCTCCCACTAGACCACCAGGGTGAGACTTTGTTACAGTTATGTGGTAAATTGCCAGTGATATGCATCTAAGTGGTGTTGGTAGGCGTAATTTCCCCACAAGTTACCAGGGGAGGCAAAAAGCTCAATTGCATCCTCTGCAAAATTGCATTATTTTATAATGTAGTAATAAGGAGTGGGAAGGCTACACCAACATTTCTTCTGACTTATACAGTATTTCTTTACTTTCACAGTTTCTTATTTGACCTCTTAAAGCTGAAAACTTGGAGATTTAGGCTTATGCCAGACATGGCTTATTTTAAGCCTGCAGATAAACACAGACCAAGAATGAGCCCCTACACTCGCATCAGACCTTCTCCGTGCCTCCACTGTATTGCATTGTCACAAATGCAGGCACACAGAGTGGATTTCGGCACCATGTGCCTGCACCCAGGTCAATGCACTGGATTCGGTGCAGGCACAGTAAAATCTGATGCCAGCGTATGGTCTCATTCTCGACCTGCATTAATTGCAAGCCTAAAATCAGCCACATCTGCCATACAAGGGCAGATTGAAGTCGCTGATTCAGCCCTTCTGAATGAATTGGCACCTTATCTGCATGTGTTTGAGCCCTAACTTATTGCCTCCCAGACAAATGTTGATTGTCAGACAAGGCTGACCATCTGTGCAGCTATACCAAGAAGGAGGAGCCAGAAAAAAATTACCTTCTGATCAATCTGCTGTAGTGGACTGTATTTAGTTAAATATCAGCCTGAAAGTAAGTATGCAGTGTCGGATTGGCCCACTGCGATACAAGGAAAACTCCCAGTGGGCCCAGGTGCCATTGGGCCTTCATGCTGCTAAACGTTTGGCCTATTTCATGAAAATTTCCTATTTCTATGAGAACAAAATGGCTAAATAGGTGGAATAATAGATTATAGTATGTAAAGAAAAGAAACCAGGAGAATAGAGGTTGAGTGAGGAGAGGAAGAAAATAGTACTGAGGGTGGGCCCCTGGTCTAAAATCTTTTGGTGGGCCCCAGATCTAAGGTTTTTTGGTGGGCCCCTGGTATGCTGCATTTCTATTCTAGAGACTGTTTTATTTTTCCAAGGGCACAATTTACCTGTCTAATATACAATTTAAAATAGTACATTGGTTTTCACTATTCATTAGACAGTACTTCTTTTACAATATATAGATGGATCAGACCTTATTTAAAGGTATACTGTCATGGGAAAACACGTTTTTTTCAAAATTCATCAGTTAATAGTGCTGCTCCAGCAGACTTCTGCACTGAAATCCATTTTTCAAAAGAGCACAGAAACTTTTTTATATTTAATTTTGAAATCAGCTAGATAAATTGTCAGTTTCCCAGGTGCCCCCAGTAATGTGACCTGATAAACTTCAGCCACTCTTTAGGGTGGTGGCAGATGTGGCGATTGTGGGAGATTAGTTGCCCAGCAACAAATCTCTTCTTCTTCGGGTGACTAATCTCCCCAAATGCCTTCCCGGCAGCTGGCGGGGTGGCACTTAGATCACTTTGTAATCCGATGTAGCCCAAAATTGCCTCACGAGGAATCTTCAGGCGACTTTGGGAAAGTCGAAGCTATCCGAGTGCCATCCCGCCGGCAATATTTTCATTCTAGCCGGTAGGAAGGTATTTGGGGAGATTAGTGGTCTGAAGATTAGTCGTCCGAAGAAGAAGAGATTTGCCCTAGGCAACCTGGCACCACGCTTCCCCCCCTCATGAATGAGCCTTAAGAAAGGGGAGAGAAGCAGAGGGGAGAGTGACAGAGGGGAGTAGAGAGTTGCAGAGGGGAGCAAGCTCAGACTAGGGGTTGGCAGAAGTCCCTTTTAATAGGTATTTGCTCAGTGGTCCCCTTTCTCTGCGCCTTAGGCAGCTGATTCTTCTGCCTACCGCTGGAAGTTAACTAGATTTAAAACTATATAATTAGCTGACCCACAGTAATAGGGTAGGTGCCCCAGAGGAGGAATAAAGATTGTGCATGGTGGTGTTAGGGCACAAAAATATACTTTGCTGGGCATCTTTCATTTGCATTGTTATTCATAGGTAACCTGGCCATGCCACAGCACACATTTTTATCTTTTTTTTTTTTTTTTTTTAGTGTAACACATTCATTATTTTGCTTTGTAACAGAAAGGTTGTGACTCCTTATGAATATTCCTTTGGACCCTATGGGGTCAACAACAAAAATAATAAAATAATTAAATGAATAATAATCCCAAACTAAGATCTTTTATTGCCCTTTTTTAATATAATACAATTTTTTTATGTTAAAAACACTGGACAGACAGATCTAAAATAATGTAATAAATATAGAGGAGCACAAAATGAGAGAACCTGTAATAAATCAAATTAGAGGTCTCCACAATTTGAAGGGCAATAAAATATCTTACTTTGGGATTAATGGACAAGTTTTTCCACAAAAGAATTAGCGATACTGTACAATAATTGGGAGGAACATAATAAGGACAGTGGTTCTGTTTACATTATCTAGAATATGTTGTTTTCATTACCGTTACCAAGGGCATCAGTCTCTTAATAATAATAACAAGAAAAACATATCATTAAGGCCATACAGTTGGAATGTTGCAGATTATGTTTATTCACATAGATAGCAAGTGGTTATGTCAATAGTTAGTGACACAAGGGACAGGCCTAAGCACAAAAGGCTGCTCTTGGTGTATTGTTCAAGCAGCTTGTGAGTGGATAATCATAGTCAGTGAACTGAGAAAATCCGTGAGTGCACATGGTTGTGACCTACTAACTCTATCTATTCTAAGGATTCTCTGTCAATCCAGCATGTTCTCTTTTAAACAAGCCATAGCAACATTTCTCAAGATGACAGAAAAGATTACACCTATTTTTAAACACACAATATAAAAAAGTATTGGTAAAAGTTGTTGATTTAAATGGGAACTGTTTTTGTGAAAGATAACTCTGAGAAAAATTTCAAAATACATGAATTAAACATTTCAGTTGTTTAAAAGTTTTGTGTCAATGTAATTGCTGCCGAAAGCAGTATCTCTCTGGCTGTTTTAGGGTTTAAACACACGAGGAAACTTCAGGCGACTTCGGATATCGAAGTTCCGCGAGTGCATTGGCGCTGGCGGCGATGCCGCGCAGTCCTAGCGGCCACCTCACCTCCCCTTCCCAGTGCGCCGGCGAAAAAACGCCGGCGCAGCAGCTGTAATTGCATGGGGACGCACACGTCCCCATAATGCGGCTGGGCGGCATGCCGCCCCTATTTTTTTGCCGTCCTAGGCCCGGGCCTATGCGGCCTTGCCGCAAATCCGGTCCTGGCTGGCGTTTTTGTCATTATAGCAGGCGGCAGGCAGGGGGAAGGCAGTTCGGGGAGAACTGACTTGTGGGACATTGTGTAAGAGTCAGAACCAGAGTTTATACAAAGAACAGGATGGTATAATGTATACGGCTTACAGTTGCAATTACAGTTACAAATACACCATTACAAACATTTTATTAATGAATATTAGAATGCTGCACAGTCCACTACACGTGTCATTGTATATCTGCATGCTTTTCAGTGCTGTACTGGCATACTATTTTATACAACAACAGTATATATATGCTGTACTCTATGATATAGTGTACTGCATATTCTAGACCAGTGATCCCCAACCAATAGCGCATGAGCAACATGTTGCTCTCCAACCCCTTGGATGTTGCCCCCAGTGGCCTCAAAGCAGGTGCTTATTTTTCAATTCCAGGCTTGGAGGCAAGTTTTGGTTATATAAAATCCAGGTGAACTGCCAAACAGAACCTCAATGTAGGTTGACAATCCGCATAGGGGCTACTAAATGGCCAATCACAGCACTTATTTGGCACCCCAAGAACATTTTTCATGTTTGTGTTGCTCTCCAACTGCTTTTACTTCTGAATGTTGCTCATGGGTGAAACAAGTTGGGGATCCCTGTTCTAGACTATACACCAGTGATCCCCAACCAGTAGCTCGTGAGCAACATGTTGCTCTCCAACTACTTGGATATTGCTCCCAGTGGCGTCAAAGCAGGTGCTTATTTTTGAATTCCTTTTACTTCTGAAGCTCACAGATTCAAAAGGTTGGGGATCCCTGCTATACACCATACATACTGTATCTTTTCATGGTGCATTTAACTATAATATACTATACTGTACATCTGCAGCTCAGGGGAGCAACAGGTAGGGAGTCTTGGGTTTGTTTCCAAATAGGGCACTATTTGAAAAGAGTTTGCACATTCTCCCTGTGCTTGTGTGAGTTCAGGTGAGTCCACCTGCCCCCCCAAAAATACTAGCCAGATAATTGGCTTCTAATAAAAAAAAAAAAAATACCATAATGTGTGCTAGAGACCTTATAATATACTGGGGCAGGAACTGGTATGATAATCATTTCTGTAAAGGGCTGCTGAAAATGATAATATAAATAGGATATTAATACTATATTGAAATATTGATGCTGTAAAATAAAGATATTTAAAGTTATATATCGAGTTCTGTTACACCAGGTGTTGTAATACAGTACATGACAAACAAACAGCAAATAGCATTTAATGATAACCAAGTTTGAAAGCAAGCCTTTTATTACATGTGGGGGCGGGGCAGACATAGCGTTTTGCTGTTTGCATTGTTTGCTCTGTCTAGTGCTAGTTCATCATCTTAGATGTTTGCACAGATGAGGGAAACCTAGAACTGCCCAACTGGGGTATATGACACATTTATGACATTTTATTGCAAGCAGCAGTTTCTATTTTGATTTTATTATCCCTTTAAAGGCAGTTTGTGGGAAAATGATAGTTGTAACCATACACATCAGTTAACTGCGGGTGTGCACAGTTGTTTTCTTTCTAAGCATATGTTCTGATATGGATCTGGGTGAGTAAACCAAACTAGTACACCATATGTTCCTAGAGGAAATACAAATTTCCTGAGGCAAAAGTCGCCTGGCGAGGCATTTTCAGGCGACTGTTGAAAAGAGCATCGCCTCGTGTGGTTAGCACAGGCGTTTTTACATAGGCGCCCATACAAAACTGTCGCCTGCGACTGTCGCCGCGACCGCAAACGCGTGGCTATCTCCCCGTGTGGACTAGCCCTTAGAGATCAGTACATTCCAATGGGGAGAAACAGAACTGGTGCATGATTCCACAGAAACTGAGATGATTACACCTCCAAACAGATCAGCTGGATGACACCAGCAAATTAATGTATAAGATGACTCATTGATGTAGACGTGAACAATAAATGATTTCATTATATTCTCCTCCAGGCCACCTCATACCATACCTCCAAGTACAACTGGAACTCACAGATTTCTCACCACAATCAGAGAGGACAATGAAGTGTCTTGACTACTTATTGGAATGTAAAAGAGAGTTCATTAGTCTTGGGAAAAGGGGCCGGATATTGATCCGGCAAAAGATCAGCCCAATACTGCCCACATTAAGATCTTGTCTGTTTTACTCCAGTGACACGGTTGGCTACAAAGAACCCTACCTACCACAAGTATTCCAGCCATATGTTACTAGTGTAGTTTGCACCATAGATTACAATTGCACTCCTTTTAGCCTAAAGCTCCCCATAGACGCAACGATTCTTCTTGCTGAACGACCGATTTTAGGGAAGCCCGACCGATCCTTCGAAATTATCGTGCGGTTAGTGGGATTCGAACGATCGTACATCTTACTATTTTTCGGCCGACATCTGTCAGGAAATTGATAGGCCAGGTCAAAAAATCTTTGTCGGTCCCAGTGCAATCTATCTATGTTTGCAGGGCCAAGCAGGCAGCTCCCCTTTGTTTTCCTGGCAAATTGGTCTTTTTAGTTGATGGTAAATTCGTACGATCGTACGATCATTCTGAGAAGATCGTGGTCTCACGATCAGGATCTGATCTTTTAAAAATCTCAACATCTATGGCCAGCTTAAGTTGTTAGATACAAAGAAAACTCCTTGCAACAAATATTCCACCTACCAGTTATTCATATGGCTTACATCTCATAATTTTTACTTTCTCATAATTTTAAGAAACACCTAGCAAATATTTGCTCTTGATGTGTATACTATAACTGTATTTATTTATTCATTCATTTGCATAGTGCAATAATGTTGCCTGGATGTTGAACAATCTATCAGCTGGAATTGCCATTTCCACCTGTTATATACTTCTCCATATCTACCAGATGGTTTATTGGTATTGCATTGCCTACAATCTGCAGTATGTTTTCCTAAATGCATATTTTTCACTTGATTGTAACTATAAATCTTCTTCTTGAAAACCTATTATGGGTTGGGTGTTTATCAAGAAAAAACATTCTGAATTATGTTTTGTATAGGTCAGGGCTAGCATATTTGACAATGAGTCTGATTATTTATTACCTTATACAACTCATGGGGATGTTAAATAAGACAATCGCTATGCTCTTGATTATAATTTATAAGGTTTTTATGTGTCTGTTTTGCAGCCAAGGCTGACCATATTTTTGTACACAATGGGTGAATAATGATTTCATTCTCAAACTCTCCAGCCCAGCATCTATAATCATGTAATGCAATGTAAAATCAGGGTTTTATTACAAAGTGGTGGCAAAATATTTTTTTAACAAATTAAGATACATTAATGTGAAGGGGTAGGAAGCGGCAAAATTTGATTTTTGATCTTGATGTACCCAACAGTTCCTGATGTGTTTCTGTCATTTTTTTCCTTTTTTGTTATTTTTTTTCTCACTAAATTTGTTAAGGTCTCTGGAGACCTTGACATTCTTCGGTCACTCTGCTTCATTTTTCTTATGATCTTCTCTTTATTGAGCTTTCTTGAATGCCTTGTTATTATTGTATTAGTTATATTTCTCATGTTACAGCCAAAGGGATCGAATTGCAAGTCTGATCAACCTGTGATATTTTTGTCGCTTTCAATATTGAAGAACGATACAGCTTTTCTCTATGTTTTAACTCATGGCGAGGATAGTATCCATTAATGTGAAGGGTCTCAATAGCATTATGAAACGATACTTGGCATTGAAAGAGATTAGGACCCTGAAAGCTGATATTGCATTCATTCAAGAGACGCACTTTATGAAGACAGGTACCTCTAGGCTTTACTCTAAGTATTACCCAACAGCTTTCTATGCCTCAGGTCCTACTAAAAAAGCTGGGGTGGCTATTCTTATTCATAAAGATTGCCCATTGACGGTTGATCAGACTTTCAGCGACCCTAAGGGTCATTATTTATTGTTGATTGGTAAATATGCAAATGTATCAGTGACCCTACTGAATGTCTACTCGCCCAATACGCACCAGATTCGTTTTCTGAAAAGAATGGCTGCCAAAATTGTGCAATCCGATTCTTCCTATGGCATTCTAGGGGGGATTTCAATGTTGTATATTCTCAAATGGCAGATCGCTCTCACCCTTCCCCAGATAAGCAGGCCCATTTGATTTCACGTAGTTTCCGACAGCTAATACGACAGACACATATGTTTGATGCCTGGCGTATTAATCATCCAAAAGACAAACAGTTCACTTTCTATTCTCCGGTGTATAAGGTCCATTCCCGTATTGATAACTTTCTTATTTCACAATCGGTTCTGCATTTACGATATTCTACAGAAATTTATCCGATCACTTGGTCTGACCATGCACCCATAGCTCTCACCCTTGATTTACTTAAACTTCCACCTAGGGAACCTCATTGGCGGCTGAATGAGTCTATATTGCATGACCTAGAGGCCTTTAAACAAATTGAGATTAGCCTTAAGGAATACTTTCTGATTAATGAGGGTTCGGTCCAGGATTTGTCTGTTCTGTGGGAGGCCCATACGGCCTCAGTTAGGGGCCATCTTATAGCTCTGTCTGCTAGCAAGCGGAAGACAAGGACGGCATCATACTTCTCCCTACATAGAAAGCTTAGGGATTTGGAAACACAATATAATTTACATGGTTCTGCCCTACTACTTGACCAAATAGTGACTCTTAGAAAGGATTTAGCTAAACTTAAACATGACGAAGCTTCCAAAGCCATACTTTGGACGAAGCAGGCATTTTATGTAAAGGGTGACAGGCAGCATACTCTTTTGGCACGAAAGCTGAAGGAACAACAGCTATCTTCTCGAATTACTGCAATCCAAAATGAGGCTGGGCACCTTACTTACGACCCCAATCAAATTGGGGATCAGTTCCACAAATTTTACCATAAATTGTATAATTTATCTCATCCTACTCCGATGAAAAGCGGTGTATCTAATGACCCCATAAATGCCTTTTTCGAAGACCTTAACTTGCCCAAATTTCAGACAGATGACTTAGAAATATTAAATAGTGAAATCACCCTAGAAGAGCTAACATATACTTTAAAAAATATGCCTAGTGGCAAAACACCAGGGCCGGATGGGCTGCCTTACAAATATTATAAACTTTTTTCACACATTCTCTCCCCTTATTTGCTGAAGCTTTTTAATCAGTTTTTACATGGAGCTCAGATACCTAGGACAATTCAGGCCTCCTACTTATCTCTCATACCTAAAGAAGGGAAGGACCACACTTTGTGTACGAATTATAGACCCATTGCACTTTTGAATTCGGACCTTAAACTCTTTTCAAAAATCTTAGCCAATAGATTAGCCCCGATACTCCCTAAATTGATACACCAAGATCAGGTCGGATTTGTTCTGGGTCGCCAGGCAGGTGACAATACTAGGCGGGTTGTTAACCTCATTGAAATGCTCAATAGAACTAGTACTCCGTCAGTGGTCCTAAGCCTTGATGCCGAAAAGGCATTTGATAGATTAAATTGGACGTATCTATTTTCCCTACTTTCCCACCTGAATTTAAGAGGCCCATATCTATCAGCCCTACGCAATCTTTATAGTCATCCTTCAACCCATTTAAAGCTTTTTGGCCAATCTAATAAGACTATCCCAATAACAAATGGTACGCGGCAGGGCTGTCCTCTTTCACCTCTCTTGTATGCTCTCAGCATAGAGCCTTTAGCAGCAGCAATTAGATTGAACCCAAATATCTCTGGTGTCCCAATTGATTCGCTGCAATTTAAAATCGCCCTTTTTGCAGATGATGTCATTCTAACGTTGACTAGACCGAATGTGTCTTTGCCTAATTTGCATGCCTTGATAAATGATTTTAGCTCTTTCTCTGGCTATAAACTGAATCTCTCGAAGTCAGAAGCCCTATCTCTCAATGTCCCTGTAGCGGATCTTCAGCTATTGAAGGCTAACTTCAATTATAGATGGAGGGAGGATTCAATTACTTATCTGGGCACGCAACTTACAGCTACATACGAATCCTTATATACCGCTAACTTTACTCCCCTTGTGAGCCTCACCAAACAACTGTGTACCAAATGGTCACAATTTCCGATATCGTGGTTTGGCAGAATTGCTGCTATTAAAATGAGTATTTTACCTAAGTATCTCTATTTGTTCGAAACCTTGCCAGTTACGGTTCCCCCGAAAATTCTGAGAGGTGTACAAGGTCTGTTTCACGCTTTTGTCTGGGGCCAAAAGAGCCACCGCATAGCTAAATCGGTCCTGACGACTTCTGCCAGTTTTGGTGGCTTAGGGGTCCCCCATTTGCAAGGGTATTATGAGGCGGCGCAATTGCGGCAATTGTTAGCCTGGTCGACTCAATCTTCTCCCACTGTTTGGGCGCTGATTGAGAACTTGGTCTCTCCGGATGTCTCAATTAATTCCCGCATATGGTCTGCCATGGTCAAGGATACCACCAGAAAGGGCTTGCTCCCGACCACCCAACTAACCTTGAAAATATGGGACAAATTAAAATTTAAACGGGACCTCATTTCACAATTTTCCTTAAATGTCAGCTTCTTTCATAATACTAATTTCCCCCCGGGCATGCATGCCTCGTTTTGTAAACGGTGGGGTCAGACGGGCTTGTTTACTCTTGGTGACTTGATTAAACCGCTCTCTAAAGCCCCTTTAACGTTACTGGAGCTAAGGGACCTGGCATCACATTCCACTCTATATCAGTTTGAATACTTTCAGCTTCGTCACTTTCTCTATCCATACCTGATGGCTGCAAAGTCAAGTGAGTGTACAGCCTTTGAGACCCTTGCTAAATTGGGACTTCCGCGAAAAGGGCTTATTTCCCAGATATATAAGCTTCTTACTGAACCTTTGGAAGTAGGCGTATCACAGCATGCCTATATGCGTAAATGGAATAATGTAACCCACGATAGTCTATCTGTGACTGACTGGTCGGCAATTTGGAAGAACGCCCGGCGAATGGTTACGTGTGTGAGACAGAAGGAAAACATTTATAAGATATTGATGTTTTGGTACTATACCCCTGATAGATTACATAAACTATTTTCTGACCATTCGCCCCTTTGCTGGAGACATTGTGGGGAATTGGGCACGCTTCCTCACATTTTCTGGGATTGCCCAATTATTCGGCCAATGTGGCGAGAGGTCAAGAAAATATTGGATCAGGTGCTGATAACCCCAGTCCCCTTGGAAATTTCTACCTTTCTCATGGGCAGACCATTTATTGGTATACCTACTGCAGGCCAGAAGTTGGCCAATCATATTCTGACGGCGGCACGGGTGGCAGTAGCGGCTCAATGGAAGACTCTTGCTTGTCCAAGCACTCAGGAAATAGTCAATAGAGTAAATGCTAACAGAGCTTTTGAAGCAAACATTGCCTATCTGCAAAATACCACTCTCCAACATTTAAATATTTGGTCTATTTGGGAGCTACGGGGCTTTGTTTCGCATAATGTCTCCAACACTGATGGTAGGGCTTTGCAACCCCAAATTATGCCTCAGACTGGAACTTTGACTGTATAGGGGTACTGCTTGGTTTATCTGTCTATGTGATGGTAGTTCTTTTTATGTCTTTGTTCGTCCGGAAGCAAGCCATGTGTTAATTGATGCATATGATTATACTATGACCTGGTCAGTGGTGTTGGCCTGAAGTTTATTGAAAATGTACTCTACGTACTCCTCTTGTTCTTAGGACATGTGGGAATTCCCTATTTTCTTTCTTTCTGCTCAGTGACCGATCTTTTTTCTTTTCTTTTACTTCTCTTCCTTCTTTATAATTTATTATTTGTTTTCTTTTTGCTGTATTTGTTGTATTTTTATTTTTTTTTTGCAATAACTTTCAATAAAAATATAAGTTACAAAAAAAAAAAGATACATTAATGTGGCTTGTTATAGTCTTCTGATATTTCAAAGGCAGCCAAAATATCATGTTTAGCTTTATAAAGCCTTCAGATAAACAGTGTCAGCAATGTGAATTTCATTAATTTCTTTGGGGCCAGCAAAATTTTCCAACCAGTGCAAAGTTAGCAAAATATGAGATATAGGTCAAATTTTGACTGGTAAAAAATTATAGAAATTGCTGACAAAGTAGTAAAAAAACACTTTTTTCACAACTTATGCCTATCTGTATTTAGCCCTATCATCTAGCATCAGGTCTGGTTTAGGATTCATTATAGGTCCAGGCATTTCAAGAACACAGAGGCCCAAACTGGTTTTCCACCCGCCTGGATTTCACCTGGAAAGCCCAGTTTTTGGAAAGACTGTCTGGGTGAAAACTGTCTGTCTGGATTTCCAAATTAGGGAATTTATGACATGGCGATCAGCCAATCACTGATCAGTCCCACCTATGATGTCATCAGCCCTGCCTCAATGCCATCAGCCTCACCCTTGGCCCCTGTCCATTTTCCCCAAACAGAAAAGGTGGCAACCCTAGGCCCAAACAGGCCACCAGTAAGCTAATGAAATAGGTGCCTATCTATGGCATCTTATAGCATTCCCTCTGGCATTTGCCAGAATCCACAGACTGCAAGTCTGGGTCTGTCTATCATCATAAAAGGGCTTATTTTTGTCTAATATACTGTAAATGCTAGAGGGTGAAGGGGTCTGGTGATGTAGTCAGGGCCAAATTGACAGGATACAGTATCAGGTCTCTTTGAAAAAAATGTATAAAACCCAGGACTGAGTATCATGAGACCTCATAGGCCAGGTGCTGTGATCAAGCAGAGTGCATTCCATCTATATTACCAGGATTTTAGGGGGCGGCATGCTGCCCAACCACACCCACATTGGTTCTTAGTGGGAATGAGCAGAAGATAAATTAAAGTTTTTTAAATTTCCCGTGCACCAATCCCCATCCCAATTTGTGCGAATAAAAGGGAGGGGACAGGGCGATGAACGTCAGCAGGCCTAGGGGCACCTGATATGTAAATCTGAAAATGAATTTTTAGATGTTGTGTTTTCTAGTGTGTTTTCAGCACACTGACACCTTAATTACATTATGCACAGATAATTACAAGACCACTCCCCCATTCATCTTGTAAAAAAAAGTCTCTCAAGCCAGCAGTAGGTGTAGTAAGGTGTGTTTCATATTTATTGATATACTTTATTTTATTATTGAAAAAACAAGAAAAACTGTCTCCCACATACATAGGAAGCTGAATTATAGTATACTGTATGTATGTGTATATATATATATACATATATATATATATATATATATATATATATATATATACACATATATATATATATTTATTCATTATATATTAACCAATTATATCCAGGCATGGTAGCACTATATTATCCATTTAATTGGGATTGCCCCTGGCAGTTTAAGAGAAGATAAAGGCAAGGAATGCCTCAATGCATTTTAAAAAACAATGCATTGAAAGGCAGACACATGGGGACAGATTTCATCTCATTAGTCACAGTCCATATCATAGCATGTACAGGTATCGGATCCGTTATCCGGAAACCCATTAGCTGGAAAGTTCTAAATTACGGAGTGACCGTCCCCCATAGACTCCATTTTATCCAAATATTTCAAATTTTCAAAGATAATTTCCCTTTTTCTCTGTAATAATAAAACAGTTCATTGTACTGGATCCAAACTAAGATATAATTAATCCTTATGGGAAGCAAAACAATCCTATTGAGTTTATTTAATGTTTAGACAATTTTCTAGTTAACTAAGGTATGAAGATCCAAATTACATGAAGATCTTTTATCCGGAAAACCTGAGGTCCCAAGCATTCTGGATAAAAGGTCCCTTACCTGTACCAGTGTCTAGATCAGAAACAAAGTATTTTTTGTTATGAAGAACATTGTTGTGAAGCATGTTTGAGGTCAGTGTAGATAAGGGTAGTTCTAATGACTCCCATGGCTGGGACTAATACGGCCCTACATGATGCAATTTCAAAAATAATATTATAGACACACCATCAGGGAAGTTTTTTGGGGGAAAAGCAGTTTCACACAATCCCTTAATTTTTTTCCAGCTACCCTATTGTAGGTGCACCCTTGTTCTTATATATTTACTACCCTCTTCCCTTCTAAACATAGAATTGTAAACATAGGATACCTACCTACCTTAGGTCACATGAGCCAATTAACAGACAGAGTTCTGTCTTTTGCTTCTACACTTCTTCCTTTCAGGGCAGAGACACACGCTCAGATTCAGGGAGATTTATTCGCCCATCCATAAATCACCTCTTCTTCGGGGCAACTAATTTCCCTGATCTGCCTCCCACTGACTAGAAACTAAATAGCCGCCGGGATGGCACTCAGAGCGCTTCTTTTTCCAAAGTCGCGTGAAGTTTCCTCGTGAGGCAACTTTGGGCGATTTCGGAAAACTAAATGCATCGATTGCCATCTCGCCAGCGATTTAGATTCTAGCCGACAGGTGGCAGTTCAGGGAGATTAGTTGCCCCAAAGAAGAGGAGATTTGTCGCTGGGCGACTAATCTCCCCGGGTCTGAGCGTGTGTCTCTGCCCTTACAGTTAGATTTGTAGTATTTCTGGTCAGGTGAAGCACACAGGCCATCGTGAAATGGTGGTTCAAGTCAAGAGATGTAAAAGGGCAATATTTACTTAAATATATATTCTAGTTTGATAAGTTTGCTACTTAATTTGATATACAGTCATATGAAAAAGTTTAAGAACCCATTTTAATTCTTTGGAGTTTTCAAAGTTTCAGGCTGAGCTTTCAAAGTAGCAATTTCCTTCTAATATATAACATGCCTTATGGAAACCATAGTGTTTCAGCAGTGACAAAAAGTTTATTGGATTAACAGAAAATATGTAATATGCATCATAACAAAATTAGACAGGTGCATAAATTTGGGCACCACAACAGAGATATTACATCAATACTGAGTTGAGCCTCCTTTTGCAAATGTAACAGCCTCTATACACCTCCTATAGCCTTTGATGAGTGTCTGGATTCTGGATGGCGGTATTTTTGACCATTCATCCAAACAAAATCTCTCCAGTTCAGTTAAATTTGATGGCTGCCAAGCATGGAAAGTCTGCTTCAAATCATCCCATAGATTTTCGATGACATTCAAGTCGGGGGACTGTGACGCCCATTCCAGAATATTGTACTTCTCCCTCTGCATAAATGCCTTTGTAGATTTTGAACTGTGTTTAGGGTCATTGTTTTGTTGGAATATCCAACCCCTAAGTAACTTCAACTTTGTGACTGATGCTTGAACATTATCTTGAAGAATTTGTTGATATTGGGTTGAATTCATCCGACCCTCGACTTTAACAAGGGCCCAAGCCCTGAACTAGCCCCACAGCATGATGGAACCTCCACCAAATTTGACAGTCGGTAGCAGGTGTTTTTTTTCAAATGCAGTGTTTTTCTTCCGCCATGCAAATAACTATATGTTTGTCTCATCAGTCCAAAGCACTTTGTTCCAAAATGTGGCTTGTCTAAATGAGCTTTTACATACAACAACCGACTCTGTTTGTGGCGTGAGTGCAGAAAGGGCTTCTTTCTCGTCACCCTGCCATACAGATGTTCTGTGTGCAAATTACGCTGAATTGTAGAACAATGTACAGATACACCATCTGCAGCAAGATGTTCTTGCAGGTCTTTGGAGGTGATCTTTGGGTTGTCTGTAACCATTCTCACAATCCTCCGCATATGCCGCTCCTGTATTTTTCTTGGCCTGCCAGACCTGAGTTTTACAGCAACTGTGCCTGTGGCCTTCCATTTCCTGATTACATTCCTTACAGTTGAAACTGACAGTTTAAACCTCTGAGATAGCTTTTTTTCCCCTAAACCATGATACTGAACAATATTTGTTTTCAGATCTTTTGAGAGTTGCTTTGGGGATCCCATGCTGTCAGTCTTCAGAGGAGAGTCAAACAGAAGCACAACTTGCAATTGGCCACCTTAAATACCTTTTCTCATGATTGGACACACCTGCCTATGAAGTTCAAGGCTTAACAAGCTAATTCAACCAATTTGGTGTTGCCAGTAAAAAGTATTGAGCAGTTACATGCATTCAAATTGGCAAAATTACAAGGGTACCCACATTTTTGCACAGCTAGTTTTTCACATTCGATTTAATTTCATACAACTGAATACTGCTTCACTAAAAATCTTTGTTCAGAAAACACTGTTATCTTTTTTTGTTGAAAGTGGAAGTAAATTATTATGCCAGCTGAGAGGGGTTCCCAAACGTTTTCGTATGACTGTAAACTATGTTACTCAAGTATTCATTTTGGGGGTATAGTTTTCCTTTTAGGGGCCAATAATCATGTTTTGTAAAAGGAATCTTGCAGGGTAAATAGTGTAAAAAGCTGTGTAAAATAAATTCAGACTTTATCAAGGTTTTTACACTTTGTGAATGCTGGATTTGACACAGTGTTTCTGCCTGCTGCAGACCTCGCATAATCTATAAGTCAAGGGGGAAAAGTCAAGTGGCAAGCAAGGTATGTGGTCGCTGTAAATCAATACAAAACTTGCTAAGTGCGCTGCTTTTTTATGCTGGGTATGTGCGTTGAACTTTGTTGCCATTTTTTTTACACAGCATAATAAATAAACCCGTAAGCATTGAACTGCCCTTGTTAAGGATAAGAATGTTTTTATTAAGTCTAAATTTTATATTAGTAACTTCCAAATTCAAAACATACGGTATATCTGCAGTAAAGCAAGGCCAAGTACAATAAACACTGCATTCAAATGATAGGTGTATTTTTTCCTGAAAGGTCAGCCCTTTACAGACTTTGCTTTGAATTACTACTATTAACCTGCATAATATTTTACAGTAAGTGAAAACGTTCCTATTCTCTTTAAGTGGCAAAGTGACTTAAAAGCTTTATACCAAAACTGAGATCTTTTTTGTGTACTCTTGCAGAGAACTGTATAAGTATAAGTAAATACATTATTGCTCAAGCACTAAACTATTGTCTACTTCCAAAAAAGGCAACTATAATCTGTCTGAATGAATGAATCAACCCAGAACAAAATTATAATGTAAATGTTTGCAGGTACTGGCACAGTTGAATGGAGTTCAAATGGTTCTCTACATCAAAGTGATGCTTTCCATAAAGAATTTCTCAAAGATTGTTAGATCCAATACATAAAACAAAGGATCCCTTTCTATTGTTCCTAAGAATAAAGGTTTTTATGTACTCTATAATATACATTAAGCAGCCAATAAGAAGAGCCCATGAAAGCACATTACTGTCTTTAAAGCAGGTTATGGTAAAAAAGAATATACAAAATGTACAATAACCTTTAAAGTGATTCATTTTTGCAACATAATGAATTCATCAAATATGCAATATAGTTAGGCACTCTAAGATAAAATCCCAAAGACATCAGGCATTTAAAAGTCATCTTTATTGTGGATGCATTGCAAGCTCGGCCTCACGTTTTCTGCCCATTCACACACTTATATAAGGACGCTGGAGCCTTTACATAAACTACAATTATTTACACATACATTTGCTAATTAAAAAAAAAACAGAGCATAAAATCCAATCAAAATTAAAGGCATAACCACCAATCCATTTAGACATCATGCCAGAGAACCGGTATATTAGAAAGAATGTAAACTGACTTAATAGTATACAATATACACATTACAATATCATATAATAAAGACATTCCTAAAATGTAAAATCAAAATTATGTATCAATTAAAAAATAAGACATGTTGAATTTGCTATATATTACTGCAGGAAAACTTGTGGTATACTATAGGTAAAAATCCACTTAATTTCCTAGTTTTTTGTAATGTCTTTACTCTTTATATCCTAAACGAATACAGTGAATACCAGTGACACTGAAATATTGTACGTTGAAATTTACACAATTCTGAAAATGTTTAGATGCATTTGTTTCATTTTTGGTTTTGACTTTGGACAGATGCTCACCTTAGCATTCGGTTTGTTTGGTCCATGTATTGCTGCTCAGTTTTTTTACATGTTATTATGTATATAACATTAGTAGTCATACAGTTAATATACTGTCTAATAGGAAAACTGTATTGCAGGTTACAGAAGAAACAGCAGCCATCTTGTTCCCCTTCTTCCTAGCAATGTGCATAATAAATATCCCCTTGGCTATGTAATGGGTCAGAACTTGGTGGAGGGAGACAGAAGAGGTATATTGTGGTGTTCATGCAAATGGCTTGTAGATGTCACTGTGCTCATACTATACTTCCTGGTAGCTTAAAAGTGAAAGTGAAAGCTTACTGTTGTGTAATGCCTGCATGACTCTGCTAATAAAAAAATAATTACTCTACTAATCCTCGGCTACCCAAAACATAACATATATGTTCCCTACATTGCACCTTAGGCACATGCCAATTCTGGCTACCTCTAGTTACAGCCTTGGAAAGCCATGGCCATTTATTAATAGTACTATTAATAGTACATAGAACCAAGGTATTTCTTTGGGCTCATGATTTGCATGAGTTAAAACAGCAACCACTTTGTATAAACTCATCCAAAATGGTATCTGTTCATAGTATTGTCAAATTATATTTAATGACATATACAATATCAGTAAATTGTGAGCTATATGTAAATATACAAGACAGGCCTTAGAAATGTTTCTATATTGACTTAAAATGTCACCTTTACCTTCACCTTTCAAATTTATTTATAAATGCAACGTTTTGCTTTTTTTTTGACACACCACGTTTTTTTTGACATGACACAGTGATGCAAGGGCACC
Organism: Xenopus petersii; assembly: GCA_038501925.1. NCBI lineage: Eukaryota > Metazoa > Chordata > Amphibia > Anura > Pipidae > Xenopus > Xenopus petersii. The sequence continues at coordinate 103,226,034 of CM076675.1, read as the reverse complement.
ACAAAAAGGTCCTTCCTGTGTAATTCTGTATTAGCTGCTGTAACATGGCCCATATCAGCATACAGAATATTCTTCCAGAAGTCATCTAGAACAGCCAGGCACTTTTTTGACAAACTGTTTATGAATTTTCATGGGTTTATATGTGAGATGCTGCTTTACTACTCTCCTTGTATAATTTTTTACTTTCTTTGGCTCATTTATCAGTACTGGACAAATAGAAATCAATCAGTGCAGTAAAAATGTAAGGCAATGGGAAGGCATTTTCGGGAAATCTGTCATCCACAGTAATACAGAATTAATGTGGGCAATCAATCCTCCCCCCTGTAACATTGCCTTTAAAGTAATATTTGATTGTATTACATATGGTATCCCAGACCCAGATCATACTCCAAGGTCCCGGCCTCGGCTCATGCTTATGACAGTCACCTTTTGCTTCGGGAGAAGCTCTTCAGTCTCACATGCCACCGGGTCTTAAAGTGAGAGGACCAGGGAGAGAGAGTTCTGGGCAGCAAGGGAACCAAAGGTTAGCAGGAGGAACAGGGAACTAGGAGTGTTGCCATGGAACAGGCCAGGTCAATACAAATCGGGCAGAGCAGTACCAAATCAGGAGACAATAGGGTAGTCAAGGTCACAGACCAGGTCAAACAAATGCACTACAGAATAATGATCTAAGAGAGTATTCAAAAACAGGCGAGAGTCAGGACAGGCATCAAACTAGGCAAGGTCAGGGACAGGCAAGGTCAAGAACAGACAAATCAAAATTAGTATCACATCCAGGAACTATACCTACTAGACTTACATTGGGCAGTGAATTATTGGGTGTGGCCCCTTAAAGTAATTGAATTTCACGCCAAGTGCGATGATGTCAGATGCATTGATCGCATAAAAACCCGACAAACTGCTTCGGTGCACGGTGAAGGATGATACAGCTGGTGTCCCTGCACCATTACACCACCAGGTATTCTTATAGATTGGTTGCCATTGGTTACTGCCCAGGTGGACATTTGCCTAGTGTTAGTAAATAAACCTAGAGTTTTTCTCATTGTTGAGTCATGAATTGAGCTAAGGTCTTAAACCTCCTGGGGTCCTTTTTTGGGTGTTTCCTAAATCCTAGGTGTTTGCTTACTCACTATACAGTATATATTTGAATTGGAGACAATATAGTATAATAATAAAGTAACTGTAAGATGCTGTTTCTTAGGAGAATGAGTTTGTTGAGTTGTTTATAAGCATACAATTGTAACAGCTATCACGTTAAATCCAGCAAATTAGTTAATATATTCTTTGTGCATTTAATTGGCACAGTCTAAACAAATGATAATTTATTCATAGTTTTAATAGCAGCTCAAATTGTGGATATCTTGTTCCCATGAATATCCAAATGAGTTTTTTTCTGGGCTAAAAGGAGCTTGTTTCCAGGCAAGGTAGAAATCTGCTATGTGTCAGAAACAATCTCTCTCTCTTTCACTTATATCAGGCTGCTCAAAAACCACCAAGATGCATGAATTAAAACGAAAATGCCATGGCAAATGTATAATTATAATAAATAATATACTGTATGTGTGTGTGTGTGTGTGTGTGTGTGTGTGTGTGTGTGTGTGTGTGTGTGTGTGTGTGTGTGTGTGTGTAGCGCTATAGTAAATTGACACTACTGTGGTCAATTTTAGCTACATTCCATGTGGTGTGGAACCACAAATGGGACCCTCTTTACTCAGGGGTAAGCCAATGCAGCGGGGTGGAGGCAGGGTTCTTTTATGCTTAACCAAGAACAGTATTTCTTTACAGTAGCACATATCCACAATGGAGCTTAAAGCACAGATAGCATAAAGGTAGCATATACTCACAATAGCAATATAGGCTGAATCCCTACAGGCCAGGGTCACATCAGCAGAGGGTTATGCAGCTTGAGAGGGGGTATTGCCCAGTTTTCAGGATCACCTTAAGTGGCCTCTAGGGGAATTCCTATCATCCCTAGTCTCAACACTTGGTCCCTACTCTGGGTTATTAATAATATTAATATCATTAATAATCCCTCTAATATCCTCATATCAACTACATAATCTGTCTATCACTCCTAGAGTGATCTATAAAAGAGTATGCTATCACTTTACTAGGGCCACTGCTCCTAGGATCCACTGCCCATTCCCTTCCAGCCTGCTTGGTTGGGCTAAAGTAATGGACCCAGACCACATGGTTTCCAGGACCTATATACTATGCCACAGTGCCATCTAGCGTACACTATGAGAACCACAGGGGTTACATAAGCAAGGCTAAAACACAAGGTCCCCATTAGGACCCATCTAGGTGTCCATATTACTAGGAATGTGCCTGTCAATAATATGTGAGGGTGTCTAAATTTTCACATATATATATATATATATATATATATATATATATATATATATATATATATATATATAAAATTCGAATTGGGGTTTTAGAGTTTAGTCATAGTTTCAAAAACCTCTAAAACCACTAAAATCTGACCTTTAATAAATTAGCTTTTATATGTATAAGTCAAAGTCAAAGTAAACTTTATTGTCATCAGTATTATACGAATATACAGTGAGACAAGCTAGTACATATCACAAAAAGGCACTTAAAAATACACAATAAATATGTAAACATGAAATGTGCAATATATTGGCAGAAATTGGAAATATACACGTGTATACCTTTAGAATTGTGCAAATAAATTAAAAGTTCACAAAGTTAAGTTCACAGTTCAGGTGTGTCTGGAATGTAGTGGGAGGACAGGCAGTGAGTTGAGGAGTCTGATAGCTTGCGGGAAAAAGCTTTTGCGCAGCCTGGTTGTTTGGGCTTTAATACTGCGAAAGCGTCTGCCGGATGGGAGCAGCGTGAACAGTCCGTGTGAGGGGTGTGTGGAGTCCAGTGCAATGCAGGAGGCCTTTCTTACACAGCGCTTGTGGAAGATGTCCTGCAGTGATGGAAGAGCTGCTCCAATGATATTGCCAGCTGCTCTGACAGTCCGCTGTAGACTTTTCCGGTCAGCAGAGCTGGCACTACTGTACCAGATGGAGATGCAGCTTGTCAGGATGCTCTCTATTGTGCCCCTGTAGAACACTGTGAGGGTGGGAGGCGGAAGGCTGGCCCATTTCAGTCGTCTTAGGAAGTGAAGACGCTGCTGAGCCTTTTTGGTGATGGAGTCATTCAGGCAGGTTACTGAAGATAAGAGGGTAAGAGGTCAATATCAGGAGGAATGATAATAGAGAACTGATAAATGCAATATTATCCCAAAAGACCACATCAAAGAGTATCAGAAAATATACAGGTATTAGGGATAAGCAAAATACCTGTTTTCGTTGCCCATTAAAAACATTATTTAAAAATACATTAAAGGTCATACATTAAAGGAAAAGTTAAGTGTGAAAATAAAAACTGGGTAAAAAAAAGGAAGTAGGAAGTTACACATCCAGTCACTCCAGCCTTTATACATTCCATTTTTGCCTAACTAACTATATTAGATACATTTTTTAATTTACACAGCCTATCTATTTACCCAGTTTTTATTATTACACTGAACTGTTTCTTTAACCAGGGGACGGGATTTGAAATAACTGTATCCAGATGACAGCATGTGTGACTAATTAAAATATTCTATATTTACTACAATGGGGTTGGAGAAATGGTTTCCTCAACAAGATTCCTCAACATTTGCAGGGTCCTTGCACATCTAGTTACAACTCTGAGGAAATCCTATTGGACAATGGCATAACATTGAGGGGGCCCTGCAGAAAATTGTTTCTCGGGATTTTGAGTGTGTCACCAGTCATGTGTGACATTGTGGTCACCTGAGAGCCCTTTCTCTAAAGTTATGAAGTTAGGTATAATTAAATCCCTTGCATTAGTTATGCCAGAAGCAAACAGCTTCATTTTAAATACCACAAAGGGCAATGCATGAGTTTTGTTTGGCAGGGTATATCAGTTACAGTTATGCCTATGGTAACAGCGTGACTATTTCTTTTGAAAATAGAAACTAAAACTTTTTCCATTGGCACACCAAAGTCTCACCAGTGACAATCAGCAATCAGTCCCAGAATCTGGGAAAAGACACTGTATCAAATCCTCAATAAATGAAAAATACCAGCATTACAAATTCCAAATGGGGACTAGCCCCTGTGTTATATTTTTCATCACGTAACTTCCATGGCAAATGGATATGTCCCCAAAATGCTGTAGGAGTCATTTGACGAATAAATCAGCAAGCTAGCCCCCGACTGAATTTGTTTTTCAAGTGCTGGTATCTGAGATTCACTAAACAATACGTATATCATTCATCTGCAGGTGTCTATTGATAATTAGAAAAGTCATTATGTTTCTATAAATATGCCAGTTTCATATTTGCATGGTGCTGTAAAATTCTCCTTTTACCAGAAAAAAAAAACAGTTATCCTATAACAAGAGTGTGGCAGATGGGAAAGGAAGAGTGTGAAAACAGTGGACTGTCTGCATTTTGCAAATGTACAGATGTTACATGCATTTATAATCTTTATTCCACAGATCACCTTATGCGTTTCATGTGTTTCCACACGTAGCCTATGACTACACGTGGAAACACACGAAACGCGTAAGGTGATCTGTGGAATAAAGATTATGTTTGATCTTACACCGTGTCTGTGGAGTCTCTGGAATGCGTGCCTAAAGCAGCTTTGTGAAGTAACGGTTTCTCCCCAAGCTACGGGTTCGGGGCGCAGCACCCAGGCCATCAACGGAGAACGGTGAGAGGACCTGACTTTAAAGTATATATATAAGTTAGCGACGGGTTCTGGGCAGTGGCACCCGAACCACATCCAATACTCGGTGAGTGCATGTGTTAAAATGAAATGATAAAAGTTTAAGCTCCCAAGAGGTTAATTGTATAATCAAGCTGGTAGCACCTGTTTTAAGTTGGGCATCTTTAATGCACTTTGCATTTAAAAAATGAAACCTAGAGATGTTCTGCCTGCACACTGTCTGTCTGTGCTGTCCTCTGCAATCTGCCAAAAAAAAAGGTTTTTAACCCATGTGATAAAAATAATATAGATACTAAAAAAACCCAATAAAATTGATTTGCCTCCAACAAGGGCCAAGTACAAAGTACTGTTTTATTATTACAGAGAAAATTTTGATTATTTTTTTAAATTTGGATTATTAATTGGAGCCTATGACAAATGGACTTCCCGTCATTTGAAGCTTTCTGGATAACGGGTTTCTAGATTACAGATTTTATACCTGTATAAATTGTGAGTATGATATTACTTGCTATTTAGACTGTAAGCTTTATGGGGCAGGGACCCCATCCTTTTGTATCCTTGACAATTAGCACTTAATATGTATTGTAACTATAATTATGTGTATTGTATTTGTAATTAATGTAATGACCCCCTGTTTCTTATACTAATTTAATTTATACAGTGATTGACCTCAAGAAGCTCAGCTTTTGAGAAAATTGTGCTTTGCTGCCATCAGACAGAACACCTGCGAGTTTGAAGGTAACACCTCGTTTTTGTAGAAATGAAAAGTGCTGACCCGTGTTATGGCAGTTGGATTGTGGTGGTATAGCTCTTTGTACGAAAGAGAAGAGATCAAAGCTGACCAAGGCTCTTTAGCAGTTCTACATCCATAAAGAAGGTGTTTGTAAATATGTATATGTCCACCAATTTTTTTTGGTGTATTTCCATACTTTCCCACATTTGTCTATTTTAGGGATGCATCGAATCGATCATTTTAAATTGTGCTAGAATACAAAATCCTCGAGAATAAACATTTCCAAATATTTAGGTGGAACCTCTTTTCTTCTAATTGGAATGGGTGGTCTTGTGTCAGCTGGAAAGACCTTCTGGTAAATAAAGCATTAGAGAGATTATTATATGATCCACTTATATCATATGTGGGGCCAAACTGTTAAAATTACTGACATGATAAGGACAGTATGATCAATCATGTAAACCCTGTGAAATGAGAAAAATCCAACATCGAATGCACTGAAGGGGAAGTTAGCGCGTTGGAATGCATCGAGTGGAACGCACGGACTGGAAGTGGAAGCAGGAGCCATGATACAGCACCGGAATAAATCTTTAAAAGACGAAATAGGAACCCACATGGACTATACCTCTGAGGAAGCTGACTACAACAACAGCGAAACGCGTTAGGTATGCTTGGGGTACGCTTTGGACCCAGGAGAGGCACCACAGGGGAACTCGAAAGAATTGGCAGGACCGCCCCGAGGGAGCACACTCAAACTTTGTTGGAACTGAATGTGTATTACCCAAGGAGGGTAAATGTGAGTGTATATTTTATTTGTTTTTAATTATGTTTTAATAAAAGCGGTATGGCAGGAGCGGTGAGCTGGAGGAGGGATCAGAAAGAAATCTTTTGCTACGCACGATGCCACAGTAGTGGTTTGTAAGTAGGCATTTTATACATCTTCTCCCAAGCGGTCTTCTTCCTGCTTTGATTGGCGTTTTTGGCGCATGTACAGTAGAAGCATTTACCGGTACAGATCTACTGCGCATGCACCAAAAGTCACAAAAGAAAGAAATCTTCGTGACATTCGGCACATGCACAGTAGATCTGTACCGGTAAATGCTCCTACTGCGCATGCGCCAGAAGATGCCGATTAATCCAGGAAGAAGACTGCTTGGGAGAAGATGGCGCCTGTGAACTCCGTGGACAGGACCTGCGCAGAGAGGTGAGTAACAAGTTAGGGCCATTTGCCCGGGGGGACAGGTAGGCCAGGGTGGAGGAGGAGGGGGCAACACAGGGGAGGGGGCAGGGATTTTTGCGCCCAGGGGGTTTCCTTCTCTTTTAACAAGCCTTCAAATAATTTGCCCACCACAGATGTCAAACTTACTGGCCTATAATTGCCAGGCTGAGATCAGAATCCTTTTTTAAATATTGGAATAACATCAGTTTTTCTCCAATCCATAGGCACCATACCAGATGAAAGCGAATCTGAGAAAATCAGAAATAGGGTCTTCTGTTTCTTAACATATTAGCCTAACCCAAATTAGTAAATATATATTTCTTTATTTTCATGTTCTTCCATAGTTTGATAGATTTATACAACAGACTGGAAAACAACCTAGTCATTTGAGACTAGTTGGAACACAATGCTCCATGGAAGCCTGTCATTAAATATCACTGCATGGCAGTATATTACCTACATGATTAATGGGAATGATCTCAGTTTAGACCCTAGGCCTACTGCCACAAAGCCATAATAATAGAGAATCACTTCTATAAATGGTATAGCATAGAGAGCAAGGGTTGACCTGTTGTTTGGCAAAAAGCCCAGAAGCTGGTAAGAATATTAAAGACATTCAAAGCAATGACAAAATGCTGGGGTTTAACCTGCACCTGACGCTCATTCACTTGTCCATTTCCAGGATCATGTTTGTAAGTAAAGATGGAAGTGACGTATCCGGTCCCCAGGTTTATGCACATCATAAAGAATCACGTACACATATAAAAGGACACACCTACAGGCATCCTAGTAACTATGTATGTAATTTTGATATGTAATATGTAATTTTTACATATCAAGGGTCAAGTTAAATATGCTTAGAAATTAGTGTAAGTTTAAACAGTACAAATCACATTGATTATACATATAAATTGAGTTACAAAAGCATGGATATATATATAACTAGGTAGTAATAAAGCATTTACCTCCATATTTCATTTTAAATGGCCACAGTTTGAGTTTAGACTTAGCAGGGCCATATCTTTAGGTACAGGAGGGCCTGTGCCTAGTACCGTAGCATTATGGAGAAGGCTCTCTTGTGCCTATATAGTAGATTTTTTTAAAAGTAAAATTAAATCTCTCTACAGCCACCGCCAGAGTCTATCTTTGTAATTCATGGGATGGAGCTGGGGGGTGAGGGGTATTGTGATGTTTATACAAATTGCCTGTAGATGTCACTGTGCTCAAGACTTATACTGTGCATACTTCCTGGACAGCTTAAAAGTGAAAGTGAAAGTTACCGTTGTGTAATGCCTGCATGAGCCTGCTAATAAAGCACTGTTATACTCTCCTCATCCTCGGCTACCCAAAACATAACAGGTATTGTGCACAGCTGTGACGTCACATGTAACAGGAAGTGACATCATATGTACAGGTGTGCTTGACGTCACCTCTGTAACTTGCGGCTGGTGTCTATGGTGGCACTGAACACCGACACCAGACCTTAATACAACACTGCCACTTAAGGAGAAATTGCTATTGTAAATGATTAAAACTGTTTGACAATCCATAATGGGTTGAACAATAAAATGTTTAGATGTAATCATGTTATTTTTAAGTGTCCTGATATTTAGATATAGGGATATATATATGACCCTAGTAATAAGGGGTAAAAATTGTATCTCCTCCTAAGGTTTTTAAAATTCTTTATGTGTTTTTAAGCTACAACACTAGATAACAGAATGGTAAATTATTTAATGAATATCGTTTTAAAAAAAATAAATAAATAAATTACTTTTAATTCATTATATAGCTGAAATTGACACTAATTCTTTATATAAATTTCTAACCCAGGATTACATTTATTTGTAAGTAATCACAATGGCTGAGAGAGTCCATCTTTGTACTCCCACAAGAGACATCATAGTGGGAGTACACCAATGCGCATCTTGATCCTGGTGGGAGAGACAAGATGAAGTACACTGGCGAGAAGAGAACTAAGTTCGGCGCATGTTTGGTAACTGTAACCTCGCGAAAGGCGAGATCAATGACACGAATCTCGCGAGAGACGAGATCAGTGACGCGCATTGCGGAAGTCTATTTCTACACGCACACCGGTGAGGCTCTTCATTTTCGCCTTGACTAAGCTATTTAGCGAAACGTACGTCGGCATTCTCACTTATCCTCCTTTGCTAAAATTGAATCTTTTTGTAAATTCGGTCTATAACTAATAGTCTGGTTGGGGTTTTTTTCAACATAAGTGGGGGCAAGAATTTTTGGGTCAAATCCTCTTCTACTCTATACAACCTCGTATAATCTTCTTTCCATTCTAAGGGGCCGACGGTTTGTGGCTTTTTAGGGTTACTTAGCCTCTTTTAAACATCTAGGGCAAGCTAAATACCAAGGCCACAGCCCCGGTTACCCTGTCCTGCCTTATCTTTGTGGTGTCCCAGGCTCTAGAAAAAATCAGGTAGCTAGTTTTCGGGACAACTCCACCATCTATTTTTTCTAATTTCTACTATCTAATTTTTTGGATTGCGACTATATTTTTTAACCCACTACCTTGTTTGGTCATTTTTAACTACTTTTTAATTCAACTAATTAATATTTTAAATTATTGCACTGCACTTTACTTAAGTAATGAATTTTTCTATTTATGGATGAATTCAAGGAGTAATATTATCTCACTGATGAATTGAATTAGTTCGATTTTTCAAACTTTTCGATCTCGAAGTATTCATCAAAAGTTTAATGTGGTTATAACGGCACTGGCACTTTAAAATCTTTTTTTAGTACAATTTCTTATGAATTATTGTTGTTAAATAAGTAGGTTGCAGCACCTATTAGAATTTTTCTGTCAACCTTAGAATCATAACTATTGGTGGGGTTTCTTTTTTCTTTTCCTAAAAATTTTGTTTGTTGCTCTGACTTTGTCAGACCTCAACTAATAGTTGTGAAAGATCTTTTTTGCGTTTGAATAAAGGCACCTCTTTTTGGTTATATGTCCTGATTATCTATTTCCCTCTTTATTTTTAAACTGTAGTCAGTTCTGTAGAGGAAGTGTGAGATGTCTGTTTGACAGATGTTACAAAGGGACGCATCACGTTTTGCATGTTAACCTGAATATTGCCTCTTTTGTTCTACAGGAAGAATATTTCTACCATGTCTGGGCTGACTCAAATTTCTTTGGCACACAGATCTGTAAGAAATTGGATTAGGTTTCTATGAATTGATGCAGCTTCAAGGGAAAAGCAAAGCTGAAGATTAATTTGCAAAGACGACACATACTTAACACACAAGACTTTTCAGACAAACGAGTCTTAAATCATAACACATATTGCATTCCATTCAGGCACTATCGAAGCAGAATTAATATAGTTTGCAGGACATTAATAATGATGTACTGTTAGCAAGTTGTGTATAGGAATTATTATGCAAATTGTTCTCATTGTAAATTTAAATTCTTTTTTGTGCTTTTTTCTCTGATTGCAGTTTCACCTAGACAAATACAACTGGTTGTATATGAATAAAGCTAACAGGCTCTAAATGGTAACAATAAGAAAAAACAAAGTTTAATGTTTCACCAATCCTTTTTAAAGTGATCTTTCTCTTTCTTTCTTACAGAACATATTCTATCTGTGCTTACCTTGCATGCAGATGTGCATGTAACAATGTCTTTTGAGTGCAATTTGGCACAAGGTAATTACTATCATAGCCAGATTATAATGAACTGAAATTGACAGAAGGGGGCATAGCAAAATTTGCCGCAAATTCGCGCCTGATGAATAAATTCGCCCATCACTAGTCATAGGTATTCAAACAAAGGGGTATATTTATCGAAGAGTGACGTTAGAGATCACCGCAGTCGACTAGATTGAAATAACTCCACTCTCTATTCATTTCTATGGGATTTTTAAAGGTGTATTTATCACGTACACAGGTTCACCATTTGATAAATACACCTTTAAAAATCCCGTAGAAATGAATGGAGAGAGGCAGCATTTCACACTAGCAGACTGTGGCAATCTCTAACACTACTCTTTGATAAATACACCCAAAGTTGTTATAAATTAGGGACAGGTCTTATAAGCAATAGAGAACGCATTAACGGCATCAATGGCATCAGTGGGGCTAAAGCAAAAGGAATGGCAGCAGGCAAAGCAGATATGTGGCATTAGTGATGAAGCTGGAGATAAGAGTAAAAAGTGTGTAAGATAGTTTGATGGAGCTGCTGCTGTTCACTGGTACCAGTTGTAGGATCTGTGCAAACAAAAACATTTTATGCATACAAATGTTTACACAAAATGTGCAGAAGCTATTTCAGTGAACTGATGAATGATATCATTTGTAAAATGATATTTGTACACTAATATATTCAGCAAGGCAGAAACAAACTTCCACGTTTGATTTATTCTTTTTTATGTGCCCTTTAACCTCTCAAAACACAATTATTGGTTAATGAAACCAGGCATTTTGGACAGAAAACAAAAATTAATTTGCAGATGTCAAACGCTAATTATCCTTACAAGAAAATGACACTGATCCTCTTTTGAACATTTGAATGATGGCCCGCTTAGATTTAAAAGATTGAAAACTTTATTCACACGTATTGTCTATGTCTTTTCATGGAGCTGTAAAGGGCTGGATTAATCCCTTGTATACTGTACACAAAGGAGGTTTCTATGCATCATTGATAATCACAGTGGCCCTTCATTCTGCCTAGGAGTTAGCTGAATTCAAAACCTTCCTTTCATAAGTACAAATCCTTGTTTTCATCTTTTCTACCTTCTCTTACTTTAGTTCACATTCAAATTCACATCACTTACGTTGGAACCTGCTCATTGTCTTTATTGAGAAGCAGCATTCCTTTTCTTCACCTTGCTACTTCAGCTACATGGCCCTTAAATATTATGCAATCACAATCCATAATTTACATGCCTGATGCAATACATTAATCCTATAAGTAATAAAAACATAAAAATGCAGCTTTGGAAGTAGGCTTGATTAAAAGGAATATCTATCTAGTCATACTTTAGAAATGTTAGAAAATGGGGTTATTTAGAGACACCTTGGATGCAAGTGCAAGGGACAAAGTGGCAAGTGCTTAGGGGCAAATTTACTTACCTCTCAAATTGCACCAGCGACGGCTTTGCTGACATTGCAACACTTCGGCAGGCGTAGATTCGCCAGGACAACACTAATTCACAAAAATCTGAATATGCGTCCAGGGTTCCGAGCACTTGCGAAGTTGCGCTAGCTATAATATGATAAGCAGTTCGAAGTTACGCTATCGATGCCTAATTAGCATATGGCGTGAAGTTAAAGTACAATGGACGTATATGTTGCAGTAACTACATTACACTACACAAGGCCAGGGAACCTAAATAAAATAAAAAAGAGGTGTTATATTGCCCTACACATGGTGCCATATGTTAGGAAATGTAGGGGGGAAGGAGAGAACCCCAAAAAAATGTACACTCTTTTTCAGCCTATCACCCTGTAAAAAGTAAAAGACATTAGTGTTTTTTTGGACTTAAAAAAATGTTCAACTTTTTTTTGAGGAACTCCTATCTACACATCGCCTGGTCTGAGGTGGCGAAGGCAAGTCTGGCGCAAGAGGTAATGTTCAGTAAAATCCGCATCTTAGTGAATTTGCGTAGTTACGTCCATTCACCAGTGCGAAAATTTGCCTGGCATTAGAGTGTGAAGTAGCGCTAGAGTTTATCTCCTTCGCTAGCGAATTTATGGCAGCGCCCGTTAGTAAATTGGCGAATTTACGAAGCAAGATCACGAATTTTAGCCAGTGTTAGTCACTTCGCCCTTTAGTAAATTTGTCCCTAATGTTAATTTTAAAAGTGCCAGTGGGAGTAAGAATGCCTTGTACTTACAACCTGCCATATGGTAGGCAGCCTGAACCACCAGCACTCCCTTACTTGTGCATTTGAATGATGTACAAATTAAGGGATGGGGGAGCTACATGCTCCCTCTGCCTGTCCCTCATGAATACAGCACTGACGAACACAGGCAGTGCTGTATTCGTGGGGTAAATTTAGGGGGCCCATTTACTTAGCTCGAGTGAAGGAATAGAATAACAAAAACTTTGAATTTCGAATTTTTTTTAGGCTACTTCGACCATCGAATTGGCTACTTCGACCTTCGACTACGACTTCGACTCAAACAATTCGAACTAAAAATCGTTCGAATATTCGACCATTCGATAATCGAAGTACTGTCTCTTTAAAAAAAACTTCGACCCTCTAGTTCGCCACCTAAAACCTACCAAAGTGCCATGTTAGCCTATGGGGAAGATCCCCATAGGCTTTGTAACTATTTTTAGGTCAAAGAAAAATCGTTCGATCGATAGATTAAAATCATTCGAATCGAACAATTCGAAAGATTTAATGGTTCGATCAGAGTAAAAAGTACAAAACCATGTTGAATTGCACCATTTCATTCATCTCAGTGGACTTCCCTGCCTAAAGCTGGCCGTAGATGCAAAGATCCGATCGTACGAATCCACGTCAAGCAAGTCAAAATTATACCACATGAGATTAAGGCCAAGGGGTCAATGTTCATGCTCCCACCTACTGTATGTCACACAATGGGCCACAGCAAACAGGATCCTTTGTCTGGCACCATTATCAATGCCGCTATGTATGAAAGTTGGCAAATTAAGTGCATTATATACTTTTTAAATGAGTTTCTTTTAAGTTTTGGTCTCAACAAAATGTACCTTAAAATTTTTATTTCCTGTCATAAGTAAATCTCTCTAGTATTAGCAGCAATGGTGAACTCCCCTGAGAGTCACAATTCAGGGAATATATATTACACCTAAAAATACAATAATTGGGAGTGCATATAAACAGTACTCCAGCCTATATGGATAGTGCCACCCCAAGCTTAGTGTGAGTCGCATTGCTATAAAACTATTATATTACTTACCGTATATCAATGTGTCAACTACAATACAACTGTTGTGAATACAATTGTAATTATGACCCTAAATGGCATAATGAAGTATGCACAGGCTTCAACTACTGTGACAACAATTTTCCAAATTAAGAAAACTGAACTCCAGCAAGAAATTAGTGGTTCCCACCTTATTTAGAATTTAATGGAGTTTCTAGTTCAGCTCAACATTTCTTTATATAAGTGCAATTCAGAGATTGCGTGTGAGCCCAAGAAGCTGCAAATCAACTGTATCACTAAAACAAATGGACTCCTGCAAGAAACAGTTATATTGTACATACTCCTGCAAAATCAAGAGATTGAATTAAATATCCCAGAATCCTGTTTTAGGGTTAAAAAATCAATGAAGCTGGATAAAATCCTCAAAAGTGACGTCTCTAATAGTTTCAGTTGCTGCTACTGACATTGCTATTACTGCCAGTAACTACTGTAGAAGAGCACTGAAGTACCCAGGAACTAGCAGTGCTGTTAACACCAACATGTAATATACTATTTTTAAAGTAAAAAAAGGATTTAACACTTAATAAATCTCGAATGTTTACAGCGTTTTTTTTTTAGACTTAGACGTTTTTCCACTCAAAATATATGATGTAAGTAACAGAAGATTGAGGAAGATCTATGCACTCCAGTGCACTTTGCCTGGTCTGAGCTGGTGAAGGCAAGTCTGGCGAAAGAGGTAATGTAACATCCATTCGCCAGAGCGAAAAGTTGCCTGGCGTTAGAGTGTGAATCTCCACTAGCGTCTATCTCCTTTGTTGGCGAAGTGATGCCTGCGCCTGTTAGTAAAAAAAGAAATCCCCCCCCTCCCAATGCACTCTCTTACTTACCCAATGTGAGTGGACGGGTAGGGCAAAGCACAAGCAATCTGGTGAGTGGAGGGAGGGCAGGTGGGGGCTGATATGTGTCTGTGTGTTGCGCCACTGATGCTTTTCTTTTTGTGGGGGGCCCGGCGTGTTGTTGTTACACCACTAAGCAGCACTTAGCTCCATCATAGAATTGAAGCTTGAAGGTAGCAATGTAACCAACGTAATACCGGTATGGAATGTGTTATCCGGAAACTCGTTATACAAAAAGCTGTAAATTACAGAAAGGCTGTCTCCCACAGACTTCATTTTATACAAATAATCAAAATATTATCTGTAATAATAAAACAGCAGCTTGTACTTGATCCAAACTAAGATATCATTAATAATCAATAGTTAATCCTTATTGGAGGCAAAACCAGCCTATTGGTTTCATGTATTGTTTACATGATTTTCTAGTAGACTTAAGGTATGAAGATCCAAAATGCGGAAAGATAAGTCCCGAGTATTCTGGATAACATACCTGTACTGGCCTTACAGTAAAGGCACATCAGTTTGTAAAGGGACTTAGGCTAAACTTATTTCCAGAGGTTTCCACTGGAGTGGATTCTAACAATGGCTTCTATATCCTCGACAGAAGCCGGGGACTCGAGTAGTAGAGGTACCCAGGTCCGAGCTGGGGCCTGAACTGCAGGGCAGACTGCTGAGCTGCAGGGAGACTGCTGGCCTGGTGACATGGAGCACCTCGGGGGAGACTGTGGGCCTAGTGGCGGACAAGATGGCGGCGTCCTCTCTGGAGCACAAGGTGCTTTCTTTTTTTTTGTGGTTTTTTTACTTTGTTTTTTGTGAAGATATGGACGTTGGAACAACTAAGGTCCAGGTCTATATTCACCAGACACTCCTTCGGTACAGCATTCATGCATATCTTACGATAAAGAATGGCTTATTGCACACACTACGGGATCTCGGCCTACTTCGGGAGCCGGATCATCTGACCGCGGTCTCGCCTGGGGCCAATGGTGGGAGGAGAAGCACTCTGAAATGGTGTACGAGGATGCGGAAGCACGGAAAGCAAGCAGGAATCCCTGCTAGGCTAAGAACTAACCCCAGCCGACCTGCTCTCCCGTCCATACTACTATCTAATGTCTGCTCCATAGAAAATAAAATGGACTACATTCTACTCCAGCGAACTACCCAGCGTGAATTCAGAGACTGCTTGTTCGTATTCACGGAGATGTGGCTCAGCGAAAGAGTCCCGGATGCTGCCATTCAGCTGGATGGGCTAGTCGCAGTTCGAGCTGACAGAGTTGCTGCTCTTAGCGGTAAGAATCACGGTGGTGGTCTGTGTGTTTACATCAACATGAAATGGTGCAGGAACTCTGTGCTTGTGTCCAGCCACTGCTCAACCACTGGTAGAGTTTGTTGTTGTGAAGTGCAGACCCTTTTATTTACCCCGTGAGTTTGCCTCCATTCATATTATTGGAGTTTACATTCCTCCCAGCACTACGAGAGGGCCAAACACGCTGGATCAGGTTTACACAAACATTTCCAGTGCGTACCGAGCAGAGCCCTGTCCACACTTTGGATACTCAGACCACATCTCTGTTATGCTAATTTCAGCATACAGACCACTCGTCAGGCACTCTAAACCGGTTCTGAAGCAGGTGAAAACATGGCCAGCAGGAGCCTGTCAGGGAGCCGGGAGCTCCCTCCAGGGAGGTTGTCAGGATCTAGGAGGAAGCCCTCTTGAGGGAACAAGGTCACGGTGTCCAAGGGGTTAATCGACGAATAATCAGAATCCAGGCAAGAGTTCAGGGGCAGGCAGATAAAGGCAAAAGTCCAAAGTCCAGGCAAGGGTCAAAGATAATAATCAGGAACAGGATTAGTGAAAATAGCACACAGGGAACCCAGGAAATACTTTGGGGAGGATTTCCTATACTTGGGCGCCATTCTGGCGTCTAAACTGGCTTTTTATTCAAATTTGGCGCCTTAGTGATGTCATTGACGTCCTTGTGCCGACGTCGGCGCACTGACGTCATCGCGCCGGCGCCGCTTACCCACGTGGCGGTCATGGGCGCCGCCATTTTGGGAGCGACGCCGGCAGGAGAGGACGCGCCGCCCGGAGCTCCTGGGCCTGCTCCGGTCGGCGATCGTTACAGAGCCATGACTGCTCTTCAGGACTGTTTTGAGTGCACTGACTGGAACATGTTTAGGGAGGATGCAACCTAGAGCGACTACATCAACTTGGATGAGTATACGTCATCTGTAATCAGCTACATCACAAAGTGCATTGATGATGTCACTGTCTCCAATTACATCACTACATGCCTCAACCAGAAGCCGTGGTTCACTGAAGAACCCTGCTGCCACCAGCACTGGACCCCCTACAGTTCGCATACCGTCAAAATCGCTCAACAGACGATGCAATAGCCACCACCCTTCATCTGGCCCTCTCTCATCTGGACAAAAAAGACACCTACGTTCGAATGCTGTTCATAGACTTCAGTTCAACATTCAACACTATCATTCCTCAGCTTGGACAGAACACCTCCCTCTGCAGTTGGATTCTGGACTTCCTGACCGACAGACCTCAGTCAGTCAGGATTGGAAACCTCATCTCCAGAACCACCACACTGAGCACTGGAGCCCCTCAAGGCTGTGTGCTAAGTCCTCTACTGTTCACTCTGTTGACGCATTACTGTGCAGCCACGCACCGCACAAACCACATCATAAAGTTCGCTGATGACACGACCATGGAGTGTCTCATCAGAAATAATGATGAGTCACCATACAGAGAGGAGGTGCAGTGGTTAGACTGGTGCAGAGCCAACAACCTGTCTCTTAATGTAGACAAAACAAAGGAGATGGTTATTGACTTTAGGAAGACTAGGAGTGACCATCTGCCACTGTACATTGACGGCTCTAATGTGGAGATCATCAAAAGCACCAAATTCCTTGGTGTCCACCTGGACCTCACCTGGTCCCACAACACCAGCTACTTAGCCAAGAAAGCCCAACAGCGCCGATACTTCATGCGCAAGCTGAGGAAATCCCATCTCCCACCATCCATACTCAAAACCTTTTACAGAGGGACAATCGAGAGCATCCTGAGCAGCTGTATCACTGTTTGGGCTGGGAATTGCACTCTCATGGAGTGCAAGACCCTACAGAGGATAGTGAAGACAACAGAGGAGATCATAGGTGTCTCTCTTCCTTCCATCGCGGACATTTACACCACTTGCTGCATCCGTAAAGCCACCAGCATTGTGGCTGATCCAACACACCCCTCACACTCACTGTTCACACTCCTGCCATCTGGAAAAAGGTACTGAAGCATTCGGGCCCTCACTACCAGACTGTGTTACAGTTTCTTCCAAACCATAAGGCTCCTGAATACTCAAGGACCGGACAGATCTCTCTCACACACACAGTCCATCTCACCTTACTATATACCACAACATTACATAGCCACTGTACGCCATTGTATAAATAAATAGCCATTAGATACAATTATTCTCTATGAGCACATCTGCACTTTATCATTCTTACTACTATCATATCACAATGATACACGCATCATGTCTGATGTTTAGCATTATTTACTTAACATATTACATTGTTTTGTTTCACTGTGTACTGTACAAACGTATATGGATGAAATTGCAATAAACTCTTGACTATTTTATAAAAGTGTTTCTTTACCAGAAGTAAATAGGACCATCATAAATAGTTTACTTTGACACATTATGGTGGCTTGCCTGTTTTTAAAAAAGTATGCATTTGCATAGATACTAAATTACTAGTGAAACAGGAGACCAAGGAATGTGCATTGATCAATCCCCTCTCTTAAACATACTTCTCACAATAGATTAAAATATTCACTTTTGCATCTCCTTTAATATTTCCATAACAAAAATTGAATATGAATATGAAGATTCTAAAGGGAGGTAGTATGTAATATGTTGCACAATAAAAACATTTAAACAAGGAATTTTTGTTCCTTTAAGCCAAACATCCTGCAGCTCTTAAATGCATAATCTATGAATAATGATCTGTCCTTTGAAAAACATGAATCTGGTAATGAAATGCAAAAATAAACCATTTTACAAAACCACCCCAGCATGTCCTGTTTTCTAATGAGGGTTTTAAAGAGGATTTTGAAGTTTAGAAAGGGCATACTTCTATGTGCCTCTAAAACAATCCAACTGCAGGCAATGAGTGATGGAAACCATAACATCTTAGTAACATTCAACAAGCAGAGGTCTAATCCTTGAAAGAGTGCAAGCAGAAGTGCTTTCATTGAAGTCTTCCCTCAAGCCCCCACATCCCAGCTTACAGTGGGTGTTATAATATCAGATTGCTTCCAGGGTTTGGGAAAATTGATATAGATATAGTCTGGTGCCAAGATACAAGACCCCAGGCTGAGAATCCCAAGCCTTAGTGTTCATCCGGAGGGATAGTGCCTAGTGAGAGTGGTAACTATCTCCTAAGTCTATTATTGCTGTTACTTTGATATATTGGATATTAGCTCACCTGGAGCACCTTGTACCCCCTGGAGGGAATATTGCTGTTTGAAGCTATCCTATTATGCCTGTGAACATCTAAGTACCTGTGAACTACTCCATTGCAACAGTTCTCTGTTAATAAACAAGTTTATGTTACTGCAAAGAAACTTGTCTGGCTGATTATCCTGCTGCATTGATCTACACCAGGTACCGGGAGTTGCAGGGAGTTGTACAGGTACATTGGGGGTCCAGGTCACACATCAAGCAGTTTTAGCCTGGTCACACATCGTCTTAATACACAGCAAAAGTACACTCAAGGGTGTGCTACATATTCATATAAATATACAGTATACATATATATATACAGGATATATATATATATATATATATATATATATATATATATATATATATATATATATATATATGCAGTTCTCTATGCTTTTTCTTCAAGGATATCTGCTTATTTTAGCCTGAGAATTTGCACTTTCAGATGGCATATTTTTTTTTATACTTTATATGGATTCACCAAGACTTGCCCCAAGTTATCAAGTAGTAAATTAAACCTATTACACAGCCACCAATACACCAAACATTTACAGCAAAATGGCAGTGGTGTAACTATAAAGGAAGTAGATCCATTGTCACATGGGGGCCAGGACAGTGGGGTAGGCTTTCTTGTTAGCATTAAAATCCCCCCCCCCCAGGGCTGGAGCAGATATGTGGGTGGATTTGGGGAGGCCCGGCACGTTCTTGTTATGGCACTGACAAAAGTCCACAATGTTAATATTGTTAAAAAACAGTGCCAGAAACAATGCCTTACAATTTATTAATATTATACAATAATATTTATATTAATGTATATAAATATTGTATCTAAAAGCAATCTGTGGATTACAATAATCGTGGTTTTCAGTCAATAATCTGAAAAAAATCAGAATTTTTGGGCTTCTAATCTGAAAAACTCTCAAATCACATATTTTCCGGCACCAGACTTTTTTCAAGTTAATTTATTGATAACAATATGCACGGGAGTTGGTCAAAGTGGTTTTAAGAAAAATAGTGAGACATTTTCAGATTTTAGTATATAACCCCCTTCTTAAAGGAACAGGAAAACCAAAAAATGAAATTGTGAGTGTGTTTATAGGTGACCCATTTTCCTACTGCTTTTCTATAAAGACTTTCTCAGCTGCAGTAAGTTTAATGGCACATGGAGTGTTTTGATTGCTGAAGTGCACTTAGGGAGAACTGTGGCAGTCAAAACACCCTTAATCACCCTTCATCACTTCCCATATAAAAACATGGGAAACAGTCTGTCTATGGCAGACACTGGCAGTGACGGAAAACACTGCCCATTTTTACTGTGGGCCATAGAGTTCAGCCTTGCCTAGGCTCCCGTTGTCAGGCTAGATGGCCACATACTTTGATGTAATTGAGGGATGTTTGGAGTTGTAACCTTTGGTCAGGCAGGCCCACATTACTGCATAACAAGTTGCAACTATTTGATGTATCAGTCAGTCAGCTATTGTTCAAAATATATAGAGCAGCAAATAAATGTTCAATCCCAAATCTCGAAAAACTGACCTTTAGGCTAGACTTTCAGAGCATAGTAAATGTAGAAAGTTGAAATCAGTCGGCTACAAAAGGATCTGAGAGCAGTTGGTAATCTAATCAACAGGCAAACAGATGTTTCTGCTCTTCCTTTCCATCTTTTTTTACTATCTAATATGAAATCTGAACCTTGAATGTTTCACTAATCCTGGGGTTTGAAATGATGCTGCATTTGACAAGCTATTAACTCACTGGGCCTACATAGGCCAAAGAAACCATATATATATCTACCTGTATATACAGTATAAACACATTTATAGAAATCAGTGAAACATATTAATGGATAAAAGTGCATGAAAAGTAACAAGCTTTTATGCTTACAGCATTGTTTGTTGGACAATTTGTTCCAGTAGAAACAACATCTCATCTGTACCACCTATCTTTCTACATGACATGCTTATATATCTGCAGTGATGGGTGTATAAATTCGGCCGTCATGGCTTCGCTGTGAATTTCTGCGTTTCGCCGCCTGCAAATTTTCTCGCAAAACTGAGTAACGACAAAAAAATTATTGTGCGTCAAAACTGACGAAAGCATAAAAATTTTGCACGTCAAAATTATTCGAACACCCATTGACTTTAATGCATTTGGACAAAATTGTCATGTGTATAAAAATTGTCGATTGCATCAAAAATTTCTCGCGAATCATTTTGACACTCATTGACTTCAATGCATTTCGCTAATTTTCGGGAAGGATCTGTCCATCACTAATCTGCAGACTTTTCATTCTTTATAGGAAGTTGGAACTAGTTTCCATCAATCACTGGTTGTGCATGATTGGGACCTTTACTTTACAATAATATGTAATTCTTAATATAGACACATTTTTGATCTGCAGGCTGCTGCAATTTAATTTGGAAGCAGAAGCCATGTGAGTTATAACTATATATATATATATATATATATATATATATATATATATATATATATATATATATATATATATATATATATATATATTTACACCTCCCTCAATCATACTGATCAAGCTGCTATGCTATCAAATATAACATCAAAATGAAAACTGAAAGCTATTGACAATACAGTATTTACTTTACTAGAGCCCCCCCCCACACACACACACTATTCCCTTGTAAACCATACAAAGTGGGTGTAATATATACTGTATATACACACACGCACACTTCCATTTAGTGAAAGCCAGCCTTGGACAATAGAAACATCATGTTCATTTTTATAACATGTTTGTTAAAGAAGAAGCAAGAACAAGTGCTAGCAGTGTATAGTATCTAGTAGAATTAAATCAAAGGCAACTGGACATTAAGGGGCAGATTTATCAAGGGTCAAATTTCGAAGTAAAAAATACTTTTAACTTACTTTACAACCATCGAAATTAAAATACTTCGACTTCGAATATCGAAGTCGAAGGATTTTTCTCCGAATTTGGGCATCGAATGATCGAAGTAAAATCATTTGATTGAACGATTAAATCGTTCGAAACGAACAATGCGACCGATTTTAGCGTGCGATCTAGCGTTTTTACTTCGATGTGTGAGGTCTTTGAAAAATGCATTAGAAGGTCCCCATTGGCTAACATAGCACTTCGCAGGTTTAATTTGGTGAACTATTGAAGTCCAAGTACTTCGATTATCGAATATTCGAATATTTGAACTATTTTACTTGAATCGAATTCGAAGTAAGTTCGAAGTCGTAGTATCCTATTCGATGGTCGAAGTATCCAAAAAATTACTTTGAATTTCAAATTTTTTTACTTCGAAAATTCCCTCGAATTCACTTCGATCCTTGATAAAACTGCCCCTTAGAGTTTTTCTTGAAAACGTTTCACCACTCATTTGAATGGCTTCTTCAGTTCAACGTTGAAGGATACTGCATGACTGATATCCTCACATTACAACCCCTCCCTGGCTTCTTAAATGGCAACTTAACCCAAACTTTTTAATACACACACATTTGATTTGTCACAAAGTGTGATTTGATTATTTTCTAACATACTATACTATATGCACTTTTTATTTCGTTGTTGATATTTGAAGAGATTGTATCTGGACCGGCAGAAAAAGAAAGACTGAAGGTTTAGCAATGCAGGTATGGGATCCGTTATCCGGAAACCCATTATCCACAAAGTTCCGAATTATGGAAAGGCTGTCTCCCATAGACTCCATTATAATGATATAATCCAAAATTTTAAAAATGATTTCCTTTTTCTGTAATAATAACACAGTAGCTTGTACTTGATTCCAACTAACATATAATTAATCCTTATTTGAAGTAAAACCAGCCTATTTCATGTTTACATGATTTTCTAGTGGTATGAAGACCCAAATTATGGAAAGACCCATTATCCGGAAAGCCCCAGGTCCCAATGATTCTGGATAATAGGTCCCATACCCAATCACACCCACAGTGGTTCAGAATCATTTTCTCTTTGTGGCTCTTTACTGCTGCACTGGAAGTTGCAGTGGTATCACTCCCTCTCCCCAGCAGCCCATCAGCAGAACAATGGGAAGGTAACCAGATAGCAGCTCCCTAATACAAGATAACAGCTGCCTGGTAGATATAAGAACAACATTCAATAGTAAAATCCATGTCCCACTGCGACACCTCCAGTAACTTTGAGTAGACAAAACAACAGCCTGCCAGTGCTGACTCTTTCTGAAAGCACATGACCAGGCAAAATGACCTGAGATGGCTGCCTACACACCAATATTACAGCTAAAAAATACACTTGTTGGATTAGGAATACAATTTTACATGGTAGAGTGAATTATCTGCAGTTTAAACATTATAATTTAGTAATAAATACAACACCATAAAAATCATGACGGAATCCCTTTAAGGACCATGGTGATTAACGTGAAAGTCAACCCCAAAATAAGCATTTGTTTAAAAGAAAACATAATTCTAAGAAAATGTGTTTATTAATATTAAAATATAACTTTTAAGCAAGCATTTGCTTAATCCATAGTACTTACTTTTTAAACAATGTTGCAAAATCTTATTTCCCCAGCAAAGACAAGTCTGTTAATCAGCTGCCTTGTCAGCTGACATTCCCTTCAAGGTATGTCATTTCTATGATATATTTAATCAAATTGGATCTCTTTTTTTTTTTTAATCATTTAGCATAACCAGTTTATAAAGGATAAACAAAATCTTAGCAAACTTTATTCAGCTGCAGACTCTATGCCACCTGCCAGTAAGACACCACAAATGATGTGACCAAGGGACAAAATGCAAAAGTATTTTTTCAATGGGCCACTAGATTATGAAAAGAACACTGATATGGCTAAAATATGCAGGAATTATTATGCTATTCAAAGAATTGTTGTTATGACTACTGCAGACTTTTAAAAAATGTGTTTACCTAATGAAAAATTAAATATTTTTTTGGTCCCTTTGATTATTAAAATTAATATGAATCATGCCTCCCCTTCATGGTTTCCAACAACTGACCAAAGGGTTTCATATGTTCGAGTTAAAGCAGCATGGTGACAAAAAGTGACAACATGTAAATAAATTATGATTTTAAAAGGTACAGGGTGAGATCAGGCCCGGATTTGAGGCGAGGCCACCAAGGCCCGAGCCTAGGGCAGCAAAATTTTAGGGAGCAGCATGCTGCCCAAGCACACCCACATTGGTTCAGAAACACTGGGAATGAGCAGGAGATACAATTGTTTTGTAAATCTCCTGTGTGCCAATTCCCTATTGCTCTGGTCCCAATGATGAAAATTTGAGTGAATAAAAGCGAGGGATCCGGAGTGACAAATGACAGCGGGCCTAGGGGTGCCCTCTATGTAAATCCAGCCCTGGGTGAGATATTAAGATCACTGGGTTAAAAGTGTTTATTGCATTTCTCACTTACCCTTTTGCAACCATGAGTAATTTTGTATTTATTAAAAGAAAGGAAATATTAGATTATTGCTAATTTCCAAGAACTTGATTCCCAGACAAAAGGAGGTATAGATTACTCAATTAAGATTAGCTTTAAAGAAGCAAAAAAATAGTAACCCCCCACTCTCCAACCACCAACCAATTCTTAATCTCTACCTACTGACAAAGTGCTCTGTGCCATAAAGGATCAGGTGCTGAATTAATACTACGTCATCAATGGTGTAAATTCATTAATGTCATTGATGGCATTGTTCAATAAAAATCAATTACATAAAGTGATTGTGCTGATTTAAAGGGCACCTGTTGGGTAAAAATGTTATGCCCAAACAAAGAAGCGGGCTAATAGAGCCCGCATTCACGTTGGGGATAACAGTATTTTTTTTTTTTTTAAATGCCCCCGCTAGCGCTACGCTACCCGCACCGGGAGGAAGATCCCGCAGCGAGCAGCCATGTCCGGTCACTAGCATGTGCATAATTAAAATCTGCCCCGAATGACTCATTATGCGCATATGCGTGACGTCACATGTGCGTTATGAGCATGTGAGTGATCAGACATGGCTGCTCGCACCGGGAGCTCCCTCTTGGTGCAGATAGCGTAGCTCTGGCGGGGGACATTTTTTTTAAAAGAAACTACTGTTATCCCCAACCGAAATGCAGGCTCAATTAGCCCACACCTTTGTCTGGGGATAACCCACAGATGCCCTTTAATTCGTGTTATGTCAATATCAATATTTCTAGGCCCTTGAACCCCACACGGGGAGAAAGTAGGATGCTGGGGACTGTGGTCACTGTTGTTACCTTTCTACCTGATAAGGAGAACTATTTAACCCTATAAGACCACAAATCCCTCAGTGCCATAGAGTGAAACAAGAAATGGAGAAGGTTTAAATGTGGTAAAGGAAAAACTGATAATATCCAGTATCTACAAATGGATTAAAAAATTCTATAAACCAAAAAAAGCAAAGATTCTGCCAACTCGCGTTTCGCTGATGCTTTATCAAGGAAAATGACTTTGTATTAACACTGAACAATGGTTCAGCTGCTGTCTACATACTGCTAGGGACCTCTAGTGGAAAATGAAAAACTTTTTGAGAAGAAAGATTTCAACCACAATTTGTGTAGATTGATGTATGTTGTGAAATACAGCACCCATCAACAGGTATGATGGAAGTGTTAGCAATGAAATAAAATAATTTGCCTATTTATCAGCCAGTGATATTTTCTGAGAAATGCAAATTACAAGGATACGGATTGCCATTAGCATGACATTCATGATTTGACTTTCAAAATAAATTTACAGGTTTGTTAGGCTTTCCTTCAGTTGGCAGACGCACTCTCTGGGTTGCATCCTCTGCAATACCCCATATTCCACCTACAGGTCAATAATCCTGATTAAACTATTGATTTATATGCAGCAGCTGGTTACCCTTTGCAAACTCCATTTCCTAGACAAAACTGAAACCATAAAGTAAAGCCCTAAATTCCCTCATTCTTCTTGACATATGCTATATGTTTATACATATATCTTTTAGATAGGAAAAAGAGGTCATCCTCTTCATATTTTTGACATTTTTTTTTACATGTGATATTATTTATTTCACCCAGCATGGAAAAGACTGAGAATAACCCAAATTAAGAGAGACATTTTCCCCACTTCCCAGTGGGTTGTAAATTACCCTTTTTGTCTGTAAGACTGACTATTAGGTGGAGCATTTTGAACAAGCAGTACATTACATTTTTTTTATGATTATGGAGACTTATGAGGACGATGACTGATAAAAGAGGAATGATAATTCTGTTTTGGAAAGTCTGAGTCCAGGAAACTTTGAAGCGACCTCTGATGATCTAATGGCGGTATAATTTGTTTTCTTTTAGATAAGAAAGACTAAGATAGATGGAATCATTATAGAATGATTAAAATGAATGTGATGTCATAGCCCAAAACATTTTTTTAATTCCCTAGTAGGTCGGTGCAGATGCAAACAGAGGTCAAGGTTAAATCATTAAAGAACCACTGAACCTTACAATTGTCTTAGGAAACTGCAGATAGTACAGAGCAACTACATTGCTGGCATAGTGTTATAGTACCTCTCTGTATAGGCTATGGAAAAGCAACTTGTTGCTGCTAATGCAATGCCTTGACTGTTTGATTACTTGGCATAAACCTTAAGTTTCTAGATTGTGACCTGTCTTACTATGGGATTGCAACATACTAAGAGTTAATAATGAAGGTTGGACAGCCTGAGGTAAGCAACATTACCTGTCCAGGTCAAAAAATCTTACCATCTGGTGGGTCAATCAGATACTGTTTAAAAATGGCCCTCTGTCCAGCGATAAGATCAGCATCTAATTCAGTGAAATACCATTGGTCATAGACTACACAAACAGCTCAATGTGGTCTGTGACAGGACTTTCTTTCTCAACCTGGAGGTAAGAATAATTGTACATTCACCTTTTATTGTTTTGAATAGCCAGCAGCCACATATGAGTAGAATAATGAGTAGCTCTTGCTTACCTTACATTCTCTTATGATACAGCCGAATTTTACATTACAAGTGTGATTGCAGATGGATAAAGAAGGTAAGTCATGGATTGCTTAGGGATCTTTGACTTAAGTGGCATAGGGCTGTTGGCACCAGGAAATGTCATAGTGGCCTTGTGTCATAGAATTACTTAAATCATATTTATCCAAGGCTTTCTTGCCTATTACCTTACCACCTTGTCTTAATTGAAAAGAGGAAATAATGAACTGCCTTTAGGTTAGGGCAATGACACATGTAGCGATCTTTCGCGGCGAGTCCCTGTGACTTTTTGAAAACCCATGATCCCAGTGACTGATAGTGGCGACATAGCAGCCGTAGGCCATGACAAATTGTGGGCTGATTGCATTAGGATAATCAGCTGCCGCAATTTGTTTCAAAAGTCACCGCGTCTCTTCATTACAAATCGCTACACCTGTCTTTGCTCTAATAGTGAAAATACAAACAGAACATTGTGCATGAACCAATTGCTCATGATTAATGAGCTATAAGAACATAAAGCAAGCTGGTCTTTGCAAGGAGTTTGGCACACAAATACATCATACTAAAAGTTAACTCAAAGGCGAACAATTTCTAGGTACTAAACACCTCAATTGAATGAACCCAGATTAAAAGAAAATTAAACAAAGAGACCTTTTGATACATCCATTCACATAGCTGCAACCCAAATTTCAGCTACCCCATACCTTCATAAAACTGAAAGTGACATCAGCGTAAAGCTAAAAATGAAGTTATCTATCTATCTATCTATCTATCTATCTATCTATCTATCTATCTATCTATCTATCTATCTATCGGTAAAGTCTTGCCATCCATGACCAGCTGATCATTCAGCCTATATTCCTATTGCTTTGCCTACCCACAACACACACAATACCCGCAGCAGGATGTATAAAGGTAATTGAATAAAACTATGCTAAAAATGTAAGTGTAATAAAGATATCTACCACAAGTGCAGGAATCAAAATAATGAAAAAAGGCTTACGTCTTGATTGGAGTTATAAATAATTTAGAAAGCTCCAAAGGAATACACTTCCCACGTAATAAACCACTCGATTTTTTATTGATGCAGATTTTTTTTTACAATCTGTGGTTTCATTGTTACTAAATTTGGCTTCTGTAATGGAAAGCTTGACTCGAGTGTTTCAGTGCATGCTGGGTATGCACTCTCTGTCGCCTATGAATAACTAGCTCTGGTTATTGAATCTTAAATAAGTGTGATGTATGCTGGGATGAAAGAACAGATTGCACACATTTTTCCGAGAAGCAATTTATAGAAAGGAGCAGGTGCCTGACCATGGAGAGAATATAGTGTATCATCATGTTCTTGGTTCTGCTTCTGTCAGAAGGAGCCATAAAACTTTTCTCTTCTTTCATACAGGAAAAATGTTTAGCCTCCTCTACCTCTCCAACTGAATGTTCTACCCTTCTGCAGGTTCTAAATGATCTCAAGATAACATATCCCTAACAGGTAGCCTTCATCACCAAGCATCTCAGTGAAATGTATTCAGCACTGGCCATGTGCAATTGGTGTCAGTACCCTGGGTGCCCTCAGCAGCTAGAAAAATGGAGAAAGAAAATAATATAAACTACAGGGCACTACTTGGTAAGCAGTCATATAAAAACTATGCATAAATATTAAATGGACTTAATTTGGAAAAAAAATATACATAAATATGTATAAATACAGGTATAGAATCTAGATTCAAAATGCTTGAGAGCTAAGGTTTTCCGGATAAGGGATATTTTTGTTATGTGAATCATTATAACTTAAAGGGTTTGTTCACCTTTGAGTTAACTTTTACTATGATTTAGAGAGTGACATTCTGAGACCTTTGCAATTGGTTTTAATTTTTTATTATTTGTGGTTTCTGAGTTCTTTAACTTTTTATCATGTGTGGTTTCTGAGTTGTTTAACTTTTTTATCCAGCAGCTCTCCAGTTTGCAATTTACCCAATCTGGTTGCTAGGGTCCAAATTACTAAAATGGCTGTGTCAATTTTGTTTGCTTAATTAGCTTAGTTAGGATCAAGTACAAACTCTACTCTGACCAAATCCACATGGGTTATTTCTCCTTATTTATCAATACATGTTCCGAAAATTTCCTGTGCGGGGAAAACTCGAAAAAATAGTGCAAATGGTATGAAAATTCTAATAGTACGAATTTTTCGGATTTTCCACCCGAAAATTCAAATTTTTTGGGGGATTTTTGCCCGAAAACAACAAAATCTTCAGATTATTGCATGAAACCCAACACAGATCAGGATATCTTCAGGACTTCCTCCATTGACTTATATACAACCTTGCAGGTCTGAGATGCCGGATTTTCAGATTCAGAGTTTTTCCATCCTCTGGGTATAAGTATAAGTATAAAAATTCTGATTTTATAGTAAAAAAAAACAGAATGGCAGTTTTCCTGAACCAAGGATTTGTTTTTCCTTCTAGAATGTCATGTGCTTGTTGAGAAAACAATGGCAGTCAGACTGTCTAAATGGAACCTTTAGAAATCAAAGCAATGTTCAGTGATGAAAATTTAGCAGGGTTTAAAAAAAAAAAAAAAAAAAAAAACCAGTGGATACTGTTTCTATATAAGATGAACATGAAGGACTTACACATCTGTGGGGGCCACAATCTCCCCTGTTCTACTACTATATATTATTGCATCACAATTTTTGGCAGTTACCTCTTTCTGTGGGCAAATGCACTCCTAATTAGCATTAAGTCAGTTGTGCCATCATTAGGGGTGCTGCATATGATATTTTTATTTATTAGCCAACTCTGTTTTTAGGGCATTTTTTAAAAAAAGTTAATACTGGCATAAATACACTCTAAATGTAGCTGTATAGATTAAATGGAATACACACTTCAGTAAACCCACAGGGAGTTTACCAGATGGTATTGGCTTATTAACACCATTTAGGCACCAATTTGAAGCACCAATACGCCAGTAAATTTCCATACCCACAGAACAGAATATGTTCCGCAGTGTAGCAGATACATGTAGCATCTGCTCCTCTGCTCAGCAGAACCAGGAAGCTGTTTATTTTCTAACATATAGGGGCAGATTTATCAAGGGTCAAAGAATACTACAACTTCGAATTCGTTTCGAAGTAAAATCATTCGAATATTCGACCATTTGATAATCGAAGTACTGTCTCTTTAAAAAAACTTCTACTTCAATACTTCGCCAAATTAAACCTGCTGAAGTGCTATGTTACAGAAGTTGGTCGAAGTGAAGGTTGATAATGACACATACATAGTGAGCTGTGACGTAGAATCATTATATTCCTCCATCTCTCATAAACATGGCTTACAAGCAATACGGTATTTCATGGAAACGGAATCGGATTGGGATGGTCAATTTATTGATTTCATGGCAGACTTGACTGATTTCTGCCTTAATCATAACTTCTTTGTGTTTAATGAAAAATTCTATTTACAAATAAGGGGTGTCGCCATGGGTGCGGCCTTTGCCCCCACATACGCCAATTTATTTATGGGATGGTGGGAGGCTAACAATGTATTTGGGGACCAGATGGCGCAATACAACCAACACATCTCTCATTGGTTTCGTTACATCGACGACCTGATGTTCCTCTGGACTGGTACTAGGGATGATTTGAGTGAATTCTTGCAATGCCTAAATGCTAACCATCTTAATATTAAGCTTAC
The DNA here is from genome assembly GCA_038501925.1 of Xenopus petersii. Taxonomy (NCBI): domain Eukaryota; kingdom Metazoa; phylum Chordata; class Amphibia; order Anura; family Pipidae; genus Xenopus; species Xenopus petersii. The sequence goes on along the minus strand of CM076675.1, from coordinate 103,195,380 downwards.
ACATACCATCAGCAAGGAAAGTATCGACTTCCTTGATATTACTATCATGATTAGGGAGGATGGTACCATTGGCACCGACCTATTTCGCAAAGCTACTGCGACAAATTCCATCCTTCACTTCCAGAGCCATCACCCATTGGCCACAAAAAGAGGAATCCCAGTGGGTGAATTCCTTAGGCTACGTCGTAATTGTTCTGACTTTGGTCTTTTTCGGCAAAGGGCAAGGGAATTAACGGAACGGTTGGTAGATAGAGTATACTCAAAGAATGTTATACATAAAGCCTATACTAGAGCAGTTAGGACACCCAGAGACTCCCTATTGAAGTCACGTAAACGCAATTTGCAGAATAACAGTCAACCTTTCAGATTTATAGGTACTTTCTGTAAACAATGGCCTGCCATTGATTCCGTTTTAAAAAAACACTGGCATATCTTACACACAGATCCGGTCCTTTCTACAATAGTAGGACCCCGACCTCTGACTTGCTGCAGACGAGCACCGAATCTTAGAGATCGGTTGGTAAAGAGCCATTTCTCTAGACAATCTAAGATAATGGTGAATGGAACGTCTACATGTGGCAAATGTAAGGTTTGCAAATATATGCATAATCAGAATCCGGTAGTTGACAGATTTGGCAAGAGCCATAAGATTACTGATAATTTCACATGTAATACCAATAATATCGTTTACATGCTGACCTGCCCTTGTAATAAAATATACATTGGCAAAACCAATAGAGCTATCAAAAAGAGACTGATGGAGTATATCCTTAGCATCGATAATGCATTGGATCTGATGAAAGCCCACAAAAAATTACCACCGGTAAGTCGCCATTTTCTTGAGGCTCATAATCACTCAAGCTCTGGTTTGAGAGCAATGGGCTTCTCGAGAGTGACACTGGGCATAAGAGGTGGAGATCTTGAATCAGCTTTTTTATCTAGAGAGAGCGAGTGGATATTTCTGATGAATGCTTTGAGCCCCAATGGTCTTAATGAGAGTATCACAATGAATATATTTATCTAACAATTCTGGGAATTATTACCCGATAATACAGGGTCTATATATTAATGTAACGTTCACAACGGGGAACCGCTGTAACTGAGGATAGCCACTCCAAGGGGAGTGGATATGGTGGACGCCCAGGGGTGTAGCCATAGGTAATTGTAGGCAAAGACATGATGGTGATGAAGTTATAATGGGTTTATTGCAGTCGGGACACAGAAACACAAAAGGCAGGAACAAGCAAAATGGCTGATCGAGGAATCCAGATGGTGAGTGAAAAATGGGGAACACAGGAACAAGGTACTCACTCAGGAAACAAGGTTTTCAGGAACAAGACATACAAGGTTTCAAGGTTCAGATTCAGGTTCAGGTTCAGATTCAGGTTCAGATTCAGATACAGATTCGCAGGTCAGGAACAAGCAGAATACAATCAATGACTCAGCCCTGAGCAAAGCTCAGGGCGGGGTTTATAAAGGGAAGGTGATTAGGAAATGGGAAACACATGAGGGTAAACGAGGTGGGTGGAAAACAGACTGTGAATGGCAGATAACAGAAAATACACACCAGAGTTCAGGATCAGCCCTGAGAGCCCCCAGTGGCTCATGAGGTAAGTGCTGCGAATAAGCAGAACAGCACTACCAGAGTTCAAGTCCCGGGCTGATCCTGACATTACCCCCCCCTTGAGGATCGACCTCTGGGCGATCCCAAGATCAAATGGTCCCCCATCCTTTTAAGTCCAAACACTGGGGAAATGGACAGAAGCCTCGCCAGAAACGAGAACAGGAGCTTCTCGAGGATCGACCTCTGGGCGATCCCAGGATCAAATGGGTCCCCCAGCCTTTTTAGTCCAAACACTGGGGAAATGGACAGAAGCCTCACCCGAAACAGAAACGTGAACAGGAGCTTCTCCAGGATGGGAAAACAAAACAAAGAAGTCGCTGGGGTCAGGAGCCAGATCAGGAACATTGGCAGAATTAGGAGCCAGGACATCACAGCCAGAGTCGGAAGCCAGGACATGAAGACAGACAAGACCAATACAGGCACCTATTAAAGGTGGCGGACCAGGAGCTTGGACACCCATCACGGGTGGCGGACCAGGAGCTTGGACACCCATCACGGGTGGCGGACCAGGAGCACGGGCACCCATCACAGGTGGCGGACCAGGAGCGCAGGCACCCATCACAGGTGGCGGACCAAGAGCGCAGGCACCCATCACAGGTGGCGGACCAAGAGCGCAGGCACCCATCACAGGTGGCGGACCAGGAGCGCAGGCACCCATCACAGGTGGCGGACCAGGAGCGCAGGCACCCATCACAGGTGGCGGACCAGGAGCACAGGCACCCATCACAGGTGGCGGACCAGGAGCACAGGCACCCATCACAGGTGGCGGACCAGGAGCACAGGCACCCATCAGAAACAGGAAGAGGCAAGCCAGGACAGCAATACCACCACTTACAGCAATAGGCCTGATAGAGACAGGGTTAACCGCCCTACCAGGTCCAGTAGCCGGGGAAGTAGTACTATCCAGGGCAGGCAGGTCCTCAGGCCCGGAGGCCAGGGCAAACAGAGCAGGAACTGGCTCAGGAAGAAACAATCGTCTGGGAGCTGGCATGGGAACGGAGTCTGGCTGAGCTGCGGGCACGGAGACTGGGACCGTCTGGGCTGCGGGCACGGAGACTGGGACCGTCTGGGCTGCGGGCACGGAGACTGGGACCGTCTGGGCTGCGGGCACGGAGACTGGGACCGTCTGGGCTGCGGGCACGGAGACTGGGACCGTCTGGGCTGCGGGCACGGAGACTGGGACCGTCTGGGCTGCGGGCACGGAGACTGGGACCGTCTGGGCTGCGGGCACGGAGACTGGGACCGTCTGGGCTGCGGGCACGGAGACTGGGACCGTCTGGGCTGCGGGCACGGAGACTGGGACCGTCTGGGCTGCGGGCACGGAGACTGGGACCGTCTGGGCTGCGGGCACGGAGACTGGGACCGTCTGGGCTGCGGGCACGGAGACTGGGACCGTCTGGGCTGCGGGCACGGAGACTGGGACCGTCTGGGCTGCGGGCACGGAGACTGGGACCGTCTGGGCTGCGGGCACGGAGACTGGGACCGTCTGGGCTGCGGGCACGGAGACTGGGACCGTCTGGGCTGCGGGCACGGAGACTGGGACCGTCTGGGCTGCGGGCACGGAGACTGGGACCGTCTGGGCTGCGGGCACGGAGACTGGGACCGTCTGGGCTGCGGGCACGGAGACTGGGACCGTCTGGGCTGCGGGCACGGAGACTGGGACCGTCTGGGCTGCGGGCACGGAGACTGGGACCGTCTGGGCTGCGGGCACGGAGACTGGGACCGTCTGGGCTGCGGGCACGGAGACTGGGACCGTCTGGGCTGCGGGCACGGAGACTGGGACCGTCTGGGCTGCGGGCACGGAGACTGGGACCGTCTGGGCTGCGGGCACGGAGACTGGGACCGTCTGGGCTGCGGGCACGGAGACTGGGACCGTCTGGGCTGCGGGCACGGAGACTGGGACCGTCTGGGCTGCGGGCACGGAGACTGGGACCGTCTGGGCTGCAGGCACGGAGACTGGGACCGGCTGGGCTGCAGGCACGGAGACTGGGACCGGCTGGGCTGCAGGCACGGAGACTGGGACCGGCTGGGCTGCAGGCACGGAGACTGGGACCGGCTGGGCTGCAGGCACGGAGACTGGGACCGGCTGGGCTGCAGGCACGGAGACTGGGACCGGCTGGGCTGCAGGCACGGAGACTGGGACCGGCTGGGCTGCAGGCACGGAGACTGGGACCGGCTGGGCTGCAGGCACGGAGACTGGGACCGGCTGGGCTGCAGGCACGGAGACTGGGACCGGCTGGGCTGCAGGCACGGAGACTGGGACCGGCTGGGCTGCAGGCACGGAGACTGGGACCGGCTGGGCTGCAGGCACGGAGACTGGGACCGGCTGGGCTGCAGGCACGGAGACTGGGACCGGCTGGGCTGCAGGCACGGAGACTGGGACCGGCTGGGCTGCAGGCACGGAGACTGGGACCGGCTGGGCTGCAGGCACGGAGACTGGGACCGGCTGGGCTGCAGGCACGGAGACTGGGACCGGCTGGGCTGCAGGCACGGAGACTGGGACCGGCTGGGCTGCAGGCACGGAGACTGGGACCGGCTGGGCTGCAGGCACGGAAACTGGGACCGGCTGGGCTGCAGATACAGAGGCTGGAACCGGCTGGGCTGCAGATACAGAGGCTGGAACCGGCTGGGCTGCAGATACAGAGGCTGGAACCGGCTGGGCTGCAGATACAGAGGCTGGAACCGGCTGGGCTGCCATGGTAACGGGCACAGGCAGCTTTCGGGGAGCCGGCACAGGCAGCTTTCGGGGAGCCGGCACAGGCAGCTTTCGGGGAGCCGGCACAGGCAGCTTTCGGGGAGCCGGCACAGGCAGCTTTCGGGGAGCCGGCACAGGCAGCTTTCGGGGAGCCGGCACAGGCAGCTTTCGGGGAGCCGGCACAGGCAGCTTTCGGGGAGCCGGCACAGGCAGCTTTCGGGGAGCCGGCACAGGCAGCTTTCGGGGAGCCGGCACAGGAGCAAGGACTGGCTGGGAAGCCGGCACAGGAGCAAGGACTGGCTGGGAAGCCGGCACAAGAGCAAGGACTGGCTGGGAAGCCGGCACCAAAGCTGGAGACTGGAGAACCGGCACCAAAGCTGGAGACTGGAGAGCCGGCACCAAAGCTGGAGACTGGAGAGCCGGCACCAAAGCTGGAGACTGGAGAGCCGGCACCAAAGCTGGAGACTGGAGAGCCGGCACCAAAGCTGGAGACTGGAGAGCCGGCACCAAAGCTGGAGACTGGAGAGCCGGCACCAAAGCTGGAGACTGGAGAGCCGGCACAGGAGCAGGTGACTGGAGGGCCGGCACAGGAGCAGGGGACTGGAGAGCCAGTCGTTGGGAAGATCCAGCTGGACACTTGGGTAGCCGATGCTGCTGCGAAGCCTCCTCTCTTGGGGGTACTAGGCACGGCAGAAGCCCCATTTTGGGAGGCACAGAACATGACAGAAGCCCCTCTTCTGGGGGCACAGGACAAGGCAGAAGCCCCTCTTCTGGGGGCACAGGACAAGGCAGAAGCCCCTCTTCTGGGGGCACAGGACAAGGCAGAAGCCCATCTTCTGGGGGCACAGGACAAGGCAGAAGCCCCTCTTCTGGGGGCACAGGATCAGGCAGAAGCCCCACTTCTGGGGGCACAGGATCAGGCAGAAGCCCCACTTCTGGGGGCACAGGATCAGGCAGAAGCCCCACTTCTGGGGGCACAGGATCAGGCAGAAGCCCCACTTCTGGGGGCACAGGATCAGGCAGAAGCCCCACTTCTGGGGGCACAGGATCAGGCAGAAGCCCCACTTCTGGGGGCACAGGATCAGGCAGAAGCCCCACTTCTGGGGGCACAGGATCAGGCAGAAGCCCCACTTCTGGGGGCACAGGATCAGGCAGAAGCTGGGCCAGTACTGGAGGTAGCTGTTGCAGAGGGGTAGCAGGACCGGGAACTGAAGCAGACTGCTGTGGGGTAGTGGGCCCAGAAATAGACTGCGGAGGGATGGCTGGTGCTGGAACAGGAGCAGACTGCAGAGGCATAGCTGGCCCTGGAACAGGAGCAGACTGCAGAGGCATAGCTGGCCCTGGAACAGGAGCAGACAGCGCTGGGGATTTCAAAGGCCAAGAAACTGGAGGTGGACGACCAGACACAGGCCAGATAGCAGTTTGTAGCTCATCTTCGCTCGAATCTGAATCCTCCCAGCCCACATCGAAGACTGAATCCTCCCAGTCATCGTCAGAGAGAAAATCCTGCCAGACATCATCACAGAAATGGGAGCTGACTTTTGCCTCATTCTCCCCACCCCAAGGGAGTTGTAGTTCCACATCGGGACAAGAAAGCATGGAGGGCTTTCCCAAGGGCTTCTTGTTGGGCTGAGTCATTCTGTAATGTTCACAACGGGGAACCGCTGTAACTGAGGATAGCCACTCCAAGGGGAGTGGATATGGTGGACGCCCAGGGGTGTAGCCATAGGTAATTGTAGGCAAAGACATGATGGTGATGAAGTTATAATGGGTTTATTGCAGTCGGGACACAGAAACACAAAAGGCAGGAACAAGCAAAATGGCTGATCGAGGAATCCAGATGGTGAGTGAAAAATGGGGAACACAGGAACAAGGTACTCACTCAGGAAACAAGGTTTTCAGGAACAAGACATACAAGGTTTCAAGGTTCAGATTCAGATACAGATTCGCAGGTCAGGAACAAGCAGAATACAATCAATGACTCAGCCCTGAGCAAAGCTCAGGGCGGGGTTTATAAAGGGAAGGTGATTAGGAAATGGGAAACACATGAGGGTAAACGAGGTGGGTGGAAAACAGACTGTGAATGGCAGATAACAGAAAACAATACACACCAGAGTTCAGGATCAGCCCTGAGAGCCCCCAGTGGCTCATGAGGTAAGTGCTGCGAATAAGCAGAACAGCACTACCAGAGTTCAAGTCCCGGGCTGATCCTGACAATTAAGCTTAAGATCATTTTGGCTTTGTTAGGCTTGAATCTCATATTTGGCTATGTTGCTATTACAATTTGGTCTTAGTGTAATGTCAATATTATATTACATTTATTTGGATAGTTTATAGTACACTATCCTCGAGTATTCCTCAAATATACAGTCAGGGAGTTGGTATGACCAATAAGCGTGTGTTTTTTCATACTGATCCTATCTTTACATTATCATGTCATATTTGCGATTCTGTACCCATATGGACTGTTTAATACAGGACCTTTTGGGTTAACAATGTCATCAAGTGTCAATCTGTCAGATCACACTTCCTTCTAACTGTTATACATATCTGTCTACTTTTGGCAACAGGGTTTTGCACAATGTCTCCGATTTTGTTATTTAAACTGCAGGTGATACATTGTTGCGCTTAGCCTGGCGCTTATAGCAGAATAAGTGGAAGGAACTGATGACCCGCAATCTTAAGTAGAACCGTTTCTGACAGTATCTGTCAACCGCTCCCCTGTAACGCCCAGCATACTCACTCGCTGCTGAGGCGCGATGCAGATTGCGTCACTGGGCTTTCCGATTGGCCCATTCGAACTTGTACCGGCTGCTTTGCGGTTATAAATAGGAGTGCAATGTCGGCTCTCCCCTTATGCCTTTGATAAAGCCCATGACTAAACGGGTGAAACGCGCGTCAGGTGCAATTTTAGCTTTGGGTTAGGCAGGCGTCTGATAGGGACAACGTAATCTAGCTGGGGAGAACGGATCGGGAGGGTACTTCTTGAGGGTGAAGGGGTTTGTCATCGGACGATCCGTGGGGTAAAGAATTTGCTAACACTATTCTGATAATTTTGGTTAACTAATAACCGCTGGCTACTCAGGCTGCTATTCAGGCCTCTATATCACAATCACTCTGCAGGGTGATTGTACACCTGAAGGGAGGGATCCTGAGGTGGGAGAAGGGGTGGCCTGTTGGGAATTGATACCTCTGTGATATGAATAATCGTCAAGAAATTGACAAGATTTATTGATTTGCTCCAACCAACCGTCACTCTCAGGGGACTTTATCCCTCCTACCCCTGGCTTATCAGTCGATCAGCCCCCTACCTAACCAGTGTTTTAATATTGCTATCTAGACATAGTTTTACTGGTCAATTAAAAGTTAAGTTTTAATAATCACTTCACTTGAGTGTTCACAACAAATGGATGGGAAGGTGCAATGTGATGGGTCATTTCTTTTTCTTCTTTTTGTACCATTAACCATTATCTGACCCTGCACACCGTCCTTTGCTTTGGATGGATGGTGCTCCCCAACTTCTAATTTATTTGAAGTGCTATGTTAGCCTATGGGGACCTTCTAGAGCATTTTTCTAAGTTTAAGTCGAAGTAAAATCGTTCGTTCGATTGCTGAAATCCTTAGAATCGTTCAAATCGTAAGGATTTAATCGTTTGATTACTTTGACCGCAAATGGGCAAATTCGTTGTTAAAAAACTTCGACTTCGATATTCGAAGTCGAAGTATTCCAATTCGATTGGCCGAATTTCGAAGCTTTTTCTACTTCGAAATTCGACCCTTGATAAATCTGCCCCATAGTGTTATATGTGAAGTGAAAGTGGTTGCATTATTTAGTTTAGTGCAAAAATATAACATTCAATTTGTTTATTAATGACCTGGAGGTGGGCATTGAAAGTACTGTTTCTATTTTTGCAGATGATACTAAATTGTGCAGAACTATAGGTTCCATGCAGGATGCTGCCACTTTGCAGAGTGATTTGTCTAAGTTGGGAAACTGGACAGCAAACTGGAAAATGAGGTTCAATGTTCATAAATGCAAGGTTATGCACTTTGGCAAAAATAATATAAATGCAAGTTATACACTAAACGGCAGTGTGTTGGGAGTTTCCTTAAATGAGAAGGATCTAGGGGTCTTTGTAGATAACACGTTGTCTAATTCTGGGCAGTGTCATTCTGTGGCTACTAAAGCAAATAATGTTCTGTCTTGCATAAAAAAGGGCATTGAAAACATAATTATGCCTCTTTATAGGTCCCTGGTAAGGCCTCATCTGGAGTATGCAGTGCAGTTTTGGACTCCAGTCCTTAAGAGGGATATAAATGAGCTGGAGAGAGTGCAGAGACATGCAACTAAATTGGTTAGAGGGATGGAAGACTTAAATTATGAGGGTAGACTGTCAAGGTTGAGGTTGTTTTCTCTGGAAAAAAGGCGCTTGCGAGGGGACATGATTACACTTTACAAGTACATTAGAGGACATTATAGTCCTATATATATATATATATATATATATATATATATATATATATGATTTTTTGGACAGACATAATATCAAAGGCTATTGTGATACTAAGAAGCTCTATAGTTAGTATAGGTATGGGTATATAGAATTTAATTAAAGTAGGGAGGGGTGTGTGTATGGATGCTGGGTTTTCATTTGGAGGGGTTGAACTTGATGGATTTTGTCTTTTTTCAACCCAATTTAACTATGTAACTATATAACTATGTAACAATGTTACAAATTGTAACAACTTTTCCACAGTTTACAGACAACATACAGGAACTACATAACCCACAATGCATTGCACTGTGATGTTCCATTCCTTATTGAAATCGCACGTGTAGGCAATTGTGGGGTCTGGACGATGCTGTTGATACAAAGTAACAGTAGTCAGCCAGCTCAGTAAAGTAGTCAGACAGATCAGCTGGAGAGCACGGGGCTAGGCTTCGGGAACTGTTCCAAACCATTGAAAATCATGAAAAGTCTGCATATTTTTAAATTGATGTATATTGCAAAGTTGTTTGAAATTATGTTTACTTAAAAGCTTAAGTTATGTTTGTGTGGAGTTCCCTTTAAATTTTTGGCCTTATAATAACATGAACAGTGGCAACCCTCCTAGAGGTGCAATAAATGTTATCTTGCTGTGGTCATCTGTTTTTGCTCTGTAAGGATCTGGCTTAACTACAATGTATGCTATACCCTTAAGTGCAATAGTTTATTCTACTGTTGGAGGAGGGCACACTAATAGAGGAGCAGATGCACCTGTACTTCTGAATGATTGACCCATACACCTGTCAGGAGATGCTGAATGCGCATGCTCTTGTCAGCGAACAAATAAAAGCTAAATATTTCCCTTACTAATTGTTCCATCCCACCAGTGGTGTAACTACAGAGGAAGCAGAGCCTGCGGCTGCTGGGGTCCCAGGAGGTATATGGGCCCCATGAGGCATTCATTTATAGACAGTTTCAATAACTATTTGTAAAACAGGTCTACACGTATATTACCAATGTAATTTTGTTAGCAAAGGTGGGCCAATGAATATTCGGGAAATGAAATGGTGACCAAACCACACATTTAGGCAGATAAACTATAGCTGTAATGTCCCTTTGTATCACAAGAGGGCAATCTGAGCACTGAGATTCGATTAGCATTGTCTGGGCTTCTCTTCAGCTAACGAAATGTAGATTCCAGCAGCCTATGGCAGCCTCCCCAAAATGTCTGTGTGCTTCTTTCCTAGCAGAATTGCTGCCCTTGCCTGCTTGCTTTGGGTATTCGTCTGCAGCGCATGCCCCCACCCCACAGCTATGTTATTGTCAATTCAGTGTCTTTGTCAGTAACTAACAAGGTGGAGGAGGAACTAGACAGTTCTTCCACAGAAGATCCACTGCCAGCCCCACTGGAGGATACCATCAGCATTTGGAAACAAAGCTACCCAGCCTCTACTTTCAAAGAAGAGGACAGAGAGAAGAAGCCCAGGCCTGTGTCAGTCAGATCCAAGCAGATATCTTCTCCCTCCAGAATGTTCTCGTACAAGAGAGAAAGTAATGTGGCCACAGAGAGCCCCTCTCCTCCTCCTCAAGCAGCAGTGGCCCACTATCAGAAAATGGCCAGGGATGCCAGGCTCCTTCCCACCACCGCACATGGGGTTTACCGTTTTCTAGCCACAATGTCCACACACGAGGCGGTAAGTGTATTAAGGAACCTGTACATGCCAATGGAAATACACATAGCATTTCAGCTCCAGTTGTGGCTGCTAGAAACTCTACAGTTACTATCTTGAGATTTGGAAGTTCTAGTTTAACTTCATCTCAAGGTGGGTTGGACACCATTTACATATAATTGGTCTGACACCATCTTTTCCTATACTGTGCACCCAGTCCCACCACTGGAGTCTCTCCCAAGAAAAAAGTGTTCTGGGGATGTTCTATCCAGCTGTTAATTTGCAGAATTAGTGGGTAGTACCCTAGTTTTAGTAGAATGGAGGTGATTTAATTTCCATCTGAAACTGTGGGGCTGCACAAACTATATATGTTTACCTCCGCAACATGCACAGGCAGTGCTAAGCGCTCTCATTAACTGTTGAATGGTACACATCCCCAAAGCAATAACTCACATGCAAACAAATTCTTCTAAGGATAGCTTTAAATAAAGTTAACAAAGTTAACATTTTGACATTTTGCCTTTTTAGTACTGGTTTGTGAACGACAATAGGGAGCATATTTATAAAGCTGTTTTAAAATGCAGTTTACATTGTCAGTTTTATGCTATGTGGTTTTGGCCAAGTAATGTTTTTATGTATTCGTTTTGATGAATGCAAATGAAAAACTAGGTGAGAAATGATGAGTAAAACATTACAGCTTTATAATTATGCCCCTTATTTGGGACTCACCTAATGCAAAGTTTAACCACCACAAGCTTTTGCCTTAAGGGTAAAGCCAGACGAGGAGATTTTGTCGCCTGGTGACCTATCGCCACGTCTTTTGCGCGACTATCTCCCCAAACTGCCTCAGCGTTTTTTCCCCATAGGCTACAGCGCAAAATCGCCTGCGCTAATGCAACTATTGAAAATATATCACCGCGTGTGCATTAGCGCAGGCGATTTTGCGCTGTAGCCTATGGGGAAAAAACGCTGAGGCAGTTCGGGGAGATAGTTTCGCAAAAGGCGTGGCGATAAGTGGCCAGGCGACAAAACCTCCCCGAATCTCCTCGTCTGGCCTTACCCTTAAAGACTGTAGTTCTTTGTAGTTAAAAACGTTTTGGTCCATTTTTGGTGCCAAGAAACATGAACTATTAATCGCTCAAGTGTTTCTGATGCATTTGTTTGGAATACACTCTATAACTGTTTTGCTATAAGTGTATGTTTACAGTAAAGCCTACTCAGTATGTGTTCTGAAGTATGTTTACAGTATCGTCCACAAACTGAAAATGAACAGATTGAGCAAGCAGCTGTAATGGCTCTTACACAAGAGTGTTCCCCTGCAGGAAGAAATACAGTCCTGTATTTTCCTGTTGGTTTGTCTCTGCAGAGCACAGGTGGAACCCAATCTAATGCATTATAATGTGTTCTACCTGCATTTGGCACTTGCCTGCACCCTAGTGAGTACAAACTAATAGAACAGACTGTGGGTGTAATGTAATAAAAGGCAAGTTTGCCCAGGAGCAGTGACTTAGTGCCTTTTATTATATTACCTCTGTATCTTTTCCTATATTTCCCTGTGGTTGTGGTGGAACATATGAAAGATCCACTGCAGGGAAACACATGTAAAAACATTCATGTTTAAAAGCTCTAAGGACAATGGTGCATGTGGAAATTCTGCCGCTTAGAATCTGGGATTTTAAGAGCCTTGTGGTATGGCGTAAAAATCACTCCATGCACAATATGTTGGTCACCCCTGTTCCCCAGTGAATTTCATTGCTACATTTATTCTCTGGCTGGTGCTCCTTTTTGGAAAAATGCATGAGAATAGTAAGTAAGATGGCAGCACTGCTTTCTTTTTTTTCCCCAGGGCTGGTGAGGGTCTGTCAATATGTTATGTACACCCCAAAGAATGGGGCTTTCCTTGTCTTTTAAAAAACTTATGCTCATCACCACATTGTTTATAAATGGTGTACAAGTTTATTAGTAGTGTGAAGATAGAATTAATCAAGCAAGTACCTTAGATAGGGCTAGAATGACATGGTTCCAAATCACACATCAAGGGAGTACAAGGGAGTTTCATTTTCAAGCCAGTTGTTTTAAACCCTTAGTAACAATAACACAATTCCAAGCAAAGCATGCTAAAAAGTTAAAAAGACAAGGCAAACAATTTGAATCATGAAACCGTTTTCTCTCAGTGGAAAAGCCAGGCAGCTGGAGCTCGTAGGGATATCATCACTCCACATGTATGTGGAATTCATAAGGTGTTGCATCATTTAAGTGTGAGCTGCATTTAGAGGCACCAATGTTCTGACAAGAGCTTACTAACTGGTCCCTCCCACTGTCAATAACCTGAAAGCAAATGAAGGAATATTATTAGCTATTATTATGTACAGGACAAACTCCCTACAGTCTTGCTGTTTATAGGAAACTGTAACAAGCTAATTAAATTAAATATATATTTAATGCTAAAACAATGATCAGTTTATCCTCTTACTGCTTTTGTTTCTTTCCTATCACTGGGAGTATAGCCAGGCCATGAAGAGCAATAGTGCAGGGAGCATTTTGGTTAAAGCTCCAATTAAATATTGACACCCATCATAGATTGCTACCTATTGTGTGAAATAAAGAAACTCCTATATGCCATGAGCCAATCTTCTTAACAGTGTCAAAGGTCAATTACTTTTATGAGTAGAAGTATGTATTTGCTGTATTCCCTATAAATACAGTACCTTTCCATCATCTTCTCTGCACCATCCTTAGGCTAAAACAATGAGTGATCACTATTGCCCTATGTTTAATAAGATAGTTTTTATGAAGAAATAAAGCTTCTCTTTAAGAAGGCAATACATTTTTTTTTCAAAGATGATACTGTTTCATTACAATGGTACTTTATGTAAAAAAAAGTTCTAATAATTAACATAAAGCTCATGTTCTGTCTGATGTTCCAGATTATTTACACAACTGATTTTTTTTCCTTTGTTTTACCAGATTGCAGACCTACCCTTTGGACATGTTTTATTCACTAGTGATGGCCCAATGGATAATGATACAGGTGACCCTTATGTCAGCTGAAAGGCCAGCTTTATCTCTGATAAAGAATCCAGTAGCATCGCTGACATTTGCAGATCTGGATGCTGACTTGTGCAAGTATATATAATTCTATTTGGCTGTTTGCCAGAAAAAAATGATACACCAATGTAAAGGAGACCTCTCCCTCCTTGCAACAATAGTCTTTGTTACCCTTCACACTATGCAAGTCATGGCTGTGCAATTGGAGGCCTGTTTGGCACATGTGGCCATCCAAGGGGATTCTAAGCACCCCCAGCCTACTCAAGGCTCCCTAGAATTACCTAAATTACATCATCATTTCAATATACTATATTTAGTATACTGTGTTAGGTTAATGTCTACAGCATATACCATACCCAGTGATTCACTAAAATTTAACTCTATATCAACTCTATATATAAGCTTAATTGCATTTAGTCAGATGAGCTGGAGCTCTTTAATTTTCTTTTTTTTTTTACCTACAATTACAGTATATAAAACCTGTGTTCTCTACTCAATGAAGGAGCATAGACGAAGAGGATGATTCTCAAACCGCTTCCCTAACCCTCACAGGCCAGATGGTAATTGTGCCACCAGAAGAAGCAGACTTCGCTAAAAAAAACATTGCCACATGTATTCTGTTTGGTTTTAGTCTCTTTTATTGTTATAATTTGTTATAATTGAATGGCCAGTTCATCTTCACAGATAATAAAACAAATGATCATTGTTTCAGTTGTATTTCAAAATAGTTTAGTTTCCTTTTTCCCTTCGTATGTATCTTAGTAGCAAGTCAGTGAGTCAGGTTGCCTGTAGTTTAAACTATTTCAGTCGTACATTAGATTATACATTCCTAAACAGCTGCAGGTCCTTCAGTCCTTGTCAAAAAAGCATCTATTACAACTGGCACATTTTTGAATACTGCTGTGAAAGATATCTTCTAATGGAGAAAATGTTACAAACAGTTTAGAAGGCAACCTTGCCTACAGAACTTGTGGGAGGGAAATTAACTAATTCATGAACAGGTGGTCAATGAAAAGGGTTTTGGGTTGAACATATGTTTTGCCTGTGATTTTTATATCTTGAGCTAAACGGGGAAATTTGGAGATTACCCCATGTCTGGTCCACCCTTTGTTGTGACTGTTTTGTTAGCAGGAGTCCATAATATATGGAATTATTTGTGAATTGATAATTTAATTATATACACTGTCAGAACTAAACCTAGAGTAGATTGCAGGGCCAGAACTAGGGGTAGGCAGAGTAGGCACGTGCCTAGGGCGCAAAGCTGGGGGGGTGCCAGGCACGTACCTGCTCTGTCGCCTACCCCGTGTCCGGTCCCGTTTCTCCCAGGCTGGCGAGTGTAATTTTTCAGGAAAATGCGCTTCTGCGCATGCGCGCTGGAGTGCAGTTTCGCGCATGGGCGCTGGAGCGCAGTTTCGCGCATGCACAGTTTCACGCGCACTGAGTCGGCGCCGTGGCCCGCCAGGTTGGCTAGGGCGCCTGGCAGGGTTGGGCCGGCTCTGGTAGATTGTCCAGTTTAGTACAATAAATAGCTCTTCCTCAATGATAGGCAAAAATTATGTTTGGCACAAGTCCTGTTCATTGAAATAATGTTGAAAAAAGGGTATACAGCTCTTTTAAGCCACTATCTTATGATGTGTGTCAGTCACCGATTACCTGAGAGGAAATAATGCAGTCTCTAATTGTAATTCTAGTTGTATCTAATAGTAAAGTTTTCATGTAAAGACTTTATTTATATAAAACAGTGTGTAACTTGTGGGCTTTTATGTGACTTATTTTTATAGATACCTGCAGTGTTCAAGGGTATATACAAAGGACAGGTCTGTGTTCTTCCAATGTACCATGTTTCCCTCCATCCCATGTCTTCTAAGCATTTTCTTAATTAGAGAACAAAGCACCAAACCAGTTATAGGGATTGTTTGACTTTCAGAACAAATAATTCCGCCGGCCGGTGGAATTATTTGTTCTGGAAGTTTGTGGGTTTCCGAAGCCCTCTCGGCCAGGCACCGGGCAATATATGATTTGGAGAGCCAGGGTGTGCAAGCTGGTAACTATATCTGTTTCTATATTGTTTGACTTTCAAACACATTTTTGCAGTTCTGTTGTGTAAGGTTCCGCACCAAAAATATAGACTAAAAATACAGTGACTGCCTCTGACATGTAGGGATGTAGCGAACTGCCGATTTGATGTTCGCGAACGCCGTTCGCGAACACCGGCAAAAAATGTGAACGTTCGCGGACAGTTCGCGAACTTCGAACACCCGCTAAAATCGTTCGATTCGAACGATCGAAGGATTTTAATAATTCGATCGAAGGATTTTTGTTCGATCGAAGGATTTTCATTCGAATCGAACGATCGAAACCATTCGATCGAATGCTTTTCATTCGATCGAATGCTTACAATCGTTCGAACGAATGGAAATCGTTCGATTTTTAGCGGTCGAAGGAATTCGAATGGTCGAATGGTCGAACGAATCGAACGCGAACCCAAATTGGCGAACGTCGCATGACGTTCGCGAACATTCGGCGGACGCGAACGGTCAAAGTTCGCGCGAACAAGTTCGCCGGCGAACAGTTCGCTACATCCCTACTGACATGTTTGGATGTCATGCTACATCAAACACATCATCTTGAACACCCATAGTGGTGATGCAAGAAGAAAATGGCTTTCAAAACTTGGTGAGGTTTTGTTTACTGTTGTATTTGCTGCTGTAATGAGGAAATTGTCTCCGAATTCTGGCTGGCTGCTAATGAAAATGAAGACAGATCACATCCATGTAACAGATTGTTATGGCAAGGCTTTCACAATTAAGATGGAAGATTACTACAGAGCTAAGTCTGTATGACATTGTGCTTCTTCGGTATTATAAAGCATGGAGGATATTAATGGCCATGTTTCTTTAAATGTGAGAAATTCCCTATATATAGGAGTTTTTGAATTCAAACAGAAAAGATATGCCACTTAGAAGCATGTTTTACGTTCACTTTATTACCTGTAAATGTTCAGTGAAGTATAAGGAAAGAAAAAGATTATTCTGCATAGGTATCTGTACTTATCTACATATTTGTATTATTTAACCAAGTTGGTGCTGCATACTGCCTCCTCCACCAAGGTATTCTCAGATATAGGTGAATCAAGCTACAGATATATTGTAATTTCAGAATTCATAATTGTATGCAATTATGAGTCAGTATCAATAGACAGTAGCCAGACGTAAGGCCCCTAAAATCCTGCATGTTGCCTCTAAATACATAAGCTGTATCCTACATTTATGGAAATACATGATGGCACCTGTTTGCTGAAAGAGAACCTTTGGGATAACAAAGACCACATGTTTTTTAGGCATCATACTTTTCTGTAGTGCTGCCTAGTCTTTCTCAGATCAAATAATACATTCCTGAGCGCATATAGTTGTCAATTACTCAGTTGTATGAATGTGTGCATCATCTGCTTTTTTTAGGCCTTATTGCCCAGCAGGTCTAGGATGGCCATATGTCATTTGGCAAAACTATCGGTCAATGCTGGGGCTAATGATGACATCCAATGTGGCCATTTGACAGACATTCGGTAGATAAGGAATGCATTGCAAATTGCATTTACATGCTATGAAATTTGAAGGGCATTAGATTATATGATTACTTTTCCCATCAAGAGTGTGTTGGGAATATTCTTCGTGCCTCCTGGTTATAAAAAGTGGAATGGATTAAACTTGTAGAAATGTATTATCTGTTTTATGATACAGTTCTGAGGTTTGAAAGACAAGGCATTAAATTAACATTAATTGCAAAATTCTTGTCTTGTTTCTCACTATTATTATATTTGTGTGGGGGCAAGAATGTAAGAAAATACATTATTAGGGGGGCATTTACACTTATTTTACAGTGCTCAGTCAACATTGCCATTGTGTACTGTTCAGTTGATATTATATGTGACCGTTTACAGTAGAGTTGTTGTTAATAAACAGAGGTATAGAAGCCCTACAGCACAAGAAAGTTTTACCCTTATCTGCAACATTCATTATGTTCTTGGTGCAATAGTTCTGCTGTAGATCTGAACATAAACAATACCCAGGTAAGTCATTGTCTGTTTTGTACAGCGCCAACATAAAATTAGGTACGTTTTTGTTTTATCTTGTAGATTTCAGTAAAACTTTTTGTAAAGTGTATGAGATTAATTGATATTGTAACATGCAGGATTGTGCATTAGGACTAGGAAATTTTACTTTACTACATAATCAGTCAGCAGTTGTGTTTAAACCATCACTGACTGCATGTTGTGCAAGGTTTAATATTACGTTTTTTTATGATGAGGGGGAAAACCAAGTCAAATTAATAATCTGCATATAGAGGCTGATTTGAGTGATATATAACTGATCGTTCACAGGTATCAGTGCAGTGATTAGATTCTGTCCAATATTCAAATGGTTGGTAGAATAGAACTGATTTCTGTGCTTGGCTGATGGCCTCAAAGTAGAACTGTCCATAGAAACAGATATGTATTCTACTTTTCCAGACTTTCTGCTTCTCTCGTCCAATGAATTTCCACTTTTAACTCCACTTCCCATTAAATTAAAATATTTAACATTAACGTATATCCTAACTACTAACAGTATACAGTCCTCTATATTAAACAGTGGTGCTGTTTCCCCCCGGACTCTCATCCCATCACGCACCTGATGGGATTGTACCCTGGCCCGCACCCCATGTCCCTGGTAGTTACGCTATTGCACTACAATAACCAACAATAAAGGGAAACCAAACGTGAAATCACTGGGGGTGCCTGATATAATATATTACATTATTAAATATAATTAAGCCATTTATAGGGCACTGTCATGATTATCTGTTTGTGTACTTGACATATATTACTATTGTAGGTGTTAGCAGTGACCTTGTGCAACAGTTTCTCAATACTCTGAACTACACATAAGGGATACATATAATTACAATTTAAGCACAGCATATGTTCAATAAATCCATAACATTATACTCCTAATTTTGATGTTATGCTATTAGCCAAACTCCTGATTTCACCTCATGCTAAATATCAGTGTAGGGGACTGGTAAATAGTTTGATCTTTTATTGTGCAGTCCAGTTAAGTTTCCTAAGGGCCCATTAGTTATAAGGAATGCTCATAGTTTAGCCACAAGATGGCAGTGTGCTAAAATATGTATGTGTGAGCCAAGCAGTCTCAAGGCTTTTGCCAAAGATTTCCCAAAGGGAAGAGTGTCCAGTAGCACAGGCTCCACAGAGGAGTGTGAGTGGGATTAGCGTGAGTCCATGTTAATCGTTCCCCAGAAGTAGGAAGTAAGGGGCATGTTTACTAACATTGGAGATAAATATCTGGAGAGATTTCTGGAGATGTTGCCCATAGCAACCAATCAGATCTTTGCTTTTGTTTTCTAACTTGGCTGTGGCTGTTTAAATCTAATTGCTGATTGGTTGCCATGGGCAACATCTCCAAAAATCTCTCCAGATATTTATCTCCAATGTTAGTAAACATGCCCCTTTGTCTCTCAAGTAACTGCCCTAAAAAAAGTTATGTTCTGTGCCAGCCATGCTCTGAACTAGGGGTAAGCAGAAGAGACAAGTACCGACCCCTGTTCCAGGCACGTGTTCTCTCCACTGCCACTGGTCACCATCACTTAGCTGTGCGCTCTCCCACCTCCCTGTGTCCTCATAAAGCATGCATGCTCCATCATGTGTGGGGGAGGGGCAATATGGCCAGCCTGGTTGCCTAGGGCAGTCAGTCCGCTTTGCCCGCCACTGGTGCCAGCAATAAATGGTTTAATAGTCTGTAGATTGTGTGCATGTCCAGTTTTAATGGGATAGAATGGCAACTCTAGTAGCGGAGTTATCAATGCAGATGTAAGGCAATAGCAAATTGGAGCTCGCAGCAAGAACAAGGAAAGAGTGCTCAGCTTTGACAGAAAACATTTTTTGTAGGTACCAGGTGCTTACTATTTCACCCCAACTGCCTAGGCATAAACAAACATATAGGGGCAGATTCACTAAAGGGTGAAGTAACTAACAGTAGAGACTTTTCACCAGCATTGCCACCCGCAGGGACATCGCCAATTTACTAAGAGGTGCAAGCGCCAATTCGATAGCGAACGGGACCGACGCTAGCGTTCATTCACACTCTATCGCCAGTCGACTTTTCGCTCTGGTGAACAATCGTTACTCCACAAATTCACTAAAGTGCTGACTTTACTGAACGTTACCTCTTTCGCTAGAGTTGACTTCGCCACCTCAGACCAGGTGAAGTGCTTAAAAGAAGCTAAATCTTCCTCTTCTGTAATTTACATCAAATCCTGTGTGCCGAAAATGCATTAAAGTTCCAAAAACACTAGCGACTTTTCCTTTTCTGAAGCAGAATTTCCTGAAAAAGTCCTGCCAAACTTTTTTGGGTAACTGGTTTTCTCCAGACATTTCATAACATATTGAACATTCATTTTACAGTGAGCTCATGTGTAGGGCATTATATTAACTCTCTTGTCTTTATTAAGGTTCCCTTGACATGTATTTGAAAAAGTAGTAACTTCAAGCATTTGCACAAAAGTAATATAAACAATTATACCAGATGTCTTTTACTGCTTTAAGTGAATTCATTCTCATTTACAAAGGCGGTGTGTGCATATGTGCAGCACATTTCTTTTGTATAATTAATAAATGGGTGCATCTTTTGTAAAAAGTGCATTAGCATACTCTGTGGAATAGCAGATGGCCCTATCTTGTTTTATTGCTTGCCTTAAAAATAGACTGTTCGACCCTGCCTTTTGGCTAACATATTATTAGAATTGCATACCTAATGTAGCGCTTGTATGCTAACCAGAACACACACCATGTAAAACACAACTGTGCAGGATGAACTATTTAGTGCTTCATTATTAAATAAACTTTCATTGTCTTTAGCACATTTAACATTTATGAATCAGGGTCGTGTGTAGGCCAACAGTTGGACCACAGACCATCATGATCATATCCAAAGCCTAATGTAGTCTTCATCAAACAGGATCATACATCTGCCAAGAGCCATTGACTTGGCCCATATCTGCAGCGACAATCAGCATGTATACGGTCAGCAGGAAGGTGAAGAGAAAATGCAGAGGCTTAAAGAGAGAAGGAAGTAAAAGCCCGGATATGTGGCAAAGGTCCTGGCCTAGGGCAGCAAAATTTTAGGGGAAGCATGCCACCAAGCCGCATCCTAAGGAGCACTGGGGACTCAAAGCTCCCCAGTGCTCTGGTGTTTGAGAGCTTGCTAGTGTGCACGGGGGAGGGGTTGCATGCGGTAAGCAGTTGGCGCTGGGACCATGCGACCTGGAGGGGTGCGTGTGCGCGAACCACCATCGCTGTGACCATGCGGCCTCAGGGCGCCGTTTTGTAAAATCCAGCCCTGATTGTACACCTGCTGCTAAAACCACTGTCACATACTTCCCATAGAAGCTCTGACTTCTTTTAAACAAGTGCAGTGTTCCTGGACAGAATAGGTGAACCCATGGGCACAATTTTCTGCAGAAATGACACCTTCAGAGTTAGTTAACATAAAATGCTTGACATAGTTATGGAAGATTTTGTAAAAATCAGTTCTGCAACCTATCTACTGAGTTATTTCCATTTTTGCTGCAGGGAAGATCTGTACCTCCAAAGATACCCCAGTACAGCAGCTCCCCATCTTATTTTCTGCTGATTCACTGGCAGTGACGGACTGGGCCGGCCTCTTATGGGCCCCAACCATAAGAAAGCAGTTACGCTGCAGCGCCTCCACATAAGCGCGATGTGCAACGGCGTTCGAGCAGGCATGCACCACACCAGTATTCACTGAGGCGTGCAGAGGGATCATTGTTGTCATTGAGAAGCCTAAACTTTAGCCTGGTGCAATAAGTTCTTTATATAAAATATACCATTATTTTGGATGGTTAAGTTTGAACCTCCCTCCAGTTTATCCAATGTGGCTTTACCGGGACTTAGGGCTGAACTCCACGAGCATTTTCTGTCTGATCATTTCAGAACGACAAAATGCAGGCAACAAATCGGATTTAGTGGCACGTATGAAAATATAATGGGACTGAATGAGAAATCACAGGTATAAACTACACACAATACATACCTCCCAACATTTTGGAAGTAAAAAGAGGGACAAAAATTTTTTTTCCGCATGTAGCGCAGCAATTTTTTGACCACACCCTTTCTGTGGCCACACCCCCTAATTACCATGTTTGTTTTACAAAATTTGGCAGGTTATGAAAGTTTGAAAATATTTTTCCTTATCTAAACTGTGTTTTTGTGTCTCAAAATTGTTACAGAGTATCTTATTTGCACCTGTTAGTTGTTCTGGGCTCTCTGCTAAACGCCAATTAAGTGAGAAACTTTGTTTCTTTTTCTGGCTGTTCAGTGCAGAGAAAAGAGGGACTTTCCAGTACAAATGTGGGTTGAGCTGTCAAAAGAGGGACTGTCCCTACGAAAAAGGGACAGTTGGGAGGTATGCACAATAAGACAATGGGATGATATGTAGCTTGTTGCGTTCATATTTGACAGCCCTGTCGGAATGTAGTTTATACCTTTTTTTGTTCAGTTCCATTATATTTTGACGTGTGCCACTAAATCCGATTTGTTGCCTGCATTTTGTTGTTCTGACATGATCCGACCGAAAACGCTCGTGGAGTTTAGCCCTTACACTTCACTGGCAAATCAGAGCACTGGAAGTTGAAGATGCAGGTACCTGAGCTCCCTGACTGAAGTAAATGCATTGTTTAAAAAAAACAAACTTGTAGGGGCCCTGGCCACCAATTATTTTAAATAACTTATAGGGGCCCTGGCCACCAATGAATTTTATTTATAACTTGTAGGGGACCTGGCCAACAATGTTCTTTTTTTGAACTTCATGTTTTAGCACTTGTCTCTTATGTGGCCTTTTAACCAGGCCCGGACTGGCAATCTGTACTTTCGGGCAAATTCCCGAGGGGCCGCTTTATATTTAGCTGAAGTGGGCCGCGGCCCGCTCGCAAGATTTTTCAGAAGTTGAACATGCCCAAGAGCGCAACTGCTCCTTTAAATGCGCAAAGCTGGGCAGAGTGGGCGGTGATTCTTCAGTCACAGAAACCGGAAGCAGAGGCAGCGCCGGACTGCTCCTCAGTCCCCCGCACGGCAGGCTCCTGAGCTGCCTGTCTGCTTATTTATTGCCTTCTGCAGCCAGCGGTGGGGAGAAGCAGCAGACGCAACACAGAACTATACTCCTACTTTGTTATGCTTTCAGTATCCTGTAGATTGACTTCAACTACTGGGGGAGGTGCAGCTTTCATCTTTAACTGTATATTGAATGAAATAAGTGAGTGGCCAGTGTAATCTAATTTTTTTATCATGATCCTCATCAACTGTGAGCTGACTGTAATATTTAGCAGCTTTTATCACGAGATTATAGGTGAAACCATTCTATTCTATGTATTGGCTGTGGACAAGAAATAAATGTTTTGAATGATGTGACCCTATCAAGTTGTGACAAAATAAACGACAGGAAACATAAGTTAACCCCCTCACTTCCTTCACCTTCTAAGCTTTCATGTCTTCTTCTTTTACAAAAAGGAAAGTACCATCTAAAAATAAAAGGTCCCAGTAACAAATAAAAAAATAAATTGACAAAGCAACAGTAACAGTCCCAGCTGGGAAGTGACTTACTTACCTATACTACCCATTTTAGGCTCATTATATCATTTATAACTAAACAGCAACTAAAACTGATGTTGATGTATGACCTTAAAAATATACACATATTTAAAGTGATAAACATATCACATAAAAATATAATCATTCAAGTACTCTCTACCAAGAGTTAGTTTGTGTTGAGATCTCCCAATTAAAACAGCAAACACAGAAAGAGCAAGTATTCCTACGAGTTACATTATTTTCAATGCCCACGCACTGTGTGACATAGGTTTTAGTTGGACTGATGTAAATGACAAATAACTGGGTGCCCCTGCCCTATTGTAAATGATAAGGATATTAGAAGTCACTGAGGGGTTCTGTGACCATATAAAGACACAAGGCTGCAGGCTGAGTTATACAGGGAACTCTGAGTATCACTCATGTATTATAAGGGATAATGTACCCCCTACTGTAAATGATAAGGATATTAGAAGTCACTGAGGAGTTGTTCTGTGACCATATAAAGGCACAAGGCTGCAGAATCTTTCACATATTTTACATTAATTACACTTAAATGCACATAATTTTTTGCAGTTTTAACTCCAATATATGAGTGGATGAGTTCAAGACCAATGCATGTTTACATATGGGCTGCTTTGATCTTTTCGCCCGGGCTGCTATTTACTCCCAGTCCGGCCCTGCTTTTAACGATGTGTGGGGGAGGGGTGACAATAAAATGTCTGTGCGGGCTGATGGTTTGAGGTATAAGAATTGGCCAAATGCACATTTTCCAAATGTTGCCAAATGAATGTAATCTGAACGTTCATGGCATACAGCCATTAGGTGGGCGCCACCCCAAGCAGAGACACTAACGCTGGAGCTACTGAAGGAAGAGGCTGCGCGTTTAGAAAGAGGAAGGGGAGGAGTCGCTGCTGTAAAGGGAAGTTGAGTTAGAGGGAGGGGGAAGCTATGTACTGGGCACAGAGACTTGGCACTGACAACAACACATGCACTATCACACGGGTACATTCTTCTTGGGACGCCGGGCTGCACGCAAGGTACAGAGGTTAAGCTGAGCAAAAACTACACGGCTGCCAAGTGCCTGTTGCGCGGATATCACTGGCGACGGTGGGCAATGCCGAGAGGCTCCATCTGACGGGACCATATCCAGAGATCATTGTGTGGGGCTGCTTCTCCTGCGTGGCGCTGCCAACCTTTCACTGCTAGTATTTGGGCTGCCAGGGTGGGATGCTCCGATGGCTGTGCCTATACTCGGCGCTGTGCGCTCTGACCCACGGCTCCTCGGCTCGCTCCCTGGAGTGGTTCACTGCTCTGGTGCGCACCGAGTATATCGAGCCGCTGACTAACAGCACAGTGACGGGCAGCACGGAGAGCGGTCGCTATGGGGACAGCTCGCCCAAGGAGAGCGTGCAGGGCTTAGTGGGATACCCTCGGGACCCGTGGCAACTGGAAGGCTGTCACCCGGACACCCAGTATATTGTTCCAGGCATGCCTGCAGCGGCGCCGGACTCGGAGTGGACTCGGCCCTGGATCGCGCTGGTAGCTCGGGGCGGCTGCACCTTTAAGGAGAAAGTGTTTAACGCAGCGAACAGGAGAGCGGCATCTGTGGTCATCTATAATGAGGCGAAGAGTGGCAATGCCACCGTGTCCATGTCACACCTGGGTAAGTGGCGTTATACTGCACTCTACAGACACCTGACATCAGTGGCGTAACTAGACCTCTGAGGGCCCTGGTACGTAAATTTACAACTGGGTCCCCCTACGCGACACCGACCCCCCCATGCATTGGACTGGAACAAAGTCTCCCATAGACTCCATTATAATCAAATAATTAAACTTTTTAAAAATTATTAAAATAATATAATTAATCCTTATTTGAAGCAAAACCAGCCTATTGGATTTATTTAATGTTTATGTGATTTTCGAGTAGACTTAAGGTATGAAGATCCAAATTACAGAAAGATCCATTATCTGGAAACCCCCAGGTCCTGAGAATTCTGGATAACAGGTCCCAGACCTGTATTAAAAGGATATAAGCACAGGAGTCTGAAATACATTTTTACTCTGTTAATGACAAGGGTTAATCAGTGCAGCATTAAAGGGGTCGTTCACCTTTACATTAACTTTAATATGGTGCAGACGGGGATTTTGTAAGAAACTTTGCAGTTTTTTTTTTGCGGTTTGTGTTATTTAGATTTTTATTTAGCAGCTCTCCAGTTTGCAATTTCAGCAGCCTGGTTGCTAGTGAACAAATTACCCTAGCAACTATGAATTGATTTGAATGAAAGATTGGAATATGAATTGCCAAGAGGCTGATTAAAAAAAAAAAAGTACCAAAAACAATAAATGTTAGCCTTACAAGTCATTGTTGTTTATATGGGGTCAGTGACCCCCATTTGAAACCGGAAAAGACTCTGAAGGAGAGAAATAAATAGATATTAAAAGAAAAAAATGAAGACCAATTGAAAAGTTGGTGAGCATTTACCATTCTATAACATACTAAAAGTTAACCTGAAGGTGAACCTCCCCTTTAATGTTACACTAAAGTTAAATGTTACACATGTTGGGGCCCAACATGTATTGTCTCTTCAACAGTCACCTTGCAAGGGGCATCAAGTATTCAACTATTTTCAACTTCAAGAACAGGGCTTACCGGGCATATATCTAACTTTCACACAATGTACTCACTTAGCTTGGTGGCCTAGGAATTGGACTGCACCACTTTCTGCTTCCTTCTTAAGACCAGAGCTGCCAGAGAGGGGGTAGTTGCAGGGCCCAGGGTTGGACTGGAAGTTGGGGGCCCACTGGGTCACACAAACCTACGGCCGCACATGAGCCATATTTTTTTTTTTGGGCCCGGCAGATCAGGGGAGGTGCAGCACACTCAGGCACCTAGCTGTCATATCTATGAAAGGAAGGTGACGTGGTCCGCTCCAGTAATTTAAGTAGAGTCTGGCCAGGCAGTGTAGGCTGTTGCCTACTGCTCTAAGCTAGTTTGCTGCGCCTTCACTGATCTGCGTGATGAAGGCGGCGGCCAAAGCCAGGATGAAAATTGGCACCGCAAGTGTGCTCTGCCGCAGAGCGCCGCCGGAGGAGAGCACTGTGGATGACGTGGCCCCATCTGGACTACTTCTCTGCTGGATTGCGGCCCCATTGTGGGTGCAGGGGCACGGCTCCGCCCAGAAATCGGCAGTGTGTGCAAGCTCCGGGGGGGCCCTGAGGGGGTGCGGGCCCTGGCCCAATTGCACCCCCTGCTCCCCCGGTAGTTCCGCCACTGCCTGACATTGTTTTGTGTGAAGTCTAATCTGATCCTAGAATCCCTCCCCTCTTGTCACTGCCACTCAGCTCAGTAATGTTTATATCATCTCACAACCCCACTCTCTCTTATAATTCCTTACATCTCCGATTCACCCTTTTCTACTTCTCTATGATATTTCTCATACTGTTCTGCTTGTCACTTCCACATTTCTAACCCTTTCCCTGTTTCTCTTGACACATTCTATAGAAACCACAAAACCAATTGTACACACATACACACACACTTATATATACATCCACCCACCCCCCCTATACATACAGCTGTGGTCCCACAACTGTTGATTCTAGAACCTCTTAACTTTTATCCTCAAACTACCCTTCTTCTTTCTTTAAACTGCCACATTGCAGAAACCATCTTAGTTAGCTTTGTTGCCGTCACAGCTGTGATGTCAGATAAAGGTCCTGTCCTGCTCTTGATTTTGTCCTGGATTGTTTATTCTAGAGTTTTTCATACGTATTGGGATTAAGTGCACTTTTTGTGCAACAGTGTTAGCTGGGGCCATACTTAGTTAATCACAAGGTTATAAATGTGTGAAACTGTGGTTATCCAAAATAATGTGTCCCTCATGTTGATCTTACATTTAGCTCTATAGGGTGGCTATCCAGAGAGTTTGGGCACCTGAATCTGTGTTGAATCTAGATACGCTTTACTTCTAATCTCAGAATGTTATTCTTCTACCATATTGCAAATACCAGTGTTTTCAGGTCAGGTGCACTTCAGTTTATGCTGCAGTAAACCATTGAGCACCTGGGGATGGAGGGATCAGGGACTTGCTGGTAACAAGATGTGAGTTTTCAAGTGAATGTCCTGTTCTGTCTATTGACTCCTACTGTAGCCTTTGCCTTTTGCCACATTTCCAAGTAGGGATGCACCGAATCCAGGATTCGGTTCGGGATTCGGCCAGGATTCGGCCTTTTTTCTGCAGGATTCGGATTCGGCCGAATCCTAATCCTAATTTGCATATGCAAATTAGGGGCGGGGAGGGAAATTGCGTGCCTTTTTGTCAGAAAACAAGGAAGTAAAAATGTTTTCCCATTCCCACCCCTAATTTGCATATGCAAATTAGGGTTCGGGTTTGGTTCGGTATTCGGCCATATCCTTCGTGAAGGATTCGGGGGTTCGGGCGAATCCAAAAAAGTGGATTCGGTGCATCCCTATTTCCAAGCATTCACACATTACCTAACCCTTTCCTCACAGTTGCAAGATGGTTTTGACATTTACCTTAATATAATCCATTACTGTCTCTTTAACAGATGTGAACTGGGTAGTATTGCACCAGTGTTCAGACAGTTAATTTACACTAGGGAATGCAGCTGTTTAAATACAGGTCCCAGCATCCAAAACAATTCAAGGGACCCTGGAGGCTGTCATATTAGACATTTCTGCATAATTCAGATTACTTGTTTAATCTACTCCATGTAGCATGCTTACTCTGCAGAATATATATAAACATGGTTATGATAGAAATGAACACACATCTGTTCTCCCAGTCTTCTGAGTGAATTGAATGCCAAAGACAAAAGTGAAGTAAAGCTTCCTTTTTGTATATTTGATGCATACAGGCAAGATATTGATAGCAATCGTTATAACTCCAGTAAGTACAACATGTCCATCATCATCCCCTATTATTCAGCACTGTACAATAAACCCATGTGAATTATTAATCATTTGGGTGAGTCTTATTATAATGTACTCTTCCCCTGTCATCCAGAGTGATGGCTAAATGGTTGCCCCCCTATTACCAGAAAGTACTAAATAAATAAATAACAGTACACCTTGAATTATTGTTAATTAAAGGGGTGGTTCACCTTCAAACAACTAGTTGTTTTCAGATAGTTCACCAGAAATAATGACTTTTTCCAATGACTTTCGATTTTCTATGTGTGACCGTTTTTCTAATATTGAAGTGTCACTTTTCACCTTCTGAAGCAGCTCGGGGGGGGGGAGAGGTTGGTCGCTGACCCTGTAAACTGTTCTAAATTGATACATTTAGTTGATACATTTCTTATCTTTGTCCCTGCTGAACAGAATCTCTGGGTTTCATTACAGGCAGCTGTTAGAATTGATACAATAGTTGCTAATACTACAGAGAGATGCTGCTGAGAAATTTATCAACTAATTGTTGCAAAATTGTAACCGTTTAGAGTCTACGCCTGAATTACTGAGCTGCCAGACTCAAACACCAGAGACAGACATTCAAAAAAACAAACAGTAAAATATAAATAATGGAAAGTAATTGAAGTCTTTATTTCAACAAATAAAAAAAAAAACAACAAACTGAATTGAAACAACTGAATTGAAAAAAGTGTTTGGATGGTGAACAACCCCTTTAAGCATATTGTATTTTCTTTTATTTTTCCCCCTTTTGTAGGAGAATACAACAGATTATTCCCATATAGAGGTCTAGTGGTGCTTTACTGTTTGTGTGTTCTGTATACAGGTATTGGATCTGCTATTCGGAAACTCGTTATCCAGAAAGCTCAGAATTGCAGATTGGCCTCCCCCATAGACTCCATTTTATCCAAATAATGTTTAAAAATGATTTTCTTTTTCTCTGTAATAATAAACAATAGCTTGTACTTTAACCAAACTTAATATAATTAATCCTTATAGAAATCAAAAAACACCCTATTGGGTTTATTTAATGTATACTTGATTTTGTAGTAGACATACAGTATGAAAATCCAAATTACAAAAAAATCCAGTATCTGAAAAACACCAGGTCCCCAGCATTCTGGATAACTGTTCCCACCTGTGCAGTGTTTGGGGGATTTTCAGTATTTACATAAGGTGTACAAATCAATTAACATCTTCCTGCATAAATATGCTTGTTGTCTGTTTACAAAAAGAAAACAAACTTTTAAAATATTAACATTAATAGTTCAAGCTCTTGTATTGGTATAGCTCCCAGTATTTAAGTAATGCTGGTTGTTGTATGTCGGTGACCGCAGCTTGTACAGTTTATTAGGAATACAGGTGTTATTGTAAAACATCACATCACTAGATTTACTTGATTTGCTGTTTGAGTGGCGTCTGCCCAGGAAATTCTAAAGACAACAGCATTATACCATATTTAAAGCACTTACATGTTTTCTACTTGTGCAATAACTGTATACCTCAGGAATATGAAAAAACTTTTTTAGAGTTTATAAGCAATTCTTTAATTTTGGAGAGAGTGTGATTAGTGGTAATTTCCTGGCTATAGTTTGTCTTGGTAGAAGTTGGCTTTTAAACAAAAAAGATTCTTTCTTGTGTTGCTTATCAGAATTGACAGTTGATCAGACCTGACCCCCTGTTCTAGAGGTGCTTGGAGAGTAATAAAATACATTTGTGAAAAAAATAAATAAATAAAAGCATTTGTGATTTGTTCTGTAATTTTGTGGGGAAAAACACATTATTGCAGTTATTG
This sequence comes from Xenopus petersii, assembly GCA_038501925.1. Classification (NCBI taxonomy): domain Eukaryota; kingdom Metazoa; phylum Chordata; class Amphibia; order Anura; family Pipidae; genus Xenopus; species Xenopus petersii. The sequence goes on along the minus strand of CM076675.1, from coordinate 103,165,467 downwards.
TTTTATTTTTGCACAGCAAGTATCTTAATAACAGGCTTGTTCTTGGTTAATATCCTACAGGTATTTAGTGGGCTGTTGTCATGTGATCTTGTATCTCTGCTATACAACACTATATAAAAAATAACTTGTTTTCAGAAATGTTGCTGTGTACACACAGTGATTCTGCCAAACATTGTAAATGTTTCTCCCCTGTGGTCCTATTTATTTTATTTAAAAAAATGCACTGATGTTAAGTGACCTATGTTTTATATTCAGTCATTGGCACAGTGAATTTCTGTCACAGGCCCTTGTCTTTCAGATAAAACATTATTAATATTAAAAAAATAAGATGCAAATAGTCTCTGTTTTATATATTTGTTTAGAAGTAGCCTATGGGCAATGTCAAACAGGGTGATTAGACGCTGAGAAATCTCCTCCTGTACGGACGACAGAAAGTACCTCTTTTAGGAACAGCGAGTCTGAACGGAATCAAGGAGAAGGTGTTTTTGGGCATTTCGTTGTGTACAAAAAGTGATTTCTTGTGTGACATTATCTTATAAAATTCAGTGGCATAACGAGATATTACTGGGCCCACAGCAAATTATTTTTAGGCCCCCAAAATGTCTAGAGGTTGACCTGTTCTAATTAAGGCCTCATAGGGTCCCTATACCTCTTGCCCCCCCCCTGCAGCTGCAGGGTCTGCTTTCTCTTTAGTTACACCCCTGTGATGTTACCTGCTGTCTGACAAAATTGCAGTGACTAGTCTCCTTGTTGTAACAAAAGTCAGCCCACAACATTCCTATTGTTTTGGGGTTTGTTGCCAGGGGCTATAACAAGTGTCAGTTTATCCCTGTCATTACCGCTTGTTTTGGTTTCTTTTGATGCTGTATGCTCTGCCCTGATAAGCAGCAACAAAAACCTGTTACTGGTTGCATACCCAGACCTGTTTTTTGGGGCTGCTGTCTGTTTGATCCTTTGGTGTTGAGCAACATTTTAATCTTACAAGACTGCTTGTATAAACACCCTTGTTTAATATAGCAGATTTGCCTCCAAGATTCCAGATGACAATCATACTGGTTTTTCATACTCTGTTTTCTGGGTTATCTTGCTCTCTACTTGGTGTGTTTGGCATTGTCATGAGAAAACATTCATCTGCAGTGTGGCATTTAGTAGGTGTTTGGCTTGCCTCCAAGAGGCCGTAAACAAAGCATATTATAGGAGAAGACAAAGAAACGAGGAAACATCTGGAATCTGGGAGGCGTCTGACCTAAATTCTTGGATAGTGACGAGGATGTAATTTGTTTTTTTTAGAGACAATAGGACTCTTTTTGTCAGAGCTGTCTACTATTCTTGGCTTTCAGATAGATGTGCACCTGTAAAACAGAAATAGCTTTCTTTGTTTCCTTGGTCGCAAGCTGTATATTATACCCATAGAAATACTGCAGCTTAGCCAGATACTAATAGTAACTATTAATCTCCCACTGTGACATAATGATTTAGTCTTATTATTTTACCATGCTGGAAATATGAGCATGTGGGCATTTAATAAATATCTTTCTCTTTATATAGAGATACTTATGTACACAGCAGTGTACAGCCAAACAATAAATTAATAGAACAAACTACCTGGGAATCATCACCTTAAGAGTAGAGGCACACAATGCTATTTGGGGGAGATTAGTCGCCCAGCGACAAATCGGCTCTTCTCCAGGCATCTAATCTGCCCACAATACCTTCCCGATGTAAAGTCGCTGGTGGGATGGCACTCGGAGCACTTCGTTTTTTGAAATCACCTGTTGAATAAACTCCCCAGTACTTATTGACAGTGGTTTTTTAATAAATTAGCTGTTTAGCTGTTTTTCCTTGGAAACATGTGAGGTCCAAGTAATAATCACCTGAGTATGCTGTGCAAGTTCACGTGTCTAGTGAATGTACAGTACTGGCAATTTGGAGCATTTTCCCGCCTGGAGAGCTGTGTATCATATGACCATTAAAACATTCTAAATTGTCCTTTCCACATTGCGGATTTGGAAATCATGAAAAAAAATTCTTGAAATGGCAAAAAATTCTCGAAACGCATTGAAGTCAATGGGAAAAATTTTGACACAAGCAACAATTTTTATACACGTGACTATTTTGTCCAAATGCATTAAAGTCAATGGGGGTCTGAATCATTTTGACGTGCGGCAATTTTTTTTAATTTTTTTGTCACGCAAATTTTTTCGTGGTGAATTCATGCCTGCCTAATAAATTCGCCTATCACTAGAGAACACTTAGATACATCAGCTAGTTGATTCCATTATATTATCTCTGCTTGTATTCATGAGCATTAGAGTTGTGATTCTTTGCATTAATATTTTTTAAATACAACATGCTGCATTTAATTTTGCTGTTGCTTGTTTAAAATACAATAAAACAAAGGGTTTCATTTGGAACTCACAAATATTCACTTAGTTGCATTTAAAAAAATCATATAATTGCAGTAAATGCAATTTCTTCGAGCTTAGCATGCGTTTCTAAGGGCATAAAAATTACCATGGGTGAGAGCCCCTATAGTTATAAAAGAATGTGTTTTTTTTTTTTTTGTTGTTTTTTTTTGGAAGGCCCACTCATGTTGACCTTGCCTGTTATGTAAAGTATCCCTTAAAGGCGAAGGAAAGGTTAAAACTAAGTAAGCCTTAGGTCCACCTAAAGGTCCACCTAAATATACCAGTAAACCCTCAAAGAAATGCTGCTCTAAGTCCTCTTGTTAAAAGAAACACTGCATTTCTTTCCTTCTATTGTGTACACATGGTCTTCTGTCCATGCCTTCAGTATAAACCTCCTTGCCACAGGCGTGAGCATGCTCTGTTTGCCCCCCCCCCCTTTCTCTGCTGTAATCAGAGCCCAGAACTATAAGTGAGCAGGGAGAGACACAGGCAGGAAGTGTCACACCAAGCTAATACTGCGGCTGCTATCCTAAACAAACAGAGAGCTTCTTGATTTTTTTTACTCTGCTAAACATTCTACAGAATAAATATAGCATTCTAGCTTACACTATTGCATCTATTGGCAATAAAATGCCTCCGTAGCTTTCATTTTTACATATACTGTCCCTGTGTTCGGTACTCTTTTCTCTGACTGAATATTATTTTACCTCCATCTTTTCCTTAAAAATGAGAGAGCTCATAACAGATGCTACCACAAAAGTTTATTTACCCTCATTATTCCGCCCCAAGATTTTATTTTCTTTTTAAGCAAATTAATTCGGTTTTGCAGTTTATTTGATTTATGCCTTTTGTCCTCAAAGAAATGAAAAGAGTAAAAGATTTTAGGGAACAGGCTGGTAAACCAATTCATTTTTGGTTCAATGGCTTCAGCAGTTGATGGTTGTGGCACTCTTTTTGTTATCCCTACTTTCATAATGGAAACACATTGTGAAATTCCCTTTTGAATGAATATGGTATGAAATATTCCTATATCACAAGGGTGATTATTTAAGACAAACATTTGAACATTATTATGAGTATTCATATTATTTCAAAAGCAGTAAAATCTCCCCACCCCAACTTTTTTACAACATTTTTCCTTATAAAAATTGTGGAAAATCACTTTGCTAATAGCACTGATCTATGCCCCCACCAGCACTAGGCCACCCGCACCAGGAGGGAGCTCCCGGTACGAGGGGCCATGTTGGGGCACATGCATGCACATAATAAGCGAATGCTGCAACTTGCTCATTATACGCATGCGCTATGCACGACATGGCTACTCACACCGGGAGCTCCCTAGCACTGGTGGGGGCAATTAAAAAAAACAAAAAACTATTCTTACCCCCCCCAACTGGAGTGGGGGCTCTATTAGCCCACCCCTTTGGTGCCCTTTAAAAAGTAGAAATCCTTCAACGGATGATTCTATTTATTACCCATTACTTCTAGATTCAGCCTCTCTGCTAAGTATGTACACAATTCTACAACAGAAACCAAATCTTCACTTATCAGTCTTTGTAATAATGGGTGTTTTATGAAATCCCTGCTGGAGTGTCTTTTAAATAATTGTTGCAATAACATATCAACTTATAATATATCCAGTAATGGAATTGATTTCCTGCTGGCCTGTTTGTGCTGAAATTGATTGCTTTTATTGTTTATGGTCCTTCTGTCTGAGCACAAACCCTGGGTGCTTGATAATGAACGTTACAGGGCCAATTAATGTGTAACAAGATATAGTCTGTAAATGTCTTCCGAGCTTTCTCATAGGCAGCGAGAGAGAGGTAATATTCATAGCTAACTGCATACTGCTGTAAGCAACATGGAGTGTGGAATAATTTGCTTTTATTGTAAAAACAAATCTAGTTATACCTTTGACTTTACCAGAAATAATCTGGGGAAGATTTCCAAAAAACAAATAAATATGTCCATGGTCATGCTGATTATTACACAAAACGGGCATTTGAACTGGGCCAGTTTGATATTAGTACTGGCTACAAAATAAAATTATTTGTATAATAATTGTCAGTGCTTTTTTGTGTGTGTTAAACCAGCCAACAACTTCTGGGTTTTTTTTTGTGCCTCATTGAACTGTATGAACTGCTAGGTTGTGTAGCTTATTAAAGATTAAATAAACATTTGCCACAATTTCTCTTCTGAGAAACTTTTGGTTGTGTCTTTGCAAAATATTCCCACATGTGTACAGTTGAGATGAAAAATCCTCTCTTCCCCATCTTTTTTTAATTTATTTTTTATCATTTTTGATGTGTAGGTTTTGCCCTCAAAAGGCACGAGCAGTGATGCTGACACACTCCATGTGACGCTGACATTGTAAGGTCACTGCCCAATTACAGTGATCTCTTTCTAATGCTCATTGTTGATCATGTGATCAAGCTGTTCTGGTTGGATTCTGCTGTAAATAACATTCAGGTCACTTTGACATCTCAGCATTGCAGTTTGCTGTAAAGAGTCATTTTTTGGATTTTTGTACTGTAGTACTCCCTTAGAGGTCCCATATTTGCTTAGGACTACCTTTATTTCTTTACAAGGTTATAATGGCATTCAGTCAGTATATTTAGGACAGCAAAGAAATGGTCAAAATCCGACCAAACCTTCAGACTGATCTTCCAGGATTATTCATATTCACCCCAAATCTAACCCATTGTCTCATGGCTGGGTCAATGGAGAATAATCAAAGTTTTGAGTCAGTTGGCATTCGCCAAATAGATTTTCAGAGGCTGTTTTCAGAGATAATTCCAGTAGTAGACCACAATAAACTTAAGAGTTAAAGCTTTAAGATGGCTTTACATGGCCATATTTCAATTTAGGGTTGCCACCTGTCTGGTTTTGACCCTGACAGCCCGGTAATTTGAAGGGCTGCCCTGGTCAAAACTGCCTGCACGGTTTTCCAAATTAGGAAAACGATGCAGGGTTCTCTAAGACTGACACAGTGATCGTTCAATCGGCGATTGCTGCATCATAGCTCCACCCCCAGCATCACCAGGCTAAAAGGTGGCAACCCTATTTCAACTACACTACCTGACCTCCTGGACATGTGTGCCAAACCAGGGGTATGTTGTGAGATCTGCACTTTAAGCTATTGACCGCTTCAAGTGGAACAATTGGGAAGGTGACCATAAATGTGTATGGACACACATTCAGTTTGTGTGTCCATCTGCCCCCCTGGCATATTGAATAAAAATGTGATATGTCATTAATTATTATGAAAGTCATGGATGTAGCGTTTATTATGTAAAAGTTCAATATTTTAGAAATATGTGTTGGTTTCCTGCCTATGATACTATAAATATGCATCAACCTGTTATCCATTAGTGTAAAATGGAAAGTGAATACTATTTGTGCTGTATCCGTTATCGCGGTGTGCGTCTTAGTGGATCAGACTTAAGCATGCGGAAAGCTTTTATTTGTTTGATGGGCCATTTCACAATATTAAATGGTGGGTTTGAATGACACATTTAACTTCTGTGCTATTGATATGGGTAGATTTTCCTACAGTAGCTGCACAGACACACAGTGAGCTTTAGTACTTTCTGCACAAACCGGCATTTGATCAAACATTTACATGCTTCTGTGTCTGGTGTGTCTGCTTCTACAATAGTTTATATAAACAAGCTGCTGTGGAGCCATGGGGGCAGGCATTCAAAGCTGAAAAAGGAGAAAATACACAGGTTACACAACAGATACGTTTTAAAGAATCCCATTATATACTACAGAGCTTATCTGTTATCTGTTGTGTAACCTGTGCCTTTTCTCCTTTTTCAGCTTTGAATGGCTGCACCCATGGCTACACAGCAGCTTGTTCATAAACTATAGCAGTGTGCAAACTTTTATCAGTGCAGGGAAAACAGTACATTTTACTGTCATTCCTTTAAAGTTTTTTGTCTTACTATTCCTTTAATTGGCTCTTGATGATGTTGACCCTTCTTTTGTATGTAAGTGATTAATGTACTTCCCACGAAAATTCGGTGACCCACATTTGTAACATGGCAGGCCCACACTGATGATTTGCAATATAGTTTACAGCACTACCATACAGTTTACAGTATATTGTTATAATTTAATTAATTTATAATGTATAATTTATTGTGGCAGTTGTGCTTAAATTGCAGTTGGGTTGTAATGTGAAAAAGATCTGTCCTGAAGAATAAATATGCAACAACCTATTATCCATTAGTGTAAAATGGAAAGTGAAGCAGTGTTCCTGCTAATACTCTTTGTGCTGTATCCGTTATCGTGGTGTGCGTCTTAGTGGATCAGACTTAAGCATGCGGAAAGCTTTTATTTGTTTGATGGGCCATTTCACAATATTAAATGGTGGGTTTGAATGACACAGTTAACTTCTGTGCTATTGATATGGGTAGATTTTCCTACAGTAGCTGCACAGACACACAGTGAGCTCTAGTACTTTCTGCTCAAACCGGCATTTGATCAAATATTTAAATGCTTCTGTGTCACTCATCAAAAATGCATAGGTAATTTGGCTTGGAAAAAAGACAACTGTCCATCAAGTGCAAGGCTTCCATAGGGTCCTCTATTATGTGTGTGTGTGTATCTATCAATTTTATCTATCTATATGAACACTCACCAAATTACAAGTATTAGCCAGGATCTGACCAAATAATAGATAAACGCACCACTGAATGCACTCACAGCCACTGTATGTAGAAAAAATATCACCAATCTTTATTACATCCAAGCTTATATCTACGTGTTTCGATCCACATCCTGACGACGATCCCCAGTGGTTTCAAACGCGTAGATATGAGGTTGATGTAATAAAGGTCAGTGGAATTTTTTCTACATACAGTGGCCGTGAGTGCTTTCAGTGATGCATATATGTATTTTGTATGTAACAGCCTGTAAACACTTCTTACTCTCCTTTTTGCCACAATAGATATGCTTGTGCCCATACCAGCCTACCCTTTTTGGTTCCAGCAATCCTTTACAATATAAGGAGTAGAGTGGCATTCCAGGCATGTGGGTATAGGTCTAAGTACCCATCATCTGTTGCCTTGTAGGTACTGCTTATAAACTAGCCACAAGTGGCATAGTTGTTAACCATTATATGTTGTAGTTGATGCACTAATTTAATACAGAGGTTAACTAAGATATCTCTTTGCAGTCCTGCCTAGCGGGCTTGACGAGATCCGGGTGCTCCCAGTAACAAAGGGTGCGCTGCCTAGTAACAGCTCACACTTTGGTGAGGTACGGGGACCACTGCCTGATATAAGTCCTATATCACTCTATGAAAAAATGGCTGTATGCTTCTGGTAACTGAGGACTTATTACCTAGCAATGGCATGTGTAAGGGCGAGGTATGGAGACTAGGGATGCAGAAATACACACGTACCGCTGTCAGATATAAGTCCTAGAAAACCTTTTGGAAATTGTTACTTGGGCGCTTAAGATTGTTTGCTAAAAGGGTATGGCATTTAAGGGTAGTTTTACCTCTGCATTTTGCTTGATGTGTCTTTCTTGGTGTGGCATTTTTCTCTTTCTGATATAAGCCTATAATTTCTGTTATTCCTCTTTTCTAACTACTGTTAGACTTTTAGTGCATACATGGATTATGTCTGCTGCATTATACACACGCATGTCTGCTGCATTATACACACGCATGTCTGCATGAACAGTTGCAACAGGTGACTGCCTGCAATGTAAACTTCCTGTGGTCACTAGGCAACCATTTGTGGCACAAGGAAGTTGTGGGGTGGAAAGTAAGGGGGTTTAAATTCTGTCACATTACTTAATTTATACAACATTTATAAGGTAGTACCCACCATGGTAGTACCCATGTAGTCCACTTTTTGTAGCAGTGATTGACATGTCTAGTGTGCTATGCACACAGTGTTCCCTCTAACGTGCTGCGCACACAAATTTTGAGGCCATCACACACTGTGGTGCGCAAAACCAATTTTGATTCAAAGCACTATTTTGTAGCAATTCTGCCTGTGCACACATTTTAAAAACTGCACCCACAAATTTAAAATGTGCACACAAAAGTATTTTTTTTCGCACACAGTCGAGAAGAAATTAGCGGGAACATCCAGACCATCCAGTCCTTGCTGTACTTCTGTAGCCCGCTTGCATCTCATGAGTTGTGATATGGAAGAAATGAGATCTGCCTGTCAGATCCATGAGGTGGATTTCACCAGGAAATGCTACCGCAAACATTTTCTGGCTAAAATCCAACCCATAGTTGCATTGACCAATGGATTTGAATCATTCCTGTCAATGAAACAGCAATAATAAAGTGACGATCAGCTGTAAATATTTTCTACATCTTTAAAGGTCAACTAAACTCTTACAAAGGAGTAGACAAGAATTGTGTCATGAATAGTTATTTTGTTTTCAATAACAACACATGCAATTCTTTACTGTCATATGGCTGACGTTTATCTATTTTGTTTTTAGTTCTCCTTTATAAGAATATAAAGACCCTCCACAGTCCACCAACATACATTGTTTTTCCTTTCTGTTTATTCCATTAGTACAGTAACTCCCTGTCAAGCATGTATCTTACATACATATATGATTTAAATAAAAGCAGGTCTTAGCAACTTGAAACCAGTACTTATCTCAGTGAAAGGAATACTGTTTAAATAAGCCAAATCACATTTTTACTGAAATGTTGACAGATTAGAAAGTACAGAAGGTACAAATGCTTGACTGCTGGCAGGCATTAATGAAAAATCATATGCCAGTGTAATCATAATCCTGCAGACAATCATTTCCTCAGTTTTATTTTAAATACATTTATGAAGATTAATTAATTTAAATGGTATCTAGTTTGTCACAAAAATGTCTGGCAGCCAAACAGCAGATTGATTGTGTGTCTATGTTTTCACATTTCTTTACAGGTAGTGAAGGTACAAATTCCTGCATACGCATAGAACATATTATCAGTGGTAAATGATTGGTGAGAGCTGTATTAGCAACATTAGGGTTGTATTAAAGCAACATTGCACAAGAAACCTTTCTCCAGTTCTCAAAGGGCCAGAGGCCCAATAAATGCAAGAGCTTTCTCTGGTGAGAGGCTGACCTGATCTCTGTAAATATAGATCCATGGTCTATGTAACAACAACAACTGGAACTGGATACAGTAAATACATATTTATTTGTACTGGTCAGCTAACCACATTGTGTCCACCATTCTCACGACTAGTTACAATTTCATATTGGGAAGTCAAAACTTGTCATTAAGTGATGGATCACTAGTAACCATAAATATCATTGGTGGTGGTGCTCATCTATGTATCATTTAGGGGTTATTTATTAAAGGTCAAATTTTAGAGTAATGTGAATTGTTTTAAACTCTAATAAATTAAATTTTATTCACAATTCGAATGGTATGTTATTTATAAAAAAATGTGAACGTCGAAAATGCGATTGAATAGTCCCGGCCTGAAAACTCGAATAGAATTAGAATCAATCAATCAACCAATCAATTCGAAAAGTCTATGGGGTGTCATTTTCAAAGGGACTTCCTTCCACTTCTACATGAACTTAGCCGGTTTTAGGTGGAGAATAGTCGAATTAGAACTGGTTCCAGGGAGTTTTGACCAAAAACAAAGATTCAAGAATTCGAACTTCGACTTCATTTGAACCTAAGTGAATCTGCCCCTTAGTGTTGGTCATCTTGAGATGGGGGACATTTCAATGGGAATTTCACATTTTCAAATAACATTTTGCAAAGCACCAGAAGCTTGCATGCAATTACCTGCACAGTTTTGGCAGCATCACTTTCTACCAGACAGTTTGTAAGACTGTGGCAAACCAAATTAGTTTCCACCATCTGCAATTTTCCAGGATTTTCAAATAATGACCTAATTTAAAGGGGTAGTTCAGCTTTAAAAGGATTCTGTCATGATTTTATGAAGTAGTTTTTATTTCTAAATTACACTGTTTACACTGCAAATAATTTACACTACGATATAAAATTTCATTCCTGAACCAGCAAGTGTATTTTTTAGTTGTAATATTGGCATGTAGGCAGCCATCTCAGGTCATTTTGCCTGGTCATGTGCTTTCAGAAAGAGCCAGCACTTAAGGATAGAATTGCTTTCTGGCAGGCTGCTGTTTGTGGCTGCTAGACTCATTCATCTATCTTGCCGCTCAACATCAACTGCTCCCATATGCATGTCCCTTCACTGGCTCCCAATTTCCTCGAAAAACAAATTCAAATTACTAACACTCGCTTTTGAGGCCCTTAATAATGAAACCCCTCCCTATATTTCATCTCTCATGTCCAAATACACTCCATCACGCAATCTTCGCTCTGCTTCTGATCTTAGCCTCTCTTCTCCTCTCATCACTTTTGCCCATTCTCGTCTACAAGACTTCTCTCAGGCTTCTGCTTTTCTCTGGAACTCTCTGCCTCGAGCTGTCAGACTTTCTCCTTCTTTCCAAACTTTCAAGCGCTCCTTAAAGACCCACCTGTTTAAAGAAGCTTATTCAATGTACCTTAATTAATCAATCATTGCTGTATCAAAAATCACAAATTGTTTCTAAAATCCTAATGTCTCAATTGTACCCTAACCTTTACTTTGTAAATTCTAATTTGTAGGGCCCTCTAATCCTATTGTACGCTGTAACCCTTGTTTGTTATCCACCATGTATTCCCTGTTGTTATAACTATAGTAAAGCACTGCGTATCTTGTTGGCGCTATATAAATAAATGATGATGTTTATAATATAGGGCCACGAACATTCGTTGTGAACGTTCCCATACGTTCAACCTGCGACTGGCCCTACGTATTTCCGTCAGAGGTCATGGATATTGTCGTGTACTTCCGTCAGAGTTTTCATGGATATCGTCAGATAGTCTGTACACGCAGAGATATGTTCGGCAGCCGACATTAACTTTCTAACCTGTCCGACCGAACAACCGATCGGCATGGCATGACAAATGTCGGTGCACTCCACATACAGCCCAAAAATCGTACAAATCCTCGATTCGTACGATCTGATCTTTGCGCCTGGCCAGCTTTAGATCTACTGGACAGCTGTTATCTTTTGTTAGGGAGCTGCTCTTCATCTTCCAGTCTCTCATTTAAATTGCTGCATGGTTGTTAGGGTAATTTGGACCCTAGCAACCAGATAGCTGTTGAAACTCCAAACTGGAGAGTTGCTTAACATAAAGCTAAATAATTCAAGCACCACAAATAAAAAAAATGAAGACCAAATGCACATTGTCACAGAATCACTCTTTACATAATACTGAATATTAATTTTAAGAAGAACAACACCTTTAAAATATGAATGTTTGCAGTACATTGTTTGTGGTTTTGTCTTATGTTTAATAAGCCTTGTTCTCCATTGCTTCACACTTTTACCACAGGCAACACACCAAAAACAATTGCTCAGCTTTTTTCTCCCAGTTTCTGCTGGTCAGCAGCCGTTTAAAGCAGGAAAAGCGGTTAGATTGCCTTTGTCTAGTTGGCAGTTTCTAGCCACTGGATTAGAATGAAAATGCCTTTAGCTCACAAACTGGAAATTACTAGACACAAATAATCCAACTTCTGATGGGCTTTGCTTGCTCTTTTTTTGGTGCTTGCAGGTAGAATATTTTGCCTGTAGAGTAAAGGTGGCCATACAAGGGCCGATAAAAGCTGCGACAGACCGAGTCAGCAGCTTATTGGCCCGTGTATGGGGCCCCTCCGACGGGCTTCCCCGATCGAGATCTGGCCGAAAGTCGTGCAGATCTCGATCGGATGGGACAAAAAATCCCGTCGGATCGCAGCCGCATCTGTTCGTTGACTCGGTCCTGCGATCCATCTTGCACTCAACTATAAGAAACCAAGATATTGTACATGAAGGCAAAGTTTTCTTTCATGAAGGTTAAGCTTACTTTCTTTGCAAATTGTTAGGCCACTTCACTGCAGCACTTGTAAGATATTTTGTTAGTTCACAGATTAATTATATGAAGTAATGTTTAGAAGAATATAAAGAGGACCAGGCAACAATTAGGGTATTGCTAACATAGGTATAAGTGAACCTGGAAATTCAAAATAGTACCTTTTATCCCAGCCCACTGCCATTCATTAAAATTCTTTCTGACAGACGGGGTGGTAAGGGAGAATCACAGTCCCTGCTGCACTGTGGGTAAAAACATATTGGGTGAACTATACATTGAACACTGCACTTGAGTAAGTAAATGACCCTTCATATGTATGAAAGAGGGGGAACAAACTATGGGAGGAACCTAGAAGGAAAGTTTATGCTACACAGCTAAAACATATGAGCCATAGGATGTGCAACAGCAACATAAATCATTAGTACAAATCAAGTGACAGCCTATTTCTTCAGGCATTATCTGCCCTTTAAAAAGCACAAGCATGATGTTGTTAAGCTACACTGCTAATAAGAGCTTAAAATAGTTTATCATTCCCATGCTTCAGTATCATTCTTGTTTACCCAATAAATGTTTTATTAGACATCTATGCTTTCATTTATCACAACTTAAAGCTTATATTTCTAAGATGTATGAAGAATGGGGTACAACTGGTTGTAACTGTGCTATAGAGTGATTTAATGGCTTTCTCTTTTAACTAGAGATTGTTCATAATTTTTGCCTGACCCAAATCCAAACCCCAAGGTTAGAGTCACCCTGTACATTTCCACCTCTGGGGAAACACTCTGCCTGCTCCAGTCACTAGAGGTGGACTGGTCATTACCTGAGAATCAGTAGCTGCTGGTCCTATCCCAACTACCCACCAGTTTTGCCCACCTGGATGGCATCTGATTTTAAGATCATTACTATTTGTTTGGTTGCTGCCTTTTTCACTTTGTGTTATTGGGCATAAATGCATGCATTAAAGGAGAAAGCAAGCTACCAAAGCAGTTTATTGCCAATAGATTAGCCACAATAGTGCAAGCTATAACACTATATTTATTCTGCATGCTTTACCATATCTGAGTAAACAGCTCTAGAATCTCTCTCTCTCTCTGTTTAGGAGTGGTCAATAGTATTAAAGGGGAAGTTCACCTTTAAGTTACCTTTTATGTTATAGAATGACAAATTTTAAGTAACTTTTCAATAGGTCTTCATTTGTTTTTTTTTTTTTTGTTTTTTTATAGTTTTCAATTATTTATAGCTTTCAAATGGGGGGTCACTGGCCCCTTCTAAAACCCATATGCCCTGTAAGGCTACACATTTATTGTTATTGCTTCTTTTTATTACTCGTCTTACTATTCAGGTCTCTCCTATTCATATTCCGATCGCTTATTTAGATCAGTACGTGGTTGCTAGGGTAATTTGGATTCTAGCAATCAGACTGATGAAACGGCAAACTGGAGAGCTGCCTAATAAAAAGCTAAATAACACAAAAAAATAAATTGTTTCAGAATATGACTCTCTACGTCATATTAAAAGTTAATTTAAAGGCGAACAACCCCTTTAAGTACAGAGGATCTCAACACTGTTTGCATTGCTGGCATGTTAAAAAAAATTAAGAATATAGAATTAGGGTAATGACACTTTTATGTTAATTTGAGCAGAAGATGCTTGAAATCTTCCCTCCATTCATTTGAATTGGACTCGTCTTTAACTGCCTGATTTACAGATGAGTATCTTTCAAAAACACTCACTGATATGTTTTCTTGTGACGGTTGCGTGTCATAAAATGACACTAGGCGCTTTCAGACAATATCCATTTAACAGAGTGAAGTTGACTGCCAATCAATCGTATGAAGTTCAGACATTGCAATAGTAGCCTATCATGGCTGAAATGGTATTTTAATGGTTCTTGCCTTTTTTTTACCCCTTTTTGTTCGTTCCGTTACCTTCTCATTTCTAAATGCAAAGAGGGCCCATCCAGTCAGAGGGCTGCATTAGAATACAAATCCCATTCACAAAGAATGTATATATAATGACAGGCCTTCCTGTAATGGGATATGTGCTTTTTTAAAAATGTTACTGGATATTGGAATGCCCTTTATACGAGAGACACAAGGGGCTGTTCATCTTTGAATTAACTTTTAGTATGATGTAGAGAGTGATATTCTGAGACAATTTGCATTTGATTTTAATTTATTATAATTTGTGGTGTTTGAGTTATTTAGCTTTTTATTCAGCAGCTCTCCAGTTTGCAATTTCAGCCATCTGGTTGCTACGATCCAAATGACTTTAGCAACCATGCATTGATATGAATATGAGAATGGAATATGAATAGGAGAGGCCTGAATAGAAAGATAAGTAATAAAATGTAGCAATAACAATACATTTGTAGCCTTACAGAGCATTTGTATTTTAGATGGGGTCAGTGACCCCCATTTGAAAGCTAGAAAGAGTCAGAAGAAAAGGGTAATTACGTTACGTAACATTGGCCATTCTATAACCTACTAAAAGTTAACCTAAAGATGAACCACTCCTTTAAGTGTCTCAAGTAAACGGAAAATGAGCTAAAAATGCTGAAATCTAAAGTGAACTTGTCTGATCTCTTCCTCCAGGAACAGGGAATACAGTGGTGATTATGGTGAGCTATCCAAAAGGAATGGAAATCATGGAACCCTTGAGACGAGATATACCAGTAAAAATGGTTATAACCGTGGGAACCCGCCATGTCCAAGAATTCATCAGTGGACAGTCAGTGGTATTTGTTGCCATTGCATTCATCACTATGATGATTATCTCTTTGGCCTGGCTTATTTTCTACTACATCCAGAGGTTCCTGTACACTGGTCCGCAGTGTGGCAATCAGGTAACTATAAAAGACTGTATGGTTCCTTCTGCAGCAAGGGTGCTTTACAGCTTTTTATGCAGCAGAGTGATTATTCCATGTTTGAAAACAGATTATATTAAAATGATGATGTTTTGTAAAGAAGTCTTTAGAGTTATTGTACTGGCTGGGACTATACATTTCTCCTGGTGATGGTGGGTGGTACCAGTTGCCCAGAACTGACCTAAATGAGAGTTGAAGCAATCCTGTGTCTGGAATAGGACTACAATATCATGGGAGGGAACCTTAGTCAGGGTTGATCAGTGATGGCAGTGACAGCCCCTAAACATTATTTATACATTTCAGGCTCCTTCAGTCGTTTATTCGTATTAACTAGTTAACTAATTTTTGGTAAACTATAATTGCCAAGAAAATCACAAAACAATGCTAAAGGCCCCCATACACGAGTCGGCAGCTTATTGCCCTTGTGTGGGGCCATACGATAGGCTTTCCCGATCTATATCTAGCCAAAAATCAGGCAGATTTTGATCGGGCAGGTTAAAAAATCCCGTCAGATCTCGGCCGCATCTATGCGTGTAAACTTTTACAGCTTAAGGATGGCTTGTTTCTCCTGCATGGAGAGCTCCTTTGACCGCATGATGTCAAAATCTTCCACATACAAGCACCCCCCCCTCAAATCAACGCCAGGGCTTTTATCTGCTTCATTGATAATGACAGTACCACATTAGATTGTGTATTTTATTTAAACACAACATGTTTCGGACAGACATGTCCTTCATCAGCACCTGATGAAGGACATGTCTGTCCGAAACATGTTGTGTTTAAATAAAATACACTGAATCTAATGTGGTTCTCCAGAGTGAACTTTACTTTTACCTTGGAAATATTGTGGCTTGGACGGTGCCACTGACTCTGTTTGACAGAACCCTGATACATTTGGAGTGAGGGACCACCCGACAATCAAGAGAATTACATGTTCATTGATAATGACATAACAAAGGAATTGCCCACACCTGCCCATGAAATAGCCTTTGAGTTAATTGTCCAATTACTTTTGAGCCCCTGAAATGAAGGTATTTGTGTTAAAAAAGGCTTTAGTTCCAATCTTTTTGTTCAACCCACTGAATTAAAGCTTAGGGGTCCATTTACTAAAGTGCGGTAAATCTGACTTTAAGTTTCCGCATGTTATCGCTGAGAATATTTTTACGCCAGAATATTCGCAGCGACTAAGTTTACTAAACAGCGATGCACTCAGAAGTCATTGCGATCACTTGCGGTAACTACGTTAACGAACCAGCTTACGTTAGCGGTAATTTTAGCGAGTTGCGAATTTTCTGGCGAAAAATTACGTTTTTGCAAATATTTATGCTATAAAATAGTCTTGTTTTATGGCGGTTATTATGGCAATTTTTACTGTGACATTTAAAATATGGCAATTTTTACTGTGACATTTATGGCCAGAAATGCATCTTCAAAACTCATAAACTTTATTGACTGATGATTATACCATCCAACAACATTACCAGAGTAACACCAATCAAACATGTCTGCATCATATAAACCCTTCTGCCAATAGAATCATATGAACAAGAAATGATACCAGTCAATCTCTTTGCTTCATAGAAATGCACAGTTTAATGTAGCCAATCACAATGAAACCAAAAAAGTGTAGAGGCTGACGAATCCTTGGACTGTGATGCCCGCTGCCAATAATACGCCTCTGAGCTGAAACTGCTGCTGTTGCAACAGATAGAAGCAGAAGCTAAAACATCCCATCAGCAATAGCTACAGATCTCTCTCCTGTCAGCAAAGAATGATGGGTAAAAAAAACAGTATTATGGGATATTTCCTGCCCCTTGAGAATTTTCTGGCGAAAAAAATACTTTTACGCCACTACATAGGTGGCGGTAAAAGTTTGCGAATATTCTTGCGTTAATTTTGTCTTTAGCACATTTCGCTGTTTAGTAAACCATGCGTTAATGTGTACGTAGCGTTATTTTCAGGGAATGCGATAACTGGCGAACAATTATTCTTGCGCAAGAAAATTCGCTAATTTATATTTGCCGCAGGTTAGTAAACTGGCGATAACATATTTGGCGAAAATTCTGTCTATATTTTGTGCGAATATTTTTAACGCACTTTAGTAAATGGACCCCTTAAAGTCTGCAATTCAACTGCATCTGATGTTTCATTTAAAATTCATTGTGGTAATGTACGGAACCAAAATTCAAAAAAAGCCTGCCTAACTGCTAGTTGATCCAGCGGAAGGCAAAAAAAAAAAAAAACAATTTGAAGCCTTTCCGATTTGCCCCAGGAGGGGAAAAAATTCCTTCCAAAATGGCAATCAGACCAGTCCCTGGATCAACTTGCACTATGACCTATCTTTTATCACCCTGTATTTCCTCACTTGCTTAAAGGGGAACTCCACACAAACATAAATTAGGCTTTTTGAAAAGTAAACATAATTTCATGCAACTTTGCAATATACATATCTTGCTGATCTGTCTGACTACTTTGCTGAGCTGGCTGACTACTGTTACTTTGTATCAGCAACCAGCTGTCCTCAGTCTGCATCCTCCATACCCCTCAATTCCCTGCAATAAGAAACAGAACATCACAGTGCAATGCATTGTGGGTTATGTAGTTCATGCATGTTGTCTGTAAGCTGTGGAGAAGTGTTTAGTCCCTCCTTCCCTGCCAGGATTTCAAATGATAACAAAAGAGAACTGTTTTGCAGCTAAATTTCAGCATAGGTATTTACTCTTACTTTTTGAAGGCACAAATACAGTGATAGGTATATTAGGGGTTTTTGTGTTGTATGGGCCTCTTAATCAAATTTTAGTTTGTAAGTTGGAGTTAAAAGCCATCCGTCCCCTTTTTAAAGTTATTTAAAGGGATACTGTCATGGGAAAACATGTTTTTTTTCAAAACGCATCAGTTAATAGTGCTACTCCAGCATCATTCTGCATTGAAATCCAATTCTCAAAAGAGCAAACAGATTTTTTTATATTCAATTTTGAAATCCGACATGGGGCTAGACTTATTGTCAGTTTCCCAGCTGCCCCAGTCATGTGACTTGTGCCTGCACTTTAGGATGGAACTACTTTCTGGCAGGCTGTTATTTCTCATACTTAATGTAACTGAATCAGTCTCAGTGGGACTTGGCTTTTACTATTGAGTGTAGTTCTTAGATTTACAGGGAGCTGTTATCTTGTGTTAGGGAGTTGCTATTTGGTTACCTTTCTATTGTTTTTTTGTTAGGCTGCTGGGGGGTGGAAAGGGAAGGGGGTGATATCACTCCAACTTTCAGTACAGCAGTAAAGAGTGACTGAAGTTTATCAGAGCACAAGCCACATGACTGGGGGCAGCTGGGAAACTGACAATATGTCTAGCCCCATGTCAAATTTCAAAAGTGAACATAATAAAATCTTTTTGTTCTTTTTAAAAATGGATTTCAGTGCAGAATTCTGCTGGAGCAGCCCTATTAACTGATGCGTTTTCCCATGACAGTATCCCTTTAATGTATCAGCCATCATGAAAAATTCTTTTTAACACGCCCCATCAAATGACAAAAACAATTTGACGCCCATACATTTTGACAAATTTTCGGCGTTTCGTGAATTTTTGGTAAAACGGGTCAGATTCATTCATCACTAATCACGACTGATTCAGGGAGAGAACTACACATCTTCATGGCTCTCACTGTAAAAAGTCCCTTTCGAATATTTAGCCAAAACCTCTTTTCTTCTAATGTAATTCCTAAAGCTTTTGTAGTTAAAACCCTGTATAAACAAACACACAAACAAACAAACTTCGCAGTATAACAGGAAGTATATAGTCAGAGTTAACTTTCAGTTTTAGATTGTGCTCTGTTTACTACAGGGAATACATTTCCAAAGGGAAAAAAAGAGCATGTTCAGAACAAGCCCATATCATTGAACCAGCGTAAGAAGGAAGAGGTACAGTTGGTGTCCTTTTTAGGTGAACAGTATTGTTCACCTTCCAAACACTTTTTTCAGTTGAGTTGTTTTCAGATTCTTCACCGGAAACAGAATTTTTTTCAATTGCTTTCCATCTTTTATTTTTTTACAGTTTCCCCAAAATTTAAGTTTAACGTTCATGTCTCTGGTGTTGGAAGCTCAGTGATCCAGGTGCAGATTCTGAACTGTTACAATTTGCTACATTTAGCTGATACAATTACTTGATACATTTCTCAGCAGTGGAATATTAGCAATTATTGTATCAATTCCACCAGCTGCTTTTAATGAGATAGAATTCAGCTCAGCAAGGCCAAAGAAAAGTACCAACTAATGTATCAATTTAGAACAATTTACAGAGTCGGCGACCCCTTCCTAACTGCTTAAAAAACATAAGAAGGTCAAAAAGAAACTTTCCCCTTCAATATTAGAAAAATGATCATAAATAGAAAATAGTAAGTAATAGGAAAAAGTCTTTATTTTATCTGAAACCAACTGATAAAAGTGTTTGAAGTTGAACAACCCCTTTGAACTCCACTCAGAAATTTATATTTGCAAATAAAACTATTCTTAAAAGTGATGCACTCTGAAATTCATTTGTATTTTTTTTTATTTGTTAAAGAGCAACAGAAAAGAGACAAAAAAAGCTATTAGCCTATTGCAGCTTCACAGGGTGAAGAAAGGAGAAAAGGTAACACATTTGTATTCCTTACTTGTTCATCTTTGTTTTAATATCTCTTCAAATTGGTACCCTTTGCAATTGAACCCCTTGCAGTTCAGCCTAACCCACTACGAGGGTCATATTTAGGTGATTTAAAAATAGCTTTGTGTTGGTGCTAGTTGTACCATTTCTGTCTGGGAGGTTTTGGTGCATTTATCAAAGCAAAT
This sequence comes from Xenopus petersii, assembly GCA_038501925.1. Lineage (NCBI taxonomy): Eukaryota > Metazoa > Chordata > Amphibia > Anura > Pipidae > Xenopus > Xenopus petersii. The sequence goes on along the minus strand of CM076675.1, from coordinate 103,145,454 downwards.
GCATGTGCCTGTTTGTCAGAATGTGTTCTGGCTGGGCTCCAAATAGTTGATCCCCAATGTAAATGAATGGGTGATCTACCATCTAAGACAAATTATTTGTTCCAGCACCATGGGTGCAGCCATTCAAAGCTGAAAAAAGGAGAAAAGGCACAGGATACACAGCAGTTAACAGATAAGCTCCGTTGTATACATTGAGATTTTTCAGAAAGTGTCTTATCTATTGTGTAGCCTCTGCTTGAATGACTGCCCCCCCCCCGTGACTACACAGAAGCTTGTTTATATTAAATATAGCTGTTTTTCCATAGCAAACACCCCCGTTTTTACCAGTGCAGGACAACAGTATATTGTCATTCCTTTAAAACACTTTCATTTTTGGTGTTACTATTGTTAAGGTATGGAGATCCAAATTAGGGAAAGATCTCTTTTCCGTAAAACCTCAGGTCCCAAGCATTCTGGATAACGGGTCCCATATGCAAAATGCATTGAAAAGTCACTTAAATACACAAAATTGCCAAAAACATAGTCTGAGGAATTATCTGTGGTGTAGTCTGTGTGCTAACTCTGCTATATATATATATATATCACATTTTCTTGTATAATAAATAGATAGCATTCATTTAAAAGTTGTGAAATCACACATTTTTGTGTGTAGAAGTCTATATGAGTGATTGGTAAAACATGATGTATAAGTTAAACAGTGATGGGATAAACCTCTTAACTGATATTTGGTAACTGGCTCCCTTTAAATCCTACAATGTGCCTATTCGGTGAAGCGAATCAATAACACAATTTTAGAAATTGGCATAGAAATTGAATGTACTAGCAAATGATAGTTCCAAAGCCAGGCAAGCTGCATTAGTTGGTTCTGACTCATTCTGACTTCAACAGTGCAATTGATTTAACCCTGTAAGTACCTGTAAGCCTGCAGTGGATATAGATAAAGGCAATCCAGGTGAAACTCCGCTTTTGCAAGGTCAGGTCGGTTGTTTTGCTGACAGTGGGAACTAACTGAAGTACCAGAGGGAGGCATCAATATACATAATTATTTTCAATAATGTTCACAGAGAGAAAATAATCACATACCATAGTAGGATCAGATTCATGAGGAGCCAATTAATTTGCCTGTAGGTGTGGTAGGAAATATGCTATGCGTAATATATACATATATTTTGGTAGGGCCAAAAAAAGATAAAATCAGGGTATGTAAAATTGTGGTTTTACTATATAAAGGGCAACAATTATTATGGCCTTATGAATGCATTTGCACATCCTATTAATCACAATACCCACATAAAATTAAATTTTCCCCGTCCTTCTACTCCCACATCTGATCGGATTCCCAAAAGTCACTTATATTTTTATGTGCTGGAAGTTAAAACAACCAATAAACAATTTAACCTTAAATTTGGCTTTGTGATGTGAGAATAAGAGTTTGGTGCTGACTCAGTAGAGTGTGACATCTCGGGATTGCTCACATTCCAGCAGGAATCATTCCTTGTCTGCTTATGGAATTGGCAGCTAAATGGCACAGGATGTGACTCATCTCGTCAGTAAGGCTGAAATGAAAGTGATGATGCAACCTATACTGACATGCTGTTCTTCTTTTCTTCCTTTATCCAAGGGTATTGACATTGATGCTGAGAACTGTGCCGTTTGCATTGAAAATTACAAAACCAAAGACCTTGTTCGCATTTTGCCATGCAAGTAAGTAGCTTTAGATTTACAGTTTATACTCCCTTTACTAGGCATGCACCAAATTCACTATTTTGGATTCGGCCGAACCCCGAATCCTAATTTGCATATGCAAATTGGGGTTTGGAAGGGGAAAAAATTTTTTACTCCCTTCTTTAGTGACAAAAAGTCACGTGATTTCCCTCCCCTAATTTGCATATGCAAATTAGGATTCAGTTCAGCCGGGCACATATAATAAATCACCCAGATATATGCTCATTTGTGTTTAATATGAACAGAGTCGGACTGTGGGTTTGCAGCCCAGAAGCTCTCCAGGACCCCCAGCCCAGTTAATACCCCCCCACACCACAGTTACCTTTGCATCGTAACGATCAGGAATGCAGGGAGCGGGTCTAGGCAAACGGGGCCCAAATGAGCCGGAGTGCATGCAGGATTCCAGGTTGGCTGCCTCCAGGCTCACTGCCTGAAACGTATAATTTACGCGCAGGCACAATGAGGATGTGTAGGTGCAGGACAACCCCTAGGAGCACACCAGGGTCCTCGGTTCCAAAGAAGTACTGTAGGCAGCTATGGGCAAAAGAAGCAGGAAGCAAGCAGCGGTGGGCCGGATGGAATCATTTTATGATGCCATCGCAAATTAAATAGACCAGGAGCCTAGGGGTTCACCAAGGCTGGGGCCCACCATGTTTTTTCCCGGGGTCCTGGCAGGCCAGTCCGAGCCTGAATATGAATACCGTAATCTAACCAAGAATGTGGTTGCAAAACTGCTTGTAAGGGATTCTCTTTAGCCCCACAGCATGAGGCTACCACTACTACTTCACTGTAGATATGGGTCAATTTATGCTACTTACATAATGCAGCCAATCCGCTTTTAGCAAATACTGTCCGTTTAAAAAAAAAAAAAACATGCTGCGGCTGGGCAAATGTTGTGCCGTTATTACATATAAGGGATTGCTTTTTTTTTTGTTCTTTTTTCGAATAAAAATACTACACAGAACAAAATTTAGGTTAAGATTTTTCATTCTGCGAAATATGGAAATTAGCAAGGGTTTAAAATGCTTTTATGAAGTACTAAATTAATTATATTTCTTGTTTTTCTTCCTAGGCATATTTTCCATAGGCTTTGTATAGATCCATGGCTCATTGAACACAGAACATGTCCTATGTGTAAACTAGATGTCATCAAAGCTCTTGGGTTCTGGGTAAGGGAGTACAATGATAAAATTATTACACAACGCTGACCATAGACAGTGTGCATAAGGACTATTTTTTGTGTTCTATTAAAGGGATACTGTCATGGGAAAAAAAAATTTTTCAAAATGAATCCGTTAATAGTGCTGCTCCAGCAGAATTCTGCACTGAAATCCATTTCTCAAAAGAGCAAACAGATTTTTGTATATTCAATTTTGAAATCTGACATGGGGCTAGACATTTTGTCAATTTCCCAGCTGCCCCTGGTCATGTGACTTGTGCCTGCACTTTAGGAGAGAAATGCTTTCTGGCAGGCTGCTATTTGTCCTTCTCAATGTAACTGAATGTGTCTCAGTGAGACATGGGTTTTTACTATTGAGTGCTGTTCTTAGTTCTACCAGGCAGCTGTTATCTTGTGTTAGGGAGCTGTTATCTAGTTACCTTCCCATTGTTCTTTTGTTTGGCTGCTGGGGGGGAAAAGGGAGGGAGTGATATCACTCCAACTTGCAGTACAGCAGTAAAGAGTGATTGAAGTTTATCAGAGCACAAGTCACATGACTTGGGGCAGCTGGGAAATTGACAATATGTCTAGCCCCATGTCAGATTTCAAAATTGAATATAAAAAAATCTGTTAGCTCTTTTGAGAAATGGATTTCAACGCAGAATTCTGCTGGAGTAGCACTATTAACTGATTTTTTTTTCCATGACAGTATCCCTTTAAGAATTCTATTGCTTCATTATACATTTTACAAAGGGACTAAGTTTTACCTGCAACTAACCAGCTGCTTTCAAAGTAAAACTTCCAAACTTGGCTGCCCTTTTATTAGACACCAGTGGGATCACCTGACTATAGCTGGGAAGGGTGGGAGCTACAACATGGAGCTGGTCACTGCTCCTGTATAACTATAACAAACAAGGGAAAGTTGTGCTCACCACTAATTTTTAAAACCATTAGGTGGGGGTGCAATGAGGCTGTGACCACAAAATACATATAGACAAATACAAGAGGTCCTCTTGTAATGTCTCTGTCTAATGAATCAGATGAAAATTGAGTGTAGGACTGGCCAGATATGGGATGACTTTGACGTAGTTGGCCAGCTTAAATATATTGCAATATATGGACAAACAATCGCTGTTTTGTTTAAAGGGTAAGGCATTTTTTAGTAGCAGTATTCAGAAAATGTCTCTGTCTTAAATATATTGATAATGGGTTGAGCGCAGAGGACCTCTTGTATTTGTCTCTCTCTCTCTCTCTCTTTCTCTCTCTATATATATATATATATATATATATATATATATATATATATATACATATACATATACATGTGTGTGTGTAAAATAAGGGAAAATTATAATAAAGGGGATGTAACATTGAGGTTCCACTGTATGTATGTAGTTAATTGTAATTAGTTACCAAATAACCCAAACATTAATTGGTAACTAATTAAAAACATGTCTTACTTTTGGTCTAATTATCATTCATGATGTCACTCCATGCACTTTCCCGCTATTTGTTGTTTAGTAGACACACAGCAGTAAATGTTTTTCACTTTGATAAAGACTAGAGTGCTAGCCGAAACGTCGGTTATTTTCAATAAATAACCTTTTCACTTCTTAAGACCTAAGAATGTGGACATTATTGTTTGATTATTCTCTATTTTGACTGCACCAGGCACTTTGATTTTTTCGTAACCTGAGTGCTGGCTAATTTTGCCCTGAGCCTGTGTCAAACAAACTGTGATTAATGTTGTACGAGTTTCATGCTGTAAATAGCACTTAGTCATAGGCTCATGAGTTCCAGCATGAAACTTCCAATGCAGAGTTTATCCCTGTGCTTCTGTAAAATTATTTTGAATTACAAGCCTGGACTGGAGTATTTCCTTTTAAGTGCTTGCCAACAATTTTGTCACAGCTGATTAGCATACTCTAATGGGACTTACTTTGCATAGATAATATACTTGTCCCTACTTGACTTCATTTTCATTTCCTGTACCTTCACCATCATTTTTATTTAAGAAAGTCATTTAGGAGAAGCAGTATATATCATGTGTAGTGCTACCTTCTTTGCAGTGACATATAGAAAGTGTGATGAAAATGGGGAAAAATGCATAGTATAGTGCTGTAACTATACAGGGGGGGCCGACGCACTCTAGTTACACCACTGACTAGTACTTCTTTAGTAAAGTAAGTCCAAGAAACACACACTGCAGCCATCCAAATCCTGTGAAAGTGGTTTATTGTGCCAAAAAACGACCAGCAGCTTGCAACCAACAAGCGGTGAGTTATAGTTGAGCATTGCCCGCATTTAGGTGTCTTTAGTAAAGTAAGGATCTCCTGTAGCAGGGATGCCCATGATTTGTCCCTATACCGAGGGGTGATTTGCATGTTTATAAAAAAAATTGCACCCTTGAATAAAAATCAGTGTAGTTTAGCCGAATCCGTGTAGGCACCACTACCATAGGTGAGGGTTCCAGTGAAAAAAACTAATTGTTAACAAGAATAGGGTTATAAAGCAGAAAAACTGCTCAAAATGTGGAGAATAAACACTATTTGAGTATTTTTTTGCCTTATTAGGGCGTATTACTGTTAATTGTAAATTAATTCCATTTATTTCATGAGACTGACTTGCTAGATTTTCCATCTAATAGAGAACATGTCATAGCTTAGCCATTAGCATGTACTGAATGACACCATTTGATGAAGTCAATATTCTTTTCTCCAATTTATCTTTAAAGGCGGAGCCTGAAGAGACTCCGGATATCCACGTGCCTGTCTCCATTGCTGGCAGCAGCCTTTCCATTGGGACTGTGAGCATTACCCAGGAGGAGAACAGGAGTGAAGGAAACAACCTGCCTTCCTCTTCAACAGGAGCCTCCCTACAACAAAGTAACAGTGTCAAGGAAGATGCCGGGGAAATGACAGCATTGCTAGGTGAGCGCACACTCAAGGCCAAAGCTCTGCAGGGGTTTCATAGACTGTCAGTGCTCATAGATAGGAACTATTCACTGATGAAGGGATTTTTTTGGGGGGGTGGGGATTAATATATTTTTCTGTAGGATTTATTTTGAATTACCATAAGTTGCTTATCTGTGTCTCTTTCTTCCTGCAGATGATCCAGGCAATGACAGTGCAGCAGGAACACACACACAAGACTCTCATTAGCTTGCTCTTGGGAGGACACACCAACTGACTGTTGGAACTTTTTTATGTCAGAGGTTTATTTATACCATTAGGTCTTAATTTAAAATTGAGGAGAGCCTAGTCAAGAATAAGGCCCTTTTCTTGTGCAGAAGTGGAACTTTGGCCTTTGATAGGAAAGTGGTCAACACAAGTTCTGATTGGGTCATGTGACGTTTCAGGACCAAACGCCGACGTAAATGGATCGTAGTGAATATCTTTACGTTTTTTCTCCACTTCATCTCTGTAAAGCAACCTCTCGTTTGTTGTTCCTTCCATTATTCATTATGGATTTGAACTTCTCTCATTTTACTCTGAGACACGTGGGCACTTATTAGAGAAGGGGTACAGATAATGAAAAAGGGAGATGTTTGAGACATCATCACTGGATTTTGCTTTACAGGGATATGGTACATATTGTTTTCTATGACTGGAAATTCTGTCTCAGGTATCTGTACGGCAGCACTTGACCTTCACTTGTATCCAGCTCAGGAATCAGTACGACAGCAGTGATGAACAAGTTGAACCTTCGTCAATCTGGCTCAGGAACCTGTACGTGAGCAGTGATGAACAAGTTCTTCTCTCTGGGATCTGGCTCAGGAATCTATGTAACAGCACATTCTATTTACTAGGCTAAAAGTCAGCAGAAATTGCACGATTTCACAGCTGTTAAGAGGATATGCATAACTAAGTGCAATGGGTTCAGTGTTTACTTATTCATTTTACCAAAAGCTGCTGAATCTTTTTTTTTTTCCCATTTACAGTTAAAGCACGTATTCAGTCTGAGCATTGAGCAAAGATAATAATACACAGGATATAGCACAAAGCTCAAGCAAATGTAATGGTTCCTTTCAATATCCTTCTGTTTATCTCGCTATGTTTCAAAGAAAACGTCTCATTGTTTGACCTTTAACTGTCAGCTTCATACAGGGAAAAAAATCACCGTCATACTTTATATTGCCACACTGAACATCTAGGGGGTTATTTATTAAAGTCCAAATGCTAAAAACTCAAAAAAACTTTTTTTTTACTATAAAATCTAAATTTTTAGTGAAAAAAAATCTCGAATTTTTCGGGATTTATTATACCCCGAAGATGGAAAAAGTCTGAATCCGAAAATCCAGCATCTCAGACCTGCCAAGGTTAAATACAAGTCAATAGTAGAAGTCCCGAAGATATGCTGATCTGAGCTGGGTTTCCTGCAATAATTTAAAAAAAAGTTTTCAGGCTGATAATACGAAAAATTCGTACAGTCCGATTTTTTTTTCACAATTTTTTTGGAGTTTTTTTCCCACATACAAAATGTTCAGAAAAATGTGTTGATAAATAAGGGGGGAAAATCCATGCAGATTTGGTCAGAGTACATTTCAGAAAAAACTATTTTGATAAATAACCCCCATAATGTTCAACTGTAATGCCATATTGTATAACTTATACAGGTATGGGACCTGTTATCCAGAATGCTCGGGACTTGGAGTTTTCCCGTATAACGGATCTTTCCATAATTTGGATCTTCATACCTTAAGTCTACTAGACAATCATGTAAATGTTAAATAAACCCAATTGAATAGTTTTGGCACCAATATGGATTCATGCAGTTTAGTGACCATCAAGTACAAGCTACTGTTTTGTTATTACAGAGAAAAAGGAAATTAGTTTTAAAAATTTGGATAATTTGAATAAAATAATCTATGGGAGACGGCCTTTCTGTAATGTGGAGCGTTCTGTATAACGGGTTTCTTGAAAATGGATCCCATACCAGTAGTTGGAATTTCAGTGATATTTGTTTTATTTTAGTTTTAATAAATGGAACCTGGGATGTCCCAAATCCCAGCATATGGGCCAACAGTAACCAAACCTTGGGAGGCACATTTATCAAAGGTCGGATTTCGAATTCATGTGTGTTTTTAAAAACTTCCTCTAAACTCCCATAAATTCAAAATTCAACCTATTGAAATTTATTAAAAAAATTCAACTTTTAAACTCGGTTGAATGTAATCGACCCAAAAACTCGAATCGAATTTGAATCTAATTCGATTTGAATTTTGAAAACTTGATTTTGAGTTTTTTTCTCACCGAAAAAAAAACTTGAATGTCAGGAAGGCTGCAAACAACTCAAAATTGATCCCTGGACGTCTCCCACTGACTTAAACAGCAATTCGGCAGGTTTTAGGTGGCGAATAGTCGAATTTAATTTCTTAAAGTGCCAGCGTATGATACATCTCGAAAATCTAATTCAAATGTTTAAAAAAACTCTTATCGAATTTGAATAGCTCCCAGACAAATATGACCGTTTTGACCAAAAAAAAACCTTGAAAATTTAAATTTTCAATTCAACCCTTGATAAATCTGCCCCTTAGTATCACACTATTCTTATTATTTATGTATTTATAAAGCACCAACATTTTTGGCATCGCTGGGCAATAAATCACCACTTTGCAGCTCTGCACAACATTTTGCAAATTATGCAATATTTCGCTTTTTCTCAATATACAATTAGTTTGGATTATGTTTTTTTTATTATGTATTTGGACAAAATCCTTTGTGGAGGATTCGATGATGAGTCCAAAAAGTGATGGATTCAGAGCACCCCTAGCTGGAACTGATACAAGGAACTTCATGTAACCGGAAGTGGTTTCCCACTTGAAAACACTCAGCCCAGGCCTTGCCTTTCAGTTAAATGGCTGGAGTGTTGTTTTTAGGAGGAGCCTCTTCATAGCTGCATCTAGGTTTCCTTGACATAGTCCATGGGTGATTTCAATCTTCTAGTTTTACTTCCAAAATGTAAAAATCATTTTGACTTGTTCAAGGCCTTAAAATTGGTATGCTGTAGACAATAGTGAAATAAATTATGTTGCAAACTGGCCTTTATATTTGGCAGCTTGGAACAGTGAGAAGGTGACAATGAAATAAAGGATGGTAGATAATTAGTTAAGGAAATATTATATAGAATTGCATTGATACCTAACCTATCGTCCCATTAAATACCATGTAGTATATGAAGCAGTAAAAATCATTCTGCTATTGTCTACAACATATGAGTTGATCTTTAAGAGAGCATCCCTTTAACATAATGTTGTCTTTCACTGACCAGTTACATTCCAAAAGCTTTATCTCAAACACAATCAAGATGCTTTTACATGATGTTTTCCTATAAAACTATTATTTATGTATCAATAAAATTATCACTAATACAAGTAGGACATATGCTTCTGTTCTCTTCTGTTAGAACGTATGTAGTCCAAAAAGGAACCCATGTATTGACTGGAGACCTCAGCGAATCAAATTGTCCAGGGATCACCTGATCAGTTCCATAACAGTGAGAGCACCAATTGCTCTGATTGTTGATTTGTTGCCAGCAGTCATTTAAGTTTAAAATTTACAGAGTCACCGTATGGTGGCCTTAACAGCAATGTTACAACACTGAGATTGAGAACTGCTTGTAATTATTGACATTTTGCTGCAACTGACAGAGTTTTAAAGCACCAGCTAGTGAAATGTGTAGGGTACCATAGCCCTTTGAGGCCCTATAGCTTCTTTGGTAAAGTAGGGAGCCGCAAAAATTAGATTCAACAACAATAGAAGATAATATTACAGAAGATTAGAGAGAGATTTGTCTATTGGTTGTAGGATTAATTGGGTTGTTGTGACCTGATGTACATTGTTGGATATTCTTTGAATTTAGGGCAGTGGCTGACGGGGAGATTTGTCGCCTTCGATAAAACTGCACAACCGCGGGCGGCAAATCTCCTTAAAATGTCTTCTCCATTAGAAATAACTGAAATCACCGGCGGTAAGAACTACACATCGCAACGGTGCTTGAAGTTTCCTTCCGAGGCACCTGCAGAAGAACGATGCAATAGGATGATTTTACCACTGGCTATTTTAATTATTTCCAACAGAGAAGCATTTTCAGATTTGTCGCCTGCAGTTGTGCATATTTATCTTGGGCAACAAATCTCCCATCAGCCTCTGTGACTAAAAGTGAATAAAGCTTAAAATCCTGATAAAAGCTTTTATTTCCATACAGGAAAATGCATTGGGAACACTGCACATTCTATTCCAAATCAAAACATGAAGAAGAGTGTATCACATTTATGTTATTTTTTTTACAGAAAGTGAAGAAAATGGAATATTAGGCTGTTCCTAAAAATAGCAATTTCTGTATTCGTTTTTACAAACTGAAAAATGTTTCAAGATTTTGCTTTCCTTTGAATCACTGAACTAATAGTTAGTTGTATAATCAGTGTTTCTGAGAACTGCTGCACATCTGTGTTACATGGAGTTTACAACTTCTGGATCCTGTTACATTCCACAATTCTTCTGCATTTCTTGCTTTTGCCCCAGAAACAGTATTTTTTTTAGGTCATCCCATACGTTTTCTATTGGAGTAAGATCCAGGAATTGGGATGGCCACTATAAAGTCAATGTTGTTAATCTGGAACCAAGATGTTGCTCGTTTACTAGTGTGTTTTGGGTCATCGTGTTGTTGAAACACACATTTTAAAGGCATTTCCTCTACAGCATAAGGCAACATGGACCTCTTCAAGTATTTTGATGTATTGAAACTAATCCATGATCCCTGGTATGTGATTAATAGGCCCAACGCCATAGTATGAGAAACATCCCCATATCATGATGCTTGTGCTTCACAGAGTACTATTTGTACTATTATTTGGAACAATATTCAGTGAATGATTCAATTACAAGTCATGACTGTTGGGTCTGTTGGTTTTCTATTACTCTACTACATCTACTAGTAAATTATTTGCCATGTAGAAATATAATTTCATCAGGTTAGTGATGCCGGACTGCTATTATTCTGAACACCGCTGTACTTAGGGACCAACTTACAAAACTAATAGTTGCAATGATTTGTCCTATCATTGAAAAAGAGATGTTTGTATTGTTAAAGGAAAAGTAACACAAATATAAATAAATAAAATAAATGTTTTAAGGTAGTTAAAATGCCTGCAGTGGTGTGTTTGCTTCAGAAATACTACTGTTTAGATAAACAAGCTACTATGTAGCCATGGGGGCAGCCATTCAAAGCTGGAAAATGAGAAATGGCACAGGTTACATAGCCGATAAGCTCTGTAGAATATAATGAGATTCTACTCGCTTGTTACTTACTATGGCTGCCATTTAGCCCTATTTAAAATTGAGTGGCCACACCCCAAAGCTACACATCAGCTTATTTATATAAACTATAGTAGTCTTTCTGAAGCAAACACACACATTTTACCAGTACAAGGCAAGAGTAATATCTATTTTAATTACTTCTACAACACTTTGTTTTGGTGTTACCGTGCCTTTAATTTACCTGTTATTTTTCAATTTGTATAGATTCCCTGCTAGCTAAGTAGAATTCGGTCAATTGAATATTGCTGCCAGTCCTGTTTCTTTCCCTACCCATGAAGCAACAAATTGATTGAATGTCCCCATTTTTCATTGCCCATAAATTATGCCAACAATCGCAATGCAGTCACATTTTATGCATAAACAGAAACATAAATACCCCAGACACCTATATTTAGATGTCACTTGTTGTAGTTCATACTGTTGTGCTTGATGATGTGATGATCGTGTTATTTGGAATGGCAAATGCTGTGCAGTTGCTCCAGATATGCTGCATAGGATTTTTATCTTATTGACTATCCATTTTGTATAAACTTTCCCTGCCTTTGGCACATTCTGTGAGTAAACGTACTGCAGTTTTCATGTATAGTTCTTACAAAAAAATAACCAAGCAATACTTAGGTTAGGTTGGTTGGCTGGGAGAGGGGTAGAATTCAAAAGTCCAGGGTCGGACTGGGCTGGTGGGATACTGGGAAAAAACCCAGTGGGCACCGCAGTGCCTCCATTTTGAACTGCACTGATCGCAAGTGCTTGTTGAGGTATTTTAAGTCTAGGACTGGCCTGAAGGACCCGTCTCTCTTGGGTACCAGAAATAGATTGGAATAGAAACCGGAGAATGTCTTTGAAGGGGGAACTGGCACAATCTCTCCGTTTTGTTCCATCTTGTAAATACAGTCTAGAAATGTCTAGAAACTGTGGAACTCTGGACATAAGAAAGTTTCTGGGGGGATGGGAAGAGAAATCCACGTGGTAGCCCTCTAAGATGATTTCGTTGACCCAGGTGTCCGACGAATGTCTTTTCCATACCTCCCGGACTTGTAACAGCGATAGACTTTTGCCCCAGCTTGGCTAATGTTTTGCCCAGGTTATCTGCTATAGAGGGTAAGTTCTGCAGGTAAGCCAGCGACTGTGAAAGTTGGAGTGCCCAAAGTGGAGCTGGCGGTTCTGAAGAAGGGCCTACTACATTCTCAATATAGATTCGTCTTGACTGACAAGACCTGTCTGGGTAGCTGTGGGAGAGGGGTTGCTACCTGGAGCATGGTCTGCAGAGGGGCTCGGTCTGGCCTGCCATTTAGTGCACATGAAGTATGTGACTTGTGCCACCGCTGTTGTTAGGGCTCTCCCCCCCCACCCTGGGGAATAGGCCCCCTAACTTACCTTCTGCCATGTGTCTCTCTGGTACTGGCTGAAGGGGTGGGTTGCTGCCTTACCCTCGCTGTTACGAATTTTATTAGGCAATATCCCAAATTTTAGTCCACATGCAAGGGAAAGGTATCCTTCCTCCCCTGAGGTAGCTGAAGGGAGCCTCCAGAGATTCCGCTGACTTAAGGAGCAGAAAGGCAGGAGCTACTCGTGTCTGTATCCTCCCTGCTGCTGGACGCGCGATCCAAAATGGCCCCTGGAACGCATGTGGCGTGAAGGAGGGCATGGTGCCAGGGGAAGCAGCCCTGGGTCCTAAAGGAGACAGAGGGAACCGAGACTAGCAGGGAGGAGAACAGATGCATCGTAGTAACTAAGGATAGAGGAGGTAGAAGAGGCAGGATAGCAACCAGGGTTCGGCTCTACCCCCCCCTTAGCCCCCAGAATAGGGGGGGGGGAGACACCAGTGCGAGAGGAGAGTCTGTATGGACCCCTCATAACTCTAGCTTACTGGCCAAAACATCTGCTGGCTGGAGCCGGGAGCAGAAGACAGTGGGTGGTTGATATAGCTTTCTGGGCTAGAAATGAGGTAAGTCTTCCTACGAAGGAGGGTAACCCCCAATAGGATACAGGGACCCCTGTTCCTGGATTACCCGTTTTCATAAAATCTTCTTTAGGTGAAGAGAATCCAACCTCCTAGTAAGCAGGACACTTAAAACTGGATAGGTTGGTTAGTGTCGGGATAAGCCAGACCCTCTGGCATGCCCCTTATTTTAATTTCAAGTGTCCTGCCTCCTAGAGGGTGGAGCTTAACCCCCAGTGTCCCCCTTAAGACGACAGAGAAAGGGTTTCACCTTATTCAGCCGCAAGACAATTAATGTTGTTGATAGTTATCAGTGGTGTGTTTCTGAGGGGCAGGTCAGTCAGACACAATATTTAGAGAGCACCACTGGGCACTGACTACTCTGATAGGGTTGTCTTGTAACAGAAGTAAAGGCTCACATGCAAGTCCTTTGTAAAGAACACTATGGAATGCAATTTTACTCCACTGAGTGCTCCAGCGCTTGCACAGAGGTACATAATCCCTATATTTCTAACTCAGGTACCTAACCACCAACACTACTGGATTTATAATCACAGCAAAAAAGTCAATTAAATGCTGAAGTCTGAGGCCTGTCAAAAGGGCCATAGTTCCTGGGTTACAGCCCGCAGTTCCAAGGACACATGTATCAAAAACCAATAACTTAATAAAGCCAAAAAAATCCTGTTAGAAAGCAATATAGACCACCTGGTATTCCGCCTTACGCATTTCATACCATCTGGCACTTAATCATATGCAAGGTATGAAATGCGTAAGGCGGAATACCAGGTGGTCTGTATTGCTTTCTTTTTCCACATGGTATTTGAATAAAAACTAGCTTTAAGTTACAGTTGTTACCCGCAAAAAAAAAGCAAGTACCCTGCTAAACGAGGGTAGGCTTTTCACGTGAGGGTCTGCAGGTCTCTTCTTGCTGCAGCTCTCTCCCAGCGGCACGCGTCTGTCCCTCTCAACTATCGGACACTATTGATGATGTCCCTTCCAGTTTGCAGCAACATCACTTCCGGTTTGATGGTAGTCAGCGGGTTGTGGGTAAGGCAGTTGTGGGTCCAGGTAGCGGATCAAAGTGGGTAAATGTTCGAGTTGCGGCTATGGTCAGGTCTTAGAAGCCTTGAATCATCTCAAAATCTTGTTTGTGCACCAGAATGGGGGACCTGATGTCCATTCCCATGCCCTGGTTACACATTTAAATGGTTAAGAGAACTGGGGGAAAGTGGGGAGAGCAGTGACATCTAGGAAGTGCTGAATGGAAAGTGAAAAGTAACTGCCTGCAGTTGACAATATTTGATTGACAGCTGAAATTTTGAAATGAGTTTACAACAGCTATAAATGCTTTAATAAAAACAGAATTTGGATTTCATGTTTAATTTGAAAAGGACTTTTATTATACAGTTTTTTATTTCTGGGTGACAGGTCCACTTTAAACTGTTTAAAGGGGTGGCACACCTTTAAGTTAAACTTTAGCATGTTATAGAATGGCTAATTATAAGCAACTTCTTAACCAGTCTTCATTTTCTTTTTTTTATAGTTTTTGAACTATTTGCCTTCTTCTTTTGGCTCTTCATCTTTCAAATGAGGGTCACTGACCCCATCTAAAAACAAATGCTCTGTAAGGCTACACATGTATTGTTATTGCTACTTTTTATTACCCAACTTTCAGTTCAAGCCCTCACCTATTCATATTCCAGTCTCTTATTCAAATCAATGCATGGTTGCTAGGGTGCAATTCCCACAATTTGGTTGCTAGGATACAAACTGGAGAGCTGCTGAATAAAAAGTGAACTAACTCAAAAGCCTAAATAATAATAAATGAAAACCAATTGCAAATTATCTCAGAATATCACTCTCTACATCACACTAAAAGTTAATTTGAAGGTGAACAACCCATTTAATTGGTTACCGCACCTTGGCAAACTTTATGGGGGTAAGTTGCCAGCCAATCCCCATCTAGTGAGTGAGTAGCCAGGAGCTAAACAGGCCAAACAGGGAACTGCTTCTTCAGCCCAATCAAGTCTTGAGATATATGCTTACATAATAAGATAGGTTGAAAAAAGATGCACAAGTCCAACCTTTTAACCTGCCTAACTGCCAGTTGATCCAGAGGAAGGGAAAAAAAAAACCCCATCTGAAGCCTCTCCAATTATGTAAGCTTAGGAGCATGGAAAAGCAGTTTGTGGAGTAATAGCTTCTGCTAGTGGCCTAAACTCTGTAACCCTGTTTTACACCAGAATCAGTCTCTACAGAAGAACATGGAAGAGATCGGCCCAGGAGCAGGAATTAGGAGTATAATAAGTGAGATCAATGTCATACCAAGTCAATATACTTTTTTTTTTTCATTGAAAAATAAAATCAGTCTGTTTGTTGAGCAATAATTTTCTTTTTAAAGCAACCATTTCTGTTCTTGTAGAGCAGGGTGAGAGCAGTTTTTAAGATTCAGGAACGGGGCTTCACCCCAAGCAGTCCAGCATCAGTGATGTATCCAGGAAAATCTTAACTATGAACATGTAGTAAATACAATATGTGTGCCTTCCATAGTTCTGTATGGTCATCAGAAGATCATACTTTATTCCAACACTTCTTAAGTCATGGAAATCTAAATCAGTCCAGCCAACAATTAGTCACAGAATATTTACAAATTTAAATATTTTGGAATTGCCCTTAAGTGTACAGTTGAAAAAAAAACAACTATTATTTAGTGGGCAGAAAATGCTTCTATACTGTAGCAATGCACCATGCCCTGAGGACACTACATCACAATGCTTAAAACTAAATAATAATAATAAAAAAAAATCAATTTACAAGACTCCATCTACAGAAAGCAGTTCCTTTACAAAGGCAATGCAATATGTTATTTTGTAGGCTTTGCTTCTGAAGGGTTTTCTCCAGTGTCCAAAGTTTTCAACAACCTGAACAAGCCGGCTGCTTCCCGGATCCTGCTGAACTCGATACAGAAAGCCTGCACCTCTATGAACAAGTCCTGCACGTTGATTATCTTGTTTCGAATCAACGACTGCAGGAAAACACAAACTAATCGCACCAAACGATTCTGTAAAAGATGCACAAAACAAATGTTAACATGCTCCTATAAGAAACGTTATTCTCCGTAGATTCGATGAATTCTAGCTCTAACCCCTACTATTTACAATGCATTGGGAGATCATCAAGGGTCAAAGTAAAAATTCAAATTCGAGTTTTTTTTATGGCCAAAACAGTCAAATTCCACTAGGGAATTATTAAAATTCAATTTTCAAGATTTATCTTACACTGGCCCTTTAGGAACTCAACTATTCGCCAACTAAAACCTGCTGAATTGCCGTCTTAGTCAATGGAAGATGCTCAAATCGAGTTTTTAAAACTTGAATTGAATTCTATTCCAGTTTTCAGGTCGAATCTATTTACCAGAGTTTTGAAAATTCGATTTTTAATATATATATATATATATATATATATATATATATATATATATATATATATATATGTGTGTGTGTGTTTTAAAACACTCCCATGAATTCGAAATTCGACCCTTGATAAATCTGCAGCTTAAAATCACAGTACCATACACATCAGCATCAAATGTATGCAAGAAAGAAAGAAACATGAGATTAAAACCAAATGAATAGGAAATCTTGATAATATTTCAGCAGAGGGAAGGAGGGAAACCATAGCTACAGTGTATAGCCAAAGATAGGTGGATGACTGCATAAGAACATACCATGTTGGGGGGGGGCAGATATCCATAGCTAGAGGTCTTCTTTTCCCATTGTGTCTCCAAGTCACTTATTTTTGAAAGGGGTGATAAAATCCCTTGCAGCAAAACCATTCCCTCTGTACAGTACTCGGCCCAGAGCTATAAATGCTGGAACTTTGAATGGGCTTGTCACCAGAGCCAGACTGGGAGCAAAAAGCAAACAAAGCAGCCCACATGTAAACACACACAGAGACACAAACACACACACACACACAGAGACACAAACACACACACACACACACACACACACACAGAGACACAAACACACACACACACACACACAGAGACACACACACAAAAAGACACACAGAGACACACAAACACAGATACAGACACACACAAACACAGATACAGACACAGAGACACACAGATACAGACACAGAGACACACAGATACAGACACAGAGACACACAAACACAGAGACACACAAACACAGAGACAAACAAACACAGACAGACACAAACACACACACACACACAGACACACAAAAAGACACACAAACAGAGAGAGACACACACACAAACACAGAGAGACACACACACACCCCTACCTCTCCTATGAGCTTTGTGAAACAGCACGGGAACTCTCTGACACCTCCCAACCCGTCTTCTGGCCAATCACCTTTGCCTTTCCCTGACTGATCTTAGGAGGAGGGAGGAGGAACACGCAGCGTGTGTGTGAAGGAGAAGCACAGCGTGCATGCTGTAAGTCTCTCCCCCCTGCCCAGATGCCGCAAATCAGAAGCGGCCCATTTCAAAGGTAAATGGAGCGGCCCTTCAGGAAATTGCCCGAACTGACAGATTGTCAGTCCGGGCCTGCTTTTCACTATTAAACAGCTCTGCCCTCTTCGGGATCACAAATGAAGTAGCCTTTAAATGCATGGACAGTATTTTTGCATGTTCCTTACCTGCATATACTTGTCCTTAATCTGCTCACATGTGGATATACAATTTGAGATGTAAAGGTGAATGAATTCAGGAGGAAGATCCACTGCTGTTGTAAGTCTTAAAAGAAAAAAATATTCATTTGTTTATAGAGCATTAAATATATTAATGAACAAGACCAAAAAGTTCTGGGTGCATAAGAGGCTAAACAGCATTGGCTGCGCAGCAACCCAATAATCTCTTAACATCTTGAGTCTTAAATTGCATTTTAATTAACAAAGAATCAAGCTAATCAATGACAAAATGAGTGGGGACACCAAACTATTCTGTATGTATCATGTGAAGCAGTATGCACTTTAGCCTTAGTTATTGATAGAAGTATTTCACTTTGTTCAAGAACTCTAACCAGCTTGCAGCCATAGTAAAGGATTTTATTTGTTTAGATTTACACAAAACTTCACTTTCAACTTCCAGCACCTGTGCACATGGTTTGTTTTAAAAAAAACATATACTAAAAACACAGATAAGCAAAAAGGCTGGTATGGATAAGTATGTATGTACAGAGTTTGTAAGTAGTTGCTATGCAGAAAAACCCCAACAAGTTTGCCGCACAAAAGAATTCTTTACTGCCTGTTTATGCACTAGGGCTATACTATCTGTAGCACTGAATTACCTGCACACGATATTCCTCAGCACGATACAAGCGACCTGTATTTTGCTTTCTTAATGTTGTTAAGAGGAGCAGATTTGACAAAGATTAAAATGTTTGTGCTTTTTAAAGTCTTATACTTATTATCAATCTTGGTGAATTATTAAATTGTTGCCCTCTTTCCTTTTTGTCTTTGAGAAAAATGTGTCTTCAGCTTTACGTAGGTGAATACCATTGTATTCTATGGGTCAAAATACGTGTATGTCTAGCATCTGATATATATGGCCGCTCAATGTCCAGTTTTCCTTGCAGGCGCACTATATTTCATTGACTTTAAAATAGTTAATCAGAAGAAGTCTGCAAAAACTCACCTATTTACAACTTCCATGGAATGTAAAGACATATCCATGTTGACAAGCACTGAGAAGTATTCAGTTATTTGACTTGATTGCATTAACTTTAGCAGCATTTCAATAGCAACCAATGGATTGTTTTCCACCAAATCTGGAAGCTTGGCAGGAGTAAGGCCAATGTGATACACCAACTTAGGGTCTTTTTCTAATTCTCCAAGAAGCTAGCAGAAGGAATGGAAAGAGAAAAATAAGAGAAATTTTAAGAAAAACATAAATGTGGCAAACAATATGAGTTACATAATATATTACAGGATGCTTTTCAAATGCCAGGAAGACAACATATAATAAAGTTTAATTTAAAGGGGTTGTTCACCTTTGAGTAAACTTTCTGTTTGATGTAGAGTGATATTCCGAGACAATTTGCAATTGGCTTTCGTTGTTTATTATTTGTGTTTTTTGAGTTGTTTAGCTTTTTTCAGAAACTCTCCAGTTTGCAATTGTAGCAAATTGGTTGCTAGGGTCCAACTTACCCTAGCAACCATGCATTGATTTGAATAAGTGACTGGAATATGAATAGGAGAGACCTGAATAGTAAGAGGAGTAATAAAAAGTAGCAATAACAATAAAATTAGATATACGGAATTGTTTATTAGATGGGGTCTGTGACTCCCATTTGCTAAAAAGACTCAGAAGACAAAGACAATTAATTTAAAAATTATAGAAAATAAATAATGAAGACCAATTGAAAAGTTACTTAGAATAGGCTATCCAACAACATACTAAAAGTTTACTTAAAGATGAACCACCCCTTTAAAGGAGAAGGAAAGTCTGTTTGCACTTGGGGGTGCCAAATGTTAGGCACCCCCAAGTAATTTTTTGCCTTACCTGAAACCCCGGGCCGGTGCTCCTATCAGCAGAAAACTGCACCGGCCAGGGGTTATACCAGTGAGCAGTTCTCAAACAGTAGGCACCCCCAAGTGCAAACAGACTTTCCTTCACCCTTAACTTCGCTTATAGCTTTATACTAGTCTGTATAGTAGCAGATAACACACTGTCAACATTAACCCTTTAAGTGCCAGCAGAATTGACCAATTTGGTTACGCGAAATGCCAGACGTTTTTGAAACATTCTGTGCTCTCTCAATTTAGGGGCATTTTCTGAGGGGAAACCTATAGTTCACCTAGGAAAACTATACATTGTTTTTTTTGGGAGAAACTGAGCTTTCTAAATCTGCCTGAGTTTTCATGTATTTCCACCTCTGCAAAAAGATTTATAGTGCTAAATACAAAAAAAAAATGAAAAATTCCTATTTTTCACAATATATGAACTTATACCTGAAAAATATTTCATTTTACGCATGGGAATCAAACTGATTTGGAAAGCCTCATGTCTCTTGAACGTGCCAATACCAAATATGTATAGTTTTAGGCAGATTTAGGACTTCTGTACAGCAAAGACTCCCGGCAGTATATTACCGAATTTTGAAAGCAGAAGGCAGAAAACGGCATACTTTTGATTCCAAGGCCACAAAATCCTGAAACAGTATGTTTACCCCAGAAGACCATATATTTTTGGAAAGTACACATTCTGCCGATTCCAAAATGGGTAATTGTGTCTCTCTACTCCTAACTACCAAACATCAAAGCTTGTCTGAACGTAGCGTTTTTTATCAAAATTTATCAAAATTTTGAAAAATCACTTCAAAGGTTTTATTTTTCTGCTCCGCATTTCACACACACTATATTAGATACCAAGAAAAAGCACCCTGAATATGATTGCCAGGGGTCCACTGAACAGTTTAATCCCCATTGTGCATAGGATTACCAAAGTATCTGGCATTTAGAGACCCCAATATGAAGTTAGCAAATCCAAATTGTTCAGGACTTTACTTCAGCTACTGAAAAATCAACACACTGACTGCATTTTTTGTGGGGTAAAAACACTGAAATATATGTTTACCCCCCAAAACCATATATTTTTGGAAAGTACACATTCAACCAAATCTAAAATGGGTACCCATGCCTTTCTGCTCCAAACTACTGAGTCGCAAGGCTTTCCCAAAATTGTCGGTTTTGGTGAAATATCTGAAAATTTCCTAAAAGCTTCAACTTCCCAGCACCATATCACCCATGTATCATTACATACCAAGAAAAAGCACCCTAAATATGATTGCCAGGGTTCCTCCAAACTGTTTGGTAGCCATTGTTCATAGGTTTACAAAAGTATCTGGCATTTAGAGGCCCCAAAATGAAGTTAGCGCATACAAATAGTCCTGTGGGTAACTTCAGCTAATGAAAAATCAACACATTGACTGCATTTTTTGTGGGGTAAAAACACAGAAATATACGTTTACCCCCCAAAACCATATATTTTTGGAAAGTAAACATTCTACCGAATCTAAAATGGGTACCCATGACTTTCTGCTCCAAACTACTGAGTCGCAAGGCTTTCCCAAAATTGTCAGTTTTGGTGAAATATCTGAAAATTGCCTCAAAGCTTCAACTTTCCAGCAGTGTATCGTCCAAGTATCATTACCATCATAAAGCATCCTAAATATGAATGCCGGGGGTCTACTAAACAGTTTGATACCTAATAAACATAGATTTACCAAACTATGTGGCATACAGAGACCCCCAAATCCAAATAAGGCATATGAATTTTCAAGTATGACACTGGCTACTACAACAAAAGCACCCAATGAGACCCCCTAACAGTATGGAGACCCTAGAAAACTATATAGTTTCTGAAACTACACATTCAGGCGAATCTAAAGCAGGTAATTACATCTTTCTACTGCAAACTACCAAACCGCAAAGCTATGCTAAACATAAGGCTTTTTTTTAATTTTCTTGCAGTCTCTCCCCAAGTGAACTGTTGGTATAGGAATGATTAAAAGTGACTGCAATCTCAGCTACTGCCTGCTGACCTGAGTATAAGCCGAGGTAGACTTTTTCAGCACATTTTGGATGCTGAAAAACTCGGCTTATGCTCGAGTATATACGGTAACTGGTGGACATTTCTCTGAAGGGGCATAACCTTATCAAGAAAAATAGACTGAAAATTCACTCTTGCACCATTCACTTCCTTCTTAATTTAAATTGGTAAAATGGGGCTTAAGGCAGAGCAGTTCTCCGAGGACTAGATCCAGGGACCTAGAGGATAAGTAATGATTAAGGCAGCATCTCCATTGTAAAGCCTCTCTGTATATCTCTTGCTCTATCCTTCTGGATTTTAGCCAAGTACTGACAGCCAGAGGTAACAAAGTTGTGTGCCCCTGCCCATAAAATCCCAGTCACTCCCACTCTTCTCTTTAGACACTGATGAGTAGGTATTTTGGCAGTCACATTCTAGTAAGTAGAGCTGTGAGAAATGCAATTAATGTCACAACTTTATCTTACACTGTTCATGTTATTATCTTCCTTTTATCTTTACCTGAGTTTGCTGAGGGGAGGAAAGTGGGCTTTTAAATGCCTTAGCCATAATCCGCTTAATTTCCACTCCAGTGCTATTCTTCACGCACATGGATCGGTCCCATTTAACAGCATGATCTGGTTCTATAAGATTGAGCCATGCTAACTCATCCTCACAAACATGAAGAGGAGGTGGGGGACGAATAAACTCTGGACGAAAGTGGCCTAGAAACATCAAATAACGAAAGGTATAGAGATACATTGCGTTTGTGAATCAATACAAATTGCTTATACAAACATCGTTAAAATTTCTATTAACGGGAAAATATATACCTTTGATATACAGGGTTTACTTTTTTTATCCATAAATGGATAATATCACAAATTTTCTATATTGTTCAGTATTTCTAATTATGCACACTTATAATTAGCATGGACAGTTTTATGCTA
The DNA here is from genome assembly GCA_038501925.1 of Xenopus petersii. Lineage (NCBI taxonomy): Eukaryota > Metazoa > Chordata > Amphibia > Anura > Pipidae > Xenopus > Xenopus petersii. The sequence continues at coordinate 103,122,804 of CM076675.1, read as the reverse complement.
CTAAAGATTCATAAAATACCGGTTCTAATTAATATTAGTCAAAACATGCAGTGGCGTAAACTATATATATTGGATAGGATCTGAGACCTTTTTTGGTGGAAATGCTCTTTTACCCTATATAATAAAGTTGAAGTGTCTCTGCGTCCAGTCCCTGTGTCCGTGGGATTGCGCTACTGCGCATGTGCCCCACGGACCGCACACAAAAATGGCCTGAGCTGTGACCTGCAACCCCACAGGAGTTGGTTTGAGCTGTAATTAAGACAGGCAGTGCGGGGAGGCGGCGCTGAGAACTGCAGTCAAACCGTAATATGGTATTAGGCACTGGCAACGCGCTATCCATCCACCTGCCGTTCCTCCGCCCCTGGCTCCTCCCTCCTTTCCCGACTCCTCCCTTACTCCCAGCAGCGGCTCTGTGCTTACAGGTCTGGACAAGATGAGCGGGCGCATTGGATTCTACAAGCAAGAGCTGAACAAGACAGTGTGGGAAGTGCCGGAGCGGTACCAGCGTCTCACCCCCGTCGGTTCCGGTGCCTTCGGCTCTGTTAGGTAGGTGGGGCGATTAGTGAAGCGGGTGGGGATTGGGCCCTGGCACCGTCATGCAGTGCATCAAACTGTGAGGCAAATAGTCTCTGCCACAGGCGGCACATTACTGTGTTCTGAGGCAGGGCGTGCTCATGTTTTCTATCACAACTTAGTGCTGTACTGTGAGAGTTGTAGTTCCGACGCTCCCTGGGTCAGATGGTAGGGAAGCAGTGCTGTATGTGTGTGTCGCACCTATACTATATATATATCCTATATAATATCCTATCCTATATAATAAAGTTGAAGTGTCTCTGCGTTCAGTCCCTGTGTCCGTGGGATTGCGCTACTGCGCATGTGCCCCACGGACCGTCTCTGGCGAATTTAAACTCTAAAATGGGTTTTTATAAATGTTTGACTACATATGTTCTAGCGCCCGTTAATTTAACGGGCTTAATGTCTAGTAAAGATATAAAGCTTAAATCATGGCAATAAAGCAGGACAAACCTGCTGTTTTTTTCGAGAGAAACTAAGGATCCTCTGCTTACATTTATTACACTTACTTTTCCAAACATATGTACCTTTTCACCAAAAATTACTCTACTTCACTAACATAAAACCTTTTTTTAGGCATAAATACAAACTTAAGAAACAAAAAAAAAAAAAACTTTATTACTTTCAATAGGTGGTTTTGGCCCGCTGACTAATGATTCTATTATTTGTGAGGCAACAGAACTGTCAAATCCGGAATTGGAAGAATCTGGGTCCGGGTCACTTAGAATACTGGGGAAGCTGGCTTTGCTTTGTGTTGGGAGCTCAGACTGCCGCTCTGCAGGGAAAACAAATATATAAAAAGTGAGCTGATGAAGAAAGGAGAAAAGAAAATCGAGGAAGGACTGGAGGTATTTTTCCCCCTCAAAAAATAATATTTGTAGACAAATTTTTATTGAGGTTATACTATAACGTGAGATTTAAATAGTTTTTCCATTTTTATCTGTCCGATATAACATCACAAAGAGTAGAAATTGTACAGCAATTAAAGGGACAGTATACACCCTTTTTCAACATGATTTCACTGAACAGGGCTTGTGCTAAACATACTTTTTGCCTATTCTTTCAATTTAGAATTTTTTTTTTTTTTTACATACATGCGCTAAACAAGAAAATACAACTTACTTTTATAACTTCCTGATATCTAGTTCCTGGTTCTGCTGATCAGAGGAGAAGATGACAAAACATATTACAAGTGCTCTTTATATAATTAGCAGCTAGTAATCTCCAAGGCCTAACAAAGACTGCAGCTTAGGGGTTTTTTTTTCTATAGAGGAATGGGATCCCCTATCTGGAAACCTGTTATCAAGAAGCCCCGAATTACAGCAAGGCCATTTCTCAGTAAATTTTAGGGGAAAAATGATTTCCTTTATCTCTGCAATACAGCAGTATCTTGTACTTGAGGGTAGCTAATCTGCAAAATCCATATTGGTAGTAACAGAATCCTATTGGATTTATTTAAATTGTAAAAATGTAATTAAAAGAATTGGCAGAAGCCCTAACTCATTCTTAACAAAGTTGTACATATGTGAATGCTGTCCCTTTTAAGATGGGTAGTACAAAAAGCAATCATCACAATTAAAGGGGTTCTTCACCTTTGAGATAACTTTTAGTATGATGTAGAGATACAATTGGTTTTAATTTTTATTATTTGTAAGTTTTTAGTTATTTAGCTTTTTATTCAAAAGCTCTCCAGTTTGCAATTTCAGCAATCCGATTGCTAGGGTCTAAATTACCCTAGCAACCATGGATTCATTTGAATAAGAGACTGAAATATGAATAGGAGAGGTCCTGGATAGAAAGATGAGTAATAAAAAGGAGCAATAGCAATAAATCCGAAGCTTTAAAGAGCATCTGTTTTTAGATGGGGTCAGTGACCCCCAGAAGAAGGCAAATAATTCAAAGACTAAAGCTGGCCATAGACACAAAGATCTGATCGTACGAATCGAGGATTCGTACGATTTTCGGAACGTGTGTGGAGAGTCCCGACATTTTTCGTCCGACGGAGATCGGTCGTTTGGTCGATCGGACAGGTTAGAAAATTTCTGTCGGCTGCCGATAATATCTCTGCGTGTATTGCCGATCGTACGATTTTCAGTGGGAGACTGTCACTAGCTTTGGTTGGACATAGATATCGTACGATTGCTGTCAGGGGCAGAACATTGCTGATCTGTTCTTTAACTAATCTGACTGGTAAGACTTTGATCTGAATGGTTAGTGGCGGGTCGGGAGATGGGAAAGTCCGATCGTACGATGATTTGTATGATCGGATCTTTGCATCTATGGCCAGCTTAAGTTGCTTAGAATTGGCCATTTTTTAATATACTAAAAGTTAAGTATGCAGCTTGCCTCCTAATGTGCAAATGCGACCCTCAATCCTATAGGAAAATCAAACATGCCAGCCATCAGTCATTTGGTTAATGAACTACAACTCACGGAAACCTTGGATACCTCAATCACCAAGAAAGCTGCAGGTTTACATACATAATATGTCTCTCTATTCTTGGGGCCACCTTAATCTTTAATGGATGAGGAACACAGTGCTATTATTAGCTGGGATCTATATGCACTTTTTCATCAAGCAATATGACATTGCCAGCAATCCCTCGCAGCAGAAAGGACAGAGGCAGCTGTAAAGAGTTTTGAGGGTGGGGTTTTAAAGGAATTGTTCAGTATGTAAAGAAAAACTGGGTAAATAGATAGGCTGTGCAAAATAAATGTTTCTAATACTGTATATTTAGTAAGCCAAAAATGTAATGTATAAAGGCTGGAGTGACTGGATGTTAAACATAATAGCCAGAACACTACTTCCTGCTTTGCAGCTCTCTTGGTTTCCCCTGATTTTGGTTATCAGGCAGTAAACAATCAGTGACTTTAGGGGGGACACATGGGTCATAACTGTTGCTTTTGAATCTGAGCTGCATGCTGAGTATCAATTGCAAAATCACAGAACAGTTATGTCCCATGTGGCCCCCCTTAAAGTCGCTGACTAACTCAAAGTTAGAGAGCTGAAAAGCAGGAAGTTGTGTTCTGCTATGTTAGACATCCAGTCACTTCAGCCTACATTACATTTTTGGCTAACTATATTAGAAACATTTTTTATTTTGCACATCTTATCTATTAACCCAGTTTTTATTTTTACACTGAAGTGTTCCTTTAAGCATATCATTTGTCAATCAAAAGAGATTGGCTACTGGAAATGATAACATTCTAAGGACAGCAGTTCTTACATGTACTGAAATTAAAAGTGATTTTTAAAAGGTGGAAGGTGTTTTTACAACTTTTGCTTTACAGTATATATCCCCATAAAGTCTATTACTCATTTAGTATGTCAGTATCTATTATGCAGCCAATGGGTTAATTTAAAAAACTGGTCGTTTCAGAACAGATTGCTGCAAAACAATAATGACAAATTTAGCACAGGGAAGTACTAGACTCAAAAGTGTAATTTAAAACGGTTCCATCAACGGCATTTACTATAAGGATTTTTGGAGCAGAAGCTAAATCTTGAAAGTTACCAATACTGGAAACACACTTCCATATTTGGGATGAAACTTATTTGCAGTGCTACAGAGAATATAAGCATGCTCATTCTCAGCTTTTAACATGCTGAACCATCATCGGCCAGATTCAGCCCCTGCATGTTCTCAAATGCCTTACCAGCAAGAGCTAACTGTAGTCCACTGATGTCCACTGGCTGAGCCAAACTGGTTACATCCATCACAGCAATCTGCCTAGGAGTCTTTTTAAATAGCTCCCTTGGTGGTGCCAACATCAACTGCGAGAGGAAGAATTTTTCTGGTGGAGTAATTGGCGGCAGAAATCCTGTAAGACCAATAATATATATGTATAAACATATTTTGTGTATTAATCAAAATGCAAAGAAAAAAACTGTAAAATTATATTAAAACAAGCTATCAAATCAGTAGAAATCAAGAAGGTCCTGGCCATAATGCAAATACTGGTATCTTTTATGAGAACTATTACTTTACCTAGCCCACATTTAACAGGGAAAATAACGTGACTTTTTATCACAAAACAAGGCAGTAAAAAATGTTTTCCCTTCCCACCCCTAATTTGCATATGCAAATAAGGGTTCGGATTCGGGATTCGGCCAAATCTTTCGCAAAGGATTTGGGGATTCAGTTGAATCCAAAAAAGTGGATTCGGTGCATCCCTAATAAAGAGACATCACATAAAAAAGCTTTCATATCAATTTTAATATTAACTAGGCATTTGATTCTGGAACTTTTATACATGTTCTCTAGGAATGTCCCCTTTTTCAGGGGTATTGAAGATGTATTCTAGTTGCTACTGAAGAAGTTGTGCTACCAAATGTTCTGTGTCGGAAAGCTTATCTATTGCATATAATCTGCAGTTGGTTACCTAATTCCCACTGTTCTTAACTTTATCCTATGCAAAGAACTGACACAGATGGGACCTACTTTTCCGAATGGAAAGCCTTTGTAAAAAAACAAGACCTTTATAAACTGACTTATGGTCGTTAACCAGCTAATATAACTCCTTTTCAGTCTCTTTTGTAATGTTAAAAATGCAAAATAAAAGCTAAAAACAAAAACCAAAAGCATTTCTTCACTTAGAGGGCCTTACCTAAATCAAGTACATGTTTGGGACCTGTTATCCAGAATGCTCAGGACCTGGGGCTTTCTGGACAACTGATCTTTCCATAATTTGGATCCTCATACCTTAAGTCTACTAGAAAATCTTGTAAACATTAAATTAACCCAATAGACTGGTTTTGCCTCCAATAAGGATTAATGTTATATTAGTCTGGATCATGTACAAGGAAGGTACTGTTTTATTATTATAGAGAAAAAGGAAAACATAAAGAAAGACTTTCAGTAATTCGGAGCATTCTGGATAACGGATTTCCGGATAATGGATCCCATACCTGTACTAGAGGACTTTGGCTTGACTTGCCCTTTTACACAGTTCAAAGCTATAGGCAATGCATTGGAGTATGCAATGGAATGAGCTAGGGGTGCCCCCTGTCCCCATTACTATTTTCTTGGCTCAAGATCCCAATATTATGGGCTTTGCAGAAACAATTAGAGAATATATATAAATCTTATATGCCAATGACCTGCAGTTAACACTGCTGAGATAACAAAACGTACTGCCTCATTAAGTTTGCTCTGGCCTCTCAGAAGAGGAATAAAATTCTTATAGTACTGGTAAATGTGAAGCGAACATGTCATAGTTACCAACATTAACATATATTTATAGTCCTTAAAATAATTATGACTCCTAAGTTATTAGGTTTACAAAGTACTGTTCTTCAAAATTCACTGAACCCCAAAACTCCACCAAGGAAACCCTTTATTGATAAAGGGGACCTGTCACCCTATGAAATAATTTCAAATTCTTTTCTATCATGTTAGTTGAGCAAAATAAACTTTACTTACACTGTATTTATTATTATCATCTGTGGGACTTGGATGTCCAAGTTATTTTTCAATTTACAAGTCTGCTCAGATTAAAGCACTTATGAAATGGTTCCTCCCTGGACAACCTTTCCCTTGGCTACAAAATAGGAAATCCAGGCTTTCTGCCAGGAATGCACAAAATAGTTTTCACCAGCAGGATAAAAACAATGTAATCACAGTAAAATCTTTATTGGGACTGGAAACCAACATTAAATAATCTGAACCGCCCCGTATCCTTTTGTGCAGTTTTGTAGCTTAAAGCTGGCTATAGACGCAAAGATCTGATCGTACGAATCATCGATTTGTACCATTTTTGGACCGCGTGTGGAGAGTCCCGACATTTTTCTCCGGCGGGGATCAGTCGTTTGGTTGATCGGACAGGTTAAAAGATTTCTGTTGGTTGTGGGTAATATCTCTGCATGTATTGCCGATCGTACAATTTTCAGAGGGAGACTGTCACTAGCTTTGGGCTGACATAACTTTAGTACGATTGCTGTCAGGGACAGAACATCGGCTGATCTGTTCTTTGGTACTTTATTTGATCTGAATGGTTAGTGACAGGTCTGGGATCTTTGCATCTATGGCCAGCTTTAGTCACACAGTGATATTAGATATTTCTCTGTCTAGTTATTCAAACCCTAGTTACCTTTCTGGAAAACAGTAGGGATCCCCTCCATGTGAATCAGTCTTTCCAACTGTACATGTTCCAATATGCCACTCCTGACCTTATCGCACATATGCTATAGAAAGGCCAACAATTTACAATGCCATCTAGTTTTTGGGGGCATCATTGACTTCAGCAAGGCCACTGCCTGGTTGCTAGGCTAAACTGGTCCCTAGCATACAGTTGCTAAAAATTCCAAATTGGAGAGCTGTTATACAAACAGATGCAAAAAAAAAAAAAAAAATAATGAAGACCTATAACAACAAGCGGTCTGAGATTATCTGAATGTATTGATCTTCCCCTGCAAATACAACTACACTGGGGTAAATAAAAGATAATAGTGCTTTCCAGCTTAGGGTGAACTACACCCCCAGCACCTACCGACAACCATTACCTGACAGGGGTCTCTCGATCTCCTCTACAGAAGGAGGCGGTGGGTTGAGCAGGTGGGCGAAGACTGCAGCAAAGGGGTTTGCAGCAAGCGGCTCGGTGCGGTACATCTCCCAGAGCAGGTAAATCGCGGTGAGGCGCTGCGGGACACTGGGCAGTAGGTCTGGCTGCTGCAGAAGCATGACTAGCACGGAGCCCACGCGGAAATGGTCTGCTTTGGAGAAGTAGTGATGGAAGGCGGCCGAGAGGCCCTCGAACGTGTTACTGCACGCCTCCTCCGTCATGATGCCCAGCAGGTTGGACAATTCCTTCCCACACAGGCTCATCTTGGCGGGAATACGGATAACGTCTGAGTAGAACACCGCTGCCTTCTCCGGCAGCCGAGACAGCCCGCGCCTTCTCCCGTGTTATTACATGTATGATGGTCTTACAGCAGCAGCCTGCCTGTCACTGTTCCACAAAACGCGTGTCAATAAAGTTTTCTATATCTTATTGATGGATGTTCTGCGTGTGTTTATTCGGTAGCGGCTAGTTCCTGTCCTAGGAAAGGACCTGACGTCACGGTCATGTGATCCTACCATGTGACCGCTCTACTGCAGCTTAGCTATTCGTGAGCGTCAAATTCAACATGGGAAAGTGGTAATGGGTTCTAGTGGCGGCTGCGGACTCTTGACAGGACCTGCAACTAACCCAGGGTTGCCAACTTGTATTGTAGGTTTAGTACAGGTTGCAACCAATACCTCAGGTTTTGGGGCCGTTCATTGTGTCGGTGGATATTTGTAGGGATTGAATGGATCATTGCCGCGGAATTTTTGTGGGGTGAGGGGGGTTCACAGTGAATTAGTGTCAGGTAGATTCTATTCAATATTACACACCCAAATGCAGCTACAAGATTGTTGTTGGAGCTGGGGTTTTGTTACCATTACTCGCGCACAATTACGGTGCAACAATGGCAAGATAAAAATGAAAGGCAAGACATGCTGACACAGCTATAATAATATTATATTCATTAACCATAAACAGCTTTGCTTTTCTCCCATGCACTGAAAGTCTCCCTTAATGGAGAATAATGTAATGGACAACTTGGGAACAATAAATTGTATAGAAACTGTTGCATTGGTGTTTCATGAGCTGACGGAAAATGTGGAGCACCCAGTCAAGTAATAGAACATGGGATGACGGTCATGAGAGGAACTTCTATTTAAGGAGAGGATTGCCCCTAAACTTTTTTAAAGGACCAGTAACACCCAGTTAGCTTAACACTTAATTCCCCCCAAAATTCTATATAAGTCAGGCTTACTCTCCCCTTTGGTTTTCTTTTTAAATCTTGAGCTTCAATCTGACTTCCAAAGTGCTTCATAACAGAATGTGAAAAGGTGACGGCCGCTTGAATTCCTCTGTGTGCTGAACCAGAAGTCAGTTTCACATGGATGACCTAAAGCACCTATTTTTTTTTTTTTAAGCATCTGCAGTTCAAATGTCTGTTTCTTTTCCTTCATACAGCTTTGGGGGTAATATTGTGAGCATATATATTAAAGGAACAGTTCAGTGTGAAATTAAAACACTGGGTAAATAGATAGACTGTGCAAAATAAAAAAATGTTTTCAATATAGTTAGCCAAAAATGTAATGTATAAAGGCTGGAGTGATTGGATGTCGAACAGAATAGAACAGAACACAACTTCCTGCTTTTCAGCTCTCCAACTCTGAGTTAAGGTGGCCAAACACGGCCAGATTAAAGCTGCTGATATGGGTCCTTTAGACTGATCTTATCTGACCGTGTGTTGGGACTCCCAACGGGTCCCCCCAATCAATATCAGGCCACAAATCGGGCAGATGTAGATCAAGCAAGTTTGATTTTTTTCTTTGATCCAGGATTGCATCGGCTAGTTGATGCGGTCCTGTGACCCATCGGCGCCCATTCACAGCATTATAATCTGATCGTTAGGCCCCAGGGCCGAATGTTCAGATTAACCTGATATCCCCAGCTGTTAGTGGGCATATCGGGTTAAGATTCGCTCGTTTGGCGACCTCTAATAGTGTATGGCCACCTTTAGTCAGCGACTGTCAGGTATCAGGGCGAGTCATGATACCTGACAGTCGCTGACTAAAGGTGGCCATACACGTCATGACGTGCGCCTGCGTCATGACTTGCGCCTGCGTCAGAACGTGTGCCTGTGTCATGACGCGCGCCAGCGTCAGAACGCGCATCAGCACACGCGCCCACGCCAACAACAGGCACTGGCGTAGAGACACCGCCCGATTCAGGAGGTGACGTCAGCTCAACCCGGAGCTGTTCTGCTGAGCCCTGACATTGCCCCCCCTCAATATGCAACCTCCGGGTGCATGTAGGATCTGGCCTTTCAGGGTGAGAATTATGAAATAATTCAATAAGTTGAGGAGCATGTACATTACTCACGGGTTCTCATGAATTCTCTTTGGGAGGAAAGCCTTTCCACTGGATCAAATATTGAAGTCGACCTCCCTGGAATCTAGAATCCAAAACAGCCTCTACTTCAAATTCATCCACCCCTTCAATAGACACAGGAGCTGGAGGATTGTGATCTCTTCCTGAAAAGGTGTTCTTCACCACTGGTTTTAGTAAAGCTGCATGAAAAACAGGGTGAATTCTGTAAGTAGCCGGCAATTTAAGTTTAAACGTTACCTCGTTTACCCGCTCAATAATGGAAAAAGGACCCAAAAAGCATTGACCCAACTTCTTGGAAGGACACGGAAGTTTGATATGCCGAGTAGACAACCACACCAGGTCTCCAACTTGGAACTCTGGATCCTTCCTCCTCTTGCGATCAGCGAAGACTTTAAAATTATTCTGTGCTTGAGACATCGTTTGTTGGATTCTCTGAGTATTCTCAAGAAGAAAAGAAAGTCTCTCCTGTACTGCTGGCACTTCTATTCCCTTTGGAAGGTTAGGAAGAACGTGAGGGTGAAAACCATGATTAGCAAAGAAAGGAGTTTGCTTGGTAGAGGAATGAAGAGCATTATTATAGGAGAACTCCGCCAATGGTAAAAGTTCACTCCAATTGTCCTGAAGAAAAGACGAAAAACAACGAAGATATTGTTCCAATGTATGATTAGTCCTCTCTGTCTGTCCATTGGACTGTGGATGAAATGCTGTGGAAAAGGCCAACTTAATCTTTAAAGCCTTGCATAGTGCTCTCCAAAATTTAGAAGTGAACTGCACTCCCAGATCCGACACAATCTCATCCGGAACTCCATGGAGCCTGACAATCTCTCTAATAAATACCTCTGCCGTAGAGGCTGCAGAAGGCACTCCGGAAAGAGGGATAAAATGTGCCATCTTGGAGAGTCGATCCACAATTACAAAAATCGTATTGTAATCTTGTGAGGAAGGAAGCTCCACGATGAAGTCAACAGAAATAGAACCCCACAGCCGAGTAGGAACTGGCAAGGGACGTAGTAGACCTAAACGACCTAAAACGAGCACACGTCTCACAGGAGGCTATGTAATCCTTACAGTCTTTAGCCATATGGGGCCAGAAAAAAAATCTCTGAGCAAGATCCAGAGTTTTGAAATATCCCATGTGACCTGCCAACGGGTGATCATGGAGTAACTTAAGGGTCTCCAATCGAAGAGCTTCTGGAATAAAGACTTTATCTTTCAGAAAATATAATCCATCACAAACTTGCAAATTCGAGGACGTAATATTGTATCCGGCGGCAAAGGATTCTCTTCCTAAGCGTGCAATCGTGAAAGAACATCTGCTTTCTTGTTCTTAGAGCCAGGCCTGTAAGTAATATGAAAATTAAAACGAGAAAAAAATAATGCCCATCTGGCTTGTCTTGGCTTAAGTCGTTTGGCGGACCGCAAATATTCAGTCAGAGAAGATAATGATTGGATGTAGAGCTCCTTCCAACAATTTACGCCATTCTTCAAAAGATTTAATGGCCAAGAGTTCCCTGTCAGAGACATCATAATTCTTCTCCGAAATTGAAAGTTTCTTTGAGAAGAAAGCCACAGGATGAAGGGCGTTATTATTACCGGTTCGTTGAGATAAAATGGCTCCAATAGCAGTCTCAGAAGCATCAACTTCTAAAATATACGGCAACACAGGATTAGGATGTTTCAAAATAGCAGCAGACGTAAAAAGAAGTTTCAGCTGATCGAAAGCCTCCTGTGCTTGCATAGACCACTGAAAACGTCTAGTGGAACTGGTTAGATCTGTAATAGGAGCAATAATCTTCGAAAAATCTTTAATAAATTTCCTATAGAAATTAGCAAATCCAACAAAACTTTGCACTGCTTTTCGGGAAGAAGGAACAGGCCAGTCAAGAATAGTGGACACCTTCTTCTTATCCATGCAGACTCCATCGGATGATATTACGAACCCCAAGAAATCCACTGAAGACTTGCAGAATTCACATTTCTCCAATTTAGCATACAACCGATGAGTCCGCAAATGGTTGAAAACCTTTCTTAGCTGTATCTCATGATCCTGTTCTGAGGAAGAAAAAATTACAATATCATCCAGATAGACAATCAAAAATTGATCCAAAAAATCTCTGAAAATGTCATTAACAAAATTCTGAAAAGTAGCGGGAGCATTACATAAGCCAAATGGCATAACGAGATATTCATAATGTCCAAAACGTGTACGGAAAGCTGTCTTCCACTCATCTCCTTGTCGAATCCGTACCAGGTTGTATGCTCCCCGTAAATCTAATTTTGAAAAAATCTTGGCCCCACGAAGGTTCTGAAACAGCTCAGGTATAAGGGGTAATGGATAACGTTTTTTCACTGTAATTTGATTCAAGTGCCTGTAATCAATACAAGGACGTAAGGAATGATCTTTTTTTTCTACAAAGAAAATACCTGCTCCTGCAGGAGTAGTGGAAGGACGAATGAATCCTTTCTTCAAATTCTCATGGATATATTCTTTTAGGACCAACAGTTCCGGTTCAGACAAAGGGTAGATGCGTCCAAAAGGAATAGGAGCCCCAGGAAGCAAGTCCACAGGACAATCATAGATTCGATGAGGAGGTAACGTGTCAGCTCCCTTTTGATCGAAGACGTCCATAAAATCATGAAGGAAGGTTGGAATAGCCTGGAAACGAGGGTCTTGGGGTGAACACAAGGCTAATAATTTGGAATTGGTTCTGGGCGAGACAAAATGAGAATTACAGGCTGCGGACAAAAATTGCAATAACCCAGTGCTCCAATTTATTGAGGGATTGTGCGTTTTCAAACAAGGGAAACCAAGAATCAAAGGGACAAGAGGAGAAGACACCACATCAAATGGCAGAGTCTCAATATGATTAGAGTCCATAACAACAGACAGTGGTATAGTCTCCAGCATCACTGGTCCGGAGGAAAGTCGAGAGCCATCTGCAGTTCTTACAAGAAACGGCTGTGTCTTGGGCCGAGTTGGAATATTGTGAGTCTTAATGAATTCTGTATCCACAAAGCACCCACAGGCTCCCGAATCTATGATGACCTTACTTTCGAGGAACCCTTGGGGCCACTGTAAGGAAATGGGAACAATAAGCAGAGGCAAATCTCGAATAACGGAAGATGAGGATGGAAGACAAATTGGGTGAACATGCTTACCCCCTGGCCGGGTAGGACAGTCTCTCAAAAAATGCCCAGAAAGCCCACAGTATAGGCATAGGTTATTTTCTCTTCTCCGAGTTCTTTCTTGAGCTGAGATGGCTGCTCTAATAAGTCCAATCTGCATGGGTTCCGGGACACTTGCCGTAGAAGCAGAAGACGAGATGAAGAGACATGTGGAGATAGAGGGGCTTTAGGTAGAACCCAGGATGCTCCAAGAGAGGATGTTGTAGCTCTCTCTGCACGTCTTTCCCTTAGACGTCGGTCAATCTGTACACAAAGATCAATCAATGATTCCAAGGAGTCAGGTATTCCTACTCTGGCTAATTCGTCTTTCAGAGTGGAGCTCAAACCTAAACGGAATTGATGCCTAAGAGCCTTGTCATTCCACTCGGTGTCGGTGGCGTATGTACGGAAATCCGTCACATAATCTTCCACTGGGCGTTTACCCTGGAAAAGAGTCCTGATCATCGTTTTAGCGGTATCAGACCTCTTAGGGTCATCGTAGATCTGAGCCATGGCCGGAAAGAAAGTATCCACACTAGCCAGTAATGGACTTTGAGTTTCAAATAAACGATGAGCCCAAGTCTTGGGTTCCCCAGACAACAATGACATAACCACTCCCACCCTGATTTGTTCCGTAGAATAGGATTGAACTTTCAGAGAAAACATAAGTCTACAGTCATTTTCGAAAGCACAAAATTTTGCTCGTTCAGGAAGTGGCAGCTTGGGCTCGGGTGTCGGATGTGTGGAAGAGGATACTGGAACAGATGAGGCTGGAAAAACTGGGGGCCCAGGAGGAAGAGCAGCACCAACAGTCATATCTTGCATTTGGGCCTACAATTGTTGATAACCTCCCTGTAAATCTCAAACAGCCCGGGTGAGGCCAGCCAATTGTTGGGCAACGATTTCCAGAGGGGAAGGGGCTGTCCTCAGACTCCATGGCGAGGTGATACTGTCAGGTATCAGGGCGAGTCTGAAGGTATAAGCCTCCCCCACGCTTCCCACTGAGCTGCGCCCTGGGGGTTGGTACAGGACGGTCCCAGATAAGGAATAGCAGGAGTGCCGATAGAGCCCACAGAAATAACAGTTTGTGAATAAGGACTCAGCACATCTGCAAACGAAGATACGAAGTCAGGAACAAGCCGGGTCATACACTAGAGACAATCAGGAAGCTGGAGCCGGTTAGGGAATAAATGATTAGAGTAGTCAGTAAAAGCCGAGGTCGAAATCAGAAGTATCAGTCACAGGATCCAGGGGTAATCAGAAGAGTAGTCAGGAACAAGCCGTGGTCGTAATCAGAAGAATCATCAAAGTCAAAAACGCTTAGTGTCAGTAGAGACGATCACGTCGCATTGAGCCTAGGCCTGAGCGTCCTTTTAACCTCAGGACGCATGCGTCAGAACGCGCGCGCATCAGCACACGCGCCCGTGCCAACAACAGGCGCTGGCGCAGAGACACCGCCCGATTCAGGAGGTGACGTCAGCTCAACCCGGAGCTGTTTTGCTGAGCCCTGACAGCGACTCTCTCTGGACATGATTAACTAAGTGCTTCAGAACAGACCAATGCAACTTTCACTGTGAGCAGAAAAAACGCTGTACGCTGTGTCTCTCAAAAGCTCACTGACAACTGTTAACACTGGGGGGGGTGTATGGCAAGGGCAGGGCCCTGAGACAGTAATCCCGGTGGGCCCCGGACTCCCAGTCCGACTCTAACAACATATGTAAGGGCACAGCCTGCCGTTAGACATGTAAAGTCAAATGTGGTAATAACTAAGCTGGTATGCAAGAATATGATAGAAAAAATGTTTTTTTACATACTGGAGCATACAACTACCAGCATCCTCCCTGCTAGTGCAGGAATATGTGGAAGTGCCACAACAGGATCAAACTTTTTGTTTTATATGTGACATTTGGTACTAAAGTTACACTTCCTACGCTAAATGCAGAACTCCCCTTTCCCCCCTCAGTGGGGGCCCCCGTTACTGCCTCAGAGATCTCTGTATGTCTCTAGCCATTGCTAAACTACCCAGCTGTCCCCATGGTAACTAGTAGCTGACCTGTAGTTCAATTACAGACAGAGATCTAAGCAGGGCTGTCATTAAATGGGGACAGGAGGGGTCCAGTCAGGGGTCCCAGAAGATGGGGGCCCTGGTTCTAAAGCTGCTGTTTATAGTTTATTAGTGTTGTTTCAGAATGTGCAAGTTTGATATGTATGCGATTGGGTGTCAGTTACTGGGATATCATGCCTTATCTCAGTGACATCACTCCCAACTCAGCTCTGATTGGCTGAAAGCTGCAAGGAAGGTGATTTAACGGCTCAGGTACAGATTACTGTTATTTCATTTCTGGATTCAGAGGTAAGTGCAGCAGATCCATACACGGGGAACAGGGGGGCATATTTAGATCATACAAATGGCAATTTCAGGTGTTTTGTCACCTATCATTTATAGTAGCTTGGGTAGTGGGACCATCGCTCCCAAAATTGCCCCACTGCCTACCAATCTAATTGCTTGGGGAGTTGCTTGTCATGAAACTGTTCCAAATGGCATCTGTGTGACAAGCAGGAATGGGGGGGTAATTTAAAGGAGAAGGAAACCCCCTGGGCGCAAAACCCCTCCCCTGTGT
Organism: Xenopus petersii; assembly: GCA_038501925.1. Taxonomy (NCBI): domain Eukaryota; kingdom Metazoa; phylum Chordata; class Amphibia; order Anura; family Pipidae; genus Xenopus; species Xenopus petersii. The sequence continues at coordinate 103,107,520 of CM076675.1, read as the reverse complement.
TGCCCCTCCTCCCCCCTGGCCTACCTGTCCCCCTGGGCAAATGCCCCTAACTTGTTATTACTCACCCCTCTGCGCAGGTCCTGTCCACGGAGTTCACAGTTGCCATCTTCTCCCATGCGAGTCTTCTTCCTGCTTTGACCGGCGTCTTCTGGCGCATGCGCAGTAGGAACAGTTACTGGTACGGATCGACTGCGCATGCGCCGAATGTCACGAAGTGAAACATTTTTTGGTGAAATAAAATGGACAAGCTATGATTATTGTATAGCTAGAGACAGCCTGGAATTAACGAGGTGGTGGAAAATCAGATTTATGGCTGAGGTCCTGCAGGACAAGATGAAGGCCAAAGCCCAACTGAAATCCCTCTACAAACAACTAGAGGAGATAAACTGGGCAATTTTCAGGAAGTACATGGAAACATATCCAGGTACAGTATCTAATGAATTTATTTGTTCAATTATTACTATTTTGTAATAGGGCTGATGTATTTAAAGCCATGCAATGCTGTGATTTTGTGAAAAACAACCATAAAAAGAACATATAAATCCTGCGCAGCTAAACCCTATTGAGATGCCATAGAAACTAATAGGAAGTGTATCTTCATCAATTTGGCAAGGAAATGGGATTGGGATCAAATGGCTTGAAAATGCAGAGAAACCTATAATTTGCAACTTGTCCCATAATCACAGAGGGAAATAGTACATTCACATTTAGTAATGTTAATTTGCATAACTGCCATATTTCTGATTAAAATCCCCCAAAATGTTATAGAATTTCTACAAAGATATCACTTGCTAAGGTATAACCCTTGTGTACAAGTTTAATGTTATTCTGTTTGGTTTTGCAGAGAGCCCACCAGCCACCAGCACCATCGCAGTTTACACGGTACCACGTATTGATGCACCTCTGTGTAGGTGATCTTCGTGACACAGAGGCGAGTTAGCCATTCTCAATTCCACCAGCGCTGCCTCCACTCCAATACACCATGATTCCACCAGTGGTGTTCCCCCCTTACACCTAAAATATGGTTCCATAGACAGGAGCACCCTTAGGCCACTTGGTAGACCCTGCATTCCTTTTCAATCCATCCCTCAAACTGCAGAAGCCGAGTCTGCAGGCTGCCTGGGGTCCAATGGAATGACGAGAAATGTAGGGTTCACTTTGTAGCTTAATGGTTCTCATGATTATGCAGCCATATTCCTTTTTATTGTAGTTCCCTCCACTGCAATTCCAACCACAGTGTCCCTTATTTCCCCAATTATTTCTACCGTAATTCCACCAGTGGTCCCACACTTACACCTAACATATGGTTCCATAGACAAGAGCACCCTCAAGCCACTCGGTAGACCCTGCATTCCTTTTCTCTCCATCCCTCAGACTGCAGAAGTTGGGTCTGCAGGCTGCCTGGGGTTCAATGGAATGGAGAGGAATGCAGTGTTCACCTAGCAGCTTAAAGGCGCTCCCATGTATATGTAGCCATATTCCCCTCTGTTTCAATTCCCTCCACCGTAATTTGCCCCCCTTACACCTAAAATATGGTTTCATAGACAAGAGCATCCTTAAGCCACTCAGTAGACTGCAGTGTTCACCTTATAGCTTAAAGATGCTTGTGTGTATGCTGCCATATTACCTTCAATTTCCATTCCCTCCATTGCATTTCCAACCACAGTGTCCATTCTTTCCCCCTGAATATGGTTCCTTAGACAGGAGCACCTTTAAGCCACTCGTTAGACCCTGCATTCCTGTCCACTCCATCCCTCAGACTGCAGAAGCCGGGTCTACAGGCTGCCTAGGGTCCAACAGAATGGAATGTAATGTTCACCTTGCAGCTTATAGGTGCTCATGTGTATGCTGCCATATTCCCTTCTGTTTCCCTCACCCTGCTTCCCTTGATTTAATTTGGCGCATTAATCCTGGGAGCAAATCCGATCGCCGTTAAGGGGTCAGGAAGGAATTTTTCCCTCTAGTAAGCAGATTGTCCCAAGCTTGCCAGAGGTTTTTTTTGCCTTCCTCTGGATCAAATAGCGCAGTTTATATAATAATTATCAATAAAACTGTGACTTACACAGATTTAACATCAACTTGCTTTGTGTGTGTCTTTATTCTGGGTATTGGTCACATTTGGGAGGGGTAACATATAGATGGGGTGGGTGGGGTGAGAATGGAACAAATAGGAAACACTAAAAAGTTAAAGAAGAATGAAAGTAAAATCTACTCATGTTCTTGTTTTATAAGAAACCCAATCAGTAGAAACCAAGTGAGCTTCAAAGCAGGAAGTAGTTTTCTGTTCTGTTAAACATGCCGTCACTCCAGTCTTTATACATTACATTTTTGGCTAACTAACCATATTAGAAACATGTTTTTTTGCACAGCCTATATATTTACCCAGTTGTTATTTTTATACTGAACAATTCCTTTAAGCTCAGCATAGCAGAGGAATTCAAGCTGCCATTACCTTTCTGCTATGGAGCACTTTGGAAGTCAGATTCAAGCTCAAGATTAAAAAAAAAAAAAAAAAAGAGTAAACCTGACCTAGTATTATAGCTATTTGAGGATGAATTAAGTGTTAAAAAATGTTGGTGTTACTGTTCCTTTAAATATAAGTTCTGTCATCCCAATGTCTTTACGATAGAGACTTGACAGGGCTGGAAAACACTTGTAGGCTGCAGCTACATTTATATGCAAAATGTATTTCAACAAGTGGGGAGAAGTTATTGTGGAAAGGGTTACTACACAGGACAGGATATGGTTAAAACTTAGCTGCACAAGGGAGATGAAGGCAAATTATAGACTAAGAAAACTGAAGGGAAAGGAGAAAGTGAATGTATGTGTGCACTTTGTGGAGAACGTGAGATAACATAGTTACATAGTTACATAGTTAAATTGGGTTGAAAAAAGACAAAGTCCATCAAGTTCAACCCCTCCAAATGAAAACCCAGCATCCATACATACACCCCTCCCTACTTTTAATTAAATTCTATATACCCATACTAACTATAGAGCTTAGTATCACAATAGCCTTGGATATTATGTCTGTCCAGAAAATCATCCAAGCCATTCTTAAAGGCATTAACTGAATCAGCATGATATCTTTTCCCTCCTATAAGTGTAATGGAACACCAAAGGTTTTGTTGAGCAAAATGTTTGTCAATTCATTCTTATGGGAATGCAAATGCTAGCTAATCAAAAGGCTGAAGAATTTGTTGCAATTTCCCATTGACTTAAATTGGAAGCTCGTGGTCTAGGGCACTACCAGACATGTTCTTTACACTGCTGCTACTTCATCTACTTACCTAAGAGAGCTGCAAAAATTGGAAAGTGGCTCATCTTTTAGGCCAAACTGCTTGGCAACTTCCTGCATTAGAAACTTATTGGTGGTCAAATTCTTCCCATTCCAACTGAGTTTGAGGGCATGGGAGCTGTAGTATGAAGGGATGTTACAGAGGGTTTACTCAGAGTCGTGAGCAATTAGTCCATGAAAACTATTCTCTTGAAATACAGATACTACATCCAGGTGATGGTCCTCCAAGCTCTTAAATACCTGGAATGCAGAAACTGAGTTTCATTAAAAATATTCAATACATGTTATTATATTTTAAGACTAGAAAGTAGTCTCTGACCCTCTCCCCACTCAAGACATAAGCCTTCATGCAAATGATTGACACGTTTCCCAGAAAGCATCAGCGGCCCTGTACAAGTGGAGAATGTGGAGCTCGGGTGGCACCAAGGAAAAGGCTGGTCAAGATAAGACATATGGAGATTCAAAAGGAAACATGGACCTTTTACTGTATTAAGGCTGCTGTGTATCTGAACTGTTAACATCACCCCTAGCACGAGAAACATTATTTTGTTCACACCCCTAAAGCCCTTTACTGTTCACATCTCTGACTGAAAGTGTCCACACTGTTTACACCTAATGCAAACGGCTAGACAGGCACCAGCATTGTGTCACTGTATGTAGCACAGTATGAACTGCCAGGGCTGGATTTATAATGCAGTTGCCCCTGGGCCTACTGCCGCTCATCACCCTCATCCCCTCCCCTTCCTTTGTGTACATGCGGAAATTTTCAGCATCGGGTCTGCAGTACTGGTGATTGGTGCACATGGCATTTTAAAAACTATTGTATCTGCAAATTCCCAGTGCTTCCGAACCAATGTGGGCGTGGTTGGGCAGTGTGCCGCAGCTCTAAAATACTGCTGCCCTAGGCCCAGGCCTTTCTGGCCTTTCCACAAATCTGGGCCTGTGATCTGCTCATTTTAGAGTCGTCCTAGTAGGTTTCCCTGACTCCAGCTGTAGTCTGCCTTCCCTATGATCCCTGTATGTGCCATTCTCTGCCTGCCCTATGCCTCCTGTGTGTGCAATTATCTGCTTTCCCCATGCTTCTTGTGTGTGCCACACACTGCCTGTCCTATGCTCTCTGTATGTGCCATACTCTGCCTGCCCGATGCTCCTTATGTGTGCCATACTCTGCCTGCTCTATGCCTCCTGTGTGTGCCATACTCTGCCTGCTCTATGCCTCCTGTGTGTGCCATACTCTGCCTGCTCTATGCCTCCTGTGTGTGCCATACTCTGCGTGCCCTATGCATGTCGGAGCTGTGTGTCATACACTTCTTGTAATTTTCCCACCATAAAACCCAACTGCCACAGATATGGAGAAATGTTTTTTGCAACAAAGTTTGCCCTTGTATTTCAAAGTCTTGTAAGTCTAGTGATTGTGAATCCCACTTGGGGTTGTTTGCCTTAAAGGGGTTGTTCACCTTTAAGTTAACTTTTAGTATATTATAGAATGGCTTATTCTAAGAAACTTTTCAACTGGCCTTTATTTTTTATAGTTTTTGAATTATTTGCCTTCTTCTTCTGACCCTTTACAGCTTTCAAATCTGGTCACTGACCCCACGTCAAAACAAATGCTCTGCAAGACTACACATTTATAGTTATTGCCACTTTTTATTACTCTATAAAGATTATTACTCTAATCTTTCTATTCAGGTCTCTCTTATGCATATTCCAGTCTCTTCTCTCTGGGACCTAGGGTGTTCCTGATAATTGATCTTTCCGTAATTTGGATCTTCATACCTTTTCTACTAGAAAATCATGTAAACATTGAATAAACCCAATAGGCTGGTTTTGCTTCAAATAAGGATTCATTATATCTTTGTTTGGATCAAGTACAAGGTACTTTTTATTATTACAGAGAAAAAGGAAATTATAAAAATGTGGATTATTTGGATAAAATGGAGCCTATGGAAGAGTCATTCCGAAATTTGCAACTTTCAGAATAATGGGTTCCTGGAAAACGGATCCAATACCTGTACAAGTTTCTGCTATAGGTTGTTTCCCATCACCCAGTATATTTACATCCAATTAGTAGCTAGCCAATCACAGCCCTGCAGTTACACAAGCAAAGACTGGCCTTAGTACCCTACCAGGTCAGCCCAGCTGAAGTAAAGTGGGTTGATACCAATTACACCATTACCTGCCTGTGCCACTGCTTCTGTCCCGATTAGAAGCCAAATATCTGTAGTTTCTGTGAGAGTTGTGGACAAATCAGGCTCAAAACCGCAGATACTTTGCTGCAAGGTTTATTAAACACAACATGTTTCGAGCATTGTGGCTCTTTGTCAAGTGTTCACAGGTGCACATCGTACAAAAAACTTTAAACACATTAGACTCCTCCCCTCCACCATCATTGGTAGACAAATTAACTTCACCCAATGGTTAAAAAGTGGTTAAAAAAATGGTTAAAAGACAAGGTCATCAGGGGTTACTGCCTCGGGGGTTTATTCGCCTAACCTCCATCAGTCCAATCCTTTTTGTGTCAAATTGGTGTCCCCTCCATCTGTGCCAAGTGTCCATTATTAAAAGTCCATATTAAAGTGTCCAAGTTAAAATCCAGGTTATTACACTTTACCCCCTTGTACTGCAATGAAGCCTACAAGAAAGAGTCCAAAATTGCTTCAAGTATTCACTTAAGTGATCATTCATTTTGTATACTGTAAACAGAGCACACGATAAGCACAAATACATCATATTTACTATTTTGTTTTTCATTTAATTTACCTGCCTTAAGTTGTTTTACTTAAGATTTTGTCGTTCTGTAAAATAGGCCAAAATTTCTTAACAATTTGATTTGATTTTTTTCTTTGGTTCTCAGTTAATAATGTTTCTCTAGGTATTTTTTCCACCTCTTTTGCAGTAGAGGTCAATCTTTCTCTCTTGTACCCTTTCTCTGTGAAGCGTTTAATCAATTCCCCTGCGGCTGTCTGATACCCGTCTTCCTCTGAAGCAATTCTCCTAGCTCGCATAAATTGGCCTTTTGGTATGGCATTAATGCATTTAGGGTTATGGAAACTTGAAGCATTCAAGAGATTATTACGGTCTGTGCTTTTTCTGTACAGATCTGTGCAGATTTTATCGTTCTTTAATGTTAATTGGACATCTAAGAAATTAAGGGATTTAACCGCCACCTCTTTAGTAAACTTAATTGTGGGGTGGCTTTGATTTGCTTCTTCCACCATGGTATGGAACTTCTCTATGTCTCCTTCCCAAACTACCAGGATATCATCCACATATCTTTGGTATGTTACAATGTGTTTTTTATATCTATGCTTCAAAAAGAATTTATTTTCTAGATGGTGTACAAATAAATTGGCGAACGCTGGAGCGACCGCCGCACCCATCGATGTCCCCTGGGTCTGCCAATAGTACTCCCCCTTAAATCTAAAGTAGTTCTTTTTCAAAACCATAGTAAGGCAATCTAGCAGAAAATATATCAGGTTGTTTGGCAGGTTAGTTTCTAGTAGGTACTCTTCTATACACCTTATACCTTCCTCCTGTGGAATAGACGTGTAAAGACTTTCTATGTCAATGCTACATAAGGTGCAGTTTTCATTCACCCCTTCTAGCGTATTGATTTTCCTTAATAATTCCCTTGTGTCCTTCAGACAATTAGGTAATTGTTTAGTCAATGGCTGCAAGTAAAAATCCACGTATTTACTCAATGGTTCTAAAACTGAACCTATTCCAGATACAATAGGGTGACCCGGTGGATTCTCCACAGATTTATGTACCTTTGGCAACAAGTATAATACTGGGACTCTAGGATGGTCTGTTGCTAAAAAATCTGCTGTTTTTTTACTAATTGTGCCATTTAACAATGCATCATTTACCATAAGCATTATTTCTTTTTTTATATCTTGGGTAGGGTCTCTAGGGATTTTCAAATAATTCCCTGGGGTATCCAGCTGCCTCATCACCTCTTTTTCATACATACATTTATCCATCACTACTGTGGCGCCTCCTTTATCAGCTTTTTTAATCACAATTTTTTCATTACTTTTAAGTTTTTTCAAGGCTGCTCTTTCGTTGAAGGATAAATTATGTTTCCCTGTGTGTGAGGTTTCAAACTCTTTTTTAACCTCTGAGGTGACCACATATTCAAAAGCACTTAAGGCATCATTATTAACCATAGGTACGAAACTACTGGTCTTTTTAAAAGGACATGTATCAGTTGTATTTCTACTGGGATCTAATCCCGAATCTATCTTAGGGAAACACATTTTAATCTTCAGATTCCTTATAAATTTTTGAAAGTCAATTTCCCAGGCGATAAAATCAACCTGGTATGTAGGAACAAATCCTAGTCCTTTATTCAGAACTTTTTCTTCAGCAGGAGTAAGAGTATAAGACGAGATATATTGTTTTTTACCTTTATCTCCTCTTCCTGCTCGGATCAGCCCAGCTGCTGATCCCCCAGTATCTGTCTATATTGCACTTGAGTACTTGTAATGTAATTGTAAAGAAAAATTATATCCCCTCGCAAGTGTCTATCCCCCCCCAAGATAAAACCGCCACCATAACAGTCTGCCCTCATAATTTAAATCTTTCACCAGTTTAGTTACACATCTTTGCATTTGCTCCAATTATTTATATCCTTCTTAAAGAGGTGGTTCATCTTTAACTTAACTTTTGGTTGTGTGGCTAATTCTAAGCAACTTCTCAATGGGTATTCATTGTTTTTTTTAAACTTATTTGCCTTCTCACATAGTTACATAGTTACATAGTTACATAGTTCAATTGGGTTGAAAAAAGACAAAGTCCATCAAGTTCAACCCCTCCAAATGAAAACCCAGCATACATACATACACCCCTCTCTACTTTTAATTAAATTCTATATACCCATACCTATACTAACTATAGAGCTTAGTATCACAATAGCCTTTGATATTATGTATGTCCAAAAAATCATCCAAGCCATTCTTAAAGGCATTAACAGAATCAGCCATCACAACATCACCCGGCAGTGCATTCCACAACCTCACTGTCCTGACTGTGAAGAACCCCCTACGTTGCTTCAAATGAAAGTTCTTTTCTTCTAGTCTATCACAGCTTTCAAATATGGGTCACTAACCCCATCTAAAATCAAATGCTCTGTAAGGCTACAAATGTATTGTTATTGCTACTTTTTATTGCGGGTATGGGATCCGTAATCTGGAAATCTATCATCTAGAAAGCTCCAAATTACAGAAAGGCCATCTCCCATAGACTCCATTTTATCCAAATAATCCAAATTTTTCCTTTTTCCAGATTTCCTTTTTCTCTGTAATAATAAAACAGTACCTTGTACTTGACCCCAACTAAGATATAATTAATCCTTATTGGAAACAAGACAGCCTATTGGGTTTATTTAATGTTTATATGATTTTCTAGTACCTTAAGGTTTGAAGACCCAAATTACGGAAAGATCAATTATCCAGAAAACCCCGGCCCCGAGCATTCTGGATAACAGTTCCCATACCTATAGTTTCCTACTGTTAGCATTATTATGGTATATTGATTTACTCATTTTCTTACATTTTATTTTGTTTAGATTACAATCATTTCTTTTAGCCAACACTGAACTTACTGCAATATCTTACACTGAAAACAATTCTTATGTTAACGCACTTTAATCAAAAGGATTGTAATTTAATATGTTGCAAAACCAATAAATATACTGAAAAATATAGTAATGAGAATAACCCCTTGCTAGCCCATTAGTTGGCATTAGAGATCAGAGACAATCTCAAAATAAGCCGGCAGAGAAAGTGCCTTCAAGCAAACCTTACAATGTATTTTAAATTTCCATTATGCAGAGTGAAATGTATTCAGGTGTGGGATTCATTATTGGGAAACCCGTTATCCAGAAAGCTCTGAATTACGGCATAGGCATCTCCTATAGACTCCATTTTATTTAAATAATGCAAATTTTAAAAAAATAATTTGCTTTTCCTCTGTACTAATAAAACAGTACCTTGTACTTGATCCAAACTAAGATATAATTAATCCTTATTGGAAGCAAAACCATTTAAAAACCATTTTGTTTACATGATTTTCTAGTAGACTTAAGATCCAAATTACGGAAATATGTATTATCCAGAAAACCCCAGGTCCTGAGCATTTTGCATAACATTTCCCATACCTGTTCTGGTTAATAGTTCCCAAGCATTTTGGATAACAGGTCCCATACCCACACTGGATCACAGGTGGATAACAGGTCCCATACCTTGGGGTATAAATCCAATAGGCTGGTATTACTTCCAATAAGGATTAATTATATCTTTGTTTGGATCAAGTACAAGGTACTGATTTATTATTACAGAGAAAAGAGAATCCATTAAAAATCTGGATTATTTGTATAAAATGGAGTCTATGGGGCCTTTCCGTAATTCGAATCTTACTGGAGAATGGGTTTCCAGATAACGGATCCCATAACTGTACCATAATTATAGTAACTTAAAATTCAATGGAGCACGTACATCTTACTATTATCTGTAACTTGATATTACATCTGCAGAAGCCCCCCCCAATGCAATTTGAAAACTCACGAATACCCAGGTATAACCAAAAAGACCAGGCCTAAACTTACACAAACTAGAGACTGCGTTACTGTACAGCACCAGACATATGTAGCAAATACATTCCGTTTCACTGTACAGGGATGTCTTTGCTTCATTCATATTAAAGTATAAGCTTATGGGAACATCAGACATTTCTACCGCTGTTTTCATGGGGTTCCAGGTCACCTTGTGCAACAGCAAATTATAGCCACTTTAAATCAGGATGTACAGGTATGGGATCCGTTATCCAGAAAGCTATGAATTACAGAAAGGCCATCTCCCACAGACTCTATTTTATCCAAATCACCCAAAAACTATTTCCTTTTTCTCTGTAATAATAAAACAGTACAGGTATGGGATCCATTATCTGGAAACCCATTATCCAGAAAACTCCGAATAACAGAGAGGCCATCTACCATAGACTCCAATTTATCCAAATAATCCACATTTTAAAAAGGGAGTTCCTTTTTTTCTGTAATAATAAAACAGTAGCTTGTACTTGATCTCAACTAAGATACAATTAATCCTTATTGGAAGCAAAGCCAGTCTATTGAGTTTATTTAATGTTTACATGATTTTCTTCTAGACCTAAGGTATGAAGATCCAAATTAAGAAAATAAGGTCTCGACCATTCTGGATAACAGGTCCCATACCTGTACCTTGCACTTGATCCAAACTAAGATATAATTAATCCTTATTGAAAGCAAAACCAGCCTACTCAGTTTATTTATTGTTTATGTGATTTTCTAGCAGACTTAAGGTACAAAGACCCAAATTAGGGAAAGATCCCTTATCCGGAAAACCCCAGGTCCTGAGCATTCTGGATAACAGGTCCCATACCTATACTTTACCTTTAGAACACCAACACAATGAATTGTAAAACACTAAATATTGTATGTAGGGGGAACCACTTGCTCTGCGGGTATCGTTTTTCAAAAAAATATGCTTAGGGCCGCAGGAATACAGAGGGTTGTACCGGGTCTTCTACTCAGGAGGCCATATTCATGGCTACAAGGGACAGCTGCTAGTGCCAGTCTGATAAGAGACTCATCAGAAAACTCATATGAAACAGAATATCTATGTTTTACCTTTAGCACAAAGCAGCACTCAGGTGCGGGATTTGTGGTCGTCTCTCAGGCATGAAACTGGCCCATAAAACATGTATTATTGCTGGTCACAATAATGTGCTTTAAGGGGCAGATTTATCAAGGGTCAAATTTCGAAATACTTCGAAATAAAATACTTTTAATTCGAATATCGAAGTCGAAGTATTTTTCTCTGAATTTGACCATCAAACGATCGAAGTAAAATCGTTGGATCGTACATTTAAATCGTTTGAATCGAACGTTTCGAACAATTTCAGTGATCGATCGAAGGATTTTACTTCGACTTCTAAAAATGTTCTAGACGGTCCCCATAGGCTAACATAGCACTTCGGCAGGTTTACTTTGGCGAAGTATTGACGTTGACGTTTTTTTAAAGAGATAACACTTCGATTATCGAATGGTCGAATATTCACAGATTTTTACTTCGAAACGAAGTTGAAGTAAATTCGAAGTCGTAGTATCCTATTCGATGGTCGAAGTATCCAAAAAATTACTTTGAATTTCAAATTTTTTTACTTCGAAAATTCGCTCAAATTCACTTCGACCCTTGTTAAATCTGCCCCTAATAGTTTTTATATGACCCATGTAGGATAAATCGAGCTGCAGGGTGCTGGCCAGGTTAGAGAAAGCACTCAGCAGTGATTATGAAATGAATAAAGGGGGAATAAAATATAATATAAAATATGTGGAGCAGAGCACATTTCATTTCATTTGGGGGCTTATTGAAAAAATAAGTGCTAGCAAATAGATCCGCTACACAAGCCAAGGGCAACAGCACATACATAACAGTGCCAAGTGCAGATTGGTCACTAAGAGGTTAAATAAATAAAAAAAATTATGATTGCCACTCACATTAACCCTTCCCCAATGAACTCTTACGGAACTACAACTCAAAACTAAAGAGGGTTGCAGTAAGGCTGACAGACCCCAACTTTGAGTCTCATGAGGACAGCAACAACAGAATAAGAGATTGCCAGATCAATTACAAGCAGGCCTTACTAGCACCCAGTATGCCCTGCCAAGGTTGTAAACGGTGAACAGAATTGATCTTGCAGCCCATATCTGGCCCCAGCATTTAAAGGTGTTGTTCACCTTTAAATTAATTATTAGTATGACGAAGAGAGATGTTCTGAGACAATTTGCATTTGGTTTTCATTTAATACAATAATTTGCATTTGGTTTTCATTTTGTATGATTTATGTGGATTTTTTTTAGTTATTTTGATTTTTAAATTTTCATTGAAAAAAAAAGATAGAGGCAAATAAATCAAAAACTATATACAATAGTAAATGAAAGCCAAATGAAAAGTTGCTTAGAATTAGCCATTCTATAATATACTAAAAGTTAATTTAAAGGTGAACCACCCCTTGGAAGACACCACTGTGCAGAAGTTGCTTGCTCCTTACAGATGATCCTGTGAGATTTGTCAATACAATATGACAGCCAGGGCCTGGCATCAATCAGTCTCATGACAGGGGGCAGATCTAGGGATTTGTCCCATTTCCCATACGGACCTATTTCTTTCCCATGAGCCCCTACATGTTACCCAGCACGGCCTCCCTCTATAATGAAGGGCTAATGAATCGTACTCCGGTAACATCCAGGGCTCACGGTTACCAGTAAAGGGACCTATGGGGAGGCTGGTGGTGGGTACTAGAGAGTGAGGGCCTTGTGTGAGGGAGGGTTTGGGGCCCTGAGTGAGGGCGAGTTTGGGGCCCTGTGTGAGGGCAGGTATTAGAGAGTGAGGGCTCTGTGTGAGCGGTACTAGAGAGTGAGGAAAATCTTAAAAACAAAAGTTGCTGTAATCCTCAGAAAAAGGAGGGAGAATAACAGAAAATTTATTTTTTATATAGTGTAGTATTTCCAACGAGTGACTTTATAAACACATTCCACATTCTGCCGTGTTCATTAACACTTTTTATGTGCCACTTACTGAATAAAATAAGTCCCGTGAAAATGTGTCCTTGAAATGACACAAATCCCCGTGTTGTTTAATCAACTTGTAGAGTAATTATTCATTCCATATATTCTTTACTGATTAGTGACTCCCATATGTGAAAACTCAGAAAAATGTACGTAACTCGGGAGAGAACCTGAATGTTACTAATTCACAGACAGCTGACAGATTCAGAGAGGATACTACTGAATCTTTATTAACCCTATCAAAGATTGGAGGGGAGGAGATGTAACGAACAAAACCCTACAAAGAGACAGTTGGTGGATACATAGGCTAAAATCCCTAGTTCCATTATGTTTGAATGTGGATTTTAATTTGAGAGCCTTCCTAGAATGAATAGGACCTGCAAATAATACATTGCAACATTAGTATCCAGGTAATCTTCCTTATATTAAATGTATCCATTTTTGGTGATAACATTCCCCTCCCCATTTTAACAGTATCACCTTGTAGAAAAGTATCGTCCCAAGTGGAAATACTATTTTGTAGTAAAAGCATTGCCTTTCCTTTCCTCCTTTTTGAAAGATTGAGTTTTGAAATAATAGCTTTTAACTGTGTTTTTAAGTAAGATTGAGTTTTAAATAATTTATGGTATCTATAGCGACAGAAAGCTTCTCTAATAATTTTATTGTGAAATTTTGTGAAACTACTTTTGGAAGGAAAAAATTGGTGGAGGGAAAATGGTTCTGGACATTTGCGGGTAAGGAAGTAAATTTGGAGGACTGATAAAGTTGCGCAAAGTTTGTGTGAGATATCACAAGAGATAAATAAGCAAAGAGTAAGTGGACGTTATCGCTCAGGGAAGAAGCCATTCAGGCGAAACGCGTAAGCGGGACTACACTCATCTGTTGCAGAAGTGCCCAGTTTAAATGCCATAGCAATATTTTGGGATGCACAAAGACATCCTTTTATGCAGTTTTAAGAAGAAACTAAGTGTGAGTGTATTTTTATTGTCTATTAAACTGTGTTCAAGAGAATCTGCACATGTTGTTTTTATCTCTCTACACAACTCGCGGAGGCTGAAGCTGGGAATACAGAATGAAGTAATCTTAACCCCTGCCTGTTCCAACTCACATCTGGTGAGTGTTTTGTACTACCGGAGAACCGGAACCAGGGTCGGACTGGGGGGCCCGGGGCCCCCCTCTGTTCCCCGCCCTCCCTAAGTGATGCGCCGAGCATATATGACGACTTCTGAAATTCCAACACTTTGGGATACACATGCTTAATCTTTTCAAAGCCTTATATGACTCACCTTAAACCTTCCTGACAGTTAATGTGTATAACTCAGAAAAATTTAGAATTCAACAAGGAACCAGGCAGGGTTGCCCCCTCTCCCCTCTATTATTTAACAGTGTTAGACCCTTTAATACAATATCTCCTTCTTAATAAAACCTTTCAAGGAATCCCTCTGGGACACTTAAAACAACAAATAACAGCTTCCACATATGATATCTTATTATTTATTCAACATCCCCAAACAGAATTGCCCGCAATTTTAGATACCATCCAACTCTTTAGTACATTCGCAGGCTTCCGAATAAATCTGACTAAATCAGAAGCACTGGATATTGGTGTCGAAGGAACAAATAACAGGAATGACTTTCCATTTACGTTAGCAAGATCACATATAACATATTTGGGTATTAAACTACCAAAAAAAACATACAGAACTAGAGAGGTACATTTCCTGAAGAAAATGTGAGTGGTGCTTGCCGTGGCAAAACTCAGGCCCCCCATATATGTTGGGTGTCTTGCCCAGTCGCCCCTGGTGCCTAGAGAGTACACAAAGTCGGTAGAATCCGGATTAAACCGGTGAAATTTAAAGCCAACCAAATTTTACCATTGAAATCAATCCAAACAAACTGGCTATTTTTGGCTCCGCCCACTTTTAAAAATTTGCAACCCAGTCACCAAATGGACCAAGTTTGAGCACTCTTACATTAACAGTGTAAGAATGACAGGAATTTAAATATTCCCATTGAATAGCGTTAGGTAAAATTTGATTGGCTGTCTTAAGCTCCACCCATTTTTCTGAATTTTAACCCCAGTTACCTAGTCATGGTCAGTGCCAAGTTTGGGGCCTCTGGTTTTAAAACGGTGAGAACGGCGGTATTCCAAAATTTTATATTGAAGTCAATAGGTGAAAACTGATTGGCTGTTTTTGGCTCCACCCACTTGTCCTAAATTTTGACCATGGTCACCCAGTGAGTAATTGAGCCAAGTTTGGTACACCTAGCATTTAAACTGTGATAATAGCAGCAGTTTATTTTTCATTAAGGTCAATGGCTGAAATCTGATTGGCTGTTTGTGGCTCCGCCCACTTTTCCTAAATTTTGACCGCAGTCATCCAGTGACGCACGGTGCCAAGTTTGGGAGTTCTGGCTTTGATACTGTGAGAATTACAGCTGTTTACATTTTCTCATTGAAGTCAATAGGGAACATCTGATTGGCTGTTCTTGGCTCCACCCACTTTTCCTAAATTTTGACCGCAGTTACCCAGTGAGTAATTGAGCCGAGTTTGGTACACCTAGCATTTAAACTGTGATAATAGCAGCAGTTTATCATTTTTCATTAAGGTCAATGGCTGAAATCTCATTGGCTGTTGTTGCCCCGCCCCTTTTTTTCCTAATTGTGAACCACAGTCACTCAGTGACTAACATACCAAAGTTTGGGAATGCTGTCATTTAATGTGTAAAAATGGCAGCATTTCTATTTTTTTCTATTGAAAATCAATGAATGAAATTTGATTGGTTGTTGGTGGCTCCGCCCACTTTTTCTAAACTTGAAGTGGAAACCCCCAGCGACCACATTTGTGATATTCAAGGTCCCTGACATCAATACTGAGAAAATGGCAGCCTTCTTAATTTTTCCCATTAAAACCAATCAAAGAAATCTGATTGGTTGGTTTTGGCTCCACCCACTTTTCTTAATTTTAATCCCAGTCCCCCAGTGACCAACTGTGCCAACTTTGAGGACCCTGCCATTAACGTCTAAGAGCGGCAGCAGTTAAAAAAATTCCTATTTAATTGAATGGCTGAAATTTGATTGGCTGTTGTAGACTCCACCCACTTTTTGTAAATTTTAGCCGCAGTCACCCAGTGACCCACGGTGCCAAGTTTGGGAGCTCTGGCTTTGATACTGTGAGAACAGCAGTAATCAAAAATTTTACATAAACTGATTGGCTGTTTTTGGCTCCACCCACTTTTCCTAAATTTTGACCGTAGTCACCCAGTGAGTAATTGAGCCAAGTTTGGTAGACCTAGCATTTAAACCGTGATAATAGCAGCAGTTTATCATTTTTCATTAAGGTCAAAGGCTGAAATCTGATTGGCTGTTGTTGCCCCGCCCCTTTTTTTCCTAATTGTGAACCACAGTCACTCAGTGACTAACATACCAAAGTTTGGGAATGCTGTCATTTAATGTGTAAAAATGGCAGCATTTCTATTTTTTTCTATTGAAAATCAATGAATGAAATTTGATTGGTTGTTGGTGGCTCCGCCCACTTTTTCTAAACTTGAAGTGGAAACCCCCAGCGACCACATTTGTGATATTCAAGGTCCCTGACATCAATACTGAGAGAATGGCAGCCTTCTTAATTTTTCCCATTAAAACCAATCAAAGAAATCTGATTGGTTGGTTTTGGCTCCACCCACTTTTCTTAATTTTAATCCCAGTCCCCCAGTGACCAACTGTGCCAACTTTGAGGAGGCTGCCATTAACCGTCTAAGAGCGGCAGCAGTTTAAAATTTTCCTATTTAATTGAATGGCTGAAATTTGATTGGCTGTTGTAGACTCCGCCCACTTTTTGTAAATTTTGGCTGCAGTCACCCAGTGACCCACGGTGCCAAGTTTGGGAGCTCTGGCTTTATTACTGTGAGAATTACAGCTGTTTACATTTTCTCATTGAAGTCAATAGGGAAAATCTGATTGGTTGTTTGCGGCTCCGCTCACTTTTTTGGGTCCCCAAAATAGGACAGAAAAGTCACAACACCCCATTCCCGAATAAGCTGAACGGTTTGACACCTCATTCATGGGTCTGCGACAAACTAATTATTCGATAAATTCCCCATTATAAGTCAATGGGGCAAATTTGGGGACCTCTCCTGCCCCGGGGATAAAACTTATACCCTCGTGTGGGGTATCATCTGACACAGGTCGCAAACCTCTTCAAATGTGGTAAATTTAACGTTTCTACAAGATTCCCTCTCTGCGCTAGAATCCGTCAAAAGTTGGCCTCAATGTTAATCTATGGGACTTTTTGGGGTGGTTAATTGCCCCCGCAAGGGGCAATTAACCACCCACCTCTTAGAAAAGTCATACCACCCCATTCCCGATTAAGCCGCACGATTTGACACCTCATTCATGGGTCTAGGACAAACGGTGCGGGACTAGTTACGCGCCAAACTTTCATACGGAAGAAGAATAAAAATAAGTTTGCAAGATAACAGTAGTGATGCTTTGCTTCGCAAGCACCACTAATAAGTTTGCAAGATAACAGTAGTGATGCTTTGCTTCGTAAGCACCACTAATTATACTCGCTGAACATTCGCCATACTATAGATCAGTGATCTCCAACCAGTAGCTTGTGAGCAACATGTCGCTCTCCAACCCTTTGGATGTTGCTCCCAGTGGCCTCAAAGCAGGAGCTTATTTTTGAATTCCAGGCTTGGAGACAAGTTTTGGTTGTATAAAAACCAGGTTCACTGCCAGAGTCTCAATGTAGGTTGACAATCCATATAGGAGCTACCAAATGGCCAATCACAGCACTTATTTGGCAACCCAAGAACTTTTTTCATGGTAGTGTTGCTCCCCACCTCCTTTTACTTCTGAATGTTTCTCACGGCTTCAAAAGGTTGGGGATCCCTGCTATAGATAATACACTCAAAAAATGGGAGACGTTGAACTTAACATTTAGATTTAGGTAGAATTAATTTAATAAAAATGATTGTTTTTCCCAAAATACTATATCAACTGCAGATGTTACTGTACAGCATAAAACCCTCAGATTATAAAAGATTACTCAAAACACTTAGCACCTTTATATGGAAACAAAAAAGACCTAGGATAAGCCTGTTTAAGTTGCAACAAACTAAAGAGATTGGTGGGGTAAATTTCCCAAACATACGTGAATACAATGAGGCATCGCTCTTACGTTTCGCAGGTGATTGCATCTACAATATAAATGTATATACCTCAACAGAACTTGATCAAGTACTGACAGGAGGCCTGTCTCTTAATTTCTTACTCCACTCTCAGCTAAAAGGCATTCCTCAAGATATGCATGAACATCCCCTATTCATAGACACATAATAAACTTGGAATACAGTAAGGCACAGATTTAAACTCACATCAGGCAAATCCATCTATCTCACATGGATGGTTAACCCAACATTTCCAATGGGGAAAAATAATAGAACATTACTGAACTGGCAAAATCAAAACTTGAGATTGATCAAAGATGTTGCTACTGACAAATTCACCATAATTACCAAAGGAAACTTAGCTCAGAAATTTCGATTTCTATCTGAGGACTACCTCGGATTCGGTTCGACTTGGCAGAAGGATACGGCCAAATCTGAATCCTTCTGAAATCCCGAACCGAATCCTGGATTCGGTGCATCCCTAGTCATAACTGGGCACAGGGAACCTGGAATTGGATATTTTTAGTAGACTGCTAATCCCTGGTACCTAGGAGATGTCCCTCTGTTGTATGTCAATGGCTCTGTTAGAGAAGGTCCTTAGACAGGATAGGAATTACCTAGAATTAACCTAGTTTCTATCCCTTTACTGGACCTGCCAGGTATTTGCCTAATACAAATGGTTCCTGTACTGTTAGAGAAGGTCCTTAGACAGGATAGGAATTAGCTTGCTCTTATATGAACTGACTGACTAGTTTCCATCCCTTTACTGGACCTGTCAGGTATTTGCCTAATACAGATGGTTCCTGTACTGTTAGAGAAGGTCCTTAGACAGGATAGGAATTAGCTTGTTCTTATAGGAACTGACTAGTTTCTATCCCTTTACTGGACCTAGTGTCAGGTAATTGCCTAATACATATGGTTCTTGTACTATTAGAGAAGGTCCTTAGATAGGATAGGAATTAGCTTGTTCATATATGAACTGACTAGTTTCTATCCCTTTACTGGGCCTGTCAGGTAATTGCCTAATACAAATGGTCCTTGTACTGTTAGAAAAGGTTCTTAGATAGGATAGGAATTATAGGAATTAGTTTGTTCTTATATGAACTGACTAGTTTCTATCCCTTTACTGGACCTGTCACGTATTTACCCAATACAGATGGTTCCTGTACTGTTAGAGAAGGACCTTAGATAAGATAGGAATTAGCTTGTTCTTATATGAACTGACTAGTTCTATCCTTTTACTGTACCTGTCAGGTAATTGCCCAATACAGATGGTTCCTGTACTGTTAGAAAAGGTCCTTAGACAGTATATGAATTAGCTTGTTCTTATATGAACTGACTAGTTTCCAGTGGCATAACTACCGGGGGAGCAAAGGGTGCAATTGCACCAGGGTCTGCTCCCCCTCAGGGCCCTCCGAAGATTGTGCTGCAGTGTGGTAGTCCCGCCAAAAAAGTCCCGCTTTTGACAGCTCAACCCGTAGTCCTGGATTTGTACTATGTTCCGAGTTTGTCTTTCATTCCTGCACTGAACAGCCAGAAAAAGATACTAACTTAGAAATATCAGAATAGATATTTAAGATACTTTTGTAACAGTTTTAGATTTTAATAACTAAGACTCAGTTTAAAGGGCAATTCAGGCAATTCACCTTCATTAGCAAAACTGTAAGAACACATAAAAACCACAGAAATGTGTTCAGACTTGAATAACTTGCCAAATTCTGTAAAATGGACATGGTAAATAGGGGGTGTGGTCACAAAATGGCATGGTCAAAAAATTTTCTGTCCCTCTTTCTGTTTCCAAATCGTTGGAAGGTAATATCTTTGAATGCTATTTATAATTTAACAGTATTTGCCTGATGCTTTTACTTTTCTTATTACCATGTTCCTCTAGGAGGGGGCTGCCATATTTGTGCAGCAGTAGTCCGTAAGCATTAGGGTCAGGGCACACAGGCAGATTCAGGGAGATTAGTCGCCCGGTGACAAATCTCCTCTTCTTCGGGGCGACTAATCTCCCCGAACTGCCACCCCTGCCTTCTCGCCGGCTAAAATGTAAATCACTGCCTCGTGAGGCAACTTCAGGTGACTTCGGAAAAACGAATTGCTCTGAGTGCCATCCCACTGGCGATTTACATTTTAGCCGGCAGGGAGGCAACTCGGGGAGATTATTCGCCCCCAAAGAAGAGGAGATTTGTCACCCTAGATAGAACCAGAGAGGGTTAGATCCTAATTGCGGATGCTTAAAGGGGTTGTTCACCTTCAAATTAACTTTTAGCATGATGTAGAGATTGATATTCTGAGACAATTTGCAATTGGTTTTAATTTTTTATTATTTGTGGTTTTGAGTTATTTATCTTTTTATTCAGCAGCTCTTCAGTTTGCAATTTCA
The DNA here is from genome assembly GCA_038501925.1 of Xenopus petersii. Lineage (NCBI taxonomy): Eukaryota > Metazoa > Chordata > Amphibia > Anura > Pipidae > Xenopus > Xenopus petersii. Next base: position 103,087,054 of record CM076675.1, on the reverse strand, counting down.
TCAGTCTGGTTGCTAGGGTCCAAATTACCTTAGCAACCATGGGCTGATTTTAATAAGAAACTGGAATATGAATAGGAGAAGCCTGAATAGAAAGATGAGTAGTAAAAAGTAGCAATAACAATAAATGTATAACTTTACAGAGCATTTGTTTTTAGATGGTGTCAATGACCCCCATTTGAAAGCTGAGAAGAATCCAAAGAAAAAGGCAAATAACCAAAAAACTATAAAAAAATAATGAAGACCAATTACAAAGTTGTTAGAATTGTCAATTCTATAACATACTAAAAGTTACTTTAAAGGTGAACCACCCCTTTAAAGTTTCTTATGCTAACGGACTACTGCTGCATATGTATGCCAGCTCCCTCATACAGCAAAATAGTGGATCATTTGGGTATTGTAAAATACACAACTTGTCTTAATAACAGTGTCCACAAAATGGCTCCTGCCTGCTTGCTGTGATTGTGTAATTCCAAGAAACAAAATGTAAATAATAAATGTAGTGTGAGAAAATTTTATTTAGCTCAGGTTCCCTTTAAGCAATATAGAAGTAGGTGCTTATAACTGTTGCTGGAAGTATGTCATTCAAAAAGTACTGTGTGTTTATCACAAATATACCAAGTACTGTTTGCAATAATTATAAAATCTAATATTAAAGAAAAAAACAGTTCCCAAGACTTTTGAAACAGTAGTTCCAGAGCAACTCTGGAATGTACTGCCATGTTGGTGTGATTCTGCAGTATATTTATGAATAAGTGTGATAACAGTTTGCGTTTATCCATGAAAATAATGCGTAGATTAACGAAGTAGGGGGGTCCCCCCACCTCCAACAGAATCCACCAAAAGCATTTCCCTAAGACCATCCTGTTCCACTGAATTCATATCCAAAGCAGAGTTGTGCAGGGCAGTTGCCATGGCATTTCTAATTTCGGGCTCCCTGAAACTGGTCACCAACCAGAAGCATGCATGGTGAAAGCCAGATGAGATTATCCATCAGATATTTTAGCTACATTTATAAAATTTATAAAATAGTATTCTGACCACACTGGTCGCTAATACTACAGTATATGAAACGTATTGTTTTCCTCACCATAGCTATTACTAAGGTTAACTGTTATGATTATTATTATTGATTAGTAAATAAGAAAATTAGTAAATATTAAAATAGGAACTGGGTAAATCAGTAATAATTTCCTTTTTTCTTAATTACCTCACATCTGGTAAGGTTGCCATATCATGAAGCCAAAAGTGGGGCGAACTAGAGCGCACTGTACCACATGCAGGACCGCCATCAGAAATCTCAGGGCCCCATAAGTCAAAATTTCCTGGGCTACACCAACCGCAAGGTCCGCCCCCCACACACAGTAAAAAAACAAAAAAAATATTGGTGGCTAGGGTTCCCACATGTTAATAAAAAATAAAAAGATATAGGTGGTCAGGGCCCCCCATAAAAAAACATATGTGGCCAGGGCCCCCCACCCATTAAAAAATATTGGTGGCTAGGACCCACATGAGAAAAGAAAAATTGGTGGCCAGGGCCCCCCCCCACATTATAAGAAAACTGGTAGCCAGGGCCCCTTAAAGGTCCATGCCTTCCCGAAGTCAGCAGCTCTCAAGAAGATGGGGGGCCCAGCTAATCGAGTAAGTGTGGCGTGGCAGGGCCCCCCTTACCCTCGGGGCCCCCTACAACTCTCCCCCCTGTCCCCCCCTGATGGCTGCCCTGACCACATGATATCTTTTCTTTTTCCTTTTTTAGGTGTTTTTTTATTTATTTATTTAATTTCTTATGTTTATTCTATGTTTATCACAAATACTGTCGGTCCATACCCTGGTAACTATTGAATGATAATACTGTGCACTCTCCAAAATGGATATGTACCAATGTATTTCTCCTTTTCTTTTATGTGATCTTTAAAAAAAAAAAACAGTTGATAAAAAAAAAAAAAATCTGATCTGTAAACTACACACTTGTCAGAAGGGGACACAGCATGCTGCAGATAAAAACTGATGGTGTCTAATAGACTTTTTTTTTTCCCATTCAAACACATTGACTCTTGGATGTAAATGCATGCACAAAACCCTCCATCTGACTTTATTTGAACCGACATTACATTACAGATTTTGTAGAACCCTACAATTCTTTTGGTGTTGGGTGGCAAAATCAGATAGAATCTGACCCACAAATATGATCAGAATCAGGGCCAGAACTAGGGGTAGGCAGAGTAGGCACGTTGTCTAAGGTGCAAAACTTAGGGGGAGCCAGGCACGTAACTTTCACTGCTGCCTACCCCAGTCCGGTCTGCAGAGTCTGGCTAGTTGTGTGGTGAGGGGGGCGATGCTGCTGGCCGGGTTGCCTGGAGCACCCGACCCTGATCAGAATGTAGTTCAGCCCTTTATCTTGTATCTTTACCTGGTAACATAGAGGGCCAGTCCATCGCTGCCCCATGCACACAACTCTGTGCAGCACTGCTTTGCAGAAGATCTTAAAGGAAAACTATACCCCCCAAACAATGTAGGTCTCTATTAAAAGATACTGAGTAAAACAGCTCATGTGTAAAACCCTGCTTCATGTAAATGAACCATTATCATAATAATATACTTTTCTAGTAGTATGTGCCATTGGGTAATCATAAATAGAAAATTGCCATTTTAAAAAATAAGGGCCGCCCCCTGAGATCGTAAGATTCACTGTGCACACATACAAACCACATGTAAGGTCACATGAGCCAATTAACAGACAGAGTTCTGCCTTTTGCTTCCTCACTTCTTCCTGTTACAGTTAGTGTTGTAGTATTTCTGGTCAGGTGATCTCTGAGGCAGCACAGATAGAGTCACGAAATGGTGGTTCAAGGCAAGAGATGTAAAAGGGCAATATTTATGTAAATATATATTCCAGTTTGGTAAGATTCTTTAATATGTCATTCAATTTGATATAAACTATCTGTTGCTTAAGTATTCATTTTGGGGGTATAGTTTTCAGGCCTGTTCATAGTTCTGACCTCAACCTAAGTGAACACCTGGGAGATGAATTAGACTGCTGACTTTGATCCATTCCTGATCTCCATACATCAGTGCTCAAATAGCTGACTGAAAGCAAATCTCAAAAAACAATGTCCCTCTGGAGACTATTGTAGCAGCAAATATGTCAATATTTATGCTGTTGTCTTTACTGTATTGAAAAATTTCAAAAAGTATACGAAAACAGAATGTGTGAATATCCAAAGAGCCAATCCAGTGGGATGAGCCCAGTGGATTTTAAAGGGAAAGACAATAACACAACCATAGTATGCTGTGCTGGTTTGTTGTAGTAAAATAAGAATGAAATCAACCACACCTCCCATTATTACAGCACACTTCCCAACTGTCCCTTTTTCGGAGGGACAGTCCCTCTTTTGACAGCTCAACCTGCAGTCCCTCATTTGTACTGAAAGTCCCTATTTTCTCTGCATTGAACAGCCAGAAAAAGAAACAAACTTTCTCACTTAATTGGCAGAGAGCACAGAACAGCTAACAGGTGCAAATGAGATACTTTGTAACAATTTTGAGACACAAAAAAAACCAGTTTAGATAAGGAGAAATATTTTCAAACTTTTATAAACTGTCAAATTTTGTAAAATGAACATGGTAATATGTGGTGTGGTCAGCACATTTTTTGTCCCTCTTTTTCCTTCCAAAATGTGAGGTACAGAAACAACAAACTGCTCTTTCCACAGCACCAGCAGCGCAGACAGACAGGCAACAGCAGCTGAAAAGCACGCCCAGAAGGAAGGCCACATCCCCAATGTGACAGGACAGAGTGGAGCCCACACCGGAACTGTGAGTGGAGTCGTCTGTGTGGCACACAAAGCCCAAACATTGGCTAGAGAGGCTGCTTGTCGTGCAGGGGCAGGTGAGACATTGATGGGGGGCGGGCAGGCCGGAATGGGAGCGGGATGTGTAGGATTGTGAGGGAAGAGTAGGAATGCGGCGGGGAGAGTAGAGGGAAGGAGGGAGAGCCCAGACAAGGAAAGCCTGAGTAGTGACAGAGAAGTTTCTGGTGGGTGGTCAGTATTTGAGTTGTTTTGGGGTATTTAGGACAAGAGCAGAAGTGAACATGGCTTGCAGCAGGCCAGTCTGAGGGTTATGTTACTAGGGAGGTGCGTGATTGTGTTTATTGCCAATGAACTGTATTTGGTAGGTAGTGGGTATAGATTGTAAGCGTAGATTTGGCGAGCACAGCTGTTCCATGAGTGAATGGGGTGTTTTTTTTGGAGGGGGAGGGGCAGGGGCAATATTAAATAAATAAAGGGGAGACTATGCCAGCGGTGCCTATTTATGAAGCCACTCTTGAGATTTGATCTGTCAATGCAGGGACCGTCCGGAGCGGCCGCTAGGGGGAGCGCTGCGTAGAGAAGCTGCTGCTAATCCCCTCGCTCGTTACAATCGGCCGTCCTGTCCGAGGCAATCTGACATGCACTGGTGAGAACGACTCGCCGTCCTGCACGAGGATGTGGCTGAAACCTGAGGAGGTGCTGCTGAAGAACGCGCTGCGGCTGTGGGTAACTCAGAAGTCCAACGAGTACTTCATTCTGCAGAAGCGACGTGGACATGGGGACAGCACGGCCAAGTTCACTGGTAAGTGTCTCTCACTGTCCCTGGTAAAATAACCCTGTGCCTCAGGTTGGGTTTGAGCAGCAACAGCAGCTGGGAAGCAGCTACACGCTCAGGAGCGACTGTAACATTCACTCACGTGCACCAGTTTAGACGCACAGGCAGCCAGGGAAACAATGCTCTTTATTTGTGTACAGCTGCCCATTCACACCTGTACGATTTAGCACTCTCTGTGCCGTTGTTGGTCACTGAAGAGACACACTTACTAGTGCTCCTTGTTTTCATGTGCTTGTCATAGTCTCCTGGCAGAGAAACAGAAGCAGGTAGCAACAACAAAACATCTATTGCAATGTAACTTAGTGGCAGTTTCTGCTTTGAATGAGGATTCCATTGGGGCTTCTCTAGATTTGAAAATGAGCTTTGTCTGTGATGCCCCTTGCCTTACAGTTTAGGCCCTCATCTAGAGGTGTTTGGCTGTGCCTGTGCATCCATTGAAGTAAGTGCTGTAGCATCAAAATACATAGAGAGCCTTTATAATGTGTTGTTTCTAACTCACTTTTATTTACTTTTAAGGCTTGTGAGAAACAGGAAAATGCAGCATAGGATCAAGACTGATCTGAAAGCTTGTGGCAATCAGGTTTGCCAGGTCTAATTTTCAAAACCAGCCAAAATCAGCTATCTAACCTGCCCTAAACTAGCCAAGAGGCACTTCAAAAGTAGCCCAAAAATAGAACAATATGTGCAGTGAAAAAAAATAATGAATATATGTGAAAATATACCTTTTTAAAATTTTCAATGATTTGCTAATTTTTCCATGAAGCAAAATGGGACAGATTCACCCTCGTCAATAGAGACAGAACTATAGAGGTAGCCCAGGAGGTATAGGGGCCACATAAGGCCCTAAAACATATACAATTTTAAAAAAATATTGGTGAAACAAGGTCAACTTCTAGACATTTTGTCGGGTAATCTGGTAACTCCCGACTTCTACAAAAGTAAATCCCATTGCATGCTGGGTATTGTAGTCTTACATTAAACTTGGCAGTCGATAAATTGTTAAACAAAAACGACATTACCCAACTTGCATTGGGAGACGCAGGCTTGGCACTTTATGGCAAGAAAAAACGGCTGGTTTCCAAACTAAAAACTAGCCAAAGGCCCATAAAGTAGTCCAAATCTATAACTTGCCTAATTTTTACAACCTGCCTGGGCTTTAAATTAGTAGCCCAAATATGGCTGGAAAACTGCCAACCTGGCAACCCTGGTGGCAATCAATTTGCTCGTGTGTTTTTTGTCCCTCCAGTGTTTTCACATCCTTTATCGCCCTTTAGTAAATACTATGGCAATCACCTGTATATGTGGTTGCACGCATGGGTCGGGTGAGTAGGCAGCTTTTTCAAGCTGTGATAATCTGATCCATGAGTACACCAGAGGATTTAATTTGTCCCAGTACTGTAGTTATTTGGCAGAATTCACAAACTGAAGTATTTTTACTTTATAGTTTTAGCTTTGATCTGTCAACTGGATGTAGTAATATTTACTCCTGTTTTGTGAATACCCTCAAGATACTGATAGAAAACACAATAATCTTTGATTGTTTTGGATTAGGCACATATAAATAGAAAGTAGTCTAGATGTGAATCATTCCAGAAAACACTTAAGGAGTAACTGAAGCTCTAAAGGACTTGTGTGACTAAAAAGGGCACCTTTTCTGGTGTGGATTGGACTGGCCATCATCCTTCTGTTAGAGTCTTGCGCAGGTTCATTTTTTGAAACCCATACCCACAACCCGAACCCGCTACCTGACCCGCAAAGGCCAACTAACCTTTCCACCCAGGGGATTAGAGAAAACCATCACATTTGACTGGAAGTGACATCACTATGTCTCTGAAGCTTCTTTAAAAACTGGAAGAACCACAAGAGAGGGTGGGACATATAAAGCCTGCACCTTTGTTGGGTACCAAGCCAAGTTACCCGCTGACTGCCCGTACAGCCAAAGAATCAGGGACTTTTTGCCTGAAACCCGACCACTTTTCAGGTATTCCGCAGGTACCCGACCCAATGCAGGACTCTACCGTCTGTATATGCAAACTGGAAAATCAGTTTTTTACAGTTGTTTACTGTTTTTTTTTTTAATTGTTTAGAGGCACCCACTCATTTTTTTGCACAGGGTTTAATTAAAATATATCCTGATTGGCTCACATGGTGTACATGAATTAGCTTGACTCAAAACTATTCATTGGAGGTTGAGGATACAATTCGTGTAGTTGATCCTACTGAAAGCAAGAAAAGCAAGAAAGATGCAGGGCTGTAAGGCAGGAATGTGGATGGTAACCATGAATAATATGTGGTTCAGACAAAAAGCAGCTCTGTTTGTTTAGAATGGTTTGTATGCAAATATTGTTTCATACAGTAATTATCAGTTAAAAATCAGCTTCCATATGTTTCTAGAATAATAAAATAATAATACTAAAAGTAACATTCTTTCTGCAAGTTCTATTTTTGTAGGGTTTTAAAATGTTTGCAGGGACTCTGAAAGGGGCTGCATTGACTATGCCATAACACAGGTGGAACCTGTTGTTGATGTTAAAGGAGGAAGGAAATGCTAAAATGAAGTAAGCTTTATCAGAAAGGTCTATATAAATACACCAGTAAACCCTCAAAGTAATGCTGCTCTGAGTCCTCTGTCAAAAGAAACACCACATTTCTTTCCTTTTATTGTGTACATATGGGCTTCTGTATCAGACTTTCTGTTTTCAGCATAAATCTCCAGAGCTAGGGCTTGAGCATGCTTAGTTTGCTCCTCCCTTCCCTCCTCCGCTCCCCTCTCTGCTGTAATCTGAGCCCAGAGTTGTGAGTAAGCAGGGAGAGACTCCAGCAGGAAGTGATGTCACACCAAGCTAATATGGCAGCTGCTATTCTAAACAAACAGAGAGAGCTTCTAGAGCTGTTTACTCAGCTATGGTAAAGAATTCTGCAAAATAAATAAAGTGTTGTAGTTTGCACTATTGCGGCTAATCTATTGGCAATTCCTATACTTTCCTTCTCCTTTAAAACCAGGAGGAGAGCTTTTAGTTGCAGCAGGATGATGTTGACAGCCAACAGTTTATTTTGTTCTGTCAGGGTCACTTTTCGTGATAAGTGAAATTTTCGCCAAGTTTTGCCATAAAAATGACACTGATGATGGTGATCCACATAACAAAGGGTTTCTGCAGGTTGATTACTACTCATTTATAGCCGTTTTTCATCTACACTTGAATACTAAAGCATACTTATGGGGAGTGCAAGGAAAACTGTGACAAACACTATGTACTTATGTATCTTGTAGTGAACCCGACCCGCAACCCCCGAAACCCGCCCTCCCTCCACCCGCATCAGCCCACAACCGCCTTCCGGTTTATAGACCCGCCCCGCTGATGATGTCACAAAAGGGCTGGGACAAGCAGGCTCGTGTCTATAAAAGAGGAAGTCAGAGGCCGGCAGTGTAAGGTGGCGGGGAGAGCACAAGAGCTCAACCCGGACCAGCCTACCACCCGCAAATAGGGGTGCAAGGTCGGCCTGAACCCGCCCAACCCGCGGGTATCGGGCCAGCCCGCACATAACTAGTTTCTTGATTACTAAGGAAAAGGGTGTGAGCATTTTTTTTTTAAATAATAGTTTTGTTTGCTAACTTTGCACATATGCAGTGTGTTCTACTTGCCTTATATTTATTGCAGATAATTGAGGCAGAATCTGGGGCTGCATTGCCTATTTTTGATTGTACAGAATGATTAAGGAGCTAGAATTTAAAAAGATATTAGATTCATAATAAATACATTTAGATAATGCAATATCAAAACAGGGGGGTGTGGGAGCACTCTAAAGGCTTTAAAGTATATATATATAAGTATAATAAATGCTATTGCATATGTACCCAAACCAGGGGTTATTTTGTTACAAAGTTATGATCATAAAATTGATAAGCCACCATACCACGTCAAGGTAAACCCTGAATGGCGCTCCCTAACTTGTTTTATATTTTATGTGCATTTTAGCATTACCTCTGATCAATGTCCGTTGAACGCTGTTTTTTCACTGAGGGCTAAATCCTCCCCAGCCAGCAATCAGGCTATTAAAGGAGAGATATTCCCAAAACAAACGCCCAATTTTAAAAGCAAAGGATCACCACTAGTTTAAAGGGGGGGTATGGGGTGCTACAACCACTGAAGCTATGCCACAGCTTCTGGCTAAATATACAATATCAAAACAGGGGGGTGTGGGAGCACTCTAAAGGCTTTAAAGTATATATAAGTATAATAAATGCTATTGCATATGTACCCAAACCAGGGGTTATTTTGTTACAAAGTTATGATCATAAAATTGATAAGCCACCATACCACGTCAAGGTAAACCCCGAATGGCGGTCCCTAACTTGTTTTATATTTTATGTGCATTTTAGCATTACCTGTGATCAATGTCCGTTGAACAGTTGAACAGTTCAATGGACATTGAAGGCTATATATATATATATATATAGCCTTTAGAGTGCTCCCACAACCCCCCTGTTTAGATAATGCAACATATTTATTAAATATGTCTCCTCAAAGCTAAATCTGTTGTGGGGATTTTCTAGACATATCTGGGATGTGAGTGGGAACTGTAAAGAACGTAGGAGGTGTGAAATTCTTTTAGCAGGATGAGGAAACAATGCTTCTAATTTTAAGGTGTGTACTTTCACTGAAAACTCTTGACAACCACTGCTGTATTTCTAATGCCTATTTACCAAAAAAAGGGATATTCTAGTTCTCTTAAGGTAAGCAGCCTTTTGTTTAAAAACTTAAGGTGGCCATACATGGGCAGATTTAAGATGCTGATTTGGGTCCTTTAGGCAGGGTTGAGGTTTGATTTTCCCCGTGATTAATGGGATTACCCTCAGAAGAAAGATCCACCAAGCGAGCAGATTTTATAGTGTATGGCCACCTTAAAGAGGTTGTTCACCTTAAAAACTTTTTGAAGTTTAGTTGTTTTCACCAGAAATAAAGGCTTTTTGCAATTACTTTCTATTTTCTATTTGTGATCGTTTTTCTAATACTGAAGTGTAAAGTTTCATTCTTCACCTTCTAAAGCGGCTCTGGGAGGGGGGGTCGCCAACTCTTTAACTGTTCTAAATTGATACATTTGTTATCTTTGTTCCTGCTGAACAGAATCCATGAGTTCCATTTAAGGCAGCTGTTAGAATTGATACAATAGTTGCTAATATTCCAAAGATACTGAAGGAGAAATGTATCAAGTAATTGTATCAACTAAATGTAGCAAATTGTAACAGTTCAGTATGCTCCTGGATCACTGAGCTGCCAGACTGAAACAGAAAGCAATTGGAAAAAAGTCATTATTTCTGGTGAACAATCTAAAAACAACTGAACTGAAATAAATTGTTTGGAAGGTGAACAACGACTTTAATGGGCAGATTTATCAAAGGTCGAATTTCTGTGAATATTTTTTTTGCTCAATTTTGAATATACTCCCAACTCGAATGTGACGTTATTTAAGAAAATTAGAACGTCTAATATTCGTTCGAATAGTTCCAACCCAAAAATTTGAATAGTCTCTGATTCGAATTTGAACCAGAAAAAACTTGAAAGTCAGGAAGGCAATTAACATATTCAAATGATTAAATGAACCTCTGCCATTGACTTGTAAACGAAGTCTGCAGATTTTAGGTGGCGAATATTCGAATTAGAACTGTTTCCATGGTCGAGGTATGATAAATCTCACATTCAATTTATATTCAAATTGGGGGATTAAAATGTGTGTGTGAATTTTGACACCAAAAAAAAATTAGAAAATTTGAATTCTAATTAGAATTTACTATTCAACCTTTAATACATTTGCCCCTAAATCTGTGGCTCTGTTCAGTGAGATTATTAAACACGTTTCTCTCCACAGACAGCACTCCAAATTCTTAATTAAATGTGCTGTATGTGGAGAGAAACGTGTTCAAGTTATAACCTTGGTGAACAGGTTATTTGACGTGCACCCATACCTTGGAAAAGTAAACTATAAAGTAAGTGCGGTTTGCTTGGAATCTTCAGTGAGATTCTAAATACAGCATACTTGGCTGTCATAAGTGGCCAGTGCATGAACAAGCAGTGATGAGAGCACTCTCAATCAGCACATGGGACCTCTAACTACTTCAACTACTCCTTGTAGCAGTATATCATTTTTGGACTTGGCTGGCACAGTTGGCCTGAAAAAATAAATCCAACTGGAACATTGTCTGGTGATTCTAATCACTGCGGTATGCCTAACATTTGGCGCCCCGGTGGTTTAAACTTTCCTTCTCCTTTAAAGTTATTTTCTCAGAAGGAATGATTTCTATCAATAAATAAAATAACTGCACATCCTGCTTCAGATAATACTCCCTTCTAGTGATGGACAAATCTGACTCGAATTTGAAAAAAATTGAAATCGAAAGTCTGTGTATTTTGACGCACAACAATTTTTTCACCCATTGCTGTCTATGGGTTTCCTTTTAAACATTTCACTTTTCGTTTTCCCTCACAATTTATTATGTGTACTTTCTTACACTACAGTACTTGAAAACTATATAATGAATGCAGGCCATGTGAATGCTGGGGTTTTAGAATTGATAAACAATTTAAATATATGTGAATGTATTCCCAATAAATTCTAGCTATGAAAGATGAATATAGTTTTAACTTTATATTTTCTAAGGCCTTGCCATAAATGTAGTGTAAAAGCCCTTTAATGATGCAGAAGACCTTGAACTCTCTGTAATGAAGCATTACAGAAGAACGATATTGGATTACTGTATGCGTTCCGCTGCATGACTCCGTTTAATTGAAACTGTGCCATATATGTAGCTTGTAATTCTCCAGTACCGGCACAGCTGGCCCTTTTCAGTCGAAAATGACATTTTCACTTCTTGTCTGATATTATGGTTTGTGGACAAAAATTTATATAGCACATAAAATTATAGCACACATTTGCAATGATTTAAGCAATAAACCTTCATGCATGTCGACTTTACTACCCATTTTGAAGCATATTATAGCTTTAGCCCACTGCAGACTTTAATACATGGTGTGTCCATCCAATTCTAGGCCAAGGTAATATGTAATATTTTTCCTAAGAATGTTATGGGATAAAGGGCATAACAGATACTAAGTAACACACAGAAAAAAGACAAACTACATAGCATGTTATTGAAACAGCAAATGCGTGGCTTTCCACACGTAGTATTTTTAACTGTGTGGAGAAGGGGGAGGATGAAGCTAATTTTATTTTTCTTGCTTCCTTCTTTATAGCTTAAGGATGTACAACCCGTGGGCACTCAGCTGTTCTGCATCTCCGTTTTCAATGCAGCTCTAGCCTTTAGGAAATCCCTACTGTACAGGAAGAATGTCAAACCTATTGTTGTGTACTGGCATTGTAACACTACACTTATACTGTAACCAAAAAAAAGTGTGTTTTTTTTTAATTGCCCAGCAATGTATTATCAATCCAACTTCCTGACAATTACAAATACTGACCAGTTTTGAAGCCAATCTCTTTAATGCTTTTGCATATAATTTTGCTTAATCCACTGTATACTTACACACTAGTGATTTGCGGGTTGACCCGAAACCTGTAGTTACTGCGGTTTGACTACCAGTTGGGCAGTTTGGGTTGAAATTTGGTCAACCACTGAGGGTTAGGGTTGGGAGCAGGGAAGGTATGCAACTCTACTGCTCCCAAAGATGCTATGTCTTGGAAGCAGAGGCGGGCACAGAGTGAGATGACGTGGGTATAGGTTGGATTCTTCAATGATGACATTTTGTGGGTAAGGGTCGGTGTGGGTTGAGTTTTTTTCCTGACCCAACTGCTTGCATGCAGTTTATACTGCATAAGAAAACCATGCATACATATTAATATAATGCCTTGATTACATGAAAAAATTAGGTAATTAGAAATGATTTTATAGAAATAAGTGTTCCAGGATGCTTGTATATTAGATGATTATAGGACCTTCCTGACACGAATGGGCCGATTTATGATGCTATGTAAAAATACACCAGTTTTTTTACTGTAGGAATTTACTCAAAATTTTGCAATTGACTTAAATAGGTTATGCATAAAAGAACTGTAAAATAGGGCAATTAGGCAGTGTAAATGAAAATACGTGGCGTTATAACTTACAAGTTATTCATTTTATTGAAGAAGATGTGGAAACCTTGTCCAAAAACTGGCTGAAATGAGGGAGTAGTACACAAATCAGCAACAATGGGTATTCCTGATGAGTGTCTTTATCCCCCCCCCCCATCACTGAGCTTCCACATCTTTATGGTGCACTGTTGGGAGGCTTTTATTACTTGATTTAATGTCTTGTTTTTTGTACAGCTACAGAGACTACAAATAAGCTTCCAAATGGTGTAGCTGTTGAATGGGCTAAAAATAAAGAGCATGTGTAGTTATTTCAGATAAATCAGAATTGCTACACAATAATAATTCAGCATATGTCAGAATTTGCATCCAAAATGATATGGACATGATTTTGTGATGACATATGTTTTGGGTTATTTGCCATATATTGGTAGGTTTTGTTTATCTTGATAAAAATACATTTGGTGTTAAAGTGTTGTTCACCTTTCAAACACTTTTTTTCAGTTTTTCAGTTTACACTGATAGTATGCCAGAACACCTTTTCGATTGCTTTCTAATTTATTAATGTTTTTCTAAAATTGAAGTCTAAACTTATGTTCCTGTCTCTTGTGTTTTATTTTGGCAACTCTAAGTAATCCAGGCATAGATAGCCTCTGAACTTTTACGATTTGCTACATTGGTTTAAACATTTTTCAACAGCTCCCATTAATGAACCTCAAGGATTATGCAGCTCATCACCTGCATGTTGCTTTGTTCTTCCTAAATTGCCTGGAGTTGCCTTGCGAGGAAGGTGTTACCATTGGCAATTTCAATTTTATCTAATTGAGTTAGTATGCTTGCATTAACTAATGTAAAACAAGTCTTGCTGGTAGGCCCCCTTGTCAGTCTGGGCTCTGGGAAAATTATTAAAATAGCCATGCTTCCAAAAAGGCAGGGCTTTCTTGTTAACCTACATTAGTGGTAAAGGGTGTGATACCAGTTATTCCACCCCCCCCCCCCCCATAACTTAGAGGTTATAACATTTTCTTGTTTGAAAAGGTGTTTTCTGTTTCCAAAGTTTTTTTAAGCAAAGTAGGGAAATGCAGGGACTTTTTTTTTAAGCAATGTTTCTTTGTGGAGTTTGATAATGTTTTTATTGTTTTACATTTCCTCTTGGTATATTGTTAAACACCAACTCTCAGAGCAATTTCTGAAAAAGTGCACTGATCAGATTACAAAGGAAAGATCGTTTTTTTTTGCATAGTATGCTTGTGCATTTCTACCATGGGAAATTTAAACATGAAAATGACTCAAGCTGCTTAGTTTCAAATCCTTGCATCATTAATTGTTTGCCGTATTCTATAATGGAAGTGTGTTCCTAAAGAAGCCAGCAGCTTTTCACTTCTGTAGAAAGGCATGTAGTACAGTACAATTCTACAGTAAGTCATAGTACATACCGGTTACCAGGTAGGTATTCCTATTCAGCTCCTGCTCCTGGCATTTGGTGATTGTGCACATGCAGTAAAGTTCCTTTTTGTCCCAGGGAACTGCAGCAATTATTTGCTTATATTGTCCTTCTGTTTGCATTGGTTTTTCCCAGGTTTCCTATCATACTTGAAAAACATAAAAGCAGGTTAATTGGTTCCTGAAATTTTTTCCAATGTGTATGTGTTGGGAAAGCGATAGGAATAATACATTGAAAGCTCCTCTGAGGCAAACTTCATACACTTAAGCTTTGTAGAATTTATGCTATCCCGTTAGGATGAAATTTGGAAAGAATTCCTGTTTTCTCTCCTAGAATCTCAGGGTGAGAGTTAAGATGTATTGTTGTGTCTTATTTTCTCTTCTAGGTTTTTAAACTATGATTAATTGACTGATACAACAAAGTAGCATATCTAGAACCTTCTAAATAAGGCGACCCCGAGTAAAATAAAGTCTGAAAACCACAACTGGGCTGACTAAATTGGGCCTCTAATAATTGGATCCTATGGCATTTGATAATTCTGGTGGAATTCAGACTAAACCGTATGTTTGGCCATAATGGGGAATATATAGGCAGCAGAACACACAATGCAACCTGTGCTGTAGTTGTTGCCTTAGGGCACATAGTACACAAATACTGATGCACGCAATGCTCATATTTGGGCCTCAAGTTGTAGTGCTCCATAAAGCAGCAGACCTCATTAGTTTATTATTTGGAAGGCAGTCCATACCTATGATGAGTCTAAATCACACATAACTGAAAATAGCCATGGTTTGTGGCACAGCCTACAAATATCGTACATTCTATAAATGCCCATCAAATAGCACTTTGCAAAATGGGCTATTTTACTTGCCTTCCCACAGCTACAATTTCTGATTGGCATTAGTTTACAGATCTGGGAACAAGGTCCCAATTTATTTATTGTGTAATACTAATATTCCTGAAGTTCCAGTATATGTCTTATGGGCTATTGATTTCTCTATTCTTGATATTTGCTCCTCTTTAAAGAACCATTATACTGAACAATAAGTAAAACAGTAGCACTTTCATGTCTTAACAATGTTTAATTCCAAAGTTATTACTCAGCAAATCCTGGAAAATATGCAGATAATTACGACTCCCTGGGCAGAAAAATCTATTGCTGTGTGTCTGGCTGGACAATTAGACAAAAATAAAAAGGATGTAAATTCTACATACAGGAAGTTTTCTCCCTTTAATTCAAGGACAGTATACTTACATGCATAAATAATAGTTATTATAGACTTCAAAGATACGATCATACAGAAATGAGAGGGACTTGTGATTTACACACCTCCCTTTTAATATACCGTGTACTTCTTCAGCATTAAAATAAATGTTTTTGTGTGTGTATATATGTATTTTTTCCCTTAAATGTGGTGATACCAGTTATGTATGTAAAGATCATTGCCTATGTTTATAACCAAATTGGCCCATGATCTCTCTGGATGTGCTCCCATGTCATAATTGCAATATAAGTTTTCATATATGCTGGGAGGAAAACTGCAAAATTAAGTTTCATTAATTTAATTTCCTAATAAAGAAATTTAACAGGAAAAAATTATGTGAAAAATATAGTGGCTTTTTAACACAATGCTTTTACTGAATGGTTTTAGGGATTTTAGTTTTTCAATAACACTTGTATTCAAGGTTTCATATAAGTAAAGCTTGTTTCAAGGAGTCTACTTTGCTTTCAATTCAGTAATTGATCAGGTAATTCTGCCTTATGTGACATAAGAAAGGGACATAAGTTATGTCCCTTTCTTATATTTAATTCTTCTCCTTGGCTTACCCATACCGAATAACAAGTAGGGTACTGTGCATAGATATTTAGATTTCTACAGCCTGCTCACATGCTACAGTAATGGATGGTTTCTGCCAAAGTGCATAACCTTGCATTTATCAACACTAAACCTTATTTTCCAGTTTGCGGTCCAGTTTTCCAATTTAGCAAATTCGAACAGTGGCAACATCCTGCATGGAACATAATAGTGCTGCACAGTTTAGTATCATTAGCAAAAATGAAAACGATACTTTCAATGCCCACCTCCAGGTCATTAATTAACATGTTAAAAATCAAAGGACCAAATATAAAGCCCTTTTGTACTCAGTTGACAACACTGTCAACTGAGTACAAATTGGTCCAAATTGGTCCAATTAAAAAAAAATGTTAGATTCACCACCCCTCGTTGTAATCTGTCTTTTAGCCAGTTCTCTATCCAGGTACAAATACTATGTTCCAGGCCAGCATTCCTTAATTTAACCAGTAACTTAATTTGTGGTTCATATTAAAAAATTATTTTATTCCTTGCTGCAATACACTTTTTAATCTCGATTTTATCTCGTCTGAGATCATCATTTATTGCATCATTTATTAGTCTCCCTATACCTGACAAACATTTTAGCTATCCCAGCTAAGTTGAAAGCCTTAAACGCATGTCTTTTATTTCAAACCTTAACACTAAGGGGCCCATTTACTTAGCTCGAATTTCGAATGTTTTTTTTGGCTACTTCGACCATTGAATTGGCTACTTCGACCTTCAACTACCACTTCGAATCGAACGATTCGACCATTCGATAGTCGAAGTACTTTAAAAAAAAACTTCGAGCCCCTAGTTCGCCACCTAAAACCTACCGAGGTGCCATATTAGCCTATGGGGAAGGTCCCCATAGGCTTTGTAACAATTTTTAGGATGGATTAAATCGTTAATCGTTGGAACGATTTTTCGTTCGATCAAACTATTTGCGGTAAATCCTTCGATATTTGAAGTCGAAGGATTTACATTCGGCAGTCAAATATCGAGGGTTAATTAACCCTCGATATTCGACCCTATGTAAATCTGCCCCACACACTGCTGTCAAATCACAAACCTGCAAGTTTTTTCTTACTTAGCAACCTCATTACCCCAGTCAGTGTCTGGATAATTGAAGTAAACCCATAGTAATAACTTGACCTAGATGTGAAGTCGCCTCCATTTGTAACAGTAGTTGAGTCTCATTCTCATCACTTATACAAGGTTTGTAGCATACATCAATGATAATTTTCTTTGTAACCTTTTGCCCAGTCAAAATCTCTACCCAGAGGGATTCCACACCCTCCCTCGTGCCATGCATGCTTATTACTGGAGACCAAACATGTATGGCATATTCTCGATGGGGTCTTACCAGCGCTCTGTAAAGATGAAAAACTACCCTATCCTCCTGCAGATCTATTCCCCTTTTAATACAGTTCATAGGAACATTGTAACCTTATTTGCCCTTGCAGCTGACCTTTAAAGTAATGAAAATATAATGTACTGCTGCACTGTTTAAAACTGACTGGTTTTACCAGTGCAGGGTAACAGTACGTTATTTTGGAATTCCTTTAAAGGAGAAGTCAACCCTTTAAAAAAAGCCCGTGCCCCCCAGGGAAATGCCCCATACTTTATACTTACCCCTTGGATCAGATTCTGGTATCGGAGTTCCACGCAGCCATCTTCCGGGTCACAGACATTTAGGGGCACATTTACTTAGCTCGAGTGAAGGAATAGAATAAAAAAAAACTTTGAATTTCAAAGTGTTTTTTTTTGGCTACTTCGACCATCGAATTGGCTACTTCGAGCCATTATCTCAGGCTTCACTTTTGCGGCAGCCATAAAGGTTCCTGTTATTTTTACCACTTTTCTTACACATGCCAAGATAAAGTCACAAATCTGGTTTCTAGTTTACCGTTAAAATCAATTAAGGGATGTAATTTCATGCAACACAGGGAATAAATGGTAAAATTGAGAATTTTTTAATGCCCAAGCAGGCTGGGAAATGTCCGTCTGTTCCTGTAAAAAGCACTGTCCATGTTGAAAATTAAAAAATTTTAAAACAAAAAAAATGAATTGCCTCACGAGAAAAACGTATTGCCGTGTGTGAGTAGGTGCAGGCAACTTTAGCGCTAGCGGGTGCGAGATACCAGCAAGCCATTCAGGGAGATTAGTCGCCTCAAAGACGCGGCGATTAGTCGCCAGGCGACCAATCTCCCTGAATCTTCCCATGTGGCCCTAGCCTAATAGCTCAGCTCTAACCTAAAAATACTGTACACTCCTTCACACAGCATATTCAGTGCGTCTCGATATGAAATGAGCTTCTGATAAATTGGTATGTTTCAAATATTCCAGAAAACTTCAGATTGTAAGCACGTGTGAGCAAGGCCCTCTGATCCTATTTTAACCTTTTTTTAAATTAAATATTTGCAAACAAGACATTGTTTGCAAATCAATGTAAAGGGTTAGTTGCTGGCATATGATAAATAGATGATGATAGATTGGTGTCATTCACATAGTTATGGTAATTCTTCTCTTTTTCCTCTCTGCACAGGTCGTCTGGTGGGAGCCCTGGATGCTGTTTTGGATTCCAGTGCCCGTGTTGCCCCATTTCGCATATTACTTCAGGTCCCTGGTTCTCCGGTTTACCCAGCTATCGCTTGTGGTGAGTTATTGAACGGATCAGAAGTGTACTGGGCCATAGCAATTGGTGAGTTAAAGATCTGACATTCTCAGCATGCTCAGTGACTGCATGTGAAGGATCTGAAGGTAACCCGAAATAACAGATGCTTGTGCAGTGATTCATAGATTAATACACCCTTCCATAACAACTGTTTTTTTTAAAATGTATTTATTTTTTTTCAAGATCAAAATATGTGCCAAAAATATAACCATGCTAACAAGGTTTTAACTAGAAAACTAAACATAGTAAATATTAGAGGAAAATCCTAACTTATTTATAATTATGGGTTACACATGAAACTCAAATTCTCATTCAGCAATATATTTTCTGCAATTTTTAGGTTCAAAATAAGAGTTTTTTTTTTTCTCAGTTTACAACTTTTTTCAGAGTGCCTAATGGTAATATTAAGGTTTTTCTCAATAAATGGTTCATTCTAAATATATTACTTTTCTTTGCCTGTTAATATGAATGTTGTCATAAGATGCTTTCATTAGAATACGTGAAGCTCTTATCCACATAGTGGATCCACATGCCAAAATAGCATCAGCAATATATTTATAAAAGTATAATAATAATACAGTATATATAAATCATCATCCAAAGTAAAAGTAACCATAGTAATAATAATAAAATAATGCTAAAAGTAAAGCATAGTAAAGTATAGTAAGACATACGGTACCCTTACCCTGTGGATAGCACATTGTGTGAACAATATTGGTACTTACAGTCTGGGTCTGAGATGTGAAAAGTCCAGGGCTTCACACGTGGGAACAATGCAGGGGGATTACAGGTGGGAACAATGCAGAAGATTACTGTCTGAATTTGAGGTGTAAGCAATGCAGAGGTAGTGATACTTTTAAAGCTTACACGAGGTAAGCAGTCACAGCAGCCATACTTTCATGGGGGGGGGGCACACAAGGGGAGGCAGCAGGCCATCAGTTGAACAGCACTGATAAATACGATGATATTCTGAGAAAATTTGCAGTTGGTCTTCATTTTCAATTCTTTTTATTAATTATTTAGCTATTCTCCTCCCAAGTTCTCTAGTTTAGGATTACAGCAGCTAACTGGTTGCTAGGGTACAATTCACCCTAGCAACCAGACTATAAAATAAAAAAATAATAAAATTGTAGCTTTAAAATTGATAGCTAGAAAGATACAGTAGAACATATGCAAATAGCAAAAAAAAGTATAAATAATGAAGACTAACTGAAAAGTTTCTAAGAATTCTAAAACATACGAAAAGTTAACTTAAAGGTAAACTGCCCCTTTAATGACTTTCTCTTTAGAACTGAACACACAGTATCCAACTTCATGCTCTGATTGTTTTATTAGGTGCCACGGTAGAAGAGATCACTCGGCACTGGGAATGGCTAGAGCAGAACTTGCTCCACACCTTATCAGTGTTTGAAAACAAAGAGGATATTTCCAACTTTGTCAAGGGCAAAGTAAAGGTAGGATGAATTTAATGAGATTTAATGGACATAATAGAATTTCCTGTATGAAAGGTTTATACATTACATTACAAAATATAAATTATGCTTTCTATAGTGCCAACACATTTGTGCAGATATTTTACAAAGATTACAAATGTATATCACACAGAACCGGAAATATCTGGATTGCTGTGTGAATTTTTTAACTAATAATGAAAGCTTAATCTACTTCTTAGGGACATGGTATAGTAGCAGACATTTTGTGGTGGTTGCATTGGTAGATGTGTGCAATAAGGTTTGCCACATTCATATATAAATAATGGGGTGGGACTCAAAGCAATTCAATTATAGATGTTGTGGTTATAGTTCTGGTTATTACTGAAGCTCGTCAGTTCAGTGCATCATTTCATATTGGCATGTGAACCCAGAAAATGTGATCTGCTCATTATACATATTTTAGGTGAAACCAAACGATCGATCGATGGTCCAGTTTTTTTGTATGCAGAATAACTAATATTCTGGTCGGTGATCCAGTATCTGGTTTAAATTTTGTTGTGGCCAAGAGTGTTTAAATCCTTCCAAGTTTTATGAACCCCATATTAAAAAAGGCGTTGCTTATCAAGCAAACATAATCCTTACTCAGCTACTGCTATTCAATTGGCAAACAAAATAAATAAAGAATGTTGTTCTAAACAAAATGCCTCTGTTCTACTGAATTCACCTAATCGTTCACATAAAGATTATTTAAGTTAAAATAAATATGCAACAACTGGGAAAGCCAGAAACAAAACTTACTTGGACAAAGATTTAGGTGTGGCTTAGTGGAAGGAAAACCTCATTGCAAATTGTATAAACATTTCTCAGAACAGTACTGGAAAAAGCATGGAGATGAGGAAACACAATTGCACATCTGAAACACAGTTTCACAACTTGAAACTTTTCAAGACCACAAGATTTTAATTTTGAGTTTAATTTCATTAGGAGTCTTTTAAACAGGAGCTAGAACTAGCCATGAAAAGTGTTTTGACTGGGTGTTGTTACTTCAAAATCTACACAGTAACTCTACCAATCAGGAACACATGGGGGCCTTTTGTTGACTCTAATGTTACTGCAGAATACATAGATACATAGAATCCATGGTCTGAAATCACAAACAGGGAAATGAGATCAGTAGTGCTAATGCGCAATATATCCTGACACAAGCTAGTCGGATGAATAGCCCTTTATATTGTTTATTATTAATAGTAGAAGTAGTACAGGTATGGGATCTGTTATCTGGAAAATGGTTATCCAATGGTTATCCAGAAAGCCAGAATTACGGAAAGGCTATCTCCCATAGACTTCATTTTATCTAAATCATCCAGATTTTTAAAAATAATTTCCTTTTTCTTTGTAATAAAAAAACCGTGCCTTATACAAACTAAGCTATAATTAATCCTTATTGGAAGCAAAACCAGCCTATTGGGTTTATTTAACACATGATTTTCTAGTAGGCTTAAGGAATGACGATAACAGGTCCCATACCTGTATTGGTATTAGTAATCGTAGTAGTAGTATCACTATAACTATAATAATTATGTATTTACAGGCACCAACATATTGCACAGTGCTGCATCTAGCTTTCTTTAAGATGATGCAAGGAAAAATTTGTGCATCCCATTGCATAATTTTAAACAACCAAATACAGCAGTGGCATATAGTGTATACTGAAGGAATGTTAGAATAAATGGGTGTAAGAAACATGTGTCTTTGGGTTAAAGGCAGAGAGACTGGGAGAAAGATTGATTGAATGCGGAAGAGAACTTCCAAGCTTAGCTCTAGCTAACTTTTGAATATGTGTGTGTAAAGAGGTAATGATTGAGGTGTTATTAGCAGTAAGGTAGCTTATGTGCTTGATTTTACCTAAGACTTGCTGAACGATTGGTATGTGAGCTGCATACGTAAGTAATTATTTCTTAATATCTTTTTATTGTACAGTGTTGCAAAATATGTCTGTTTTATTAATACATAATATATGTTTATCATCAGTGTTTGTGGCAAGAATTATGACTGTTTACTCACTATTCACTATTTTGCAGTAATTTCCCTATCGCTTACTAATATATGGAACACTTTTGATTCCATTTAGGGCCTCATTGCTGAGGAAACCAGCAGCAAGCTGGCAGAACAAGAAGAGGACCCTGAAAAATTTCGTGATGCCCTAGTTAAGTTTGAGAGCAGGTTTAACTTCCCAGAGGCAGAGAAACTGGTAACCTTCTACTCCTGCTGCTGCTGGAAGGGTCGGGTGCCACGGCAGGGCTGGCTCTATTTAAGTATCAACCATATCTGTTTCTATTCCTTCATTTTGGGAAAGGAATGTAAGTGACCACCGTTTTTATAGGCTCTACTGAATATGGTCTTGTATCTATTTTATAATAGCAGGGCAGTTTTATTTCAAATAATTTTTAACAGATGTAGTTATCATATTTTACATTTTGTATCAAATAACATTAAAGCCATGTGTTTGTTGGGGGTGGGTTTTGAATTTTAGTTTAACATTTGCATAAAGTTTTTTCAGCCATTGGAAAGTTGTACTGTATATATCAAGCCATTGCCCTCATTCTAAATCTTTGATTGTAAATTAGTCAAATCACACACAATTTCCTTGGAAGGTATTTTTACATGATTATGCAATTTAACTTACGCTTCTAGCACAATTCTTCAGCTCTGCTGCAAACAGTTGCCTTCATATATCACTTAATTAGTTGAATATAGTCCTTCTGTGTGAAATTGATCACATAATCCCAAAATAAATAGTGTACAACTGTTTCTGGTAGGCTCCATGTTATAGAACATATCCAAGCAGCATCGTGAAGACCAATGACTTATCAATAAATGTCTTGGATAAAGGTCGGGAAAAGCACCAGTCAGGAGTGGGTTATTAAAATCCATTACTGGAAAAAACACATCTTAAGTCCATTTGGCCTTTGCCTAAAGGCTCGTGGTCATAGACAACATTAGAAAATGTTCTCTGGTCTGATAAGACCAAAATGTAACTTTGGTTTGAGTGCAGGTACTGTTTCTCACACTGAGAACAGCATAAGTTTTTCATTAGTAGCACCTAAGAAACTTTTCAGGGCTAAGGACATAACAAATGGATCTCGATACAGGGATAAACCAGCTTTAGTCTGTAAGGGCCTTGAGCCTAGGATGGAGGATCACCTTCTAGCAAGACAGTGACCCTAAACACCTAGTAATGGAATGGTTTAAAGGAGATTTAAAGGCAAAATTAAATCCAATAAATACTTTTATAAAAAATGTGTACCGTTTTTAAAAGAAACCTGATTGTATGCAGTGAAATTCCCCCAACTGCAGATAGGAAACTTCAGACGGTCCCTAACTGCTCTGCAGGGAAACTGATCATACTTTCAAACTGCAGATGGGAGCCCCCCCAGCAGCTTTTTTGTTTCCCTGTAGAGCAGCCGGCAACCGTGTAGAGATTTGTATCTGTAGACCCAGTACAGTCTGCATATTCTGATTACTAATCAGTCTTGCTGTATAGGCTGCTATGGCAGATATTATTTGACTTGTGCTATTTTGATAATTTGTGACGATACCTAAGCTTAACCTCCCAACTGAAGCCCAGACCACACTGAGCATGTGCGTAGTCTTGGTCTTGCAAAGATGTTTAACATTGTTACAAGATGATGACCCCCTGCAGTCAACTGTGAAAGCATAAATAATTTGTGTGCAGTAAGTTTATGTTTAGTATACAAAATACAGCATTTCTAGCATTATTATATTTTAGACTTTAGTTTCCCTTTAAAAGACAAGGAACACTGGGTGTGGCAAATTGTTAAGCATCCACTGGGATTCTAGTAATTTACCTCCTACCCAGGCTGTGCCGCTATAGTCTTCCAAGTCATCGCACGTAAAAAAGTTTTGTACCAGTAATGCACAGGAGATGTCTGGAACATGGAAGACAATGGTGGAACATGCACATGAAATAGTCCAGGTTGTTGCAGTCTAAAAAATAGAGAGTGAAATTAGAGTTGTAGGTGCACGGTGTTCATTCATTGCATAATAACACTGTCAACAGAATCTTTCACAATAGTTTCGAGTTTATTAAAATCATGCGCGTCAGCTTCCAGAACAAAATATTAAAATCTGCCTAAATGTGGCTTGTTAAATTTTATTATGTATTTTTGATTACAAACCAGTTTTTTTCATGCTAGAATTATTGAATTGTTGTATAGTAGCAGGATATTACTGTCTGCCACTAAACTTATTTATTTCTTTTAGTCTCCTTGTACAGCTCATTATTGTTTTATGAAAAGGATATAAACGCTGAATGGATTATAGACTTTATCAGCAGAACAAGGAAGTCATGTTTTAGAGACCACCGTTCTTATAAAGGGTTGTAAAGTTCAAGATTAAGTTTGTCATTAA
Source organism: Xenopus petersii (assembly GCA_038501925.1). Classification (NCBI taxonomy): domain Eukaryota; kingdom Metazoa; phylum Chordata; class Amphibia; order Anura; family Pipidae; genus Xenopus; species Xenopus petersii. Next base: position 103,062,505 of record CM076675.1, on the reverse strand, counting down.
GTGGCACCTATCATACAAAGAATGCTTCCCTCACCACAGGTGTGGGCTAATAGGGTCTGAGCTCTGATTGGGTGCAACAGTAGTATATTCTCATTAACCCCCCCCCCAAACTTCTCAAGCACTATATAACTATGGTGGCCATATTGCGGCATGTACGTATCGAGGAGGATGGACCAGTTGATTCTATGTCACACATATGCACATAATAATGCAAGTTGGGGCACCTAAGCTTGATGATATTATCTACCATCTGTCATACACAAAAATTGTGGAAGGATATATTTGTTTGTTTTGCCCTGATAATTATGTTTCATTTCAGTGAAACTTGTGATCCCCTGGGTTGATATTCAAAAGCTTGAAAGAGCATCCAATGTTCTCATGGCGGATATTATCATAGTCACCACACATGAAAAGGAGAGAGAGTTTTCAATGTTTTTGGATATCAACGAGGTCTTCAGGATAATGGAGCAGCTAGCAGATGTGGCAGTGAGGCGGCTGTTGGACAATGAAGTGTTTGAACTAGATCCAAATCTGCAGGAGCCCACACAGATAACTAAGAGGTAAATCCAATTTCTAGTGAAATGTTTAAATTAGCTTTATGACTAGGATTCTGTTACCACACAAAATCTCCCTTTAAACTATCTATATTTAAAGGACCAACAACTCCATTCATATACAATATGAAATATAATGTACTGTGGCCATTGCTCTTGTGAGGCCAGAAGAAGACAAACAGAAGAAGGAGGCCCTACTTTCCAAGTAATACTGACATGTTTTAACAATTCTTGTAGGAACATGTTGGTATCACTTACCCCTACTTTTTTAAAGCAGTAGTTCACCTTTAAGTTAACTTAGTATGTTAGACATTGGACGATTCTTAGTAACTTTTCAGCTGGTCTTTGTTTTTTTTATTTTGTATAGATTTTAAATTAATTGTATTCAACTTTCAAACTTTCATACAGGGGTCACTGACTCCGGGAGCCAAAAAATGTATTGTTACTTTGTATTACTTATATTTCTGTTCCGGCCCTCTCTATTCATATTCCAGTCTCTCATTCAAACCTCTACTATTGTGTACACATGGGCTTCTGTATCAGACTTCCTGTTTTCATCTTAAACCTCCAGGGCTTTGGTTTGAGCATGCTCAGTTTGCTCCTCCTCCTCTGCTGTAATCTGAGCTCAAAACTATGAGCAGCAGGGAGAGACTCAGGCCGGAAATGATGTCACAGCAAGCTAATATGTCAGCTGCTTTCCTAAACAAACTGAGACTGTGTAGAGCTGTTTACTCGGATGTGCTAAATTATTCTAAAGAATAAAAATTATTCTAAAGAATAAAAATTGAGTTCTAGCTTGCACTATTGTGGCTAATCTATTGGCAATAAACTGCCTTGGCAGCTTTGCTTCTCCTTTAAATCTGTTATTGCTGCATCTGAAAAATATTAAGGCGTGGGGACTGAATATTTGTTTAAAAACAAAAACAATGAATATAGTGTTTAGATTTTTTGTAATGTAAAAAGATACCACAGTTAACAAAAGGTTTCAGTATAAGGAATATGAAATAAAAGCATTAATAGGAAAATACTTGCAAAGCAGGATTTGTTATTCATGTATCTTCGAAAATTGATCAAGTGTCTGAATATTTTTACAAGGCTTTGTATTTACGATACATTTATGCAAATCTAGCCTTACTGTTTCTTATTTTAACTTGCCTGAAATGAGCTAAGGAAAGTGAGATGTGAGTGATTTATTTTAGATTTTTGTTTATTGCTTTATTGCGGTGTGGATGTTAGTGCCACCAAATGAATGCAGACATAGTTTTGATCCCTGCAAATTGCTCAGCCTGGTCTCTGGCTTCTAATCGCCCCAATCTAGTATGCTTCCCAGCATTCCAAAATAGTACAGATGCATTAATATTTAATAGGACTGGGTTGCTGCATAACTTATTTGTCATTAAAATAGTTCTTAAGCAACGACTGTGGGTACGCTATAATTATGGCTGACAGACATCCTGCTGTTTATTGAATTTTCCTTCCTCATTGTTTTATCTCAGACAGGCAGTGCCAAATGCGTGCAGGTTGTATATATCATGGATGAAATGTTCTAGTAATGTTTCAGATGGCAGTGGACTATTGAACTGTTGTGCTGCAATAAACTGCTGCCAAGTATGATTTGCATTCTTTTGGTTCTTTAAAATATTGGACAAAAAAACAGAAGCAGTTATATATTTTCATCTTATTATGGTTTCATTAGAAGGCAGCATAGAAAACACCTGTCAAGGATGTATAATTTTACGGTTGTCCCTTGGATATAGATAGACTTCATAATTCTATGAGGAAAGCAGTAAGGGGATGCCATCACTGGGTGAAAATAGAGAATATCTCAGTTCTGTATTCTAGGGCCACTAACTGGGCTAATAGCTTGAGAGAATACAATGGTATTTTTATTTCTAATCTTTTTAGCAGATTTTGTAAACAGGTATTTTTATATATTTGTCTGTATTGCTTTTGGTATTATAACCTAATCAACAAAGCATTTGCCTTTGCCAATGTGTCTGACTCCTTTCCAAATGCAAAGAGATAATAACTGCAATCATTAATAACTAATTTCAAGAATATTAATAAGTAGGTCAGTATCATTAATGATTAGAGTTAGCAACATTACATTCTTCTCATTTTTAAAAAAACTATGCCAGGAGAGAGAAGCATTTGTCAGCCATGTTTCAGAGCCCTCTCCTGAAATTTAAAATTGTTATAGTCCCTAAATTACACAAAGCAGAACCATTGGTTAGATAGATATTGATAACCTGTACATCATGGAAGAAGAATCCAAGATGTTCCAAGGAAATAACAAAGTGAGTGTAAGCATCACCTGCATCAGTTAATTTAGCCACCTAAAATTGCAGGATTGCAGTCAATACAGGATTTGGTTTGGGATGATGCAAAATCCCAGCACTTTTTATGTAGCATTCATATTCAGGCGTAATGATGGCTCTTCCCAAGGTTTGGCAAGGAGGAGAGGGCCAGGCTCATCAAAGTACTACTGTTTTCCTTTACAACATTAAAACCATTCACTAGCTAAGGGAGCCTTCTGCCTGACAAACGGGTATAAATTTAGGCAAAAGTGAAAAAAAAAATGACTGAAAACATGCCAGCAAATGTCCTTTTTGAACTTGCTGTCCCTTTAAGCTGCTTTTCATTGTTCAAGATGATCAGGGTGAGAAACATTTCAGTGATGGGGATACTTATTGGTCAGACAGACCAGTCATGTGTTTAAAAACAATTTTTTATCCTTAAAAGACCCTAGGAATTAGATTACTGCACAGGTATAGTGGTTGTTTAGCTTTCATGATATTATTGTGTTGGTTTTCCTGTCTGATATTGATTCATTGTTACTGTGAGCTGGAATGCATTATGCTACAATATTTATTTTTCAGAAACAAAAAAAAATATTCCCAGTCGATTATATTTAGATATAACTCTCTGGATGTTTTGAATATGTTGAAATCATTGGTCTACTTCTATACACAATTCCCCTTTCCTTTAAAGGGACACATAGCCCAATATGTAATAAAGCAGCATAATTGGAAAAAAATGGGCACTGCAAAAATGTTATCTCTGCACACAATTAAGATTTAGATTGTGAACACATTGTGACTCAACCTCCAACCAGGAAAAAAGACCCCCCCCCCCCAACTATAGGTAACTATATACAACTTCCTTATTCAGCCCAATCAGCTAAATCTATATAATTTTATTGTTCAATATTTTTAATATTGTTATGTGCTGGAAAGTGTTACTTGCGGCTTACAAATAAGAAGATAGCTCTGTCCTGTGTTAAAGGATACAGATTATTTCATGTAGTCAAGTTGTATTTGATATCCACAAGTATTTTCCTAGTGTTGCACATCCTGATATTGCTTGCCTAGTTAGTTCTTGGCAACCTATTCATTGCTGGAAATATTTCCTTTGCTTGTTTTTCCATCTCTTTGTTTAAGGAACATTTCTTAGATGAAATATTATTCTGTGTGTGTGTCCTTGTTTGAAGACAGCTACTTTCCATTGTGCAAATGGGAAATATTTTCCTGTATTTTATTTGCACTGTTTAAGATAAGTGACAGCAGTTTTTGCATTATGTTTCATTAAAATAATTTAAACACTTGGAGAGGCGAGTACTCCCGATGGGCACTTTTACTTTTCAGTATGCGAAAATAAATAATGAATGTCTATGATTAGTCAGACTAATGTTTACTCAGTTGAAGGTGAATTCTTTTACAGCATCACATGAATCTGACTATTTCCTAGTGTTGTGCTGCAGCTTGCCATGGATTTTACATATATGTTACTATGACAATTCTGCATTCCAGGTCTGTAAGGTTTTGTCCACTTTATATAAATGGGATTTAGGAGTGGCCTGTTATCAAGGTTAAATAAATGAATAAATCTACAGGGAGCAGTTTGCTACTGCTTAGGCCTTTAGAGCTTAAGATTTTAATTGATGTTATGATTCTTAATTAGAAATGCATACCTCCCAACTATCCCTTTTTGAGCAGGACAGTCCTGATTTCGACAGCTAAACCTGCGGTCTCAGATTGTTACTGATATGTCCCAACTTTCTCTTTGATCTCCTGCACTGAACATCCAGAAAAAGATAGTTTCTAACTTAATTGGCTTTTTGCAGACAGCTCAGAACAGCCACCAGGTGCACTTTGATACATTTGTAACAATTTAAGATAAACAAGTAATTGTAACAATTAAGGATAAGCAGGTCTCATGGGAAAACTGACTTGCAGCTTAAAGGGCAATTCAACTTCATTAGCAAAACTATAATAACACATAAAAAACACAGAAATGTGGTCACACTTTCATAACCTGCCGAATTTAGTAAAATGGACATGGTAATTTGGGGGTGTGGTCACAAAAATGAGCGTGTTCAATTATTATTTTTTTTTTTTTTTTTGACCCTGTTCCTATTTCACAAATGTTGGGAGGTATGGTAATATAAATTAAGATCTGAGATAAATAATAAATACTATAATCAACGATAAACAATATAATAATATATTTGTTTGCTTTTATATGCAAATGTTATAGGTCATGTATTCTTATAATTGTTCTAGATAATTGAAGATTATTGAAGCAGAATAAAAGGCTATAAAGACTTTCCTTATTGTAATAGAAACAGGAGCCTCGCATTACAGAAGTCCTTTTTTTCTGTTACCTGTTTAGAGTTAAAATCTTGGGTTAGGCAGTTTGGCAGATTTCAGTCATACTACCCCACTATCTGACCATGTTTGTCACATCACGGAGGGATACAGTTTCTAAAAGTCTGTCGAAATTGACTATAAAATTTGTCTGTGCTGTTTTCTCTTGGATCCTCAGTAGAATTACATTAGTGTTGCTGTGGGGCCTTCCTCTTGGTTGGCCAATGTGTACTTTAAACAATTATTTTGTTATACGCTAAAGTATAAAAAGAAAATCACGCCAAATGAAACAGCAGAGGTATGATCTCAGTTCGCCATTGGCCTATGGCTTTTCCCATCAAATAAATGATTTAAGCATGGAGCTGCTATTTGTTTGATCATGGAATTGAGTTTTAGGAACTGCAACACTATCCACACTGCAAGACGGCTACATTGCAATAAGCCATTTTCATAACAAATAAGAACAGGGTATTTATTTTTAAGGGAGAAAGAAAAAATAGATTTATTGCGAACTAGAGCATTATACAAGACTTTCTGTCTGAGAAACTGACATTTAAACTTTTATCCTTTAGGTATGTGTACATTGGCTTCTTTGTAGGCCTCTACACCTGTGTTTAAAGTTCTATAGAGGGGTGTATTAAAACTGTCTTTAATGGGGGGGGAAAGTGAGCAGTGCAAACAATTTTACTTTTACGCAAACATTCTTCCTTTGCACCTGTTAGTATTTATTTAGGTTTTGACAATCTGCAAAGGTATTTAGAGACAAAACTAGACAAGAAAAATTTCCCCGTTGAGGTTGTAAAGCACACTTTTGCATCAAAAACCTTCAGTGACATAGCATTTTTTTTCCTTTATGAAATGCTTTTTAAATTCATATTAGACTGTTTTACAGTTACATTTGAATATGTGCTTATATTGCGCACGTCTTGATGTATCAAGTGACATGCTATTTCTTGAATTTGGGACTAAAGGTTGACGAATACAGTAAATAATTGTCACCTTAGACATTCATGGATTTAAATGGGATTTCATTTGATTTTCACACCATACTTTACAGAATGAAGGTTGAAAATGTTTTTACTGTAACACAAAAGATGGTAGAACTACCGTTGGCTCTAATTACAGCTGCAGGACATCTGAAACCTGCATCATTGCCCATTTTCCTTGGCTAAATTGCACAATAACAGTCAGACTGCACGGGGACCATTTTCGACATCCGTTTTCGAAATTTTGCCACAGAGTCTCAGTTAGATGGAGCTTTAACTGGTCCATTCTAAAATATTCAGGTTCTTGGGTAAAATACTCCCATCATAGTTGTATTTAGGATGGGTATCCTGCTGGACTGAGAATTAAGCTGACTGAAACAGGTTCTTCTCCTCTAGAATCATCTTGTATTTGGCTGCATTCATCTTACCCTCATCCTTGACCAGTTTCTCTGCTGAACAAAGGCACAAGCACAAAATGATGATACCCAACCATGCTCGTCATGGATTTCTGCCACACGTTCTGTTTTGTACAATACCAAAAAGTTCAGTTTTTGTCTTATCAAACCTGTGACTCTTCTTCCACATGTCTTCAGCATACCTTTTAGGTGGTGTCTTTGACCATTGCCACAGTTATGCCATAATATATCATATTTTGATGTATGCTCTGGGAGCAGTTCAAAGTTTGAAATATTTTTCACTGAACCCTGATTGGTGCTTTTCCAGACTATTTTTGTGTGTGCATGTAATTTTTGTTTGTACTATCACAAGGGAACCTTATTGACCTCTGTTGGAATGTACCCATCATGAAAAAATCTTTGAAATTTCATCATATGTAAATTTCTTTCTTTTGGAAACATATGTATTTTATTTTGTTAAGTCATTGTATTTTATTGAAACTTCAATAAAAAGAATTTTAAAAGAAAAAGGAATGTACCCATGTTATATGTGTGTGTATTAGATTGTAACAGCATACTGTTTTTAGTCCTGTTAGAAATGTTAAGTTGCTTTATTGATAGCTTTCATTGACCAATATGCCAGAAAATTCTGTGTCAATTGAGTTTAAAATAGTGAAAAAAATAAATAATAAAGTGTTAACATAAAAATTGGGACTTGTCGTTCTCCTTGTTTTGTTTTGACAGGGACCTGGAAGCCAGAGCACAGAATGGGTATTTTCAGGCCCTATTTAAGCTTCCAAGGAAAGAAAAACTTCATGAAGTAGTAGACTGTTGTCTCTGGACACCTTTTATCCGCTGCCACACAGCAGGCAAGATCTACACATCTGATCGCTACCTGTGCTTTGCCAGCAAGGAGGATGGTCTGTGCAATGTGGTCATTCCTCTAAAAGAGGTACCTATACCCAAATACCATGTGTATAAATGTAGGAGAAGTTTTACAGTTTTGGTGTCAAATATTGTGATTTTTGAATGCTCGCCTTTTGTTCTGAATTATGCTGCTGGTGTATTTGTAAACATTCTACATAAGTCAAAATTTGCTATGAGATGCCTGCTAATTCTTAGTGTGAAAATGAATGCATTTTTGTTTTTTGATACCTTTTTTCATATTTTAGGTAGTAAGTGTCGAGAAAATGGAAGACACCAACCTTCTTCCCAACCCTATCATTATCAGCATTCGACATCAGATGGCTTTCCAATTTATAGAGCTAAAAGACAGAGATAGTTTGGTCAATGGCCTTCTGGACAGACTCCAACAAATCAGTGCCAGTAGCCCCTCTGCAAGGCATAATGATCTGGTATCTTGTTTTACACAGTTCACAGTTTACATAAAATATGTGTCCGTTTATGTTATATATATTTAACGTATGTGAGCTATTGTACTTGAGATGATTGAGAATTTAAACATAGCAATAAGCAGTAGATCTGGGAGAATATGTATACAGAGCATCTCACTGAAGCACTGGGTTTTCTGTTTTCTTTACTGGTCAGAAGCTTAGAGGAGACTGCTTTGGTAATATAAACATAATGGTTAACCACAATGAAGATGGAAATGAAAAGGAGAAGCTGTTGTTGAATGCAGAAGCTCTGATGGCTATGTTTCATCAAACAGGAAATGAGAGCCCTGACAATGGCATGGTATGCTTTTTTCACACTTCTTGATAGCTTTAGCAGTAATGATAGAGGAACTTTCATTAGCTTTCAGTTACTATATAAAAATGTAATTGTTGCACACAATGTTCTTCGTTCGGTGGTTGTGACACTGAATTCTCACCTTGGGAACAATTCTGTTTTTTGTTTCTAAGAGTAGCAAGGGCACTTTTACGCATAAACAAATACAATAATTCTATAGTTTTCAATCATAATTGAGCCTTAAAGAGAAGGAAAACTACCAAGGCAGTTTATTGCCAATAGATTTGACACAACAGTGCAAACTAGAATACCATTTTAATTCTTTAAAATGCTTTTCTAAACAGCTCTACATACTGTTTGTTTAGGATAGCAGCTGCCATATTAGCTTGTTGTGACATCACTTCCTGACTGAGTCTCTCCCTGCTCACTCTGCTCTGAGCTCAGATTACAGCAGGAAGGGGAGGAGGGAGGGGGAGAGGAGCAAACTGGGCATGCCCAAGCCCTGGAGGTTTAAGCTGAAAACAGGAAGTCTGATACAGAAGCCCATGTGTACACAATAGAAGGAAAGAAATGTGGTGTTTCTTTCTAAAGAGGACTTTTCATAACTTGTAAAAATAAAACAAGTTATACATTATTCGTTATTTCCTTTTTTTAATTGTTTTAGCGACACAATTTAAAATATTAATCACTAACTGTAAGCTGAAACAGTATTTGCTACAACCTACCTTGTTGCTGGTTGATTCCATTATCTGCATACAGTTTCGCAGGCTGACCAATAATGAGCAGAACCCAAACTCCCTCTTGCAGTTTTGTTTGTAAAGGAAAAAAGTTCATACTGCAAGTCATTTTCTACTCTTTTCCAGTCTAGGGAACAGATTAAAGAGAGGTTATGGAATGACCATTTTGCCGAATATGGGAGAAACGTATGCATGTTCCGTACAGAAAAAATCCAGAAGCTTGTTGCTATGGGAATACCTGAGTCAATCCGTGGAGAACTTTGGCTAATTTTCTGTGGTAATCTGCACTATATATATCTTGAGGTCATTTTTGAACTTAAAGAAAGTTTAAGCTAATTGTTAAGCAGAAAGTTTGCCCAGATGCATTTACTCAGGGCAACCAGATATTTGCTTTTAAACAGGTAACTAGGAAATGCTGTCTGCTTGATTGGTTGCTATAGGTGACTAGACTTGTAGCAAACTTTGCATATTATGTTACATAATCACTATTGTCTGTTAACCTTTTTTAATATCAAAACTCGTAAATAGTTTGCTTATTATTTAAATAACAAGCCTTTGAAATGTTACCTTGTGTATCATGTTCTTGTTGGTTCATATTAATCACGTGTACAAACTAATGCCGTTCAAAATTAGAACCAGAGCTCTATTAACTGCTCATCTTCTAAGTTTATTTCAGCCAGCCACTTTACCATAAATTCATACAACTGACCATGGATATTAATTTGCATTGCTAAGGATAACCCTGATCAGAATGTGCACACCTATACAACCTGCTATATTTCCTTACTTTGCTTTCCTTGCCAGATGCAGTGACTGAGATGGCATCATCACCAGGTTATTATGGTAGACTTGTAAAGGAGTCAATGGGCAAGTGCTGCTTGGCAAATGAAGAGATCGAACGGGATCTTCACCGCTCCCTACCAGAACATCCTGCCTTCCAAAATGAGACTGGCATTGCAGCTTTAAGAAGAGTTCTGACTGCTTATGCATACAGAAACCCCAACATAGGATATTGCCAGGTGAAACAATTGTAGAAGGTACTATAGGGGGAAAGTAATTAAAAATTGCAAGCGTTATTTAAAATGCCATTTTTGCAAATGTTTAGCAGTGCTCGCAATGTACAATCATTCGCTGGCGAATATAACATTGTTCATTATCGCTAAGCAAAGTGTTAACACCTGCTCTTGAGTTTTGCAATCAAAAAAAAAAAATGCTTCGCGATTACAATAGCCATTTGGGAGGAAGTCATTGAGGTCTTTAAAAAGGATGCAAACATGGTCGCTAACTTTCACAAAGGAGTTTGCAAATGTTTTTAGTGCTAACTAAACATATTTCTTTCTCACATACTATATGTGCTGTATATGACAATCTCTAATTATACTTTGCATTCCATTGTACAGTCCCTAATCCTTTAAATGATACTTACAATAAAAAAATAATTTTCAAAATATGAATGCACTTTAAAAGTTAACTGTCCGACAGTGATTGTGCATATTAGTGTTTGATTTTCTGCAAGTAGGCTGGCTGATTTTCTGCATTAGCGGGGTCCCTCCAGTTTCTTTATTTCAAATGTTGAATATTTTGAGAAGTATTTGTATCTGTGAATCCTATAAAGTGGTATAAAATGTGGTAATGATTACCTTACATTTCATTTCAGTCTATGAACATTTTGACTTCAGTCTTACTTCTGTATGCCAAAGAAGAGGAGGCTTTTTGGTTGCTGGTTGCTGTATGCGAGAGGATGCTCCCAGATTACTTTAATCACAGAGTCATTGGTAATGCTGCAGTTTGATGTCACTTACACTGTCTTTTGCTGCTGCTGATACAATAACTAGTGTAGGTGGAGTTAATGCTCTCCGGGTCATATAATCAGGGCCGCCATTAGAAATCACGGGGCCCCGTACAACAAAATTTTTGGGGCCCCCTGGGCCCCGCCCACACTGACAACCAAGCTCCACCCCATTTCCCGCCCACTCCACATCGCAGTTAAAAGACCACACAGACATCAGCGCTAAAAAAGTAACCCCCCCCACACAAGTTGTAAAAAGCTATTGATGGTCAGGGCCCCCTTATAAAAAATTGGGGCCCCAAAAAAAAAAAAAATTATTATTTTTTTTTTTTTAAAAAACATTGGTGGCAGGGGCCCCCTTATAAGTTAAAAACAAATTGGGGCCCCAAAAAAAAAATTGAAAAAAAAAAAAAAACTGGTGGCAGGGGCCCCCTTACAAGTTAAAAACAAATTGGGGCCCCAAAAAAAAATTTAAAAAAAAAAAAATTTTTTTTGAAAAAAAAAAAAAACATTGGCGGCAGGGGCCCCCTTATAAGTTAAAAACAAATTGGGGCCCCAAAAAAAAATTTGAAAAAAAAATAATTTTTTTTTGAAAAAAAAAAAAAACTGGTGGCAGTTAAAAACAAATTGGGGCCCCAAAAAAAAATGTGAAAAAAAAAAATTTTTTTTTTTGAAAAAAAAAAAAAAAAAAACTGGTGGCAGGGGCCCCCTTACAAGTTAAAAAAATTTAGGGCCACCAAAAAGAAAATTATTATTTTTTTTTTTTTTTTAAAAACAAGTTAAAAACAAATTGGGGCCCCAAAAAAAAATGTGAAAAAAAAAAATTTTTTTTTTTGAAAAAAAAAAAAAAAAAAACTGGTGGCAGGGGCCCCCTTACAAGTTAAAAAAATTTAGGGCCACCAAAAAGAAAATTATTATTTTTTTTTTTTTTTAAAAAAACAATGGTGACAAGGGGCCCCTTACGAGTTAAAAAAAAAATTGGGGCCCCAAAAAAACATGTTTTAAAAAAAAAAGATTGGTTGCAGGGGCCTATAGAATATTAAAATAATACATTGGTGGCCAGGGGATTAAAAAAAAAAAATACACAAACTGGTGTTCAGTAGAATTGAACTCACGGCTTCAGTACTTCAACTTCACCTCCTTTCGTGACTTCGGGTCTTTTCACTGCTTCAGGACTTCGGCTTCGGCTGTTTTCGTGACTTCGGGTCTTTGCGCTGCTTCAGGACTTCGGCTTCGGCTGTTTTCGTGACTTCGGGTCTTTTCGGCGCTTCGTGACTTCGGCTTTTTCCGTGACTTCGGGTCTTTTCGGCGCTTCGGCTTTTCGGCACTTCCGCATTCGGCAGCACAGAGGCAAGACGTACGGCTCGGGCGCTCGTAAGGGGGGCCTGGATCTTCAAAAAATGCAGCGCTGCCGGGCCCCCCTTCATGCCCGGGCCCGGTACGCTTGTCCCCCCTGTCCCCCCCTGATGGCGGCCCTGCATATAATCTCTAGTGAATCTCAAACAAGACTTGTATAAAGGGGAAATGCCCCAAACATAATTTGTTTTGAAGCAACAGCTATGTTTGCTAAAATTAATTTTTTTTAAAGTTGTGTGAAAAGATTAATTATGTCCATGTATATTAAGGGTGGTGGTGCATACTCATATGAAAAATATCCTGGATACCAGATGAAGAATACAATACAAGCAATATTATTATTGCATTGTAGTACCATGGTCCTGGTTTCATTAAGTAGGGCATCATCTACATGAAAGTTGAGTGGATTTCATTCTGTTTTTTACCAGTTACAGATAGACTTAAGCTGCTTCTTTTCAGGGCACTATGTGAACATTTTCTTTCTTGCAACATTAGGATATCATTTAGGGCCGTATTTTTACATCGGATACATCAAGGAAGGACCCTGAGAGTTAACAGAAAATGTTGCAAAATCAGTTATTTAAACATCTACAGGGCCTTGAATTCATTTGGGTGATTGCTGTTTTGTCAAAGAATTCAAACTGTGTATCTTATAATCTGCACTTTTACTAAGAAAACATTCAGTCCTGTTTATTACCCTTGTAATATATACTGAACAAATGTAGAAGTACTTACAGTTAAGCCATAAATCTTCCCAACATCACAACAATATTATTACTCTTTTGCAGGAGCTCAGGTTGACCAATCAGTATTTGAAGAACTTATAAAAGAGCGACTTCCTCAGCTGGCTGAGCATATCACAGATTTATCTACACTAGCTTCTATATCTCTTTCATGGTTCCTCACCCTCTTCATAAGCATTATGCCTCTCCAAAGTGCTGTGAATGTTGTGGACTGTTTCTTCTATGATGGCATAAAAGCCATATTCCAGATTGGACTAGCAATTCTAGATGCCAATGCAGTAGAATTGTGCAACAGTAAAGATGATGGACAGGCTCTCATGATCTTGAGCAGGTACTGTTGTGTCAAGTGCTATTTATTAGAACAAAACTAGTAGAGTTGTTTTTAGATCCGTCTAAACTCCACCATGGCCTGAATATAGGGTTATGTAATTATAAGAATATTTAACTGGGAATCCTATAACTTCAGGTCCATGCAGCTGTTTCAAGGTCAACTTGCTTTATAGTCACTCCCTTTTCTTGTCCATATGGGAATCTACAATGTATAGGGCCTATATGGAAAGCTATGTGAAGTATTTTACCACCAAAAAACTGTAAAATATATAGGGTGCACAGGATTCGGTTCGGGATTTGACACGGATTCTGCAGTTTTCAGCAGGATTCGGCCGAATCCTTCAGTCCGGCTGAATCTAATAACTTTTTGTGACTTTTTGTGACTTTTTGTCACAAAACAAGGAAGTAAAAAATGTTTTACCCTTCCCATCCCTAATTTGCAATGCAAATTTGGATTCGGTTCAGTATTCGACCGAATCTTTCGCAAAATAGTGGATTCGGTGCATCCCTAAAAATATATAGTGTATTCATAAAGCTCAGGCATAGTCTTGTTTTAAAATTACAGATAGAGAGAGACCATAAGGAGGCACATATCTTGAGCACGAATGGACATATCTTGAGCACGAATGGACAGAAGCATAGCCAGTCTCTCAACAGTCAAAGCAAGTTTGACAAGAAATCTCTGTTTCTAAAGACAAATTCTAAATCAGCACAACACTCAGCAGTTCAGCAAGGAACAGCACCATAGCCAAGATTAAAAAGCCTTTATTAATTCATGGTTAAGACAAAAGACACAGCAACATTTTGAGCCATCCCCAGCTCTTTTTTAAGCTGAAATCAAGAAATCTCTGTTTTCAAGAAATTTAAATATTTTTCAGGTTTTTGGAACATGTTAAAAATGAAGAAAGCCCTCTACCACCCATTGGCAACTTGCACAGCTTTCTTAACAATGAGCAAGAAGTGTACCCAGTAACTGACATAGCTGACTTGATTCGGGACTCCTATGAGGTATTTGGATAGAATTGCATTGCTTACAAATTAATATTTCTATTGTTTTGTCATTATATTATGATTGGGTCTCTAAAATGTAGGACACTGGCAGAAATGGAGCTTAGTGCCCATATTTTATTTTTAGGAAAAAGGATAGCCACAAGCAAGATCACATGCATGCTTGTAAATATATATGAATATTAAGTAATTATTGAAAGTGATTATAAACAAATAAGCCTCACTGGTATTGAAAAGCTTTATTTTAAGGAACTAGGATTTTCCGGCACACAACTCATTCAAGATACTGTGCATTAACTCATGATAATAATACTGCATTCCTTTATCACAAGATTACCTTAGGCAGGGACAATCCTCGTGGTAGCAGCCCCAATTCTGCCTCCCTCTCCCGATCCGCGTTTAAAACATCAGAGTTGGAACAGGTCAGATGGGGGCCCCATCACTAGTGCAATGAGCGCAATATCACTTTCTGCACTAGCAGAGCCACATTTCCAAGTTAATTCGGCTCTTAAAGTTATGAGGCGACATTTTGCCACCACTTGTAACTGGCCCCTGGCTTCTGCCGGAGGCAAGGTTCTCACCTTGCCTCATGGCAGGAGTTGCCCTGACCTTAAGGGAGGTGAAAACATTGGCAAACAAATGCTTTATTGCTTGCCATAAACTACATATTGCAAGTACCCTGAGTACCTTGGGCTAATTTAGTACAGAATGCAGTTCCATGTTAGATGCGTTTATCTGGTCACCCCATTGCTTTCCCTTTAAATATAAAGTAAATAGTAAATTACAAGGACATGTATTACTATTTAAAAAAATTATTCACTTTCTCCATATTTACATTTGTACCCATAAAAGACGCTTTGCCTTAGTTTTTTTTCATAGACAATGGTAGCAATTTTAATAATTTGTTTGGGCAAATTAAATATTTAGGCACATGGGCTGTACTCTATCAAAAAACCACAGTGGTAAAATGATCCAAAATCACTGGTTATGTCCTCAAATATGAAGCAAAAACTAATGGGCTTAAAAACTTACAGCACTGCAGTGGTCAAATGATTTGTGCTACTATTGGAGACCGCTTTCTATATCACTCTTCTTACAAGGGTATATTTGTGCCTTAGTCACCTTCTCTATTCTTTTCGTGTGTGGATGGCTTAAATGAGAACTAAAGCCTAACTAAAGAAGTAGGCTATTAAAGTTGTTGGACTTCTGTACCATAGAATTTCGAAAATTTTCATCTTGATAGCTGCTCAGAGCCCACTGAGCATGTGAGTGTCACAGACACTTTCCAAGATGGTGACCCCCTGTGACAAGTTTGAAATCCTGTATCATTGCTGCTATTGAGAAGTTGAAACTTTAGGTTGGTGCAATAAAGTCATTATATAAAATATGGCATTATTAGCCATATACATTTTTAGGGTTTAGTTCTCCTTTTAAGGCTTTTTTCATGCATCAAGAGTATATGCTTAGTAAACAGTTAGTCTATTAAATGTGGGACCTGTGCCAGATAATGTCACATATTCCATCTCTACTCTGCTCCAGGAGTGAGATGAAAAACAAATTCCAAATGTAAACACTACCCCCTGTGCCAGCCACCTACTAAGCACCTCTCTGATACTTGGGAAATAATGGGTAAGGTGGGAGTTGTTGTTTAGTTAAAGCTGAGGCAGGCACACATGGTTGGATACACTTGATTGAGTTGCTGTTCTTTTCCAAAAGCTACAGGTTACTTTTTTTCGCACACCATCCACTTATAAATGTGGTAAATAACGATAATTAGTATCTTCATCTTGAAACCATTTCCTGAGATTGTGCAAATTAATGAATAATGCTTCTAGTTATAGCCAATAATTCTATCTTCATACACTCAACATCTGCAGCATCTAGTCTCTTGTTGTATTCACTACATTAAGCCGCATCAACACAAAGATTACTTAGTGTGTGTCAGCTTGCAAAGACTATGTTCCCTTTCAGAAATTTGGCAATAACTCAGTGGAACAGATTGAGCACTTACGCTGTAAGCACAGGATTCGTGTACTGCAAAACCATGAGGAAACTACTAAGCAGAATGTTGTAAGTTTTCTTTCTCCTCTCTGTTCTGTAATTTGAACTTAAGTAGCATTATGATGTTTATAATCTTTGTTCTTTGATAAAATCTAAAATCTAAAAACTCTGATATCTACAATTACCCATTCCTTTTCCCAGTGGGAAAGCAGGGAGATTTGTGGAAATATTCTTTGAGTGCATTCTTACACTGTATACCATATATAATATATCCTACCGTGAAAGGAACAGCCATGTTCCTTTTAGTGTTGGCAACTATACAACTTTTGTGTGTTTTTTTGCCTTCTCTCGTTGTCTAGCTCAGAGTTGTTGCTCCTGATGTGTCCTTTGTCCATGAAGAATTAGCAGACCTTTATGATATGTACAAGGTGAGCATCTGATATTTGTCTGGTTATAGTGTAAAACACTGTTGCAAGTTATTTCCTTGTTTGACATATTTTTCCTCTTCTGCCGTATGTATTATGAATGATGTAGATATTTGATTATATTTGCAAAGCACTTCTTACTATAAAGCACATTTTCATTCTTTTCACTTTATCTTTACAGAGAGCATATTTTATTAGCTGTTACTGGGAAGGAATATCTTCTATACTTGAACGCCACGACCCAAGCAGGCCTTATGCACAGCAGTACAAGATTGACAGCCAGCAGTTCAAAAATCTCTTTAGGCTCTGTTCCCCTTGGACGTGTGAAGCTCACACTGAGGTTCTGGCAGGAAGGATATTTCTTCTGCTGGATGAGAATTTAGATGGCTTGATTGAGTTCAAATCCTTTGCGTGTTGCTTAGGTGATTATGCTATTGATTGTGCATGTTGAAGGCTGGAGGGTTTTTTTTTTCAAAGAGTGAAGTTAGAGATAGCCACAGTCCTCTAGAGTGAAATTCTGCCACTCTCCTTTCGTTTTTATGGGATTTTCAAAGGCAGATTTATCAAAGGATGAACTGTCATCCATGATAAATACTGTATTAAAAATCCCATAGAAATAAATGGAGAGTGGCGGAATTTGACTCTAGAGGACTGTGATGATCTCTTAAGTTCACTCTTTGATAAATATACCCCTATGTAGTTTCATTAATGCATATACCATGATTTTTTAAATACCATATTTATGTTTGGAGCAACTTTGGAGGAACAATTTGGCCGGATGGGAGTGTATGTAAATTAAAATGGAATTTTTAATTTAAAATGCTGTGTGTGCTATATACTGTAAACACACTCCATGGGAATTACAATGCAGCTCTGTAGCTGCATTCATATTGATCTGTTTGTCTTTTGCAGATAATATGTATTTTGGCGAGATGAATGAAAAAATCAAGCTCTTATACAGACTTCATATCCCACCAGGTATGAATTTGGTTGTGTATTCTAAAACCGCTAATGCAGGAAATGCTGTCGTTTTCCCTTCATCACCTTTTATTACCAACTGACTATACCTAGTGTTGCCACTAGAGCATTGTGATTATATTTGATTTCTTTCCGTAAAGAACATGTAAAGGCTTTTTCCTACCGTGTATATAAGTTGGGCATATCTTCCCCACCCAAGCTACATCATTTGTACTGCACATACCCACTCCATTTGCCAGTGCCATTACATTTTCCTAAAACAAATAGCAGTTTTACTCTGCAGCCATTTTCCGTCTGAGACATCATCAGTAACATTGAGACCTGTATGCTGTAAAGTTCATGCAATGCAGAATGCAGTGGGTTAGTGGAGTTAAAACTATTTCTAAGTGATTAAGGGGATGCTGCAGCCTTACGGTTAACCTTTTAAAGTGTGTGAGTGACAGTTATCTAAATATTTCAAAAACCTGTTCACTGATTACATTTTTGTGGAGGGGGTTTACATGTCCTTTAAAACATTGTGTGAAACAAAGATGCATATAAAATAAAGAGTAGAGCACATCCATGTTCCAGTACAACTTAAGGAACAATCATTCTAAGCAACTTTCCAATATACCATTAATTAGACATTTGGTTTTAATTAATTGTAATCCCTATTATAAAGCAACACATGTCTCTTTACGTTTTCTACACTAGCTCTAAATTGTTACAATGCTGTTCATTAAAGAAGATCTGACTTCTGGTAAATCGTTTTAAAGGGAAAACGTATCCCCCTTTTGGACATGCTCTCTCATGTGCATAAACACTTCCAATAGAACTTACAAAAATAAACACAAATGTATATATTTTTTTTTTTTTAAATAGACCTACCCGACTCCACAAATATAAAGGAAACCATGATACCTAATGAAATGTTTCTCAACAACCCACATTGTAAAACATACCCTCCATCACTGCAATAAAGTGATGAGTTATGGGACTTGAAATGGGAATCTAAGGGGTAGGGTAGGAAATGGCAAACATTTATACAAACTATCACAGTTACCTTTCAAAGGGTAGTTCACCTTTAAAGTAACTTTTAAAGGAACAGTTCAGTTCATAGGGTGTATGTGCAAAATAAAAATGTTTCTAATATAGTTAGTTAGCCAAAAATGTAATGTATGAAGGCTGGAGTGACTGGATGTGTAACATAATAGCCAGAACACTACTTCCTGCTTTTCAGCCCTCTCAGGGACCCCATTTGAAAGCTGGCAAGTAGTAAAAGTATCAGGGAAATAATTAAAAAAAACTTCAAAAACAAAAGTTTCTTATAATTACATTTTCTTTCATTATGCAAAAAAGATCAGTTTTTGGGTGAATGACTCCTATAAGTATTAAGATATGCACCCCTTTAAAGGGACCCGTCGCCCAAAAAGATATTCAAAATCCTATTTTATCACAAAAATTAACTTTAATTACACTATATAAATTATTTGAATCTTGTTTCCTTCAATCTGGGAATTCATAATTATAGCAAATAGGCAGGAGCCATTTTGTGGACACTGTTATGAAGGCAAGCCTTGTATCAGCTCAGAATCTTGTTTGTGCACCAGAATGGGGGACCTGATGGCCAACCCCATGTACTGGTTACATAATTAATGGTGAAGAGAATGGGGGAATGTGTGGAAAGCAGTGACATCTACAAACTGCTGAATGGAAAGTGGATGTAATTGGCTGCCCTTCAGACAATATTTGATTAACAGCTGAGATTTAAAAATGAGTTTACAACAGCTATGAATGCTTTAATAAAAAAATAGAAATTGGGTTTCTTGTTTAATTTGAAAGGGGCTTTTATTTATATAGTTTTTTGTGTGTCTGGGTGACTGATTCACTTTAAAATAATGAATTTGACCTTAAAAGACAAGGAAGCCCTTATTTACTGGCAGTGCCAAAATGTTAGGCACCCCTCATTGAATCGAATTACTATTATTTTTCAGAAAGAAAAAACACAATCCAGACAGGTTTCTTGAGCAACACTGTGGCCACATCTTTCTTTCCTTTCCCAGGCATTGTTTGTAATTGGCTAATGTGCATGCACAAGTCTGCTGGGGGATGACTTGGAGTGCTAAGAAAGATGACAGCGTGGTGCTGCTATAAGAACTTCCCCAGGCTGGTGCATTGTTTTTTCTAAAGATAAGAACCATCCTGGAGATAAAACTAATCGATTTATATCAGTGGGCTACCTAACATTTTGGGTTTTGCTGTCAGAAATCTATGCTGTAGAAGTGTTTTTGGGCTTCTAACGTTGTGTGACGACTCTTGAATTGAGTCATAATAAAGCTCAGACAAATTACGCTGTCTAATTGTGGGACATTCACAATATCATTTTGAATGCACAGCATACAGATTTTGTTGCTATGAACATGTAAGATCACTTACATCAAGAAGCAACTTCTGTTTGGGTAATACCAGCTATACATTGCCTGCAAATAAATATACTCAAGGTAACTATTTAGTATGTTAAGGATGTGTTCCTTTTTCTTATTCTCATTTAAAAACAGCACTCACAGAGAATGACCAGGACTGCCAATCACCTCTGAAGGGCCCACTTCTGTCAACAACTAGACCTCTGAAGATCTCCAAAGCAAATGGCATGTGTTTATCTGACAAAATAAGCTGATTTTAACAAAGTCTGTGCATAACTAATGGCAGTGCTTGAATTGGAGTGGAGGGATGCTCTGTGTGGTGAGCGTAGAGTGGCATGCTAAAACAAGCCCCTCCCACAACCATAGACCACACCCATTGTTATAATAAGCCTCATACACCAATACTTTCTGGTTTCACCCACTTTAAAGTAAAGCCATTTTGGTATTTCCTTCTAATGTACAATTTGATGCCCAGTATGCATAGATTTACGTAAGTATGTGACCTATAGGGACCCCAAAATTAAAATTGTGAATTTGGCTTTTCTTGGCTGACAATTCAGCTTCTGCCAACAAAGTAGCTTGCCTGTGAATCGTGTGTCATAACATAGCCCAACCCCATATTCTGTATTATCCAAAATTATTTAATACATATCATTCTCTCACTTTTCCTTAATCTGCTTCTGTTTAATACCTCCATTTTCTCTCTTTGTTTCCCCTGTTTTCTTTTTCTCTACTTTTCTCTATAACCCTCTCTGATGCCGCCACCTCCTTTATCCGTTTTACCCTACTCTATCTCTTCTCTACTCCTCTCCCAACAATCTCTTCTCTCCTTTTATCCCCTATATATTTAACTATATTATATTTTACCTCTTCATTTTATTTGCATGCAAAATAAAGTTCCGGGATTCAAAACTCTTGCATCCCCACTGAGGGGATAGTATTTAACAGAAATAAAAAAGTGAAGGGATGGCATCCCTGTGCATCCCATTCCCATAGGATTGGACTTTTTCTACCAGACATTTACCAAATCAGAAATGTTAAAAATTTGATTTTTTTTTTTGGTGTTCTATTCGTGGCCCCTTGGTTAGATCGAAAACTTCTGCATTTCCATAATTTTACAGATGCTTATATTGTTAGTTTATATATATATATATATATATATATATATATATATATATATATATATATATATATATATATATATATATATATATATATATATATATATATATATATATATCTGTGTTCTCAGTTCTCTGCTAACAACATTTTAAAACTGAAATTGAGGCTTTGAAACTGTTCTTTTTTTACACCAGGAGAAAAGAAAGATTATCAAAAACAGCTAAAACAAATGCTCAAAGATATGGCCAAAGAAAAGGAGAAGAATGCAGAAAAAGAGCTGCCGAAGATGACCCAGGTATGTGTGTTTTAATTTTTTTACTGCTTTGTATGAAGTGCTCATAGAAGAATGAAATGAGTTCACGTGTGGAATTAACACCTAATGCATAACCTAATATATATATATATATTGTAAATGAGTTAGGGCATAAAAATATCTAGATAGGTTTACTTATTTTGCTTATTAATAGCCATTAGTATGGGAGGGATGGTAGTATGAAGGGAGGTGTGAGCTTTAAATATAGAACATGTATGGGATCTATTTTCCAGAATGCTTGAGACCTGGGGTTTTCCAGATGAGTCTTTATTTATTTATTTATTTATTTATTTATTAATTTTTTTTTGAAATTGGATTACCATGAAAACATTAAACCCAATAGGATTTTCGCCCCCAGTGTGGCTTCATGCAGTTTAGCTACCAGCAAGTACTGTAACTTCAAGATAGAAAAAGGAAATAATTAATTTAAAAAATAGCAGTTTCTTAAAACGGGCTCTATAGGTGATGGCTATCCTGTAATTCAAAACCTTTTGGCTATCAGGTTTCCAGATAAGAGATCCCATATACATTATGTTTCGCTACTTTTCACACTTGAAATTTAAATCTGTTGGCAGACACCAATGGTTGAAATTTTTTTCAGTTTCTGGGATGCTTTATATACTGTGCCTTTCTTTGCTTTTCAGAGAGAGTTTATTCAGTTCTGCAAAACTCTGTACAGCCTTTTCCATGAAGATCCAGAGGAGAATGATTTGTACCAATCCATTGCCACTGTGACCACCCTCCTTTTGCAGATTGGGGAGGTCGGGCTACGCAGCAGCAGCTCAGGGAGCACTTCAGAAGAAATCCCCAGTGTTGACCAACACAATAACGCATCCACCTCTGACCAGGACTCTGTGTTCTCCGATACAGTCAAATCCCCATCGTCCTCATTATCTGAACCAGACTGGGTGATTTCTTTTGAACACATACTGGCATCTCTGTTGACAGAGCAGTCCTTAGTGAACTTTTTTGAGAA
The DNA here is from genome assembly GCA_038501925.1 of Xenopus petersii. Classification (NCBI taxonomy): domain Eukaryota; kingdom Metazoa; phylum Chordata; class Amphibia; order Anura; family Pipidae; genus Xenopus; species Xenopus petersii. Next base: position 103,040,055 of record CM076675.1, on the reverse strand, counting down.
GCCTTTGGACCTTAAGTGTAAGCTAGAAGCTGTAAAACTAAATCCATACAGCCTAAAAACAAATGGCACAGGGACTGTACCTTCTAGTCTTCACACTTAATAAGCTACATTATTAACTGAATACATTCTTTTTCTCTAAAAAAAAGAGTTTGGTGGCAGCTGATGGAAGAAATAATACGTTCATTTTACTGCACAGCCAAACACTTTGTGGAAACGGCTACATTATAGCATGGGAAAGCCAAGGCAATCTTAATGCTGCCATCATCCCGCATTAATATTGCAGAGCTTAAAATAGGGGTACACCATCCTGGAATGAGAAACACCTACTTTGTGAGCTATGAGCAGCCCTTGATAGCCAGAGAAACAAGCAGCTGCACTGACTGTATTGCAACCCTGGTGAATGTATTCTTACACTGTTTGGCAGACAGTGCTAAAAATCAATGTAGAGTAACACCAAAATATGAAAGTGTTTTAAAGTCATGACAATATATAAACAAGCTACTGTGTAACCATGGGGGCAGCCCTTCAAGCACAGGATACACAGTAGATAACAGATAAGAACTGAAGAATTCCATTGTATCCTACAGAATTTATCTGTTGTGTAACCTGTGCCTTTTCTCATTTTTTCAGCTGTGAATGGCTGCCCCCATGGCTACACAGCAGCTTGTTTATATAAACCAAAGTAGAGTTTCTGAAGCAAACACACCAGGTTTATCAGTCAGCTCAACAGTATTTTATAGTTTCATTACTTAAAGACTTTCATTTTTTGGTGTTACCGTTCCTTTAACATGGGTGAAGTCATTCATATCTGGTTAGAAAAGCTTTACAATGTTCTGAAACTTGAGCAGTTGTTTCATGCATGATAACTGTCACATACAATTCCCGTATTTTATGTTTCTTGCATTATACATTGGTCGGGAATGAGGATAAGGACGATTCCAGCTTCCTCTACTCTGTGAATAACCAAAGCACACTGGATAATCTGTTAACTCCCTGTCTTTTTGTGGTGCATTTTAAAGGAGCCTTCCTAGGCAGGACGCCGGCTGGTTTGTGAGATGTTCCCACGAGTACTGGCATGCCAAACTTTCTTACTGTAGGAATATGTTCCAAAGCCACCCTAAGGTTCCATTGAATGTCCTCTGTTTTGTAATGTATAATTTCTTTTCTTTGCACTACTAATTATCATGTTTCAATGCTGGAAATTGAAACTTTTATTATATTTGATTTGCATTGGGATTTCTATGTTGTGCTTTTCTTCTTGGTCCATGCATTTTTCAATAAATATGCTTTTATGGTTTCCTTTTTATCCGCCACTTTCTTTGTTCTTTCTCTTGCCCTGAGCAAGATTGGGTATTACAGAGTTCCACTGATTTATAAGCAGCATACGGAACTTTCTTTGCACTCATAATTCCCTTACATCAATATGAGCTCCAAAGCTACCTTATCTATTCTGGAAATGACTTATGGCTGGAAGTGAATATGCAAGGAACACCACGGAACGTAAAAGTGGGAAAATTAAATAAAAAGAGAAACACAAATGCCTGACTAGTTCCATTACAGATCTAAAAAGAATGAGATGCCATGATGTCAATGAAATAGTGACAAACTATAGAGCCATTTACTTTCCTAGTATTTTAGGGCCTGTAAAAATGTACAGCTGAAGCAGCCGTAATTTATTCATTCATACACATTATTTTTCATCTGCTAACTGCACATTGCTTCTTGTGATTTTTAAAGTGATACTGTTTAAATTATCTGTAGGTAATGTTGATTGCTTTTCATGGATAGGTTTGCTTTTGCTAAGTAATTGTTACTTTAAGTAACCGGACTGTCCCTTCTCAAGTGGTCCGTTCCTAAAGCAAACAGACTACTACTGCACAAATTTTGCAGCCCCCTGATACAGCAACATGAGGGATCAGGAAAAAGCATCAGAAACATACTTTTATGGCAATATCATAAATATCATGTTATGATAGATTTGATTTCTGGTGTCCATATCTCTTTAATGTAGTGAGCATCCTGTGGTATCTTCTAGAGTGTCTTCTCTGCAATTTTGGCCCAGCTGGACATATGATTGCATAGTCAAGACTAATGTGGATTTAAGAGGAAGGTCGATGCCAAGTGTAGGGGCTAATTCTCGGCATGTTTTTCCACAGACAGAATACCTGTGTGATAGTCTTGGGGTACATCTATGTGAGTGAAGCTAGAGATCGCCAGTCCTCTTGAGTAAAATTCTGCCACCCCATTAATTTCTATGGGATTTTGAAAGGCTTATTTATCAACGGATGAACTTTCGCACATTGATAAATAAATTGATAAATAAATCCCATAGAAATTAATGAATTGGTGGAATTCCACTTGGACTGTGGTGATCTCTAACTTCACACTTTGATGACTATACCCCCTTAGAGCAGTAGTCCCCAACCAGTGTCTCATAATCAACATGTTAGTCTCAAAGCAGCTGCTTATTTTTGATATCCATGCTTGGAGGCACGTTTTGGTTGCATAAAAACCAGATGTACTGTCAAACAGAGCTTCTTGTAGGTGGTCAGTCCATATAGGGGCTACCCAATAGCCAATCACAGACCTTATTTGGCACTCCTGGGAACATTTTTCATGCTTGTGTTGCCCCCCCCCCAACTATTTACATTTGAATGTGCTCAGAGGAATAAAAGGTTGGGGACCCCTGCCTTAGAGTGTCAAATTTAGCCAACTGTAGATAAAAGGATCTCAGCATTTATTCCTTGTTTCCCCCACCCCTAGGCAATGAGCGGAGAAGAGGGATGAGTGGCCAACTTGGAAGAGCCCCAGAGCCAATGACAACTATGCATCTCCTCCAGTGGATAATTTGAGGACCCATACTGGGTGCTAGGAATTAAATAAAGCAATCTCCAAAGGTGTTGTGATTATGGTATCAACTAAATATATATTTGTGATACACGAGCTGTGAATATCCTGGAAATTATATCTTTAGAATCTGTGGTTAGTGATGTAATTTATCACAACTCACTGAAACGTGTGAATTATAATAATGTACCCCTTGTTAAATATAGAATTTACCTTAGAATTCCACTGCTTTAGCCTCCTGCTTTTATAAAACTGCTTATATTTTACAATAGGGGGGCACATTATTCCCTATAATGGAAGTAAAATTGAGCATTGTTTTAAGTTCACACAACTTGTAATGTAGTGCACCCTGAATTACGATGTAAGTTTAGAAAGATTGGGATAATACACAAGCCTGTCTATTAACATACCAGGGTACACCTGGCATAGATCAGAGGTGTTGTCATGCATGCAAGTCAGTTTCCCCACTGGGACATTATTCAGCATGGCCCTCCATGCAGGAGCCCAGTGGATTAGTAATTGGGCCCCCTTGTAGGGTGGGGCCTATTGACTCCAGATGGTGGCCATGTGTACTTAAACTTTCCTTTAAAATGGGGGGGGGGGGGGGTTGGACTGTAATAATCTAAAGACAGTAATTAGCTTCTTGACAAAAATTAAGCCAATATCCCTAGCATGGTGGAGCAGATATTTCAGCATAGCCCCTACGATTTTCAAATACTCTTGTTAGCACTGCCTATTTCTTCAATAGGTCTTACATGTTATAAAGTCATAATACAGCAATGTGGTGCTAGATTATTTTGTTTTGAAAAACCATCCCTCCCATCAATTTAAGGTGGACTATACAAATATACATAGAAGCACTCATCTCTGACTAAACACAGCTGTTTGACATCCAACAACCTGTTCTGTACACTGAAAGCAACCTCCGAGCCAACTGTTTACAGAATGATGTGGCAGTTATAATTGGGCTTGAACTACAATAGTGTTGTTTAAAGGAGAACCAAACCTTTTCTCTTAAAAACCCCTACCCCCCCTGCCCTACATAGACCCCCCCCCCAGCCTAGGTGTAAACTTCGGTAGTTAACCCCAACTCTTTACTTAAAGGGCATGTAAAGTCTAAAATAGAATAAGGCTAGGAATGCTGTATTTTGTATACTAAATATAAACATGAACTTACTGCACCACAAGCCTAATCAAACTATTTGCTTTCAAAGTTGGCTACAGGGGGTCACCATCTTGTTACTTTGTTAAACATCTTTGCAAGACCAAGACTGTGCACATGCTCAGTGTGGTCTGGGCTGCTTAGGGATCGTCGTAAACAAAGCTGCTTGAGTTCTGCATGGCTGGAAAGTAAGGCGGGTGCTCCCCCTGCTGTTCATAAGTATGATTGTTTCCCTGCTCAGCAGTTAGGGACCGTCTGACAATTCCTAGCCACGGCAGTAAATGAAGGGAGAATTTCACTGCATAGTCAGTTTTCGCATAAAAACTGTACACATTTTTTAATTAAAGTATATTGGAGATATGTTTCTTTTTCATTAAAGAAAGTAAAAATGGGATTTTATTTTTTTGCCTTTACATGCCCTTTAACGCTCTGCAGATTCAACACAGCGGAGCTCACGGCCGCCATCTTCCAACTCTTCAGTAATCGTCAGTTCTTCCCGGGCTTCTGCAATTTGTGACTTTCGGCGCATGCTCTGTCAAAAACCGGAAGACTGCTCCAACTGCGCATGCGCCGATACGGCGCTTACTTACTGAAGAGCTGAAGATGGCGCCCATAACCGAAAGAGAGGCAAGTAAAGCGTTATGGTTAATTACCAAAGTTTACACCTAGACTGGGGGGGGGGGGGGGGGGGGAGTATATGTAGGGTAGGGGTGTAGGCGTTAAAAAAGGTTTGGTTCTCCTTTAATATTTTGTGAACTACACTAAAAAAAAGGGAAAACAGCCTTTTAAAAGCACCAATATTTGACTGAACACAGTTAATACTATAACAATCATGTTATATTATATACACAGAATGTTGTGCACAAGCCTAATATATCAGGTATGAATACTTTGTACACATACATAACATCACAGTAAGTAATCGTAAATGAAAGTGTGCATGAGATAAGGGATGTTAAACCATGATAATGCTGCTTTTGTGCCCAGTGCCGATGTCAGATAATCTGGATTTCTAAATAAAGGAAATTGCTAAAGAAGGATTCATCAGTTTTACTTTTTTATTTTAACAATGAAACGCCATTTAGTTTTCATCAACGTTGACAGTTTGTAGGCCTGAAAAACAAACAGAAAATCCTTATTAGTAACAAATGCATCAGAACTAGCATCAGAAATATAATGGAAATAACCCTTTTTATTATAAGCTCATGTGAGTTGGGCTCTCTGAATATTACATTATAGTAAGATCCTTTTTTGTTTTTTTTCATGAAAAAATGTTGTGTAATTTGCTAGCACTATATAAATAAATGAGGATAAAACAAAGTTCAAATTTAAAAGGAAACCGTATGAATAATCAACACATTTATAAAGCGCCAACATATTTTCTGCAGAGTTGTACAATGGGCGTATAAATTGAACATACAGATTTACATAAAAGCAGCCAATAACTGATACAAGAGGTAAAAAGGGCACTGCCCAAAAGAGCTTTCAATATAAGAGCCTTTATCTTAAAGTCCTTCATTCCCACAGCTGCAGCATGTTAAGCCGAGATAAGTAGCAGCTCATTATACAGAGGGCTGCTCACACAAACTGAGTTTAACGTGACTTTACTCTTTCAGATTTTGCCATTTAGTGCAAGAAAAAAAAATAACTATTTGTTATTCAAATATGATCTGGTCACCCTAAAAAGGATCACTGCAAATTCCCAACTCTGTAAAGGGCCAATTATAAAATACAATACCCACAACTAAGATAACCTTGAATTACAGTATTTTCCATTAACACATCATATAGAAGGAAACTATTACTCCACATACACACTAATGTTACATTCGGAGTTTACATGGCTGGTATCAATAACCTGTTGTATACTTATGTCCCTGAAATAGATGCAAGGACAATACATGAATATTTATGGCACTGATCTTGAAAACAATGGCACTAAGACATTTTGTATGCCTTTATTTGAAAATCAAAACTTAAATTAAATGGGAAATGTGCTGCCCATGTCAGATTGCTTGGAAATACTACATTTTAAATCAGGCATGTCCAAAGTGCGGCCCGTTTTCAAATTTACACCGGCCCTCAGCCTCCATCATGAAATTAATAATAATAATGTGGCCCCCTAGCACAGTGCGATCAGGAATCCCATAGCAGTAATATTTGGGCAGATTAGTGAAATGATCTGCCACTTGGTCTATACTGCTGCCTGTGTGCTGAAGGTGTTAGTAATAGACATGTACTGGCACATAGAGACGCGCTGTTTTCGCATACTTCTTTAGGGCTGAAGGTGTCAAAAGACATACTGACGTACCAGTTCTAGTACGTGTCTATTGCCAACACCTTCAGCACACAGGCAGCAGTACAGACCAAGTGGCAAATCATTTCACTAATCTGCCCAAATATTACTGCTACGGCTACTCGATTCTTGTAATTTAATGTTAATGGTTCAAAGAATGTCGGGCTGAATGGTCGGCCCCCACACATTTTCACCTCACCAAATCTGGCCCTCATTGCAAAAAGTTTGGGCACCCCTGTTTTAAGTGGATAAGACAATAAAAAAAGAGGCACAATCTTTACTAGTCACACAGCCACAGATTATCAAGCAAACTGTACCAGTCAACTGGTGTAAAAAAAAAACAAAAAACATTGGTTGCCATGGGTTACTGCACCTGGACAAACTCTGCTTTTTATTACATATGGGGGGTTAAAGTGAAAACCGCATTTGTGGTATGAGTTTCCTAAACAAACTGTTTATAGAGAGAAAAAGCTCTTATGCAAGCCAGAAGCCAATAAAATGAAGAGTAAAATACCTTTGTAGTTTGTGACAGGTACATATGTGACCAGTGTGTAAAGTTTGTTAGGAGAATCTTCATCTTCATTGCGTTTCCTTGACAAACGTACACGTATGCGATAAGGAACATTTCTAGACAATAAGACAGGTTGTCAAGAGTTACACATAGGAAATGTTGAATGTATTGAAGCAAAAGAACCTTAAATATCAAAAGAAAACAGTCAAGTCTGCACACACATATAATGGATGCTCAGGGTTGCATGCTTGTATCAGAGTCCAAGGGATGAAGCCCTTAGTGTTTGAGATACAAGTGGCGGAAATGGTGTCCAGTCCCTCCTGCTCGTCACATCTGATAAATATATAATAACTTACTGTTTTATTTTCCCTTTTTTTACTTTGTTCGGGACTGTTCTCTCTCTTATGGAAAATGTGAAAGCTTTATTTATGGCTCACAGGACATGTGGTATCTGTGTCTGGGCTTTGGTTAGTACTACACAGACAATACTATATTTTCCTGATCAAATCAAACTCCCAATTTAAGGGTTATGCATTGTATGGAGTCTCTATATATTGGACTGGCTCTGGCCTCTAGCTGTTGATGCCTGGCTTTGGTTTTTCCACTTCTACTGTTTGTGCATTGTTGTGGTTGTGATTATGTAATTTTTAAGAGGATATGGTGTGTACTTCACAGTATGCATAGATTATTTTGCCTAGGATTCTTTTCAGTATTACCTGGCTGCATCTCTTCCTAAGCAGCAACTTGATGCATGGTATCATAGCAGTGAGGATTAGTAATATACCAAATCTGTACAGTGGCTGCACGTTTATGATAAGACATGAAAATGTGCCTCTACTCAAACTGCAGCAAGAGTTTTAGTTTTCTCCTCAATACATTTGAAGTGATATAAAATGTAATGTGTTGGGGTGTTCTATCATGAAAAACAACCTTTGTTTTCTGCTTTAAAATATAGGAAGATAGCCCACAGAAAACTCAGTGTTTTACTTTTCTTTCCTGGGCTATATTGGTCAACAAGGACTGTGGAGCACGGGTGGCTACAAGTAAGTTGTGTGCACAAGCCTGATTGAGTTGCTTTATCTTGGAAACCACCTTTACATATATAAAGCTGTCTGCTCAAGCCTTACCTGATACCCTTGGCCCATACAGCTTTGTTCAGTCTGGTATCAATACGAACATCAGGCGTACGCATTTCTTTTACTGCAAACTTCCTGATCTCTTTAAGGGCCCTAGGAGCACGCTTTTTGAAGCCACTAACAAAGAAAAAAAAGTTCATTATTTTTGTATTAATATAAAGTGGAGCAGAAAACAAAAATGTCAAAGTGCCCAACTCACAACAATCCAAAAGCATTAATATTTTATTTAGGTTAAGATGCTAAGAAGTAAAAGTGAAACAGTTACAGCTAATGTTAATATATTTCATGGTGAAGGATTCTAAAAAAATAAATAAATAGTCATGAAAAAACCATGCTAGACAATGTTTAATTGCTTGAATGATACATTATTTACATGCTATAAGGGATCTAGTAAGCTAACAAACAAAAGACAATGTATGTGGCACATATGGAATAACCCTTAAATCACTGTAGTCAGTGCAAATGCAACGCTGCTAAAGGAACGGCAACACCAAAAATAAGTGTTTTAAAGTAATAAAAATACAATTTACTGTTGCCCTGCACTGGCACAGTTTGCTTCAGAAACACTACTATTTGTATTATTAACATGTATTATATAGTGCCAACATATTTTGCAGCACTGTAAAGTAAATGTGTTTATACAACTAAATCAAATGAATTACATACATAGAACATACCAACATACATCACAACGAATACCGGGACAAAAGGTGAGGAATGTCCTGTGCAAAAAGAGCTTAGAATCTAAAGGGAAGGAAATAATACACAAGGTGTGGGAAAGATCAGAATGAAGTGGGTGAGAGATGTGGTACTCTATGTGATATTGCATTTGGTAATACTATAGTTCATATAAACAAGCTGCTGTGGAGCAATGGTGGAAATTGAAAAAAGGCTATATGGCACAGGTTAAATAATGGATAACAGCTAACACCGTTATGTTCTACAGTGCTATCTGTAACCTGAGCCTTTTCTCCTACAATTGCTACACAGCAGCTTATTTATATAAACAATAATAGAAGTATTTCTGGCGTAAACACAGCAGTATTACCAGTGCACCACTATTATATTTTTATAACTTTAAAACTTTCATTTGTTCATGTTACTGTTCCTTTAACGCTCAAGGCCAGAGTTGTCAGCCATTATACCCATGCACACTTTGTTTTAATAGGAAACGACGAACACTCACATTCCATGGATCCTTTTGTGGATATTGATGGTGTATTCCCTAGTAACCACCTCATTGATGGCAGAGCGGCCCTTTTTCTTCTCACCACCCTTCTTTGCTGGCGCCATCTCTCTAAAAAGAGGAAAACAACAAGACATGTGACAAAAGTGACACCTGAAATGTAGGTTCTGCATTCTAGAGCCAGGGAAGCAGGAGATGGCTGCAAAAAGGAGATTCTACTGGATTCAGGGTAGAAAGAGTAGGGGGCATGTTTACTAACATTGGAGATAAATATCTGGAGAGATTTCTGGAGATGTTGCCCATAGCAACCAATCAGATCTTTGCTTTTGTTTTCTAAGTTATAGATGGCTGTTTAAATCTAATTGCTGATTGGTTGCTATGGACAACATCTCCAGAAATCTCTCCAGATATTTATCTCCAATGTTAGTAAACATGCCCCCAGGTGTTTTAATGAATAGGAGCCTAAATCTAAACATCTTGTAGAGAATGCACTTTGATAAGGAGACTGATGTACTTATTTTACTACTGAATGGGGACTGCTGCTAGAATAATCCTTTAACAATACATGTTGGGTTCATTTTATGCAGCAGTCAGCAAAATACACCGTACAGTAAGCATTCTCCAAAACATTCATGTAAGAGACATAACCCCGTGTCATTAGATTGTCAATGATCCAGTCCTGGATTTCTTATCCGCCCTCGCGGTAAACAATAACATGAAATATAGTCCCGGCATGGCCGGAGTGGATTATTTGTACGTATCAATATGGGCTTAGTTGGCCTCTTAATGTAACGCCATATAGACTAGTGTCTGTAACATCTATATCGCGGCCTACTGCTCTCGGGTAAAATAATAAAAAAAAGTGCGACCTATTTACTATTTGGCCATAAAATAATGACACCGATATGAGGCCTCGAGTCCCACACACAAGCCCTGGACAGACTGAAGGTTTCCGAAGAAGACACAGCGAGGATGGTAATAGATAAAAACAGAGCAGTAACAACAGCCTATACTCACTCAAACAGGGACTATGACAGAAAGGAAGTAGAAAAGGATCGTGGGATTGAAGTAAACCCGAACGTGGCGAATGCGTTTCCGGGTCGATGTTGTGACGTCCATTACGTTCTGCGTAGCGTACGCGGAAAAGGGGTTGCTATAGTTACGAGACGCTTTTTGGGCTGTATAGAGTTAGCGTATATATATGATGAAGCTTTTATTGCGTAGCGTATTGTCGAAACGTTAACGCACCTTAGTTTATGTGGTGTAGTGGTAGACGTTTTTCACCAGTATCTCAATGCTGGTGACCCAGCCAGTACATGCGTCGATTGTTTGAAACTGGAATTGTGTTTCCCATTGTAGGGAATATCAGCGTTTTAATAAATCGTCTTTATCATAAAGTAATAAATATGTTGCCTGGATTCTGGGTCATCTGGTTTTTAAATGTTTTTTTCGTATGTCTGGGTATGTCTTACCCTGATTTAAGATGGGCAGAGAAGAGGAAATCATGAATGTACTATATGGCACATAGGGTTGCCACCTTTTCTGGAAAAAAAATACAAGCCTTCCTATCTATTTAACTTTTTTCCCTATTAATAACATTGGGATCAACCATTATTATACAGCGGTAAAATATTGGCCAGCAGGGCCGGAACTAGGGGTAGGCAGAGTAGGTACGTGCCTAGAGCGCAAAGCTGGAGGGGCGCCAGGCACATACCTTCCATGCTGCCTGTATACCCCAAATCCAGTCCCCTCTCTTCAGTAGATTGCGCCATTTGCGCATGCACGTCAGCGTCCGTTAGGGCATACACGCTAGCGTCCATGTTGTATGTATATAACACCACAGCTTCATTATACTCAGCTTGAAAAAGGATCTAAAATGTTCTGAAAGTTTGCTATGATTATCTTAATTAGCCAATAAAGGTACTATCACCTTTATACCACCTTTTTATTATTTTTTTTGACCAGTAATAATGGCACTGGCTTTTACAATACCTTGCGTGTGCTTCTATATTGCCACCTTGTGGCTCATTCAAGGTTACCGATTAATTCTCTGTAAGATCAAGAATTTTCTGTGCCTGATGGTTGTATTTGCATAACCACTGTTATAATTATACACATGTAGTAATGGTGCCTTTACACAAAGAATGTGTGCCTGGTGCCTGTGAGCATTAGGGCCTGCCAACAGGTAGACTGGTGCCCCCCTCTAAAAAGCCCTGTGTATGCAAGGTGACCAGACCCCAAGCATGTGCAATAACACATTACACACAAAAGCTGTGTCACATATGTATGTATGGGCAGATGAGATATCTTTGTTAATAATATTACATACATTTTTTCATCAGTGCCATCTGTTATATTTAGCCACTGTCAGTTTATAGTTAAAGGGAATAATTACTGTTTTTCTTCCTGGATTATTGATGCAATAAATTACATAAAATCAGTTTTCATTGACTTATGGAAATTGTAAAGATTGATTGTGGCACAGGAACTTTACATGTAATTTACACAGGTACTAAATTGCCCAAGTACAGTTTTTCAAAGCAGCCAGTGGGGGGCGGGGTATATCAGGGGGGGGATGGCAGTTTAATTCTCTCCCATGTCCTTCACTGATGTTAATCTATTCCTGTTTACTATATTTGTTTTGTGTTACAAGTAGCTTCTTTTCATATTTACCATTTGACTATGTTCTGGAATTTCCTGTAACAGCCTATTTGTCAATAGCCATCTCAGGTCATTTTGCCTGGTCATGTGCTTTCAGAAAGAGCCAGCACTTAAGGATGGAACTGCTTTCTGGCAGGCTGTTGTTTCTCCTGTTTAATGTAACTGAATGTGTTGCAGTGGGACCTGGATTTTACCACTGAGTGCTGTTCTTAAATCTACCAGGCAGCTGTTATCTTGTGTTAGAGAGCTGCTATTTGGCTACCTTCCAATGTCTAGCCCCATTTCAAAATGAACTATAAAAAAATCTGTTTGCTCTTTTGAGAAAAGGATTTCAGTGCTGAATTCTGCTGGAGCAGCTCTATTAACTTTTGAAAAAAAAAACATTTTTTCCCATGACAGTATCCCTTTAAGATTACAAATATATATATATATATATATATATATATATATATATATATATATATACCATTATTGTATCATATATAGATATGGTGTCTCCCCTGGTTACTGTATAATTAACAGGTGCAATTGTTCAGCTAAGCCCTAGGGGGAAAGGGGGTATAATCCAACTGGTTACCAAACATCGTTATAAACCAGTTCTAATTTGGTCAAAAGGATGTCAAAATGATGTGTGTACTAAATTGGGTGCCTTATATAAAGTTTACAAACCTTGTAATTAATTTAAAGTAATTCATTTATTTTTGATTTCTATGATCATAGAACTGGGTCCATTGTTTCCAATTGTGGATTTCAGTGGATGGTTTATGGCCCTCAGTGCTGCTTTTTCATATTTTATATTAGAGTTGATTTCTGCTAATAGTCGATTGTATGTTGGTGCTTCCTTTTGTTTCCAAGATCTGGCTATTAGTCTCTTAGCTGCAATGAATATATGGATGAGGATCTCCTCAGTCATCTTATGCCCCAAATCTGGGACTATACCAAAGAGTCCCAATTGCTCAGTTTCTTACAGCTCCACCAGATGTGTAGCATTAATCGTATATTATTACAGTCTCTCCAGCAAAGTATGGATATTTCTGTGTAGATCTGAGTAAGTTTTTCTGGAGTAAGATACCATCTATGCAGGACTTTGTAGTAATTTTCTAGGTGATTTGCACATTTGGTGTGAGATTTCAATCTTCTGATAGCGATCCACCAATCCTCTATTGCAAACAGGAGTATTGCTGGGAATTTCTCCTGCTGCATATCTGCGGATAATAGGTCGTAGTAAATTATAGACTATATTTTAACAGCTAACTTTATGTACTATATATATCATGTTTATCTGTATATTGGTGTAGTATAACTGAACCTTGTCACATCAAACTAGACAATTAAGGGCACATTTATTAAAATGTGAGATTAGAGTTTACCATAAATCTCACCTATTTTCTGTCATGCCTATGGAATTTTTACAATCATATTTACAGATAGGTGAAAATCACCATTTGATAAATACAATTCTAAAAATCACAGATTAATTTACTATGGGTAACAGCTTAAAGGGCATGTAAAGGCAAAAATATAAAATCCCATTTTTACGTTCTTAAATGAAAAAGAAACCCATCTACAATATACTTTAATTAAAAAATGTCTACCATTTTTCTAAGAAACCTGACTGTATGCAGTGAATTCCTCCCTTCATTTACTTGCTCTGACTGCTGTGGATAGGAAACTTCAGTCGGTCCCTAACTGCTCTGCAGGGAAATGATCTTACTTTCAAACAGCAGGGGGGAGAGACTTCCCAGAACTCAAGCAACTTTGTTTGTTTCCCTGTAGAACAGCCGGAAACCATGTAGAGATTCATATCTGCAGCAGTCAGAGCAAGAAGATGAAGGGGGAATTTCACTGCATACAGTCAGGTTTCTTAAAAAAATTGTACAAATTGAAGAATATTGGGGATAGGTTTATTTTTCAGTTAATAAAGTAAAAATTGTATTTTATTTTTGCCTTTACATCCTCTTTAATGTTTCCAACTCCAGCTGCAGGGACATAGATCATGGAGCCAGATCATGGAGCCTGCTGAAAAAGGCAGAATCTTGGCAGAATCCCGAACCGAATCCTGGATTCGGTACATCCATAATTTAAACAGATGCACAGGGATTGTATTTGGAGGATTATGTTGCTACAGCCGCTAGTTCTAGAGAGTTGGAGAAAGTTTGTATTAATACAAAAACTATAAAATCCACATTAAATTACATGATAACACAGGACCCAGTGCATCTTCTGATTACTAACTAACTTGCTGTATCTACTTCTATGGCAGATATTATTTGACTTGTGCTGTTTTGACAATTTATGACAATCCCTTAATTTAGTCTGCTAACAGGAGCTCAGACCACACTGAGCATGTGCATGGTCTTAGTCTTGCAAACATGTTTAACAAAGTTACAAGAAGGTGACCCCCTGTGGCCAACTTTGAAAGCATAAATCATTTGTTTATTTAGGCTTCTGGTGCAGTAAGTTCATGTTTATTATACAAAATAAAGCATTTTTTAGCATTATTCTATTTTAGACTTTGGTTCCCCTTTAAGAGCATTAAGGTGCTGAAAATTGCTTTGTTTAGAGACTATACACTGAACACTTCTTTTGTACCCATATGGAGATTCTTCACCCTGAGCAGAGATAAAACAAAGGGCTCTAAAGTATTTTGCACTCCTTTCTTTTTGTCTTCGCATGATGCTCAAAAAAGAGGGTGTGTGGCAAAGAACTCTCACATTCTGCCTTTCCTGTATACAGGACCCAAATATTGAGGATATGGATTGTTTCCTCTTCTGGCTCCAAGCTTTACTTCTCTAAGGGATGCATCCAAAGAAAGTGCATAATGTCTATTGCCCATTCTTAGAGGGCCCAATTTGTCAGCTAAGTCTACAGAGCATATGCTACATTTCTGAAGCCTTGGGGCGAAGGACATCAGGATGCAAATGATATTAACTTTTGAGCCTGGCATACAGCGGATTCATGTTCTAGAAAACATAGATCTGGTCTATGCACACATTTCTGCAGGATATTGAAATCCCTATTTATAAGGCATTCTATACTGCTACTCTGCTGTTCTAATGGTTTCTGACAATGTTATCAACTACTTATGAAGCTTCAAATATTTCAATTGTACTGGTTGTCAAGGTAATAAAGCCAATAAAACATTATTTAGATATTATTTCAAAGCCTGTGGTCATATTATGGCAGAACAGCAAAACATAATGAAATTTACTGAACACTTTGTTCAGTCATCTATGTAACTACTGCACATAATCTGCAGATCACACTGAGGGAAAAATATTTGGGGCAAATTTTCCCTCCTTAAACTGTTACCCATCTAGTGTTTATAATATTTATCTGTGACGTGCTGGTAAACAGAAAGACTTGTGGTTGGTGAAAACCATGTCATTTTAGAGAATTAAGTCTACCAGTTGTAGCATTGAATATTAACACAGTATTTTGGAAGTTATAGGCACAGAACATAACTGTGCAAGCAACTTGTAAAAGACCAATACAAAACTAAATTGTGCTTTAGTCATCCTCTGAATCACTATCTTTCTTTGTAGGGATGGAGGCACGAATCGAGGTCATGAGCTGGTCCTGGATTTGTTTTTTTGGATTTTCTTCAAGGTCAGTCCTGATGGATCCTGATTCAGCAAGCTTCCATTCTAACTCTAAAATGATATGCAGTCATATTTAGTGAAATCACAACAAAAACTAGAAATATAGAAACACAGAAATATCAGATTGCTTGCAAACATTTTCCATTGCAATATTCAGTGAGGCAAACAATGTAAAAATGTATTTACAGTATAATGTCCCTTAACTTCTAGCAAACTACTATTATTGCCAAAGAACGCAAATATTTATTTGATATAGGAGGTTAGACCAACAGTAAAGCTAATATACAGCATGTCTTGCATGTATTCAGCCATAGAAAGGGAAGTTACTAACTGGAGTTGGTATGGCCCTAGCAAGGATGAAGTCACATAAGAATAGCTACTAAACTTTTGCACATAATTTTCTACTAAGGGGTAATGTAAAATCTCTATAATTTTTTCTATTAGCAGTGACTACTACAGATTTTTACAAACAAAAATTCATAAGTATAATTTTTTTTAAGAAAAGCACAGCAAATGTCAAGAATGTGTGCTTGATGTAATGAATTAATGTTCTTGCTAAGTTAGAAAAATAAACCAACATCTAAAATGATAGGTATTACAACAATCATTTAAAGGAAAACTATAACCCCCAAACAATGTAGGTCTCTATAAAAAGATATTGCATAAAACAGCTCATATGTAAAATCCTGCTTCATGTAAATAAACCATTTTCATAATAATATACTTTTCTAGTAGTATGTGCCATTGGGTAATCATAAATAGAAAATTGCCATTTTAAAAAATAAGGGCCGCCCCCTGGGATCGTAGGATTCACTGTACTCACAAACATACCAACAAACCATACATGTTAGGTCACATGAGCCAATTAACAGACAGAGTTGTGTCTTTTGCTTCCACACTTCTTCCTGTTACAGTTAGAGTTGTAGCATTTCTGGTCAGGTGATCTCTGAGACAGCACAGAGACCATCAGAGTTGTAGCATTTCTGGCTCAAGGCAAGAGATGTAAAAGGGCAATATTTACTTAAATATATATTCCAGTTTGGTAAGATTCTTTAATATGCCACTTAATATGATATGAACTATCTGTTGCTTAAGTGTTCATTTTGGGGGTATAGTTTTCCTTTAACAAAACTGAAACAGATTTTTACTTACCATCCTGTGTTAGATTCATTCCACCAAACACAAGAGGTCCTATGAACTGAGCCCGTATATCACCATCAAGGTATACAAAGATAGTGGGAAGGTTTTTGTCAGGATAGTTGGGAATGCATGTTGTGGAAATTGCTTTTACAAATTTCACATCTTTGAACTTTCGTGCCAGTGCAGTTAAGTGCTTGTTTATTAAAGAACAGAGTGGTACGCTAGAAGACAAACAAGAAAACATGTTTTTTAGATCGAGTTTTACTGTGCAAATTGAAGCATTAACTCTGTGAACAATTGTCCTGATAATGGTATATTTTATGTACATACAGCTCCAGTGATATTACAATCCATAGTAAATTAAACCATCAGTTCAAGCTTCAGGTCACCTTAAATATGGATGAAAAAAGAATGCACTATGGTGCGCTCTGTATTCTTCTTATTCTGCTGATAAGTTCCCTCAATAAAATAAGTTGTTCTGTGTAGAAGCATCTTTCCATTCCTTATAAAATATATTAAAAGGATCACACATAACTCTCAGCCCAAGACCACTGTGGCAATCTAAAATATGTGTGGGCTTAATATTTCCGTTAAAATTATTCCCATTAATATTTTTATGTACAGTAAAGTTAATTTAACAGTACAAGCTTTTAAATGGGGATTACTGACCCCATCTAAACACAAATGTTCTCAAAGGCTACACATTTATTAATATTGCTACTTTTTTTTTAGTTATCTTTCTATTCAGATCTTCTCCAATTCATATTACAGTTTCTTATGCAAATCAATGCATGGTTGCTAGGGTATTTAGGACTCCAGCAACCAGATTTGGGAAAATGCAAAATGGAGAGTGACTGAATAAAAAAAGCTAAATAACTCAAAAACCTCAAATAATGAAAAAAATGAAAACCAATAGCAAATTGTCTCAAAATATCACTCCTCACATCATACTAAAAGTTAACCCAAAGGTGAACAACCCCTTTAAAGCTAATTAGGGACGATGATCAATTGAAGTCTGCTGCAAGTCCATTTCCATGGACAATAAGAATATTACACTGGCATGCTTTCAGGTGACCTGCCTCCAACTATTGGAGGGCCTACAGTGGGAGGCAGTCAAGATAATTCACCACACTGATCACTACTGCTAAAAAAACAGATGAAAATGTAATGTCAGCAATAGCCTTAGCATATCTACAGTCAGCATTGTGTAAATGATTGCACAAGTTGGAAACACATACTCTTTATATAACAAATACAGATTTATGCAGAGTTTCTACATGGACACAAAAGAAATCAGATTTAGAGCATATAAAAACAACAAAAAATACTGTTCATACCCTTGTTTGTAAAGATGTAATATCACCCACAGATCTTTCCCAGCTTTGGTAATTTCCTGGACATAGTCTTGTCCTGAAATCTCTAATACCTCTCCAAATTTATTCTTTAGTTGGGTTGCTTGCCACTGTGCCATTCTTTGTTGTCTAATGAAAAACAAACAAAAGATCTGAATATGTTGTAAAACTGAAAAATAAGTTTTTTGAGAAATGGTCCATGTGAGCTCAAACATGTCTACAGACAAAATATTGCAACACCGTTCTGTTTGGAGTGGCTCCCTAAATTCTTTTGATTTTGATAAAGTTTTATCATGTTACTGAATAACAAATCGTACAATATAATTTTGCACATTACAATGTACATTTTACTGTGAACAATGGGCAAAAAAATATCTTTGGCTGTGCTTTCTTTTGCAACTGTCCCATACAGGCACATCTATACCCAGGCCTGACATGGGACAGTATGCTGCTGAGGCTGCATAATTAGTAACTACGCTGAGGACTAGAAGGGATATTCAAACTCCTGCTGGCACAAAGTGAGTGGGGGGGACAGACAGTTTGGGGGGGGGCTAGGGGCATGCCAGGGTAGCATAATAAGGTGGGACAAGACACCTTGCTAAAAGACATAAGAATGTATTCTAGAATGTAAGCTTTTTTTTGGCAGGGCCCTCTTTAACTCTCATATTGGATATTGGTTCTTTTTGTGTGCAATTTAGTATGTTCAATGTATCCAACCATTTATTGTACAGGGGTGTTTTGTTGGTATTGATGTTCATATCAAATTGCCATAATAATAATTGCACAAAATAAAACAAAAGTCTGAAACAAGAAAAAAAAATGAAGCTTGGGAGAAGTTTTCTGTATGACCATGATCCCAAAAACAGCCAAAGTAACAAAAAGGTGAATGGCTTACAAAGACCCCGATCTTAATCTAAGAATTAGTCCCCCACAACTTTTTTTTGACTGCACGGTCAGTCTATTTACCTTATTTATTGTATACAACTAAAGCTGCATTAAATCTAGCATTACTATTAGGGAATTTAATTTTGGGTATATGGAGAGCACAGCATCAAGAGGTGCTGCTAGATTTCAGCTGTTTTTTGCACATTTGCTATTGTCACATGATCTATAGTCACCTGATTTTAAGGGTCTAGTTTTGGTTTTGCTTTTGCTGAATCAGAATCCTGAAAAAATAGGGCACATTTCTGCCAAAATGTATTGGCCATTTGGTCTGTTCCTCATTTTAATACCCTGACTTAGTCATCTTCTTAGATTTATATTAACAGAATTCATACCATATATTGACAGACAGTTTATTGAACAGGAACAAAAGTTGCCTTTCACAAAAGTGGGCTAAGGTATTTTGATGCCCAGTATCTGTAAAATATATCCTCATCCATTACAGAGAATAAATGCAGTACCTGTCCTGTTTTGTCTCCTGTACTAAAGAACTAGGTAACCTAACTTTTTACAAATACACACATTTTTGGTTCATGTTTCATGGTCACTTCACCACCAGGATGGTTAAATAGAAATGCTTTTTCGCTAGTGTTACTTCGGCAATCAAAGCAAAGATGCGCTAGTGTTCAATTATACCTAGTAAAACTTCGTTAGAGGTCTTCAATAAGGCTAATTTGCATAAGGCGTGAAATTATAAAGCTGAATAGACGTATATGTTACAGCAAATACATTACACAAGTCCAGGGAACCTTAATAAAGACAATAAAGTTGTTATAATGCCCTACACATGAACCCACTATATAGTTTATGTCCCATATGTTAGGAAATGTATGGGGGAACCCGGTTACCCCAAAAAAAAAAAAAAAATAAGGATTTTTGCAGGCTATCACTCTGAAAAAAGGAAAAGGCACCAGAGTTTTTTGGGACTTTTTCCACTAAAAAATATGATGTAAGTAATGCACTTTGCCTGGTCTGAGCTGGCGAAGGAGGTAACATTCAGTAAAATCCGCATCTTAGTGAATTTGCGGAGTAATGTCCATTCGCCAGAATGAAAATTCACCTGTGGATAGAGTGACTAGTGTCTGTCTCTTTCGCTAGCAAAGTTACACCTGCGCCCGTATATCGGCGAAGTGCCTGAAAGCAGTAATGATGGTGAATTGTCATTTCGCGCTATAGTAAATCTGCCGCATAGTCATTAATCTCGAAGTAGGTTTAATCCATTAGACATGTAAGATGCAAATGCCCTTGAAAATAAAAATTTTTACATTTGCATATCAATCCACTGTTACATATGTACAGACCTGTACAACTCTACTGCTCGCTCATCTTCTTCTCCAAATTCATCCTCATTGTCTTCCAATTCCTCAAGCGTCATGTCTTCATATGTTTTTACTAAAACAGTTGGTTAAGCATTAAATATCATATATCATCTTGGAACCAATAAAAACTGTTAAAAGATAAAGTATAGTCCTCTTCTAAACCTTACAACAACAACCATCTAGAACAGTCACATCCAACTGGTGGACAGTTAAAGCTAACCTATCATCAAAAAATGGTTCCCACACTGGAGGTGTGGGTAATTAGAGTCTGTAGTCTGCTTGGGAAGCACCTTGCTAAGCTACCCCTACCAGGAAGGTGTTCCTGATGCAAGTGGCCATGATTAGTCATACACACACTGCACATAATAAGAAATTCTCCCAGCTCATTCACACACATGCCCATAATGATCAAGAGCAGAGTTCCTTAAAAGGAACAAGTTTGCTCATGTGAAAGTAACCCATAGCAACCAATCAGCAAGAAGCATGTTCTGGTCATCTCTTTAAAAGCAAACATCTTATTGGTTGCTCTGAGGAAATGATGAAGAGACCCCCTGTAACACCGTACCTGGCACACACTGTTTTCATAATATAACTTGCAATAAAATGTTTTAATGGAAGTACTTTTCATGTAATTCCAAATTGAAATGTTGTTGTGCTTGCCTCTATTCTATTGCAGGTTAGTGTATTTTATTATATAAACCTATTAAACACCAAATACATAATGAATACCATATCAGTACCTATGACTCACCAACAGATTGTTGCTTAAGAATCTCTGTTTCTTCCTCTTCATCATCCTGTGGCTTTTCCTTCGGAGGAAGGATACCTTTTCGGCGCAGAATATCATTCCACTCTGTGTCTGCATTTGGATCCTAAAACAAGGACGTGCCGATTTTAAAAAGTGCAACAATAACCTGAGCGAGAGTGCTATAACATAGATCTAGAAATAATACTGTACTTCCCTTAAGCTTTACTTAAAAAGAATTTTAGTTCCATTCAGTGTGCTAGTGTCATGAAAATCCACACAGTCGACACTAAAGCAAGGTGTGTATTTTCTTTTGTGACAGGACTTGAAAACAAAGACTAGGAAAGTCATGGAAATTCAGATTCACTGTGGGCAGTTTGTTAGGCATCCATCAGTTAGTATCAGTGCTATCTTTGGGCCCCAGGCCGGTAAGGTATGTCACACTGCTGAGTGCCGCCATCTTTGATGAATTTCCGAGGGTTAAATGGGCTACACATGCACACTTTCCTGTGCCTCTTTGTGGTGGTTGGCAGCTGGCACATGCACAGTATAATAAAGCATCCAACTTCACTCTACTGCATGTGTACTGGATCTGGGCAACCCCTGGGAAATTCATGAAAGATGGCAGGATGGTGTTTACATAGAATGCACTCTGGGATGGCATGTTTTTCAGGCAGGTTACAAGGCCACTGATTATATTCTGACTCAGCAAAAGATCCATCCACCTGGAGGACATATGACTCCATGAGACATACAGATGCTTACGGAGTCCGACAGACAAACCACTCTTTTTACAAGTTTTCAACTTTGCGGATTCCACAGATGACATTCAAAGAATAAGCACAAAGGAGAACGCCTTTATAAATATAATCATTTTTATTTTATTTTAAAAATGTGCTGGGGGATTGAATCCAGTAACTACAGAATTATACAGTTGCACAGATTAACCTAATTGCCTGACCACTGCACTGCGAGGGTACTTTTGCTAGACCCATTACTAGTATGTCTAGAATAAAGTCACAGCAAGATCCATCATCTCTTGGTCTGTAAAGGGAACACTTGTCAGTCACTGTTTCCCCTGTTGATCTGCAGATCACTTGGTTATTGGCTTGAAAACAAGCAGCAACATCACTTATCTTTAACACTGGCGGGGAGGGACACAGTCTGATTTGTATAGCAGATAACTACGCTACTCCCACATTTTTTTTTCTAACCCCCAATTTTTGTGTGCTTAGCTGCCCCTCCCCGGGAACAAGTGGCAAGACCTGGAGTTCCGCCCTTACCCTGGTGCTCTCATACCTACAAACTGCCTGCTGGGTAAAGCGCTACAGCCGTATCCCTCTCAGTCTCACCTGCATTTCACCGCTTCCTGGGCACACGTGACTCTCTGCACAAAGGAAGAATAATGAGATACGTTCAGCAAAGGGTTGTCATAAAATTCCTGTCAGTAGAAAGGCCACGGCTCCTTGTTCCTTACCAGCCTCTCACAGCCAGCCGGGGGAAGTTATTGTGTGGCTCAGCTCGTTCTTCCTGCCCGAGTGCCTGTCCTTATAAGGAAGTAGCTTGCTAAGGAGCCGGCAGAACTATCTGACAGTTTATATACAGTGTGTGTGACTAGTGCAGCTGTTAAGGGGGTGGACATGTTGCAAGGCAGCCTTGTGTATTTCTTTTTACGTCAAAAGAAACAACCCCTTGTTTCAGGATTAGAATGTGTCTGATTCTCAGGGTTGCCAGATTTATATTTCAAAACCAGCCAAAAACTATCAAATAAAAACGAGCCAGAAAGTAGCCAAAGGCCATTTTAAATGTAGCCCAATTTGTACACTGAACAGCATATAGAAGCAGCTAACTATAAGTCTATTTGTATGGCACATGTGATTATCATAAACAGCGGATGCAGCGGGCTACAGTTGTAGTACAGACAGGCTGGGACAAAGGCTACAGAACTGCAGCAAATAGAAAAGGGCGTTGCTTTCTATGCCATTCTACTACCATTGCATTCTGGGTATTGTAGTTTCACATATTCCAAATAAAAACTATATTACCCGACATTCACTGGGATGGCACACTTGGGGGGAAAAACTTTGGCTAGTTTTCACCCGCCAAGGCTCCAAAAACGAACCCAAATCCGTACCTTGGCTAGTTTGTACATTGGAAACACGCCTGGGCTTGAAATTAGTAGCCCAGTTTGGAGGTAAAACCGCCTTGCTGATTCTTAACTGGATCTCAGCTTTTTAAGACCTGGCAAGGATGTCCGAAAAATTGGTTATGGAGGTTATGTGGTGGTGTTTATAGAGGGAATAACACACTACTTGTTGTAATAGAGGGGCTTTTTGACATTGTTAAATATCACTTTGACAAGGCTGCAGACAACTGAAAACAGAAATATCAGCCATTCAGCTATTGTTCCAAAAATATCTAGTGCAGCATTGTACCCTTAATTTGCTATTTACCCCAGTATTGTGGTTACCAGTAATTGTACCACCTCTAAATGTGTAATTCCCATAAATATCTTGCCCCTCTGCTACAATAACTAGCCTTGATAGTCTGAAAGTGTCCCCCCCCACCTTTCCCAAAAAAAAAACACTAGGCGGGAAAAAACTGGGTGGGGGAGAAAAAAAAGAAATACTGCTTTCCCAACTCCCCCTGCTCTAAAAGAATCATTTTCACAGATGTCAGTGTTACTAAGTGCTGTATTTGCTGAAAAGTATTAGATTCTATATGAAAAGATCACTTCTAATGCTTCATGTTGGGGTGAAGCAGCTGGATGGGGTAAAACATACGAGTGATGTGCCCAGCTAAAATGGCCTAAATCGGGTCCTAAATCCTCCTGAATCCTGACTCCCATCACAACTACCCCTTTAAATGCCTCTGTTCTGCTCACTCTTTGCCCTATGACATTATTGTTTCATCTTTATGATGTCAACCTACAACTTTAAACATTGCTGGGCAACAAGCAAGCAGGACCTCTGCTAAAGATGACAGTGGAAACCAGGCTCAGGAGAAGAAGTGCTGTGCGTCAATTATATTTATTAACCAGTGTATGTTTCGAGCATAACTGCACTTTATCAAGGCAGCAGCGCTAATTATTACATCACCATTCTGCCCAGCATCCTTTAGGATTTTTTGTTTCATTACATTGCAAATTAAAGGTATGATGGTGTGTCTACTGTCCTGGTGGAAACTGGGCACTTTTTACCCAATTACTAAGGGGACCCTGCTAATATACATATAGTGCTTTCTTTCTGGGCAGAATATGGCTCTTTAACCTTTCCTTATTCTCTGCTTGTATGAGGTTCACAGATGACCCCAGAACTCAGGGGCCTTATTTTGTGGCAGTGATTTATACAGCTCTGGACTATGAATTGCTTTTTTTACATTTACTTTCAGGTTAATACTGTGAATGATTTTGTTGCTGCTGAAAAAAACTAAATCTTTATATTGCCCAGGAGACAACCCTAGTGCTTATGATGCTTTGAATATCCCTGTTGCAACATCTTTCTTCTCTGTTTTTCTACTTGTGTCTCCACATTTTCTACTTGTTTATGTTTCCCTATCTTGTCATGCACTGCAGCTGCTGTCACATTTGCTTATACACTAGGTTGCTCTAATAGCTCTTCAACCCCCAGTTAACTGCCAGACGAAAAGCTAAATTTGGACACATCCCCTGCCTTAAATGAAAGTCTCTCACAGGTGGACCCTCACAATAGTGCTGGAGGAAGGGATTTCCATTTTCCATATTGGTTTTCACACATGTTTGAGGCTTAATGGCACATGGAGCTTTTTACAAAAACATTGGATAGTCTGTTTGTTTAGCACTTTGCATCCTGCTTTCCAAAATGACCCCTTATGTCTCTCCAGGGGAACTCCTCCATAAATGAGCAGGCACTTCTGACCAAAGTCTGTTCTTTTAAGCCAGAAGCAGAGAAAAAACTCTTGTATTAAACCCCTTCATTAACAGTTGATTTTTTGTGATCTCCATAGAACAGAATGGAAGCTAGAAATGTAGAGTGTACACTAGATTTCTTTGCTTTCCCCACTGTTCCTCAGTAATATTTAATTTGTGATGTAGTATTAAGCCATATTTGACAGACTACACATGCACAAATATTACTAGCATTCACATTTCTTTTTTTGTCACAAATATCAAAAAATGATTTTTTTATTTCTCTAAAACTGTAAAAATGTGAGATTTATTAAGGGGCAGATTTATCAAAGGTCGAGGTGAATTTTCAAATGAAAAAAACTCGAATTTCAAGCTTTTTTTGTGTGTATTTCGACTAGGGAATAAAAAAAATTGAATATCGAAATTTATCATGTACTGTCTCTTTAAAAATTTGACTTCGACCATTCGCCATCTAAAACCTGCCAAATTGCTGTTTTTAGCCTATGGGGAACCTCCTAGAACCTATTTGGAGTCATTTGGTGGACTTTTGAAAAATCAAAGGTTTTTTTGGGAAAAACTTTGAATCAAATTTGATTGAATGTGCTATTACTTCGCTTCGTACGATTCAAATTTGACCTATTCGATCAAAAACGGACCTATTCAATCAAAAAAACTTTGACTTAATTTCGGTTGGTCTTTTTGAATTCGAATTTTGAAGTTTTTTCAATTCGAAATTCGACCCTTGATAATATGCCCCTAAGTGTAACAACCACAAAAAACGCTATAGCAAAAGCTATTGACGTCCTTCAGAAGTCAATGGGAGCTGTGCTGATCCTGTGGGTCCATTTTTAACTTTTTGACATTTAGATGTTTTTTTTTGCTTTGAAAAAAACTCGAAATTTTAGAGGTCTTCTTATTTTTTAGCGCATCTCTGATTTTTTTTGTTCATGCTTTTTTTATTGTAATTTATAATAAATTACGTCATTTGTTTTAGAGAAAATGAGTTTATTGGTGGTTTCTAAAATGTCTAAAAGCACTAAAATGATAATGTGGATAAATGGGCCTCCACGTCTAAATGGCATCTGGGAATCATAGGCAATTCATATCTCTCTGTTTTTTTTCGTAACTTATAATTTTTATTAAGTTTCAAAAATAATAATAGAAATTTACAGAACGGAAAAAAAGGAAAGACGGTAAGAAAGGCAAAATGACGTTTACAACCTTTTATGACTTAAAGTGCAATAGTATTAATAATGTTGTATTTTCGCTATGTGCCTTGGATCTGGTCTATCTTGCTACATTTATCATAATATTCCAAGATTGCATACACAGGCTAAGCTGTACATATTAATCCATACATTAAGCTTTTGGCATTGAGCCTTTATTGACACATCAAACATTAGACGAAAAAGAGAGCTGGGGACCGAGTAGTCCAACTAGAAGGGTAGGGTTGGGGTCGGTGAGGGGGGGGATCCTAGTTCACCAGATAAAGTTGTGAGTGGTGCATCAGTTACAAGTCATGGGACACAGTTAGGCTGGGTCAAATGCTAGTTCCCATGATGACCAGACTTTTAGATATAGTGGAATTGTATTGTGCAGTCTTGCCAGGTTATACTCATATCGTTTATTAACATTAACCCTTTGTTTCACTTCATGTAGGGAAGGGATAGATGGGGTCTTCCATTTGGCTGCCACTGAGATGCGGGCTGCTGACAGTATCTGGTTGACTAGCTTCTGTGTATGCTTCGGGAGCTGTTTATACGGTTTCCCTAGAAGCACATGTAAGATGCATTTTTCTAAGGTTTGATGGGTTACCTGATTCAGCAACAGTAGTATTCTGTCCCAGAATGTTTGTATTTGGGGACAACCCCAGAATATGTGGGGTAGGTCTCCTCTGTGACCACATTCTCTCCAGCAGTTAGGAGAAGTCTCTGGGAATAACCTGTGTAGCTTAACTGGGGTATGATACCAGAACATTAAGACTTTAAAGATGTTCTCTTGTTGCCTGACACATGTAATCCCACGCTTGGTATTGTCCCAGATCGCCTCCCATTCTTTAATCTCAATCTGCCTCCCCATGACAGTGTCCCAGTCTCGCATATAGCTATGTTTATAGCCTGTTTCCAGGAGAGGGTCAACTAGTATCTTATAGATAGAGGAGATAAGACCCTTTTGAGGTAGGCCATGGGTAGCCAAATGTTCAAAGGGAGCGAGTGGGTTCTCCCTCGGTACCAATAATGAGGTATAGAAATGTCTTAGTTGAAGGTATTCGTACCAAGTGAGTGAGAGATCTGGGGCTTTGTTTCTCAACACTTCTTTTGTAGGGAATGAACCATTAGCCTGCTGAGTGAAATCTCTCAGGGTGGTACCTTTCCAGTTCTGTACATATTGGGAAGATAATGCCGGTTCAAAAAGGGGGTTGCCTAGGTGGGAGAGTAGTATAGACGGGTTGGATGCCAATTTACGCTTATATCTTAATCTCCACCAAAGCTTAATTGTATGCTCAGTGGCTTTAAGCATCTGTATTTTAGGCTTAGCTTGCCCCAGGTCAGACCAGATCCATGCGTTAGGGTGGTACGGGAGGAATTGGAGTGCTTCGATATTTGCCCATTTGATGGTTGAGGACCATCGTGACCATGCCAATACCTGTCGGATCTGGGCTGCTTCGTAGTAGTGTCGAAGTTGGGGCGCTCCCATGCCCCCCTTCCGAACCGGGGCTGTTAGAGTATTCCGGTTTATTCTTTGCCTCTTTTTACCCCATACGAAGGAATGAAATAACGTCTGGATCTCTTTTAGTACTTGCATGGGGAGAGCAATGGGCAGAGTTTCAAAGAGGTAAAGATATTTTGGGAGAATGGACATTTTTAAGGAGGCTATTTTACCCATCCATGAGATAGAGTATCCAGCCCATCTCTGGAGTCTAGACTTTGTTTCCTGGATCAAAGGTAGGAAGTTATGTTTGAAAAGGTCCCCATACTTGGGCGTAATTTTTGTGCCTAGATAAGTGATGTAATCTCTTTTCCAGTTATAATTAAATATAGCTTGTAAGGCTTCCAGAGATGAGGTGGGTATGGATAGAGGGAGCGCCTCAGTCTTGTTTACATTAACTTTATATCCTGAGAGCATGCTGTAGATATCTAGCAATCTATGCAGGGAAGGAAGGGACACTTGTGGGTTGGTTAACGTTAGAAGGACGTCATCAGCAAAGAGAGCAATTTTGTGTTGCTCAGGGCCTACCTCTACTCCTTTGATATCTACATGGTTGCGTATATGGGCAGCTAGCGGCTCTATACTCAGTGCGTAAAGGAGAGGTGATAGTGGGCACCCTTGCCTAGTACCGTTCGAGATCTTAATTTGGGCGTTAGAGTGGCCTGGTAGCTTCAAGTAGGCTGTGGGGGTACTATATAAGGCACGTAAGGCTTGGAGAAAAGGTCCAGCCAGGTTAAGATGCTGAAGAAGGGTGAAGAGATATGTCCAGTTTAGGCGGTCAAACGCCTTTTCTGCGTCTAAACTTAGAATCAGTGCTTGTCTACGCTGCGTCTCTAGAATGTCTAGTAGATTTATCACCCGTCTTGTGTTATCTCCTGCCTGTCGGCCCAATACAAAACCTACTTGGTCAGCATTTATAAGTCTCGGTAACAGTGGGGCCAGACGGTTTGCTAAGAGTTTAGAAAATAGCTTTAGATCCGTGTTCAGTAAAGCAATAGGCCTATAGTTAGTGCACACCGTTGGATCTTTACCTTCCTTTGGTATTAGAGTGAGAAATGATGCTTGATCAGAGGGGGGGATTAAAGTGCCCTGGAGGTAGCTGTTGTAGAGTTTGGTTAGATATGGCAGGAGAGTAGAACGAAATTGTTTGTAGTATTGATAGGGTAGCCCGTCTGGGCCTGGGGCCTTGTTATTTGGGAGAGTTTTAAGAGTGGTTAAGATCTCTTCCTGGGTTATCTCTGCATTTAAAATGTCTAGGTCTTCCTCTTGGAATTTAGGTAGGTTTGCTTGCTGCAGGAAATCTGGCAACGAAGGGGTAGGGAGCAGGGAGCCTGTTGGTTGATTATGGCCTAAATTGTAAAGGGCCGAATAGTATTTGTGAAACTGTGCTGCTATGTGGTCCGGCTTATACCTTAATGTCCCTGATTCATCCTTAATTGCTGTGATGGTAGTGTGGGCTTTCTGATCCTTTAACTTGCGGGCTAAAATAGTATGTTGCTTGTCCCCTTTCTCGTAATAGGTTTGCCTAGTCCAAAGCAGCGCTTTCTCGACTGCTATTTCTTTGTGGATTCTAAGCTGGCTTCGAACATCAATGATCTGTTGAAGTAGTGCCTCGGACTGATTATTATTGTATAGGGATTCTAGATTTCTTAAACGAGTTAACAGATCATTCTGTAGCTGCGTTTGGAGTTTTTTCCTAGCGGAAGATAGAGCTATGAAATGTCCTCTCATAGTGGCCTTATGGGCTTCCCAGACTGTGGTTAGAGATTGGACCGACCCTTCATTTAAGACAAAGTATTCTTTTAGCAGCGTCTCCATTTTGTCAAACGTATCCGGATCATTTAGAATGGTCTCGTTGAGTCTCCAGTGAGCTATTTTAGGGGGGGTAGTGTACAAGTCTAGCGTCAATATGACCGGAGAGTGGTCTGACCATGTGATTGCCGCAATGTCTGCAGTATAATGGAGCCTAAGGCAAGGTTGTGTAATAAAAAAATAATCTAGGCGGGTGTGCACTTTGTGCATTGCCGAGTAGAATGTATACTGTCGGCCCCGTGGGTGATCTATACGCCAGGAGTCGAACAAGGCAGCTTTACAGAGGATCTGTCGGAAATCTCTGGATAGTGTGTGGGCATTTCTATCCGAGGAGGGCGTTGATCTATCCATATATTGGGTGGCCGAGATATTAAAGTCACCCCCAACAATTTTATACGGTAAGGTAGAGGCAGAAATTTTGTTGAGTATTTTCTTAAGAAATTTTATTTGGCCTCGATTAGGCGCATATATATTCGCAATGAGAATAGGGGTATTGGAGATAGTCCCTTCTAGCACTATGTACCGCCCGTTGGGGTCGGTGGTGACCTGTGTTGCTTGGAATGGGCAGTCTTTATGTATAATGATTGCCACCCCTGCTTTTTTGGTTCATATCTCTCTGTTGACCTGAGGTTGCCAGACAATGATGCCCCTCTCACTCTCACTCAGCAGGGGCTGCATCTAAAGTGCAGGGAGCCAAAATTCCAATTTAAAAATGGAATTTCGGCTCTTCAAGTTATCAGGAGTAGCTTTTTGCCACCTCTGGCGTGCTGCAAGGCAAGTTTCTCAATTTGCCTCATGACTGGCATGCCTCTGCTGGGAGTCACGATAAGATGGTGGAGTGGTGCTGCGACTGAAACTTTCTTAGACCAGTCTGATTTTTTTTAATTAAGCATCAACCCAAAAATGAGGTTTATGAATGTTGTTAACTAAGGACTATTTTCACTGAGGGAGGGGGGTGCTTAACAACATGCTATTGGAACCCTGGAACTACAACCACATCCAAGTTGATGATAGTTCATGTGCATCAATAAGAACTTGTGCAGTATTTATCTGAGGAGGCTGGTCAGGTGCTGTGGCGCTCACAAACACAAGGAGCTTTCTGTACACAAGTGCCTTTTTTGAATGTTATGTGCAATTTAGCATCAGTTTAGTGCAGATGTATTTGTCTTCATTTAAGTAGCCTGAAACTTGTTTGGGTGTGATGACAACTTGGACAAATTGGATCATTTGCTGTATTCCACATCATCAAGTAGTCTACAGTAATATTATATGACTGTACAGGTTTAAGTGGAAACATTTTGACTGGATTTCCACAGAGTGCAATTATATGCAAAGTAATGGAATTCTGAGTCTTCAAGAAAGCTGAGTAAGATGCTGGTACAATGATAGATGGCATTTTAAATAACAACAGCACCTTTAGGATTTCATTACCAGTCCTTCTCTAGCCATTCTTTTTTTAAATTGCTTTGTTCTAAAAGTGCTCTGTTTGTCGCTCTGTTCAGCTGAATCAATTTACTGGTAAACGTTTACTGGTGGAAAGATCACTATGCTTTTATTATAGATGCTTTTATTATATCTGGTTTACATGTGTACATACTTTTTATGTTTTGCAGAATGTACTAAATAAACTCATACACAACAATAAAGCATGATCTCAGTCAGTTAAGCCTCTTACCATAATTCTGCAAGGTTTCCCTGTCTTAAAAATCAGTTTGACGTCATTTAATTATAGAGAGGAGGGTGCAGACCGCCATCTTTAATGCATATATAAGGGTTCTGAAGAAAATACTTGAGTGAATCTGAGGGTAGAATTTTTGTTCTACTAGAAGAGAGGGAAAAAAGACTATGAGAGTGAAATTGGATAAGATGAGGAGGGAAATATAAGGTTTCGGGGAAAATAGATAAAAAGACTACTGATCTTAAACCTGTCCCAGCCTGCATGCTTTGCAAAAGATAGCTCATTTTTTGTAAGAACTTTGCTTTTACTCCTGCATTAAGACCAAGATTCGGATCATGCACAGTAGGTCTGAGCAAGAATCCGCACATTCACAATAAATCGAATTGTAAGGGAGCTTTTAATCAGCCCACATCCACTGTGTCCACCCTGACCCACCTTTCTTTCTATTCACACCAATCACAAATGCTGTGTTGGGTTGCTATGGTGATGCTGGGTGAGGACTAAAATCGGCCATGTTCATGTAGTGGAGTTCGGCAAATTGGCAACAGGAAGGAAATTTATTGATTTTGCAGAAGAGAACACTGAAAAAATAAATTATATTTTGGCAAATGAACTTAGCAATCAGGGACAGGAACTGCTCTTCTGTAGCACATTTCATGTTGGGGGAAAGGCTTTCCTTGTCCTTTAACGTAATAAATATCCAAATGAAAAGCATGCAACAGGAGGGTGATTTAGACAAGCTATTTGTTGACAGTGTCTTGAGATCTACTGATCACCAACCGGTAGACCCTAATCTATATTTTGGACAATGTTGGTCTACCCTGTTCTGTTGTAGAGAGCAGCAACAGTAAAAACACTGTGTGCCATTAGTGTAAAATTTTGGCTTTACTTCTGAACAAGTAGAAAAGAACATGATAAAAAAGAGCACCCCGTTCATTTAACTTAGAGACCAAGGATTTTCTGTACAACACGTTGGGGGCTGATTTATCAAAAAAAAAACTGAATTTAAGGGAAAAGCAAAAAGTCGCCAGAGAAAACTCAGCAAGTAAAAAGCTGGCAAGGTAGTATAGAAGTCTCTAACAGCTTTATTTATATGCCCAGTTTACTGAAACTTTCGAGATTTTCAGCCTCATTGAAAATGAATGAGGTTTTGCGTCCTCATTCATCGTATGCGTAATCCATGAATACTGAAAAAGAAAGAACATTAGAAAATAATAGAATTATTTGTTTTATTTACCAATTATTTATCTTGGTGATGGCAGATGATCAGGTTAAGCCATTTAATTACTTTTGGCTTCTTCAAGGGAAACCTTAATGGAGACCTAAGTTATGTTACTAATAATACAATAACAACATGCCTGGAAATGTCTATAGGTCAAGTGTATGACAGTTTTTGTCACATACAGTATATGTGATTATCCTCTCAAAAAAAAAGCTAAATCTATTTTCAAGCTTTATTAGAAGATAAGTAAAATAGCTGGCTGCCCTGCTTCATATGGAATAAGCTCAACTCATCTTATTCATATTTTTTACCTTGACCTCCCTTGATTACATCAGGTATGAGACCTGTTATCCAGAATGCTTGGGACCTGGACGTTTCCAGATAATGGATCTTCTTACCTTAAGTCTGTTAGAAAATCATGTAAACGTTAAATAAACCCAATAGGCTGGTTTTGCTTCCAATAGTAATTAATTATATTGCGTTTGGATCAAATACAAGGTACTATTTTATTATTAGAGAAAAATATGCTTTTTTTTTTTTTTTTTTTACAAAATTTGGATAAATGGAGTATGGGAGATGGCCTTTCCATAATTCAGAGCTTTCTGGATAATGGGTTTCTGGATAAGAGATCCCATACCTGTACCTAATAGTAGTTTATACTTTTTTCAGTTCAGTTGTTTTTAGATTGTAAATGAAGACTTTTTTAAATTACTTCCCATTATTTATTGTTTACTGTTTTTTTCCAAAATCTAAGTTTAAAGGTGAATGTCCGTGTCTCTGGTGTTCGAGTCTGTCAGCTCAGTAATTAAGGTGCAGACTCTAATCTGTTACAATTTTGATCTTGATACATTTCTCAGCAGCGTCTCTGGAGTATTAGGGCTCTTACTCATGAGCGTTTTTACCTGCGCTCCCCTGCGTTCCGTTTTTCGGCGTTCAGTCGCAGGGGAGCGCAGGAATAGACGCATTTCATTTTTTCAAATGGGGCTCAGTAAGAGTAAGAGCCCTTAGCAACTATTGTATCAATTCTAACAGCTGCCTGTAATTAAACCCAGAGATTCTGCTCAACAGGGACAAAGACAAGAAATGTTTTAACTAAATGTATCAATTTAGAACAGTTTACAGGGTCGGCGACCCCCCTCCCAGAGCTCCTTCAGAAGGTGAAAAATTACACTTTACACTTCAATATTAGAAAAATGGTGACACATAGAAAATAGAATAGTAATTGAAAAATGTGAATTTAGCAATGTAATGATTTTAATTTTTATTTGTGCAAATTGTTTTGCTCATTGCGACTTTTATTACATTCCCCCAATAGAGTCTTAGGCTAGAATGATGTAAATGTGAAGGGTTTCCTGAACCAAAGGAGACATCCTATAGCTCTATAATCTATCCTGCCATTGGACATGTCCCTCCCCAGGATATTACATACAGGGCAGTGGTAACCTTAGTCAAAAATCTGTTTAATATGCAGCCTTCCCTTACATGGCAGGGAAAAGGTGTGCCTACAAGTACGCTCTCTGCAAGATGCTGATATTTGCAAGAAAAAAACATGCAAAAAAGTGTAAACAAGGTGCATTTGTGGTGCTTTGAACCCATTATTTTTAAACATTTGTTTTAGTAATGAGCCCTGTATGCTGTATTCTACTTGGATCCAAATAAGGAAAAATTATGCACAGGTATGCACTTGTCCATGTCGGTGAAAGATACCGGTTTAAATTACACATGTGTTTTTAATAATTAGAGCAGTTTTCAATCACTTTGTAAATCCCCGGAGAGATGGATGAGGCCTGGAAGTTCTTAGAAGAACAGTGGGTAAATAAATAGGCTGTGCAAAATAAAAATTTTTTGAATATAGTTAGTTAGCCAAAAATGTAATGTATAAAGATGTCTAACATAAGAGCTAAACTAACTATATTGAATTTTTTTTTATTTTGCACAGCCTATTTATCCAGTTTTTATTTTTATACTGAGCAATTCCTAAGCGTTAGGCTTGCATACGTATATATAGTACAGCTCCAAATCTTGCCAGGGGACCCTGCTTGATTCATCGTTTTCATTTTGTTGCAAGTAGATATTGTTTGTAGCTTTTTCTCATGCAGGAATACAGGGTGTGATGAACATAACTGTTTTTTGAAAAATATCCACCATTATAAGTAAAGAAAACCTAGGGGAACTTTTACTGTTGCTTCTGGGTGTTATGAGTAGTATCAATTAGAAAGAAGGAGGGGAATAGGGTTATCCATAAAAATAAGATATTAATGGACTACCTTGGGTCAATGATGTATTTTTTTTTTTTTAAATTTGCATTCGAACAAACTAAGAGGAAAACTTTTATGTACAACTGCTGGATGGACAGCAGCTACTGATGAAGTGAAGGAAAGACCTTGCTGGACACCAGGACTACAAACTTGTATAGCCCTCTTCTGCTACTGCATGAGATTTAGTTGTGTGTGGCGCTACAGGAGTCCTGTGCCTCCACTATATGGGAGAGCAGGTTCACTTTAATATGGCGTGCCTCCACCCAAGGTCAGGACAGGCTAAACTGGAATACCCCTCCCTGAGAACTTCTCTGATCTGCAATACACATACACAGTGGAACGTCTGATGTGTTTATTTGGCAGGACACTATAGCTTTAAATTACAGTGATACAGGGAGCCTGCCAGCCAGGAGCAGCTTCACTCAAATAACACAGCTAATGATCTCTGGACTGCTGAGGGGAATCCCCACTTATGTGGTAGTTGCTTCAAAGAAGGACTCTCTTTGGTTTCAGTGCCCTGAGAAGAGCATGCTTTACTCTACAGAGCCCTGACAAGGACCCCATTTCCTTCCGCACCCTAAAGAGAGCTCGCTTTTCTGCCACTGGGGTTTCCTACTAAGTTTCCCACACACAAACTCTGGGAGTATGTACACTTTATTTGTACTCTGCTGATTCTATCTCCCAGCTGCACTTCCTTTCTCCCAGCAGCACTTTCTCTTCCTTCCTGTCAGAGGTAATACAGAGGAGAGACAAGTGTACACAGCTCTCTTATACTTGCATAGGCACATTTATTGAAAAATGTGTTCTCCCCCCCCCTCTTTGATAAATATGTTACTTAAATTCTATAAGTAAATTAAAAACTGTGACGTTTCCCCCAAGCAAACTTTATTTTGGACTTGGCCTGCAAAAATCAACTAATCATAAAAAGACCACGCACATAAGCACATCATTTGCAGTAATAATTGTGTCAGTTTACTGCACTAGAGGTAATAAAGTAGAAAGTTCCTGAAATTTAAATTTCAGAACTGTTGTTCAACCTCAGTTTTTTTAGCTTTTGTACCTCCATTACATAGTAAAATTGGGTTGAAAAAAGACCAAAGTCCATAAAGTTCAACACCTCCAAATGATCTCCAGTGCACACACACACACTATATATACACATATCTATATTAATAGTAGATTTTGGTATCAGTATAGCCCTGGATATTTTGCTTGTCCAAGAAATCATCCAAGCCACTCTTAAAGACATTGACAGAATCAGCCATCACAACATCACCCGGCAGTGCATTCCACAACCTCATTGACCTCACTGTAAAGAACCCCCTACGTTGCTTCAAATGAAAGTTCTTTTCTTCTAGTCTGAAGTGGTGGCCTCTGGTACGGTGATCCAATTTATTGGTAAAAAGGTCCCCTGCTATTTGTCTATAATGTCCTCTAATGTACTTGTAAAGTGTAATCATGTCCCCTCACAAGCATTTTTTACCAAGAGAGAACAACCCCAACCTTGACAGTCTACCCTCATAATTTAAATCTTTCATCCCCTTAAAGGAGAACTTAAGCTTAACTAAAGAAGTAGACTGGAAATGTTGTACATTTTGTTTTGGTCTTCAATGCCATCCCAAAGCAACCACAGCCTTTAGCAGGGAAGATATGTGTCTCCAAAGATGCCCCAGTAGCTCCCCATCTTCTTTTCTGCTGATTCACTGCACATGCTCTGTGCTGCTGTCGCTTACTAAGTTTAAGGAACAACTCACAATATACAGTACACATAGAATATAAATGTCACAGTATAAGGCTGATTAGTAATTAATACCGATTATAACTACATGGCAGCACATAAACCAGTGCATCAGAATTTATTAATTAGGCCTGTAGCATCATCTTATATTACAGGACAACTTCATTTTCTGCTTGATAATTTGTTATGACCCCTAAATTTAGCTTCTCAACAGCTTCTCAGAGCCCACTGAGCATGTGAGTGTCACAGACACTTTCCAAGATGGTGACCCCCTGTGACAAGTTTGAAGTTCTGGATCATTGCTGCTATTGACAAGCTGAAACTTTAGGCTTGTACAATAAGTTCAGTGTATAAAATGTGGCATTTTTAGCCATATTCATTTTTAGGGTTTAGTTCTTTTATCAGTTTAGTTGTATGTCTGCACTCTCTCCAGCTCATTAATATCCTTCTTAAGGACTAGAGCACAAAACTGCACTGCATACTCCAAATGAGGCCTTACCAGGGACCTATAAAAAGGCAAAATTATTTGAGTTCATGCTTTATTTATGCAAGACTGAACTTTATTTGCTTTAGTTGCAACAGAATTACATAGCCTGGAATTAGACAACTTAATATCTCCAAAAATCCAGAGATCCTTCTCAATTAAGAAAACCCCCAACACACTCATTTAGAGGTATATTTACTAAAATAGTTTTTTCTCAAAATTATTCTTAAAGAAAGCAGTGTGAGAAAAGCTGTGACAAAATTGTGCGACAATTTTGTTGCAACTTTCTCAAGTTGACACCAGGAAAATGTATTGGATTATTGAACCTGCACAAACAGCTCAAAACGATTCAGAATCCTGAAGGTAAAAAACATGTTCCAATTGTCCAAGAGATCATCTGCCATTTACTTATAAATAATGTCGACAGGTTTTAGCTGGAGTATTTTTTTATACAAATTTTTAGCAGCTTCAGAGTAGAGGTATGGGATCTCTTATCCCGAAACCCGTTATCCAAATGTCTCCCATAGACTCCATTTTATCCAAATAATCCAAATTTTTTAAAAAGTATTCCCTTTTTCTCTGTCATATTAAAACAGTACCTTGTACTTGATCCAAACTAAGATATTATTAATCTTTGTTGGAAGCAAAACCAGTCTATTGGGTTTATTTAATGTTTTCTAGTAGACTTGTGGTATGAAGATTCAAATTACCGAAAAAAACCTTATCCGGAAAACCCCAGGTCCCAAGAATTCTGGATAACAGGTCCCATACCTGTATAATAAATCTTGAAAAAAATCTATTTTTTCCTCTAAAAATTCAACCAGAAAAATTTGAGGTGTAATAAATAGGCCCTATAGTGTATAATTCACATTTATATTATTTTTGCCAAAGTTAACAACCTTACTCTTATCAAAATTGAACCTCATTTTCCAGTTTGCTGCCGTTTTCCAATTTAATCAAATCACTCTGCAAAGTGGCAGCATCCTGCATAGAACCTTTATTTCTGCACAATTTAGTATCATCTGCAGATATATAAACAGTACTTTGAATGCCCTCTTCCAGGTTATTAATAAACAAGTTAAAAAGCAAAGAACCAAGTACAGAGCCCTGTTGTATGCAACTAACAACACTGATCCAATTAGAAAATGTTTCATTTACCACCAGGTACAAATATTATGTTCCTGGCCAACATTCCTTAATTTAACCAGTAATCTTCTTTGTGGCACTGTATCAAAAGCTTTAGCAAAGTACAGGTAGATCACATCCACTGCCATCCCAGATTCAAGGTTTTTGCTCACCTTCTCATAAAAGGCAATTAAAATCGGCATTATCTGTTGTGCATAAAAATAAAACCATGCTGGCACAAACTCGTATTATTTGCAATGAAGTCAAGTATCTTAACCCTTAGTACCCCTGCAAAAAGCTTTTGTACCACTGTAGTCAAAATAACCATCCTATAGGATAACAGGATCCCTTTTTGAATAGTGGCACCACATTAGCAATAGCACGTCTCTCAGCACCGTGCCAGACCTCAATGAATCCTGAAAAATTAAGTAAAGAGGTTTGGCAATCACAGAGCTAAGCTCTTTAAGTACTCTTGGATGAGAACAATCAGCATGTGATGCCTGTTCTTTTCCAAATCGCTTGTTGCTTGTTTTAGGGCAATGTTTTATTTGTTATGACAGTTTTGCTAATGAAGGTGAAATTGCTCTTTAAACTGCTATTCTCAGTTTTCCCAAGACACTGGAGAACATTTTGCAACTGTTCTTACATTTCCCAAGCTGAGTTCCATTATGGATGCATATGAATTTATTAGTAATCTTTATTATTTTGCTGAACATGCATAGTGAGAAATGAGATATACTGAGACATTATATACTATTTCTAAAAAGTTGCACAAAATACTTTCTTTTTAATCTTTTATTGCAC
Organism: Xenopus petersii; assembly: GCA_038501925.1. NCBI lineage: Eukaryota > Metazoa > Chordata > Amphibia > Anura > Pipidae > Xenopus > Xenopus petersii. Next base: position 103,001,440 of record CM076675.1, on the reverse strand, counting down.
TACACATACCTCCCAATTGTCCCATTTTTAGAGGGACAGTCCTTCTTTTGACAGCTCAACCCACAGTCCCTCGTTTGTACTGGAAAGTTCAGTTTTTCTCTGCACTGAATAGCTAGAAAAAGAAACAAAGTTTCTAACTTAATTGGCTTTTGGCAGAAAGCCCAGAACAGCCACAGCAGCAAATAAGATACTTTTGTAACAATTTTGAGATACGCAAATAAGTAATTGTAACAATATAAGATAACAAGTCTCTTGGGAAAAGTTAGACTCACAGCTTAAAGGGCAATTCACCTTCAGTAGCAAAACTGTAATAACTGAAAAAAAAACTCAGAAATATGTTAACACTTTCATAACCTGCCAAATTTTGTAAAATGAACATGGTAATTAGGGTGTGTGGCCGCAAAAATTGGGTCGTGGTCAAATCAATTTTCACTGCTCTACGCACTGCAACTTTTTTGTCCCTCTTTTCATTTTATTATCAAAATAAATGTTGAGAGGTATGTACTACAATTGATATGGAATATGATGTGCAACCCTTTTGAGGTGTTAGAGATCAATGTGAGCCCCTGAAAAATTCCATCATATATACAATATATATTGTGTGTATATATCTATATATTCTTTATCTTTAAGTCTTAAGTGAGTGCGGATTCTTCCAGAGATATTGAGATAACTTTGCTGTTTCTGCACCCAGGCACATTTACTGTTCTTATCGAGAGTGCTGGTATCAGAGGAATATATATAGAGAGAGAGAGAGAGAGAGAGAGAGAGAGAGAGTGAAAGAGAGAGGGAGCTTGAGATGAGCACCTTGCCTGAGGGGACAGTTCCCCAGAAGTTGACAGGGGTGACAAAAAACACTCCTGATAACTTTGAGTCAAACATAAACCGGACTGGAAATTTTGCTTTTCTAGGACCCTCGCCAGCAATGCCGCCTCGTGCAACTTTAAGCCAGAAATACCCCTGCAGACAAGTAATGGCTGACTCCTTGCAGCATGATTTAGCCACACAATTTACATCATCCAATAAAGCTAATGGCACAATTGCATTTTCTCCACCAGTGTATTTCTGCTGGTAGAGAAATACCTGCCACTAGAGCTGATTTATAAAAATATGTGCTAAATTGCACCAGTGCTGTTGCCAGTAGTATCTACAAATCAACACTTTCAATGCTTTAAACTAGCTACTAAACGTTTGAAAATGAAAGCAATGATGTGATTGGTTGCAATTGGTAACAACACTGCTGCATTTCAGTATTTGGGTTCATAATTGACACCTACTGACTTGAATGGCAGCATTTCAGCCTGAACTTTTTTTTTCAAATTTATTGAAACATTTCCTTTCCTTATTGTGATTTAAATCTGCTTTCTCCACAGTTACATGAAGCCCTTGTGATAACTGCTTGATTATATTTAGCCCATCAATTAGCCTTAATTGTCTTCTATTCTTTTCAGGTTGACATAATAAGCCCAGAAGGGGAATTCAAAGTTTTCTTCATGTATGCAATGAAACCATACAGCTTCTTCACAAAAAATCTGAAAGATTGTACAGCAGTCTATTTATTTTTCAAAGGGAGTGCTGCCATCTAATGGACGTTTGCAATAAAATATCCACTTCCCTGGTGAAAATATTGCACAAACAAAGTATCATTTAATTCTCTTGGGAATGGAAAGCTGTGAATATGACATCTTATTTGATTATTATTAAATGATTAAATGAATAAATAATGAATTATTAAATAAAAGTTTAACTTTCGGAAGTGCTTTTGCACAATTACATGTATGTGTAGATACAAAGGAGAGCATTTAAAGTGCAGCAAAGTGGAATGTCATAAAATACATGGCCATCGAAAAGAAAAGGGAAACAGAGTAGAATGAAGTTAAATAAATATAGAAAATGATAAATGAGAGGAGGAATTGAGTGACCACCACATACAGAGCCTTCAGCACCATCATAGGTTAGGAGTAGCAGCCTTTGTAACTTTGTGGATATCCTGGAACCCAAATATTTGAATAACCTCCTAAAAAAGAGAAAAACAAAGAGTGGCACTATACCTGGTGTAGCAAGACTGTATATTTTTCATGAATGGCAAATGCAACCTGTGCTCCATTGTGCCCCCTATTGCCCAGCATGGGTATTCATGAAAAATATACAGTCTTAAAAAAACTCATTTGTGGCAAGCCCCCCCAAGTTAAAAAAAACATTTGTGTCCAGGGGCCCCATAGAAGATTAAAAAAAAATTAGTGTCAGGGGTCCCAAATAAAATAACATTGATCTTCAGTGGAACTTACCTTAAGGACATGTGTAATCTTCTTCATTCTCCTCTGTGATGGCAGATTCGGCTCCTTTCATGACTTTGCCTCCTATTGGAAACTTGGGTCTTCAGCAAGTTCAGCTCTTTGGGTCTTTGGCCTCTTTGCTGATGTTGCATTCACTTAAGGGGGGCCCAGGTAATCTTAAAAGTTCAGCACAGCTAGTCCTCCCTTTAGACTCTAAATCTTCCACCCCCCCGATAGTGTCCCTGATCCCTAATGTAATTGATCCAGAGAGTGTTGATGCTATAGAGGATGAGAGGAGGGTGAAAACCAATGGCAAGCAGGTAAGGTTTCCTGGAACAGGCAAAAAAAATATATATATATAATTTATATAGAAGTGAAATGTGTGGCACACCGTTTCCCAACCTCACACAGTTGCACGGTTAAGACTTGCATATACAGTATTTTCCAAAAAGAACCAGCAACACCTGGATATTTTCAAAACAAAAAATATATATTTAGTGAAGCATGTAATGCCACCATACCATTTTTGTCCCTCAAGGCCTAGGTTCTCTCCTGGTGATAATTGCCTAGTGTTGGCTGGAGGGGTCGGCACCTCTCCCAATAGTATCAATACAGAAATTTACCAAACACAAAAGGCTAGTGTAGCGGGGATATCCCCTGCACGTTTATTTAGTCATGTGATGTAACGTTTTGGGGGTGATATCTGAGGAAGGGGCACGCCCCCGAAACGTTACATCACATGACTAAATAAACGTGGAGGGGATATCCCCGCTACACTAGCCTTTTGTGTTTGGCAAATTTCTGTGTTAGCACCGTGCTAGTACAGTACTAGGCAGTATAGGAGGTTTAGAGGGTTGCCTATGACTAAGTGTTGGGTAAGCATGAAATGCATTAGGCTTTTGTAGGGACTGATGTATTTAACTTGATATAATTAATGTGATTTTTTACTTTTAGTTGCATGAGTATCCATTCTTTATAGTTTGTACATTACTTCTGTTGGTCACTAGAGGTCTCTCGTGCACTAATCTAAATAGAATTACCCTGTAGCCAATATTGTTAGTGTTGAGTTTAGGAGGTTGTGCCAGGATGACCTCAGAGGTTAGAGGTGATTCTATAGGTACCAAGGACAGCCTGTGGCCCCAATGAGGAGGTAGTGATTGGGGTTAGTACCTGGACGATTGTGCACCAGGGATTGGAGCATTCAGGTGAAGGTTAGGGGGGGAACCTACACAGTAGTGAAACAGCTGGAAGATGCTTGTGCAGTATATGTTGGATAAGACTGAAAAAAGGTAGCAGTGGTTTTGGGATAGTAGACCCCCTCAATGGCTTATGACACTCTATAAGTACACTTTCCAGATGACAGGGACACTGGAGGCCTCTGGAGAGGAAATACTGTGTGTGAGGATGAGAGATGTTTCTCTGGAGGAGTGTTCATTTTTATTTTGTGTAGCAGGTTACCAGTGCTGTACATTGGCATCTCTTTAAGAAGCTGTTTAATAAAGTCTCCCTGGTTCAGCGCATTTCTTCATGGGAAATGTCTGCTTTCTACCTGAAAGGCCTACCCAATTCCATTTACTGTGATGGGAGTCTACCAACCATGGGTAGGACTGGATTTACGGATTATTAATGGTGTTCTCTTATGTTGTATCCATACGGCATTGGGGTCATTGTATTATAGGAGTCTGTAAAAGAAAATATGGTAAACTAAGTCTACTGTGCTGAAATACCATAGACCAATTAAGAAACTTCATATAATTAATTAGGCAAGATAGTCAATTATTGAATCTCTGAAGCCAGTGATTCACCATTTCATTCAAACTGTTTCCTCAGCTGTAGTTGGTTTTAATAAATCACTAGCATTTTTGTGGCTTAATGTATCTGACATTAAACAAATAAAATGCAAAATGGTCCTTGAACCCAGTCTGAAATTCTCTGCTGGTAAATATGTCGCCAATACGTTATAATATTACTAAAAAAATCAATATGGAGGTGAATTTTCCCAAGTCTATTGATTTTTATGGTAGACCCAAGTATTCATCTAGCAACGTGAAAAAATTAAGCCCGAAAGGATTTAATTAGCACAGCAACAAGGGCAAGAGTGAGAAGAAACGCAAGCTAAGCAAAAATACTGGAACTAAATCACACAATTACCAAATCGCAAATGCACTAGTGTAAATGAAACAGAAATCTTTGATGCCCGAGCTTATTGAAGAAACCACCTAACTTGGACAGCACTAACTGTAAGATTCTTACTTCCTTAGGGGTCCATTAGCTGTGTAGGGCTTTCCCTTGGCAAACATCAAGGATTGCTTTCATGATGTGTCATATCACTGCATTATAAATGTAAATAGTATGCTAAATATGTAATTGTTAACCTTTGGTTAAAAAAGGTCTGTCTATTGATGTCCTTGTGTTTGTCAGAGAGGTAGTTAGAGTGGAGCGTATGGATCAATGAGTGTCTGCTTTGTTCTGCTGCAGTAATATAGCAGCATGGGCCTGTCAGACAGAAGCCAAGATTGTTTTGTTTAGAAGTGTGTATTTGTGCTATTTTCCCAGCATGAGTGGACAGTTGAGATGGAAAGTAACCAGGTGGAAAAATAATTAAAACCCCAGTGCAATAAACAGACTTTCAAGAAGCAGAATTTCCTGCAGAGCTGAGGGACAGTTCATTATATAGCTTTCTTGCTCTAGAAATTGTGTTTTTACATTAAAGGTTATAGTTCGAATATAAACTGTATAGGTATTTTAGTCACGGGTCTTAGAATAAAACACAAGTACAGTATTAGCTAATCCAAATCTATTGGCACAAGCCTTTAAAACAACTACAATCACACTACACATTTATGTTTTTACCTGTAAATAGGTCTGAACGTTTTAATTTATAGAAGACTATTTCATGCATTATGCTGAGCTTACAGAATCTGTTACGTTCTCTCACTCTTTCCTTCTCAGCTAACACCTTGTGACACCAGGCAATATTTAGCCTGAGATTGGTCATTAGCTGCTAGGGGTTCCCCTGCTTGCATATTCCTTGGGGATTGCAAAATGTCCAGTGTAATAAAAGCATGCGGAGGGTAATATATAAAGAAAGGTCACTCAGAGAAACAAAAGAACTATGGTTGCATAAAATAATATGGGATCTCACCACAAAGTGTTGCATACAGTATATCAGCAGCACAAGATTAATGCATGTATTTAGTGGCAGATTTTTTATATATCGAATTTGAGAATCTCAATTGGTGACTGCTCTCCTGCTTTCATGCACAAGATAATGGCATGTTATTTCCCTCTGTTATGCAGTGGAGGATGTGAAATTAACAGACCCCCTCACACTGTAAATTATTCATGTTTTTAAATAATTTGCTCTCATGGGGGTTAAAGCATATGAAATTGGATATTCTAGTGTAAGCACTCCTCTAGGTTTCCTGTTGATGCAGCACTATTTTGTTATTTTGCCACTGCTCCATTTACATGTTTTCTATTTCAACGGATTATACATTATACACAAACTGGGGATTTTTTAGTAGAAGCACAGGTATGTAAAAGGGCCGCACTGATCTTTTCTGTACCCCGTGGCATTAATGCACATTTATAGAATATGCCGAGCAACCCATTGCAACCGGAGAATGCTCAGAGCCCAATATGCAGTGTGAGAACTTCCAGCAATGATTCTTTAGCATGACTTCCTTTCACCTAATGTCATGCACCAGGGGACACCTGTGTGCTCCAAGTATAGTATACTGGCAGATTCTGCCAGCACTGCATTTATAAATGGGTGTAACTCTTTACCAAGCTTTGTGCATGTGAATGACAGCCTCAAAACCTTGGGTGGGAACAACATACAAAGTCCAAAACTATTTTTTTACACCATTCCAATGTAACGGAGCACTCTTTTAATTATATTTCTTAATTGAGATGGAAAAAGCAGGCCTTGCATTGAAATGTGGGCAAATCGGAGATAGATCAGCTTGTTTGATGAGCTTGCCAAATTAATCTTTCCTAGGTTTGCCCACCTTAAGGATCACAACAACGGGGATACAGGCAGTCAGGTAAAGGACCTCATCATGAGCCGATGCAACCATTGCCCTGATGAGATTTTTAAATCTTTCCGATTCAGATCTATCAGATTCTATCAGCCAAATATCAGTCAAATATGCCTATCAGAGTTCTGAATGAGCTAAATTGCTAGCAAAAATCAGAACCTGCATGGCCACCTTACGTGCCTGGGTCATGTTGGAGACAATGAATTTAAGGCTATGGCAAGGCATGCTGTGGCACGCTGCAACTATTATTACTTCAGTCATTCCCATCAACTTAGAAGGGTGTGGAATGCCTGGGGTTATAGATCATCTAAAATGCGGAGGTTTGCTTGTCCCTGAGCTGAGTCATTTGAACTGCAGCACTACTGTACACAATGCAATGCCTTGAAATCATGTTCTGCAAAACATGGGTGTATTTCTGATACTCTGCTTATTCATTATACCTGCAACACAAGCTTCACATGTAATACATTTTTCAACTTCATAACTTTTTTAAGTCCCTATCAGTGGAGGTATCATCTAGCTTTATTCCTGTTACACATGTGAAGACTTTTATAAGTGTTGGTAAAGTTTAGTGGAATTTGTCATCTCTTATTGTCTTTTACAGTCAATAGGTGGCTCACTAGTATTTTTGGATCTTGTGCTAATTCGTTGCTATAATTCAGCTTCTTTCATGCCAAGTGGAACTGACAGCCTGAATGCCTGCAATTAGTATATTTATACTGCATTCAACAACAACAACAAAAAAAGATGATTGGTTGAGAAGATTACTATTCGTTGATAAAAGGAGGTATGTTGGACAGTCTAAATTACACATGTATGTGATTAACTATATTTCTGTATGAATCTGCCTTATCACCGCTAGAGTAAATGACAGGATGCATGGTAATGTTTGGGCACTTCTCGGCAGAGGATTAACCTTAAGGAAGTATGATCATTCTAGGGCAGAGGTACAATTAGATATAAGAACATTTAGGTCCAAAAGGGAGGAGTGATTCAGGCTTGTATCCAGCTATAAGTAAATATGCTCTCAGAAATCATGGGGCCTAATATTACTTGATTGGCATGTCCCTCCCCCCTCACCAGTGAAACCAGGTTATTAGACTACTGTCTACTCAAATCCTCTAATTAGAATGGGACCCCAAGATAAAAAAAAGTGTTGGTCTTAGCAGATCATGTGCCCAATCCAACCATGGGCAACATCTCCAGAAATCTCTCCAGATATTTATCTCCAATGTTAGTAAACATGCCCCTTAGTAGGAGTTTGTACCTTATTGGTTCATGTAAAGCCACACTGACATCCTTATAAAAGCGAGGGGAAACCAATTCAATAATAGCAAAATAAAATCCCTTTAAAGGAGAAGAAAAGCTACGGAGGCATTTTATTGCCAATAGATTAGCTGCAATAGTGCAGCTAGAATGCTATATTTATTCTGTAGAATGTTTTACCATACCTGAGTAAAAAGCTCTAGAAGCTCTCTGTTTGTTGAGGATAGCAGCTGCAGTATTAGCTTGGTGTGCCATCACATCCTGCCTGAGTCTCTCCCTGCTATCTCATACAGTAGCTCTGGGCTCAGATTACAGCAGAGAAGGAGGGGAAGAGGAGCAAACTGAGCATGCTCTTGCCGGGGCAAGGAGGTCAACGCTAAAGGCAGGAAGTCTAATACAGAAGCCCATGAGTACACAATAGAAGGAAAGAAATGCAGTGATTATTTTGACAGCGGACTCAGAGCAGCACTACTTGAGGGTTTACTGGTATATTTAGGTGGACCTTTTTGATAAGGCTTACTTAGTTTTAACAAAAACAAGAAGAAAAACCTGAGGCTTTATCCAAATATTAATTATTTTACTATTTTCTAATAAAAAGCCAAAGCTCACACTGTATGAAAATTGACCTGGGTGTAAAGCCCCAGGTCCATCTCTAAAGGGGGTCAGCCTTCTCGGCACTGTTGCACAAACAATGTTTGTATGTAAATTGTTCGCACTCACCGATGAAAATGGGTGGCTTGGGTGTAGCGTCCCGAACCCGTAGTTTGGGGTGAGATGCAAGGAAATTCTGTAATGATCAGGCACTCCTGCTGCACAACCAGTTCGGATATGGTGCCTACGATTATGTATCTCTAGATACGAAACGTGTTAGGACTTTTGTTTTTAATTCATGGAATATACGCAATATGTTGGCGCTATATAAATACATGTAAATAATAATTAATAAAATAATAGATCAAATTTTTATCCGAACTGGTTGTGCCGCAGGAGTGCGTGCTCATTTCAGAATTTCCTTACTTAGTTTTAACCTTTCCTTCTCCTTTAACAAGGGCACACAAAAACAAGCCTACATTCTAAAAGATTTATTATTAAAATCAGCTTAAATATAATAATTAATAAATGAATAAAGATGAGAAAGCTGATGCAAATACTTGGGATAGCTAACTGATATGGTAAGGATGGAAACACAAAGGATTCTTTCAAAAGGAACAGTCATGAAAAGTTCTGGAATGTAGGATGTTGATTTCCACCTCCATTTCTGGAAGAATTATATAGTTCAACTTTTAAAAAGTGGTCCAACATCACACCAGGAAAAGAGTGAACATGAAACACTTTTAGGTGCTATGGATGTACACATACATCATAAAATATTAGATGAAGCTGAAAAACTATGCATCAACTTATAATGATTTCTAGCCAGCTTGTAGCTGATCCTAAGAAAGAAAATAAACAGAACATAGTTTCCCTTTAGTAGACATTGGGGGGTTCTAAATGCAGGCACTGTATTTATTAACACCAGTAGCCTTTATTTCTATAATTGCTAAAAAGACCTCCAACTTAAATCTATTTATTGTATCTGTCAGTACAACTGCTTCAGGGAAAGAATTCCACTGTAAGCCTCAGCATTTTCACTGTATAAATCCCTTCTGTGTCTCAAGAACAACTTCCTTTCTCATTATTCCATTGAATATGTTACCAGCAGTTTAACACTCCCCCTGCTGAAAGCAGCAATGGAGAAGCTCATGCCCTACTTAAGTACTGGGCATAAGGTGGCCACTATTTACTAGCTGACTATTATCATAAATGTTTGCTGGAGTGTTTGGTTCAGAGGTCTGTCTGTCACAGCTTCCTGTGCATTTAATAGGGTGATTTTCATTCAGTGCAATCAGAGTGATGATAAAGAGGAGCTTTATGGCTGCCAGAAGCAACCAAATCCATGCCATCGGCCTAAATAGTTCCAATTCAGATGTGGTAAATGATACCTAATGTGAAAATCCACAAAGTTTTGAGTTGGGAAAAATAATGTTTTTTTATGAAAATGAGTCTCCAGAACTGTCAATTCTAGATAGAAAGTAAGTCATGTCTGACTGTCACTAACCTGATTGTCCAGGTATTTGATTACTGTATACATGACATATACATTGCTGTCAGTCTAAGGGACAGATTTTCTAACATTTGGATTTCTATTTTTTTCTCTATATTTTCCTCTCCTATTTTTTTCTCTAAAAATGTTTGTATTTCATTTCTCAAAAACAGTATTAAGTGTAAAAACCATGAAAAACTCTAATATAAAACTTTGCCAAGTAAAACCAGTCGAGGTCCAATAGAAGTGAATGGGGGCTGCGATAATCCAATTGCAGACTTTTAGAGGTTTTCAGATGTTTTTTCACTAGTAATTGTCTGAAAAAATCAAATTTTTATAGGTTTCAGAGGTATTCATATTTTTTAGTTTATCATTGATCTTATTTTCTTTTTTCAATCTCAATTTTTATTCTTGGAGCATTTAATAACTTATTTTTGGGTTTAGAGAAAGTGAGTTGAATTGTGGTTTCATAAAGCTGTAATATTTCTAAAATTTCGACCTGTAATAAATGGGCCTCTATCCGTTCCCAGTAGAGCAGCAAAATTGGTACCATTCCCCAAAATGCACATTGCAAATCAAATGTAATAATTCACCAATGATTACTAGATCATGTATGGCATGTGGATTATATGTGATGGTATTACAATGCCTTAGTGCAGAGCCAAGTTAAATGGGTGTCCTGGGCAACCGGTGCACGTTCCTTCGAAGCGCAGACATTTGCACACCAATGGGCGGCAGTAGGACAGTAGAAATAGAAGAGCCGGGGAAATTGTTAAAATGGCAGGTATTTCAGCTCTTCCAGGGCCTGAATTAAGGGAAGCGCAGGCAGAAGAAATACATGTCTACCACCCCCTTACATTTGCACCCTAGGCATGTGCCTCTTCTGCCTACTGCTAATTCTGGCCCTGCAACACCTTCATGTAATATCAGTAAGTAAGTCTAACAGTACCCTTACAGAACTTTCTAATTATTTTAATATAGATAATGTAAACATCAAATGCATCCAGATCCCGGTATACGGGGTTAGTGGTGATTAATTCTTATACTGTGCTTCTTATTATATGCAGCACTGTTAACACAGTTGTTGAAACAAAATGCATCTCTGCTTAAAGTCTTAAGTTGGTGCTTAGTTTGCACACAGGCAATTCACTAGGCCACAAGGAACTGATATAACAATGTTTTGAAGTCTCTACAGTAGTTTTGGAAGGTCCAATTATTCAGATGGAACCTAAATCACAGAGAGAATTCTCTCAAGCTACCTAATCAGGGCACATAAGTAAACTTTGGTCAGAAATCAGAATTTAATAGTCAGCCCTGTAGCATCTGTAAACATCATTTTCTTCTTGATGATTTGCGACAACCCCTAAACTTAGCGTCTCATCAGTTTCTGAAATCACACTGAGCATGTGCATGTCCCAGACACTTCTAACAGACGGGAACTCTTCTGACAACTTTGATGGCCTGTATCATTAGTTCTTTAGAGATTCTGAAACTTTATGGCTGGTTCAATAAGTTCAGTATATAAAATATGGCATTTCTAGCCATATTCATTTTTAGGGTTTAATTCTCCTTCAACCTGAATCTATACACAACAGAATGAGAGATTCTTTAATTGAAATAATGGTAGAATAATCTTTGGTGAAACATTTGTTTGAATTAGCAGGCATTCAAACTTGTCATCTTTGTCATTTTCAAATTTGTCATTTTTTTTTACCCACAAAGTAGATACCCAAAGGTGAATAACCATTAGCGGAGTACTATGTCAGCTCTAACAGGTTCAGCCATTACATTGTGTCGCTGCTTGGTACAATTTATGACAGAATTGTATATAATAATATATTTGTATATATTACTCTGCAACAGATGTGATTGGACACTCTGATATTAAAGTATCCTTCTACAGCTCTTAAAATCATCTTCCTTGCCCTCAGTACACAGCATGAAATACTGTCACCCTCCGAGAGCCTGACTTTATGGACTGTGGCAAAAAACAGCACCCGTATTTTTTGGAATCTATGAATTTATGAAACCTCTGCTGAGCACGAAGGAAAAAAAAAAACAACAAGCAGAAGCCATACACATTTCTATTCAGGAGCAAAGGTTGATTTTCCAACAGTTACATCTTTCTAGGTTTTATTTTAGTGTGACAGGTTAGCGTTTTTCTTTAAAGGTTCTGCCCCCAAAAAGTTATTTTGCAAAATTAAAGAATATGTCATCTTAATTTACTGTATAATATATATGAATTAGAAATTGTCATTGGTATTTCTTTTTTTGAAAAATTGCTTATGTTATGCAACAAAATAAAAATCAGTTTTTGTCACTTTAATAATATATCATGCAAAATCCGTGACCAAAGCAGCAGCTGTCTCTTTTAGATTAGAGAGGATAAAATAAACAGGTCATTCAGAAGCAACAGGAACAGCATAACAATATGGAGTGTAACAGTATGAGAATAAGGAAATACTGTTTGGTAATAGTTTTAAATGGCTGTTTTGTTAATAATCATTGAGCTTTCATGAAATGTTAGTTGTAGGGAGTGACAGGGACAAAGCACATGTATTTTTTTCTATCCGTCTCTGGCTCCTGAATGAGCCATGGGAACAAGAAGTAATTGCTTCCTCAAGCAATTTATCTGAAGGTTCTCTAGGAGAAGGCGAAGGGCACAGGATTGACGGACAGGATGCAAATCTGAACAAAATCCTCCAATAGGGAGAAAAACAAATTCACTTTTAAATTTTAGGTAAAAAAATACTAAATATTTCGGTATACTTTTCGAAAATTATACATTTTGCAATGGTGAACTGCCCTTTTATATGCCTGATTTCACTCACAATGGCTTCTGTTCTGCTAAACTGACCCTTATTTATCTTCACTAAAACCAAGGAGGAGACTAAGGAACACATTTATTACTTTTTGAAGCTCCTGAGCCTATGAATAAATGCCATTTGCAGGCCATTTTAAGGATCTTTTTTCAAGAATATTTGTATTTTTACTCATGGCTTGAATGATTCCTTGCAAGTGGATGTCTCTATTTATTTGCATTTTGATACTAATTCCATTTTTGCTAAGAATTGGAAATTTGGCTCCACATCACAACAAGTAATTTGTTTTCTCATTTTACACTTTTTCTGTGCTTTCCTTTTTGCATAGGATACTATATCAGAACACACGAGGAAGATCATTTACATGTTTTATGGCATCGGTTGCTTTTTTTTTTACTCTGTGCAGCATATTTTTTCAACTATTGAGTTATTTTAAAGAATGAAAAGCTCTCCAACCACCTTAAACTGGACAAAAGTTTTTTTTTTTAAAACTGGGGTCTTCCATAAAAATAAATATGCCCCTTGGTGTGTGAAAAGGGTGGCGAGATGGATTAGTTTAGTATGGATGGTGTGAGTAAATATATGAATAGCACAGCATGGATTGGGGAGAAAACTTCCAAAAAGCAGCAAAGCCTGGAGTTAAAGCAGCATCCCAGGGCAGACTCTGTATGTATTGAAGCTAAAATTGCACTTATGGATACAACTGATCAAATTCAAAATCCAATTCAAAATTCTACGCAAGGTTGCTAAACGAGCAGATCTTTCCCCCAATATACCCACCAAAGGCAGGCGATATAGGGAATCATGGGAATAGGTGCCGACTGGACGAGGACCACATCAACTAGCCGATGCAGTCCTTGATCAAGTGGGAAAATCAAATCTGCCTGATGGAGACCTGGCCGATCTTTGGCCAGATATTGGTTGGGGAGGCCCTTCGGCACATTAGCTGCTGAATGTTCTAAAGGATCGGAATCTGAAATATCCTCAAATCAGAGATAGACTTCTATGCACAGCCAGCTTTATTGACTGAAATGTCTAACCGATGCCTGAAGCAGGACAACACTTTGAAGGGATACACAGGAGTATATCACAGTCAATGAAGTAATTACAGTCAACTTGGTTTCAAGGATAGGTCATGCAAGCTAATAGGTTTCTACGGCGAAGTAACCAGGAATTTGAATCATGGAGCTGATGTATAGATCCTCAGACATTTCTCGTTTATTTGTGTGAACGTTCTTTAGCTGTCATTCTGAGCCATATCCTTACAGGTCTAGTGAATTACAGTTTTTCTTTCTCAGTTTGTACCTCTTTTGTCTGTAACTTTCCTTTTCTAAGCTTTTTATACTATGTCTGCATTGTGATTTTCAATTGTCAGACTTTCACTTCAGTCCATCATTGTTTTTGTCTTGCTTCCTTAGTCGAGCATATTAAGTAATACATTAGGGCATAAAAGCAACTAAAAGGAAAAAAAGACCAACATAAAGTAAAAAAACAGTGTCCAAGTGCAGATAAAAACCGAGCCAGTTAAAGGCAGTTCAGATTGTTAGTACATTATTCCTCTTTGCAGAACAAGTAAGGCTGAAATGGGTCAAAATCCATTTCCCTAGGAGAAAACAACATCTTTCCTAAAGCTTTAAATGACATGGTATGTTCAAGATGAGATAATGAAAGCTGAAGATAATACCAAACAAATCTGATATCTTTTGCTATGTAACAACATGCATAGACTAGGGATTAGCTGTTTAGATTTTAGCCTTTAATTCTGTTATCAAATAGCAAACTTTTATACAAATTGCAGAGGCCAGAATAAAATTCTCAGGTAATCCAGCAGATACATTACTGACTCAAGAGTAGGCTACAGACTGTTTTAGTTATTCTTGTATTGCATCAAGTGGCTGCTTTCTTATAGGTTTAGGGTTTCTGTTTAGTTTACATGAATTATAAGTGCCATTAGTTCTGGAACTTCTGGATGATATTTGAGGATTAGGTCAAACATTTTATTTAATATGACTAATGCCAAGTTGCCCGGCCATCAAAATACCTATGAGAGCAAAATAATGTACCTAAGGTTACACATTATCAGTCAGAACTAGTGCTACTTAGTAAATGACAGAATTAAATAGAACAATTTAAATACCTTGCATTAAGGGGCAGATTTATTATCATGTAAATCTCGAGTTGTGTGAAACATTGTTTAATTTTTTTTAATTCAAATTTATGAATAAGGTCGAATTGGGTGAATTTGATCGAAAAGGTTTTATGTGAATTGCTTTGATTGAAATTCGAATTGAGTTTTTTGCTGCACCGTTTGGAGAGTGAATATGAGTTTTCGGTTGTCCCACGTTTTAAATGAACTTGTTTTTCTGCCATTTTTTTCCACACAGAAAGCCCTCTAGATTTTAGATACATTTTCACACTGTTTTATCACTTGCTATTTGGATAGCAGGAATCAAAGGGGTATATTGCTCAAGGTTCTGCTGCTCCTCCTCTAGCTGTTGCTGTTGTTCGAAATCAAGATTTTAAATTTTTAATATTCAAATATTCTAATTATTGTAGTTTCTCAGGGAACTCGGCAGGTCAAAACAGGCAAACAAAATGAATTGCAAAAAAATTTGATAGAAATTTCATAAATCTCGAAATCAAGTCAAAACTTTTGAGTTTCAGATTTATGTATTCAAATTTCTGGTTCTTGAAACTCTTATTCTATTATTCACATTGGAGAGTTCTAGTGAATACGTTTCGAAAATACAAATGACAATTCGAAAATCTTGAAAAAAACTCTCTTGAACTTGCTCCTAAAACAAAGGAAACATTTCAGGCAGGAAGGATTAAGCTGGCCATAGATGCAGAGATATAGTTGTACCAAACAGTTTCGGATGATTTTGGGACCGTCTGTAGACTCAGAACAATCATCCCAACAACTTTTGTACCAGGCGATTGGATAGGTTAGAACTATTTTGTCTGGTAAGGATAATATCTAGTTTATCCTTGGGTGACTCACTAATATTTCTTGGAAATTACTTTTATACAATTGCTGTCTGTCAATTAATGGCCAGAGCATTGTCTGATTTGTTATTTTTCCTAGTTTAAAGGGATACTGTCATGGGAAAAACATTTTTTTTCAAAATGAATCAGTTAATAGTGCTGCTCCAGCAGAATTCTGCACTGAAATCCATTTCTCAAAAGAGCAAACAGATTTTTTTATATTCAATTTTGAAATCTGACATGGGACTAGACATATTGTCAATCTCCCAGCTGCCCCAAGTCATGTGACTTGTGCTCTGATAAACTTCAATCACTCTTTACTGCTGTACTGCAAGTTGGAGTGATATCACCCCCTCCCTTTCCCCCCCAGCAGCCAAACAAAAGAACAATGGGAAGGTAACCAGATAACAGCTCCCTAACACAAGATAACAGCTGCCTGGTAGATCTAAGAACAACACTCAATAGTAAAAACCCATGTCCCACTAAGACACATTCAGTTACATTGAGAAGAAAAAACA
Organism: Xenopus petersii; assembly: GCA_038501925.1. Taxonomy (NCBI): domain Eukaryota; kingdom Metazoa; phylum Chordata; class Amphibia; order Anura; family Pipidae; genus Xenopus; species Xenopus petersii. The sequence continues at coordinate 102,985,447 of CM076675.1, read as the reverse complement.
GCAGCCTGCCAGAAAGCATTTCTCTCCTAAAGTGCAGGCACAAGTCACATGACCAGGGGCAGCTGGGAAATTGATAAAATGTCTAGCCCCATGTCAGATTTCAAAATTGAATATATAATTGATCTTTTGAGAAATGGATTTCAGTGCAGAAGTCTGCTGGAGTAGTATTAACTGATGCGTTTTGAAAAAAACATGTTTTCTGATGACAGGATCCCTTTAATCTTACAATTTAATTCTGAATGGTTAGTTTTAGATTGTTGCCTTGGAACAAATGACCACTATCTGACTGTTCGTTATACAAGGACTAATATCTGTGCGTCTATGGCCAGCTTTAGTTCAGTGGAGCAAGGGGTATTTTAATGAGTACTTTTTCTAGGTACAATAAAAATACCAGCTTCTTGCTGCAGCATCCCTCCCACTGACATACTGTAAATGGGAAGAGACACAGTTTGTACTACACAGCTAATGCTTTTACTAGCTGGAAATATGTGCTTTAGATGCAGACCATTTGCCAGCAGCAAGTGGACTTTTTGATGTTGACTTAAGAGAGTTTACTTAAGAACCCAATTTTAATCAAAATTGGGAATCTATGACATACTTATGGCTTCTTTGCATCAAAATTGAGTCCAAGGGCTAGAAGGTCTTACATGCAAAGTTTTATAATTATACCATTCTACTAATAACTATATAACATAGACATTTAGCTCTAAAAACCTTATACTTGGAATGTTTTTATAAGCTTCTGACTTACTAGTAAAGTGCAAGTGCTCTAATCTTACTAAGAGACTTAAAGCTTCAGGGTTCATTTATTAAGTGCAGGACAGGATGTAAACTGCAAAACATTTGCACAATCCACTATGTATTTTGCACTTTATGTGGGTCTTGTAGAGTAACAAAATGACCCGCTTTATGTGGAATGCGAATGGAAGCTTTCAACACTTGTAATAAATAAGGATGTGTAAGGAATTATTGTTCTCATGAAGAGGAAAATAAATGTTTTATTTTTTTATATGTAGTTGCATGTAAAATAAAGAAAGAGCAGAGTTATACTTTTATTACAATTTTATTTGGGGACATTTTTGTGAACTGGTACAGTAAAGCATTTTTAGAAACGGTGTTAATGATTCAAAAAGAAGAAATTCCATCAAAACATAAAATGAAGAGTCTTTTGTCATAATCATAGCACTATCACTAATAACATTCTAATCTAAATAAATATAAACATGTAGACCAGGAAGATCAAATTTAAACAACATGAAATGGGCAAAAGTCAATGTGGCTGTCATTTTAATTTTAAGCTTTATGGCAATTGGGGCATATTCTCCACTAGTCAACCATTACAGAAGTGCCAGAAACTTCTAAATACAGAATGGTTTCCCCATTGTTGGGGCTTTTAGTGGAGTGCTGGGTTTTCTTATAAACACATCAACAAGACTCTTATTAAGACCTCATTTGAATGCAAAAAAAAAGGAAAACTACAGAGGTAGTCCTCTCAATGCATTAGCGTCATCCTATTATAACGGAAACTTTGAATATATTATTTTTTAACATTATTTATTTTACCTTCTCAAAAATACTCCTTCATTTTATTTGGTCCCTGAACCAGTACAGCTCTTACTAGCATCACAGACATATTGTATGGTTAAGTTTTGCAAAACCGTGGTAAACTAATTGTTGGTTTTGGTGATCTGAGAATTCAGTACACCCAAAGTTCCCACGAACATCTCACTCTTCCGCAATCTGGTAAATATAAAATCTATTGCCGCACAGTTTGTAAAAAGTAAAAAAAGTCAGAACCAACCTCTCCTGGACCCGTTGTCAATTATAACATATATATATATATATATATATATATATATATATATATATATATCTATATATATCTATATATATATATATATCTATATATATATATATCTATATATATATATATATATATATATATAGATATATATATATATATATATATATATATATATATATATATTTATATTTATAGTTAGGACTGACGCATGGACACTGCCTTGATGGGGCATGTCAGCTTATGCATACTTTGTACAAACTTTGTAACAGTTCAGTTGTGCAAAATTAAGTTTTCCCAGGGGGCTATATATTGGAGTGCTGGGGTGAAATTGTGCATAGTATATCAAGTCTGACCCATGCACCCAATAAAAAAATGGATGAGCATCATATATATATATATATATATGTATATATATATATATATATATATATATATATATATATATATATATATATATATATGCAGGAAAACGCTTGCACTCAAATCCAGTCTTGAGGATACTGTGGGTGCTGGGTCAAAGCTTCAGCATACAATCATTGGGTCCTTATCCAATGATTATATATATATATATATATATATATATATATATGCCCCAAGCATGGAGGTTCTTTTGCCACAAAAGATTATTAGTGTGGTTGAGGCACTTCAATCTTTTATCAACCTGGAAAAACCTGGGAAATACTGGAAAATGAAGCAACACTCTTTAATCCCTGCCACAGTGGGTTTACAATAATTGCTTTGAGATGGGCAGCCAGTCATTGAGAACAGGAGACAATGCCCTCAGAGCATGCATTACTAACATTCATAGGAAAAATAATGTAAAGAAAGGAAAGTCTGACTCTTCTGCATAGTTTGGGGACTTTGGATTCACAACTTAATGAGCGAGGAGTGTGCTGGGAAAAGAACAAGAGAAAGTAGCAATTTTCCTGTCAAGATAATGAATTAACTGTTCCAAATGTACGATCAAAGCTTCTACACCCACACAATTAGCTCAGGGAATTATCTGATAATTAATACACGTTCTTCTACCTGGTATGTACACTTATCAGCATGCACCACTATTTTCAATAATTTTTTTTTATTTATTTCCCCTCTTGTAAAGGAACAATAAATATATTTTGTAACTTGGACATGCTTGTTAATCGATGTCTCCTTGGATAGAGAAACTAGTTCGTCATAACAGATTTTAGCACCGACTAGGCACAACCCTGCTATTTCATTGGATGCCAGCCTGTTTTATTGCTTCACCCACACTGTAAAACATTCATTAATCAGTGTAAATTCATCTTTCCACAGATACAGTATATAGCCATTTCTGTGGGAAACTGTGGATGAGTTTCTGACTTGCGGTTTTCTGGAATTGCTTGCTATGGCTTGCTTCTGAATACATTTTAATAAAAGGTTTTTTTTTTTTTTTCCACCAGCAGTTTTTTGACAAAAATAAATAAGCCTGCCACTTAAAGGCTAGTGAGCATTTTATTTTTGTCAAATGCACACTTTTGAGGGGCAAAAAAGCCCTTCAGCAGCAAGACAAAGCAATTAAATGCAGAAAATGCTATTTTTGTTGACAGCTAGCCAAAGCAGAAAACACAGGTGAGTTTAGTAAATGAGTTGACGTTTCTGCAGTCATTCACTTGAACCTGGGCACATGAAGATTCCAAAGGGTGGATTAGCAAATTGTACTTATCCAACTATTAGCTTCCCAGAATACCTCTATTTTACCCCAGCTGTGAAGTAGTTTGAAGGGGTTTCACTTTCCATAACACTGTCAGGAATTCTCAGCTGCTTCTGCCAAGTACAGAATTTAAACAAAAAAAAATAAAAAACAAAAAAGAAACTAATAACTAGTGTCTGGTGTTGGTTATTACAGACAAATATATGCAGTGTATTCTGAATGGCAAAACCAGGTGTAATGGTAACACATTGGAAATATTGAAATATCAATTATTGCTTAACATAACACTAATAGAAATAATATAAAGAATAAAACTTCAAGGCAGAGGGACTGACATATCATTTTGGAGTAATTCTCAGGGGTCGCAAATTAGATTTTACCGATTTTATCATTCAATAGAGCCAACAAATAAGACATAGAACGTACAGTACAACTCTGGACTTCAAATGAGACAAGGAAAGGGAGGGTAATAACCAGCTCAGGGCTATTGTCCATCTGGCTGCTGCTAAAATATGAGAAGTTAATTTTTTTTGAAGTTTGTATAGCTCAGCTGAAGGGAGAAATAATAGGGCCACTACTGGGTCAGGGTCTATTCATACCTTGAATAATTGAAATATTAATTGGAAAGTTTTGTTTAGATTAGAAACAATGGTCCACCATGAGTGAATATATATACCTCTATCCGAACATCCCCTAAAACACGTGGGAGGAAAGTTGGGAACGAATTTATGTTTCTGGATAGGAGTCATATACAAGTATGGGATCTGTTATCCGGAAACCCGTTATCCAGAAAGTCCTAATTACGGAAAGGCCGTCTCCCATAGACTCCATTATAATCAAATAATCCAAATTTTTTAAAATTTCCTTTTTCTCTGTAATAACAAAACAGTACCTTGTACTTGATCCAAACTAAGATATAATTAGTCCTTATTGGAAGCAAAACCAGCCTATTGGGTTTATTTAATGTTTAAATGATTTTCTTGTAGACTTATGGTGTGAAAATCCAAATTACAATTATTAATTATTTGGAAAGCCCCAGGTCCTGAGCATTCTGGATAATAGGTCCCATACCTGTACCACCATAATATAAGTTTATATGCAGTTTCCTTCATGGTAACGCAAGGGGATATAGTCCGAGCTGTTAACCATTTTTTCCCCATTTATTGGGTGGTTTTGAAAGTCAAGTCTTTTCGCATGTTTGTGTATATTTAGGGGTGTTTTCTATTGCACCTCTTTTGATTGGGTGTATAGTTGGGAAATTATCCCAGTAGTTATTTCGGGCTGTTACAACGAGATTCAAATATGGATCCTTCCTGAGTTGGGGGCGGAGCAGTCCTTGTGATGAATAAAATTTTTATTTTTTAGCAGTAATACATACCTATCCAGCTTTCCAGGATCCAATGGAGTTTTTAAGAGCACATATTCAAAAGCCTCAACAACTTAAATGTAAAAGGTCTAAGATCACATCTAGGCTTAAATTTAAATACAAATTAAGAAAGAGAAGAAGACACCATGTACATTTTGTACACAATAAAAATATTTTCAGGGACAATGGGCTGCTCTTTTGAAACTTAGACCTTAGAAGCAATTAAAAACTTAGAAGCAATTAAAAAAGTGGTGCTGACAAATTCTTATATTTATCAGTTGAAGCTTATACTGAATGTTTACAATAGGCTCCCTTTAAGCATTGCGTTGTTTCTGTATAATAAAATTGCAGTGGCTTCTCATGAAAATGATGAAAGTCACGGGGAATGTACCAGCCCAAACAGTCCATGCAAATGAGTCATAATGCAGCGAGAAAAGAAAAGAGCTTTTCTGTGAGGCTCTTCATATAACTCTCTCGATAGACACTCTGACTCATTAATTCCATTGCAGATAACTGCTGTCATGATTTTATCTTGTGTTTTTCCCAGGTAGCAGTTTAATAACATTTTATTCACTTGCCAGCTTGGAAGTGAACTCTCCAGGTGTTTCACTCCTCGCTTTCATCTGTTTTCTTGTTTAATTATTAATCATGCTGCACAGCCTTGTAATCGCGGTTATTAGAAGCAAGTGTCACGTCCATTGTACAGGGAGTGGGGGAACAGGTTTTTCCATTTCCTTTTCTTTAATCACCTTGGAAGATTACTGTTTTTGTTAATCTTATTTTAGTGGTAGAATCACATGTACGAATGACATCAACAAGTGATTTATGGCAAAGTGGATTTATTTGTGCTGTAAGACTGCATGATTTAGTTTGGTTCACTAAAGGAGCTTCAACAGGTGGCCATATGGCAGTGTCCTTAAAGAGGAAAATATAAATTGCTATTTGACATGAGCTCATGTAAAAAAGTTGCATGAACACTATCTGAGCTGCAAAAAAGTATATAATTATATATTTTTGGCACAGATTGAGAGAGGAAACCACTCTGTGTCTTTTGGGACCACCTTGCATAGGCTCACAACTCCCCCACCACCCTTACTTTTCAGTCATGGATTCTGGGACTTGACGCCAGTAGTAGAATTTGAAGCTTTATACATTCCAAAATAAGAAAGACATGTAAGATGACTAGCAAGACAATATTAGGTAAAGGGTGCTTTTTTGGGCTTATCTTTCAAGCCTATTCACAAACTAAAAAACACAACTTTTACATGAGTTTGCTTTTGTTTTCTCTGTTGCTTGCCAATACTTTTGCAGCCCATAGCTTTGCTTACACAATGTACACCCTTACTTTACTTGAATTTGTACTCCTTCTTCCTTCAGCTACTTTTTGTAAAATATGTTAAAGGGTTCTCTGTGATTATAACCATGTAGTATGCTTGCACTCTATCACTTACTCTCTCTTTCTTTTCCCCACTCCTCATTTCCCCTAAGATACCACAGTGACAAAGGCTGCATTATGTAAAATTTTAAAAAAGCCATGACAACAATATCAAATGACACACATAATAGTGTAGAGACCCTGAGGTTTAGGTATGTTTTACTCCCTGTTACCTCTGTATTTGGACATTTAAGTGGTTCTTTGACCTAGACATAGACACCTAGACAGCTAGATAATACATAGTAACATAGTAAGTTATGTTGAATAATTACACACATCCATCAAGTTCAACCTTTTAACTCTATTTAAATGCTATTTGATCCAGAGGAAGGCAAAAAAAACCCATTTGAAGCTGATCCAATTTGCCTCAGAGGGGAAAAAATCCTTCCTGACTCCAAAGTGGCAATCGGATGTGTACCCGGATCAACTTGTACTATGAGCTATCTTCCATAACCCTGTATTCCCTCACTTGCTAAAATGCCATCCAACCACTTCTTAAAGCTATCTAATGTATCAGCCTGTACAACTGATTCAGGGAGAGAATTCCACATCTTCACAGCTCTCACTGTAAAAAACCCCTTCCGAATATTAGATAGGACCTCTTTTCCTCTGATTGGAATGGTTGACCTTGTGTCAGCTGGAAAGACCTACTGGTAAATAAAGCATTAGAGAGATTATTATATGATTCCTTTATATATTTATACATAGTCATCATATCACCCCTTAAGTGCCTCTTCTCCAGCATGAACATCCCCAACTTGGCCAGTCTTTCCTCATAGCTAAGATTTTCAATACCTTTTACCAGCTTAGTTGCCCTTCTCTCTACCCTCTCTAATTCAAAAATGTCCTGTTTGAGTGCTGGAGACCAAAAATGTGTGGCATATACTAGATGGGACCTTACCAGTGATCTATACAGTTGAATAATGACCCTTCCTGCTGTTTTGGATAAATGGAGAACACATATGTACTCAGGGCTCTTCCTAGATCACACCTTGCGTGGAGGTGGGTACAAAATTGGATCTGGGCAGTTCCCAGGCCTGTTAGTTAAAGTTCAGTTTATTTAACATTGATATAGGCAGATCTAGGTTGTTTAGCTGGGCACGGAATGGACAATGGGGTTAGTACTCTTGTGGTGATCAGCCTCCAGCACAGGGACACCAGTGGGTGAGCTTAGGGCAAGAGATTTGCCAGGGAGCAAGACACAGCCAATAGGTGGGTGAGCTTAGGGGCAGGAGGTCTGCTAAGGAGGCAAGACTCCACCAGAGAGTGGGTGAGCACAAGTGCAGGGGATGCTGCCAGAGAGCAAGATACCACTGTGAGTATACCTCTGCTGGGGAAAGGATCACTAGGACAGGCAGTGTTACCTCTGGGGAGGAGATTTACCAAAAGTATTTCCTATCTGTGCATGTTACAATCTATTTAGAGGATCTCTGGGATTGATGTGAATTGGTACCAACTGCCATTGAGAACTGTTGAATTCACTAGGGGCCTGCCAGCTTGTTCCATAAATAAGTTTATTTGTTTGAAGCAACCCCATGGCTGCTGTTATTTCCAAGCTAGTGATCTGTGCACCAGAACTCAAGCTAGTATCCACCTAAGGGTCAAGTTTTTAAAGTACAATTGTACCACTGGGAGTTGCCCATAGGCTCAGGGTGCCCAGGATAAACTGGCAGAAAGTCACACTATTTCCACACATCTCAGGCCCACCTACAGGTGTGCTACAATAGGTTTATGTGTAGCATGTTGAATTAAGTGTTTTCCAACCTAAAAAGATCCATTCTAACCAATGCTTTAAATGGCAATCCTTCTGTCACTCCATTTACTCAAAAACAGTTGTTGAGAAACCTAATTTTGTTTTACCATAAACCCTCAACCCAAATGCTATATTAAACATTTCTTTTCAGCCGTGCATTAAAATATACTGAAAGAAACTCTGCATAGAGTAGAATAAAAACAGAAGATAGCAACTAATGATAACCCTGCCTATGCCTTGTACATTAGCCAAATGGTTATTGGTGCGGTTATCAAACACTTTTCTGCATAATTAGCATGGTAAAAAGCAAAGTCGTGGAGATTGGAAGTGAATATATCCAACTGAGAGTGGCCTAGTCACTAAAAAAGTAAAGTGAAAGTGCACCTTTCAACAATGTCACATTTGCTAGGATGGAGTATACACTGTTACTATAATACATGCACATAAGGTCACTTTTCCTCATATAAAATATACTTATTTGTTGGAATGCATGCCCATCTATCTATATTGACAGGAGGGTAAAAGAATGACAAATGAGAACGTAGAGAGCTTTAAACTGATTCCCCTTTAAAACTATCACTCACTTCACTGAACTGTCCATTTGTAAGCAGAAAGAAAACAAGTGTAACAGACACGTCAGGACATTATTTTTAGCTCCAGAAATTGATGTTAAATTTCACAAGCAAGTGGAGCTAACATAATAACCTTCTGCAAGGACATGATTAATAGTTAAAGTAATATTAAATCTAGGAGGAGGCCTTTGCTTTCATATGCATATTGCTCCAGTTTTTGTCAAATTTCTATAATGCATTGTGCTATAGCAGAACTAACAAGGTTGTTTTCACTTTATTAAGCTCTTGCAGTGATGTGATAACTTTAATTATTCATCAGTGTCCTTGCAAAAGGTTGTTTTATTTGTTCCAGTCCTACTTTGATACTCAGTCAATGGCAGCAGCTAAAAATACGTCAACCAAAATTATAATTAGAAAAATCCTTTATGCTTCCACTAGCTGTATAACCAAGTTCCAATTTACCATGAATGAGTTGGTAGTCCAAAAATCTAGTTTGGCTAAAATACAAGCTGCTCCTATATAGAAGTATATAAACAAATATAACACACAGTTGCATAACTAGAGTGCGTCGGGTTCCCCTGCACTCCAATTCCCATCCTAAGAGAGCAGCTGGGGAAGGGGGGCAGGTCCTTGTTGGCTATGGAGGAAGCACATCTGCTTCCTCTATAGCTACGCCACTTCTAACACACACATACAAACACATGCAACAAAGTGCATGTGCAGGAACAAAACTCATGTTTAGGGCAGATCTTGCCTATGACAAGGCTAGCCTGAATTATGACAATAATGACAGGACTATCTTTAATCCTCATTAAGCTCTAATGTTTATAGCTTCTAGCTAAGGATGTCCTAATTTCGATAGATATGGAAGAATTTTCCAGCTAGCATAATGTGTGACATTATTTCAGTGTCTTTTGACTCATTCCATTTACACTTTTTACTTTTATCACTCCTAGTATATCTAATCATTAAATGTTTGCTCATGGTTAGGATCTATAGAGAATGGGTCACCTCTTACTGTATAATATTAGGATATTAGAAGTTTTTGAAGAGTTCTAGGACCAAATATTAAATAATGGCCACAGGCCGAGTGCTTTAATAGTCATGGAACTCCAAGGCAACTTTTAATATATTCATATATTGCTCATGGGATACATTATTTTTATAATACACACTTTTTCTTTAAAGGGGAACTATCGTGAAAATTAAAATTTAATATAAGCTTCAGCACACTGAAATAAGAAGTTTTCTAAATACAACCAATTAAAAATTCTGTACCGTTTCTGAAATAATCAAGTTTATCTTCACTATTCTGTCTCATCATTCTGTCTTCATTCAGCAGTTGGGTGTCGGATATTCATTGTCAGATCCACGAGCCACAGTCTGTTAACACAACATGTTTCGGACCACATGGATTATTTTTGAAGTGCAAAAATACAAATAAACACATTACACCGTATAATATATAGCTTACATAGGGCACTTCTCCTCCTAGTGACATCATCACTAGGGCCTGTAACCCTGTATAATTTTCTTCTTCCTCTTCATGTGTATGCTCTCTATGAAACTTGTTGCAGACATGTCATGCTAAAGTAAAAAGTAAAAGGATATCAAGGATTCTGGCTGTCCGCTTCCTCTGCCGGTATGTCGTATGTCTGTTCTCCTTCAGACTCAAAATAAGGATCCAAATTTTTAAAGGGAAACCAGCGCTCACAGCACGAGGTCAGGCTCACAGAGAAGAGAATAAAAAAGAATAAAAAAGGAGAGATTTTCGCCAATATGGTGTAGTATTTTCCAAATGTGTTTGCACACCTTTTGTGATTATCTTATATAGTAAATAAAGTGTCTCTTATATCCACTCCAGCGTATTTTTGTGATTTCTTAACCACTATTTTAAGCCTTATACAGTGAGAATTTGTATAGGGGGGTACTCACAGACGTTTAAGGAATAATGCACATTAAGAAAGTGTGGATATCGGCAGCGGGTTATGCATGCAGCTCCAAAACTTCACCCCACTATAAGAATTTGCTAACATAGTGTAAAATTGTAAACATTTTTAATGAACAATCGATAAAATACACTCACAATGTTCCAGTGATAAGTTTGCATATAATACTATATTTCCCACTGTCACCGCTTTCGCGTTCCCAGAGTCTCCAAGCTGTTGGTGTATGTGCGAAAAGTCGCCGGCGTCTTTTCTCACCGCGTGTAGACCTCAGGCGCTTAGCGATGGCGTAATGTCATGCTAAAGTGTTTATGCTGAGTTCTATAAAGCAACCAAGTTACTGTTCACTCAGAAGTTGTTGTGTCTGTCCCAGGGCCAGGCCAAGCTGACAGGGTGCCCTAGGCGCAGTAGGTGAGGGGAGGAGGGAGGGGAGGGACTGGCGAGCGACAGATGGAAGGGGAGGGAAAGCGACGGAGGAAACATAGATTTTAACAGGTACCTACTTAGCGCCCCCCTAACATTGCGCCCTAGGCAGGTGCTCTTCTGACTACCCCTAGTTCTGGCCCTGGTCTGTCCCCACTTACAAAAGAAGCTGCACATGCAGTTCAGATCATTTCTCAACCCTCAGATATATAAAATATGTACAGTATATACATTTAACTATTCTAAATCAACTCTAGATATCTAAGATGATCACAAGAGTCTTGGATATTTTGCTTGCCCAACAAGTCATCCAAGTCACTCTCAAAGGTATTAATAGAATCTGCAATCACAATATGATACCACAAGTGCTTTTTCATAAGTTATAAATGATTCAAAATGTTCTTTTTCTATAGACATCTGACATATTTATCACAACACCTCTGAGGAGCATTTAATGCCTTACAATCACTTTCCTGCCAGCCAGCATTTATCCATTAGTCGAAAATATATCAATATAATTATAATCAAAATCAATGCAGTGTTATGCCATGCAGTATGTTCACAAATATCAGCAAGATCATTAAAGCATATTAAAGCAGTAGCTGCATTTTTGTATTGGAGTTAAGATAGTCACTTAGCTTTCCAAATACAGGTATGGGATCCTTTATCTGGAAATCCTTTATCCAGAAAGCTCTGAATCTCCCATAGACCCAATTTTATCCAAATAATCCAAATTTTTAAAAATTATTTCACCTTTAATTGTAATAATAAAACAATACTTGTATTACGTACTAGAATATAAATAATCCTTATTGGAAGCAAATCCAGCCTATTGGATTTATTTAATGTTTACATGATTTTCTAATAGACTTATTATAAGTATGAAGATCCAAAATATGGAAAGATCAGTTATCCAGAAACTCCCAGGTCCTGAGCATTCTGGATTCTTCTTTACAAACTCAAACATTCACTGCATAAACTGAAAAATGTTTCAAGATTTTGCTTTCCTTTGAATCACTGAACTAATATTTAGTCGTATAATCAGTGTTTCTGAGAACTGCTGCACATCTGTGTTGCATTCAATCAACTTCTGGCACCTGTTACATTCCACAATTCTTCTGCATTTCTTGGTTTTGCGTCAGGAACAGCATTTTTGAGGTCACTTCACAAGTTTTCTATTGGAGTAAGGTCCGGGGATTGAGGTGACCACTCCATAACTTCAATCTTATTGATGTTGCTCATTTACTGGTGTGTTTGGGGCCGTTGTCTTGTTGAAACTCCCATTTCAAGGGCATTTCCTCTTTGGCATAAGGCAACACGACCTCTTCAACTATTTTGAAGTATTGAAACTGATCCATGATCCCTGGTATGTGATAAATAGGCCCAACACCATAATATGAGAAACATCGCCATATCATGATGCTTGCACCACCATCTTCACAGTGTAATATGGCTTTAATTCAGTGTTTCGGGGTCGTCTGATGAACTGTCTGCGGACCCTAGACCCAAAAAGGTCTATATGTTTTCCCCTCTCCAATCAAATTTTTAATCAAAGTATGCTGCTCTTCTTCTCAACAATGTCTGGAATGAGCCATTTTACTCAGATTTTCAGAGAGAAATGCACTATAACCAGCATGCACCACATTTGCTACCTTCCTTCCTTAAATAAGGGCTGTAACTGACATCTGCTTTTTCACAAAATTAATGACCTCACTAATTGAACTCCACGCTGCTATTATTTGGAACAAGCCTCAATTATCAGCAGCATGCATGTCATGACTGTTGGGTCTGTTGGTTTTCTATTACTCTGCTACATCTACTAGCACATTATTTGCAATGTATAAGTGAAATACTATGTATGGGCAAATATATTTGAATATCAGATTTTCGGTATAAATGATGATATTTAGATGCTGTTTAAACCATGTAAATGTTTAAAAATATAGTGAATGAGTTGATGCATTCTTGTTGGTTCTTCAAAGTAATGAGATGCAAAGCAGAAAATGCAAATGATTAATAAAGAAGCAGGCAACATGCATATGCAAAACTTCCATTGCAGCACAGATTAATTATGAGCAACTTGTCTAATTCATAGCTGACTACTTGACTTCCTGTGTACAAGTATTTCTATTCAAAGAAACAAAATATTTTCCATTCAATAACTCATTACATGAGATTATTTAACTAGAGCCAAACCCTTATACAACAGTGCAAAATTCCTTAGAACTATATATTATTATAATGTAGAAAGGTCCAGACTAACCAGCTGGCGAATAATACTTCAAGTTGTATGCATGTATTTGTATGTATGTATATTTTATTTGTATAGTGCTTTATGTAGTGCTATACAGCTAAATATTTTTAAATATTATATATGCAGTATCACCAAGTATCACCTATTTTCAATTATAAAGTTAATTTTGATAACACTGAATGTGAACACCAGGGCTGCCATCAGAAATCACGGGGCCCCGCACAACAAAATTTTCTGTGGCCCCCCCCTCGCCACCCCTCCCTCAGTATGAAGGCCACACAAGACACAGGCATTAAAAGATGAAGTGCCCCCCTACAAGTTAAAAAAATAACTTTGGTGCCCAGACCCCTCCTACAAGTTTTGGTGGTCAGGTGGTGGTTAAAGAAAAAAAACATTGGTGGCCAGGGCCCCACACATAAAAAAAAAAACAATTAGCTGGGGCCCCCACCCATCTTTAAAAAATAAAAAAAAATTAGCCAGGGCCCCCACCCATCTTTAAAAAATAAAAAAACAATTAGCCAGGGTCCCCACACATTTTTTTTAAAAAAACTATTAGCCAGGGCCCCCACGCATCTTAAAAAAAAACAACAAAATAGCAAAGGGCCCCACACATTTAAAAAAAAAAAAAAACAATTAGCCAGGGCCCCCACACATCTTAAAAAAAAAACAGCAAAGGGCCCCCACACATTTAAAAAAAAAAAACAACAATTAGCCAGGGCCCCCACACATTTTTTTTAAAAAAAACTATTAGCCAGGGCCCCCACACATCTTAAAAAAAAAAAATAGCAAAGGGCCCTCACACATTTAAAAAAAAAACAATTAGCCAGGGCCCCCACACATTTTTTTTTAAAAAATATAAACTATTAGCCAGGGCCCCCACACATCTTAAAAAAATAAAAAAAAATAGCAAAGGGCCCCACACATTTAAAAAAAAAACTATTAACCAGGGCCCCCACACATTTTTTTTTTAAAAAAAACTATTAGCCAGGGCCCCCACACATCTTAAAAAAAAAAATAGCAAAGGGCCCCCACACATCTTAAAAAAAAAAAAACTAGCAAAGGGCCCCCACACATTTAAAAAAACAATTGGTCAGGGCTCCCACAAGTTAAAAGAAAAAAAAACTGCACGTACCTTAGCCAGGGAGTTCAGATGCCGGTATCTTCAGTTTCTTGTGCTCTGATTCGCCAGTGAAATGTAAGTCCCGGTAAAGGCGCATGGTGATTGGATAATGTAGAGGGGAGGTTCAAACTTCTCCCAACCAATCAGCATGTGGCTTTACCGGGACTTACATTTCACTGGCGAATCAGAACACAAGAAGGAGTCATCGGCGCTCGGATGCAGGGGACCGGCTGTGCAAGTAAGTGCAAGTAAGTGCAAGTAAGTGCAGCACGGCCGGGCCCCCCTTAACTCCCCAAAACATCCGGGCCCGGGACAACAGTCCCCCCTGTCCCCCCCTGATGGCGGCCCTGGTGAACACGATATGTTAAATGAATCCAGGACACAAATTGATCTGGTGAAGTGCCTGTGCTGATGGCTTCAACAAGTGATACATTGGTGTTTTTATCTTTGCATTTCCATATGTGTACCATGCCTAGTAAATTCATTAGTAGCTGACATCTTATCTGACTAAAGCTTGAGTACTGTGTCTCCCCCTCCATTACTTGTAACCTCCTCTTGATTGAATGCACCAACTTAATGTGAGAACTGTTTCAATGCAATATGGGTAGAAGAAGAAGAAGATGGAATGAAGGAGATTGTGTTTGAGAAAGGAGTGAAGATGAAAGAAATAATTGTGTTAAAGGTAAACTTTAACACAATGTAGGTCTCTATATAAATATATTGCATAAAACAGCTTATACTGTATGTAAAACCCTGCTTTGTGTAAATAAACCATTTTCATAATAATATACTTTTTAAGTAGTATGTGCCATTGGGTAATCATTAATAGAACTGCCATTTTAAAAAATAAGGGCTGTCCCCTGGGATCCTAGGATTCACGGTGCACACAAACCAAACAAACCATATGTGTTAGGTCACATGAGCCAATTAACAGACAGCGTTCTATCTTTGGCTTCCACACTTCTTCCTTTTACAGTTAGAGCTATAGTATTTATGGTCAGGTGATCTCTGAGGCAGCACAGAGACCGTCACAAAATGGCAAGGCAAGAGATGTAAAAGGGCAATATTTAATTAAATATATATACCAGTTTGATAAGATTCTTTAATATGCTACTTCATTTGATATAAACTGTTGCTTAAGTATTCATTTTGGGGGTATAGTTTTCCTTTAATTTCTTACTTCGGGCTTGTACACATTTGGGTTTTTTCCTGCGTACCCATGCATTCCGGTTAAAAGCGTTCAACCGCAGGTCCAGCCGCAGGCAATATTCCATTAATGGGGTTTCCTCATAGTGACGTATGTAAGCACCGAACGCACGTGGAACGCAACATGGCTGCATCTGGACATGCTCAGGAATAAACACAAATGTATACAAGCCCTTAGGGAAAATTTATTTTTATTTATTACAATGGAATGGACATCTTCCATTAACCTTAATGGGTTTAACACATAATGGGCTGCCCACATACCTCTGAATAGTACAGATCTCTTTAACATTATATCACATCAAAAGCTATTTTTTACTAAAAAAATTGTATATAAAGTATCATTTGTATTAAATAATTCTAACAACTGCAATTTAAGATATATGCAAATATACATTGAAACATGAGAGTGGCTTGCCACTAAATCTATCGGAGGATCAGCTCTTGCCAAACTAATGTACTTGCCTTTAATGAGGAGGTGAGCAGGAACCTCGACTATGGCATGGCAGTGGATGTGATCAACTTGGACTTTGCTAAAACAATTGATACAGTACCATAAAGAAGACTGGTTAAGTTGAGGAATATTGGCTTGGTCAGAACTGGTTGAAGGAAAGATTACAAAGAGTGGTAGTTAATGGAACATTTTCTAATTGGACCAGTTAGTGGAGCACCGCAGAGGTATGTCCTTGGTCCTTTTCTTTTTAACTTATTAATGACTTGGAGGTGGGCATTGAAAGTACTTTTCTATTTTTCAAATTATACTGAATTGTGCAGGATGGTGCTACTTTGCAAAAAAATTTGATAAACGTAACTATTATCTATAATTAATTATTTCTTTAGTCTAATATGGGATAATTTTCTAACAAAACATTCCCATTATAATATTAACTAGGACAGCCTTTCCATAGGTGATTTTTAAAAGAGGCATTACTTGTTAGCCATTGAAATGCTTCAGACCCCTCTTTCCTATGGATTACTATAAATGCAAAGCGTGTAAGTCTGTTTTCAGCCTCAATGAGACATTATCCCGTCTCAAAAGCTATTCCTGCATCATTCAATTCCAAATACTTATGGCTGTTGATAAGCTAGGTTTCAGAGGCAGCAATCCTTACATAAAAATGTCTTGTGTAGAGAACAGCAGAAAATTTCAGAGAGCTAAATCAAAAAGGCAAGTTTCTGTGCTAGTGTAGTGTTAGTTCTTTATTTGCTGCCCATGTTCTCTTAAACTTTGCATGGTTTAAATTCTTGCAAAACTGTAGCATTATTAATAATAATAATAATAATAATAATAATAATAACAACTGATTCATCCTTTGTGCTTGTAAGATCTTGATCTTATCGCGACTATGATGCAGCTCTTAATGCTCAAGGGTTATGGGTGTATTTGCTGAACACAATGAGAAGCATTTGCTGAAACATGAAAAGAGATTTATGTGTTAGCAGAACCTACTGTAAAGTATTTGTACTGACTATCCAATAAAAATAAAAAAGTGTAGCAATACATTTTACTAAAATGTTTCCATGCAACACCAAGGTTTCTCAAAATGATATTCTAGTAATGGTTTAAAAAACCAAAAGAGTTCAGTGACTGGAAGTAAGGGGTTCCCCCCTGAAATCTACATCTCATTTATACTAAATATGTTTATATTTACAATGGTTGAATACACTCATTAATATAGGTAATGATAAAATGTCTTAAAAGGGAGAAAGGTACCCATTAGACACTAGAATACCCTCAGTGCATTTCTGGCATTGATGTCCCCCAGTGTCTGCACTGTGGCTGATCCAATGACTGTCAGAGCAAACTTAAAATGGGTGGACAGAAATGGATCTGTCTTCCCTAAAACAGAAGAGAAACAACAAGTGTACCACTGCTGTAAGAGGATTGGAAGACTTATATCCTGGCAAGTAAATTAAGTATACAATGCAATTAATATTTAGCTAATTTAAAATAATTTTTAATGCAACTGCTGCAGAAAGCGGTACCCTTCAATTTTCTGCACTGCTGGTTGAGACTCTTGAAACAATGTTATAGTCAGCTGATTAATAGACTTTTAAAGAAACATATTGGAATGCAGTCTTCTGCAATCTGCTACATTGTTTCAAGGTTCAAAACAATGGGAAACGAGAAATTCTTTCAATTGCTATTACATCAAACCATTGATTTTACATTTATATATAATGGAAGTTTCTTTTAATTACTTTCTGTATGTAAAATATATTCTATACACTGTTTGGGTAGAGTTTGCCTTTCAAAAGTTTTCTGGTACTAACTGCTTGTAGAGGACTATAGAATCTGTTTAGTTCTGCCTGCTCTAGCAGTGAAGTTAATTCAATGCAGCACCCCCAATACTTACTGTATATCAGTAGTAAAACAGCTACGGCTGAGGAGTTGCTGGGAATCTGATACATACATTTACTCCATTTGCATTTCAGTGCGTTTGTTTAGGCACAGAATTTGTTTAGCAGAACAGAGTGATTTGGAACAGAAGAAACACACTTTGTTGCGTCAAAAAAAATAGTTTAAACACAATATATGTGTTTTTTGTTATTGTTTTTTGTCATGCTCGCATGTGTTGAAAAAAACACCTGTGTGTAAGAGCTGTCTGACATATTCTGTCACGTTTCCCCACATGCATGTATCAGTTTCCTAACAACTCCTCAGCCATAGCTGCTTTTGAACTCTTCTTCTTCAAGGCCCGATTTTTGATTCAACAGTCATGGACTACAATACGGGAAAACAAGGCCAGTTCAATATTTTTATATGTGACCCCAAATATGTGCAAAAGAACTTACTTTAAACATTGTTTATCTCATTTATTAAACTGTTTTCGTTCATCTTCCACCCAGGTATATGTGTAGCACTTTGGGTACCTTCCAGATCTTTTGCTCACTTGGTGATCATGGGTTAAAGGGGACGTTTTCTCTCCCTAAAGAAGGGCTCTGATATTTTACAGTCTCTAAGATAAAGGGAGCCTGTGCTGCATAGAATATTAAAACAATTTGGTAATTGCACTACTCAAAATGGAGTAATAACAGTATAAAATTGTACTTAATACACAATAACCTTACAGTTATTCCTCATTATAGTATTAGCTTAATAGGAGTGTGACACAGCAATAAAGTTATGTTTTTTTAAGACACAAAAGTTATACCTCTATTTCTGTAACACCCTTTTAATTGCCTTCTTCTCCACAGGATGTTTCCAATAAACTCCTTCCATGTTCCCGCACCTTACCAAGCAATTACATCAGCATCCTCACCCTTTTGACAATTACACCTCATTCCATTACCATTTAGAATAACTTTTAAACTTCTGTAAATAACATTTGAACATATCTATAACGCTGCCTCCAATTTCTAGCAACAACCCAGAAAACCCTGCATTAAATTAATGAAAATTTCTAACCTCTTGCCAACCAATGCAACTACAGCATCTTATTTAGTATGAATGCTAAACTTAACAATACCTTAAGGCTACTTTGCAACTTGTCATATTTTAGCTGGATGAAAAGCATACTGATTGTATACTGTGACTGGGAATTGGAAATTCAGGATTTTTTGGCCGAAAAACACTCACACCTACATCAACTGCCATTGTTTTCCATTTAAATGAATGGGAGATGCGAAAAGCAATCACTGGCACTTTTCAGCAAACTAAAGCATTTTGGGCTGAAAAGTACATTTTGTGACATTAGCCTAATCACTCTACCCAGTACAAGTGAGGTCCTAGAAACCACTAAAGCACTTAGGTCCTTAGTTACTTATAGTAGTTAGGGACTCACTATCAGGGGGGGGGGGCACAGGGGTGACAGTAGTACTGGGCCTGGGATATATCTGGGTTTAATGGGGGTCTGGCCATGCTACAGAAGAAGCCGCGCTGGAAAAGAACGAAGATGCCGATTGTAAAAGAATGAAGACGTTATCACCAGTGAAGAATGAAGAAAACTGCCTGCAGAGGAGGAAGAAGGCCACCTGCCGAATTTTACGGGTAAGTTGCACTGACTACCAATGTATTTTTTTAATTTGTGGGGACCCTTACCGCAAATGTTTTTTTATTCAATGGGTAGGGGGCCCTAGCACCAATGTTTTTTTTTAACACGTATCGGGCCCTGACATAATTTTTTTAACTTGTTGGAGGCCCTGACCTCCAATTTTTTTTAATGCGTAGGGGGGCCCTGGCACCAAATATTTTTTAATGTGTAGGGAGACCTGGCAGCAATTTTTGTAATGTCTAGGGGGTCATGGCACCAATGTTTTTTTTCAATGTCTAGGGGGTCCTGTCACCATTTTCTTTATTGTCTAGGGTATCCTGACACTAATGTGTTTTTAATGTCTAGGGGGCCCTGGCACCACTGTTTTATCAATGTGTATGGGGGCCCTGGCACCAATTTTTTTTACCTTCTAGGGGGCCCTGACCACCAATGTTTTTTTTTTATGTGTAGGGGGGCTGATCACCAATGGCCTTTATTCAGACTGGTTATTTTTTGACCATATCTCTGTGTGTCCTTTGCACTGTGGGGTGGAATGGGGGCCCAGCAAATTTTGTTGTGCTGGGTCTGTGATTTCTGATGGCAGTCCTGGAACTCACCAACCAACAAAGAAAACCTTGTAAAGTTGTAAACCCTTCATTTACTATAGTAAGCTTGCATATTATAATTATTTCTGCTTGCCCAAATTTTTATCTCCGTAATTATTTTTATATAAAATTATTCTGCTTAGACTAACCTAAATCAATTGTATTCACCCTACTATTCCCTTGCAACCTAAGTGACCATTAGGGAAGATTCATTATCTACTACTAATGAAGTCTGCTTCATTACCTATTTTAGTCCCCCATGACCAAGAGAGGCTGGCACAGAAATAGAACAAAAGCTAGGTCTATGCGATAGCCTTAGGATTGCTCCCCAGAGTCACCATTAGAAAGACCTGCTCAAATACAGACATTCCCAGCTATTTTTTTTAGAAGTCTAGTAGTCTATTAGAAGTTTGTCTTTTTAGTTATTCATTTAGGGAAGTAATATTCTGCAGAATGAAAGAAGCCTACACAGCAGGATAATCTGAGAACGGGATCTGTTTATTTTCCATATTTAAAGAGTGTCAGTTAGAAAAGTGTGCCAACAGATAATATTGCAGATGAATCATTTAACAGTTATGATGTATAAGTTTCCTTTTCAACAAAGGAATGTATAATGGAAAGAGTAATCATCAAAATATTTCAGATTTACACTCTGTTTTTACTGAAACGTTAAACAAATATATCAACATAGGCAATCTTGTAACTCTAAAGAGTCCTGGTGCACCAAAACATGTATTGCTATGCATCTCTAAATAAAGTCAAACACGTTTTGTATTGTCATAGCTCTCCAGTGGACTATTTTGATTTTTATGATGAATTATTTCAGAAATGGTGACCCCTAACCATTGTATAGAAGAGCACAGAACATTTTTTCTCTGTAGTGGTCCCTGAGGATATTTCAAACGGATATATTATCCAGGAATTCTATGTCTGCAGTTAGTTACCTGCTATGTGCAGCAAATTTAATAGAAAAGGCCCATGGCATTGAAAACAGGTAATACTTTAGCCTGTTCCTATGAAGACCATGCTGCTATTATGCTTCATTAGGATAAGTAGCACCTAGCAAAATTATATTCTTATTCAAAGAGGGGCTCATGTAAAAATGAAGATCTTGTTTGAAAAAGGTTTAGGAATCACAATGCAAGATGAAATACACCCATAGACAACATAGTGGCTTGACCATAACCTCAGGTCACTGAACAATGTGTTATTTTTTTTTACACCATTTATTTTCATTTGCTGCAATGACCTTCATCATCCACTTTCAATAAAACAGAAAAAATACAAACCTTTCCCATATTCTCATCAATCTAATCCTTGATTTGAGGGTCACAACCAGACTGATACCATTTAAAGATCAACAAATGTTGGCCACATTGCACCTCATGTGCTGCCAGGGTTGATCTAAGTGTTTAAATGCAGCTATCAAGTGCTGTTGATAATCTAGTCAATAAATCTGTTAAATTGTGGAGAAGGCAGCTATTCCACAGTGAAATAATATAAACTTACCATACTTTTCTGATGGGGCTATGGCTACAGCTTAGTTTGCACCACTCATTGGGGAAGATTTACTAAAGGGCGAAGTGGCTAACGCTGGCAACTTTTTGCCATCCGCAGGGACATTTCCAATTTACTAACAGGTGTAGCTGACAATTCGCAAGCGAACGGGTCTTGTCTTTTTTTTAAGTGGGATTACCTGCAAAAGTCATAACTATTGAACTTTTTTGGGTTAACATTTTTCCCCAGACATTTGAGGGGCATGGAACATTCATTAGGGGTGGTTTCATGTGAAGGGCATTATAGGATTTATTTTGTCTTTATTTAGGTTCCTTGGACATTTGCACCAACATCTCTAATAAAGATGTCCATACGACTTTAATATACCTGCCCTATTCAAATTGACCTAAGAGTAAGAGGACGAAGTTTCACTAGGCAGAAGCGAAAACTCGCCAGCGTTCGGAACCCAGGACGCAACTTTGCATTTTAGTGAATTAGCGTAGTGGTAGTGGATTTTCGCCTGGCAAAGTGGTGCGAAGTGTGTGAAGTGTTCACTGCCAACAATTAGCCCTTTAATGAATCTGCCCCATTTTCTGACTTAATACATAATGTCAGTTGAAAGGTTTTTTTTAATTTGGTGCAGAATTAGATGTTTATTGTAATCTGAACAAACACACACACAGACTGTGACTTTGAACAAGCATGTCTTGTTTATATGGAGACTAGTATATGTGTAGCTTTGCGTTGTATAATTTTGATTTGTTAATGAGTTTCCATTCTTTATCTCCTCTAATATTCAGCATATGCAGCAATAGCAGAACACAGAAGAATATAATTTTTTTTTTGGAAGGATTTATTCTGCAACAGTGGCACATTTTTCCCTTGAGGGGAGACACTGTCAAATGTGGACACTGCCATAACATTATTTTAAAAATATCAAACTGAGTCAGCAACTGCCCCAAGGATAAACAAATATAAACAATAATACTATTATTTCTATTTCTAACAGAGCTGAATACTGTAGACCAAGGTACTCTATTTATAAAGTTGTGTAATAAATGATTAAATATACCAAACTGCCAACTAAACCCTTATCCCTGGAGAGACATAAAACACAATGCAGTGGTAAGCAAAACTCAACAGGCTATGGTGAAAAAGATTGAGGACTCCAAGGCATGCTGGGTGAACTGCCAAACAAACTGGAAATTTCCTATGTTTCTCTTTGATAATAAATGGACCCCTTTATACAATAGTAATGCTAACTAGTAAAAAATAAATTGAACTAAAGCAGCTCATATTAACCTGACATTTCAATAAAGTGTACACATATGAACACACCTTTTTAACACACTCCCAGATTCTCTGTTATGAAAGACTTTGCTATGTTGATGACTAATAAAGAAATTTTCCATTCTTCCAGCAGGCTACACTTTACTAATGCCTGTGGAATATTAGTCAAAAGACAAGTAAAAAAGAAAAGCAGTCATAATTGTCCAGAACTGCTCCTACAGATCTGTCAGTGCACAGATGTAATGTTATAATAAAAGGATAGTTTGGTTTAGTTATTAAAACCCTTGACAGGTACTAGATCCATTTAATACCCCATTACTCTAACACTTAGGCTGGAGCTTTAATAAGGTCCTAATTTTACTCCTAATATTTTATATTCTGAAATGGATAAATGTAAATAGCTATAAAATGTGCATATTTCAAGGCTGAAAAATAATCAGTTTAGATTTGCATTACATACCTGTATAATTCTTCATAATGAGCCTTGCAGCATGAAGTTAAATGTTCTCTCACCTAAAATTCACATTAGTAAATTTTCAAATATTGAAGGTTGTTGAGTTATATATTAGAGTTAAAAGACTGAATTATGTGACAGATGTAACCTCATGTGCACAGCTATTTAGCACGAGCATGAGAATTATGGCCAAAGGCCTCTAGTGCATCTTTAAATTTATATATTTTGTAGCTGTAAAAACGAAAAGGATTTATTTACATTTCAGATGCATTTTTGTCCAACTGGAAAAATAACATTTTACTTGATTTCTACAAATACTGTACATGAAGAGATTCCCCAGGATCATTGTCACATTTCTGCATCATTAGGTGAGTACTTCTAAGAATATCTTTCTAGTGCAAATACATACTGAATTTGACACTTCTTAAAACCACTTAAATATCTTTCATGTACAATGAAATTCTTACTACCTCTAAAAGCTTTTGTCACCATTAAAAAATGCTATGCCTCAGAGAAAATTCTGTAGTCTTAAGGTTAATGTCAATAATCGGCTGATGGGCTGATGTGCATACAATGTTAATGCCAACAGTTCTGAAAAACAGCAAAAACAAATGTTTTGATATCCTGCTATTATGAAATAATAATATGCCTCTCAAAGTGGGTTGCTGGGCAGATTGATGCAAAGTCAAGACAGTTGTGTATGTGACGCATGCTGCCTAAATTTGTAAATTAGGATTGTTGGGAGGTTCATTCATTTACATCAATTAAATGCAGTAGGAGTGTATTATGTGACCCATTTTCAACAGATTAACTAATTAACTCATGCTGCTTATCTTATAGTCTCTGTATGGTGTAGCCTCTTCTATAAAAAAACATATTTAACTATATATACAAATGATGAATTTCTTGCAGTCCAACATGGATCTTTAGGCTCTTACACACAAGTGTTTCTTAGTGCGCTCCCCTGCGGTCAGTTATAAATGTTTAGCCGCAGGGGAGCGCAGGAATAAACGCAACCAGTTCTTCTGAAGGGGTCTGTACTGACATAAGCACCGAATGCAGGTGGAACGTAACGTAACATGCTGCATTCCAACTGCGTTCAGAACTTACACGCACGTATGTCAGTATGGGGCCATTTAAATCAATAGGCTGTGTTTCATCCTGCTCTTCCCTGTGGCTGAACACTTTAAAACTGACCACAAGAAACACTATTGTGTACGAGCCCTTAATAAGAAGCAATCAGAGGGTATGCCAGATATTGTAAGCAGAGCTATAGTGATGATATAATGTGAATGGCAGAACGTCAGTTGCTTAAATGTTTAGGATGCAAATTTGAAAACATTTGAAATTTGGTTATGATCCTTCTGAGTAAAATATAAAAATGCATCAACTGTAATGTGTAAAACAGAAATATATTTTGTTTTCTTACAAGATCCTTGAAACTGGCCAGCAGTAAAAAGGGGGAGCTAAATTCTAAACAGAATCCTAACAAGCTGAAACATTAAGCTTCATAGGTGTCAGGCAAAGCAGCAAATATTTCATTCACTGGCTATTATTGTTCTGCATCATTTTCCCCTCTATGCATCTAGATAGTACATAGTGAAATCTATCTTTTTTAGTAAATACAATCTATATACTCTTCTGCCACACATCTCCCACAAGTTCACAAAGAAACATCACTTAAGTATGTGGACAAAACTAGTCAAATGTGGCATTTTATGTTACAGTAAATTCTCCTTAATAAATTACCAGAATAATTTATTAGCTTGCATTGATCAGTGTAAAAGTGGTAGAAGTGTTGGTATCACTTAGGGCAGGAGTGTCCAGACTTTACTGACATGTCTATATTGAACAATTCTATGCCATCAAGATCTAATACTTTGAGGACATTACCTTGATGCCCTCTCCTCTCTGACACATCTCTTGCCTTGCTTGTGCTTCCTTGCTTTCACATGCCAGTACATAGTTACATAGGGTTGGAAAAAGACCAAAGACCATCAAGTCAACCCCTTCAAATGAAATCCAGAATCCATACATACAAACTCACCCCTCCATACACTTACATAAACTATATATACTCATACACTGACTGTAAATTTTAGTATCACAATAGCCCTGGATATAATGCTTGTCAAAGAAATCATCCAAGCCACTCTTAAAGGAGAAATCACACTGTGGGGAAAAAACCCTGTACCCCCCACCCCAGGTAGCCCTCCCTCCTCCCCCCAGGCTAACTACCCCCCCTGGGGAGATGCCCCATACTCCATGCTTACCCCTCGGTGCAGATTCTTTCAGCGAAGTTCCACGTGTCCATCTTCCGGCTCCTTGGTAAGCTGACTGAAGTGGCCGACCACTCTACTCCACTCCAACTGCAAGGCTTCTAGTAGTCTAAGAGGTTACAAATGAGACCAGGGTAACTGCTAAACAACTGAAGGCCTGTCTCACATTGGTGAATGTGACTCTGATTTCACCTTCAAATTATATGATAATTCTAACAGCTCTTACACACAAGAGTTTTTTACTGCATTTTAGGTGCGTTTAAATGCATGTTTGAGTGCAAAAAAAATCAAATTTGCTAATTGATTCCTTTATATTCTGCCTGGCTGTACGCATGAGTGTTCTGAGTTGCGTTTTACTCCATTTGCATTTACGTGCCCCTTTTGTAGACACAGTATGTTGCATCCTCTCTCGCTTGACACACGTTCAGCTATAGAACAGAGGGTTGCGTTTGAAACGGAAAAATATGTTTTTTATTTTTATCTTACCAATAATACGTGGGGTCTGGGTGCTCATGCCACAGATCTACCTCGAGGTGGAGATAGGTATCCAACCAAAGGAGAAAAACGGCAGGCACTCACAGATCCCATAAACAGGCTTAATAAATAATCAGGCTTGATACATTTTCAAGCACCACTGTGTATGTGTGGGTATATATATCTATGATGGGGGGTTCAACTTAACAAAAAGGTCACTATGTTTCAATAATTATTTCTTTTATGAAACCTTCTTGACTGTAACATTGTATAAGGGACCTAACGTGAGGCATGTGACAAAAAATCAGGTTGTTTTTCGTTTAACTAAATCATACCGGGTCATCATTATTCAATAAATACTCAGAATACACTAAACTAGAGAAATTACTTCAGTTTGAAAAGGGTGAGCTTAATAAATATGCATGCAGTCAGATGTTCCCTGTACAAAGGTCAAATTATAAGCTTTTTTTTATTTTCTATGTATAATTGTGCAGAATCACAGCTAGCCTTAAGTTGTCAGTTGACAATATAGTCATATGCTTAATTTCCATAACTTTACAAATGCTAAAGGCAAATTTTACAGTTACAGTAAGTATAAAATACATGTTCTTATCCTCTTCATAACTATCTTTGGGCTGACCTTCTCTCTTTCTGTATTCATGTGAGTTATCTGCGATTAACAGTATTGGCTGGATTTTAATTCATTAAATACTATATAAATCACTATTTTGTGATTGTTTTCTTTCAATCATTGTCACCCCGTAATTCAACATTTTATGTTATCACAAAAGCCTAAATGTTCTCTATACACAAACTTACATACTAGGGGGCAAATTTACTAAAGGGCGAAGTGACTACCGTTAGCGAAAATTCCCCAGCGTGATGTCATTTTGGTACTTCGCCAATTTACTAACAGGCGCTGGCGTAACTTCGCTAGCAAAGGAGATAAACTCTATCTCTACTTCGCACTCTTACGCCAGGTGAAGTTTTCCTCTGGCGAAAGAGCGTTACTTTGCAAATTCACTAAGATGCGCATTTTACTGAACGTTACCTGTTCCGCCAGACTTGCCTTTGCCAACTCAGACCAGGCAAAGTGCAATGGAATGTGTAGGGCTTCTTCAATTATTAGTTGAACATTTTTCTAAGTCTACTTTTTTCAGGGTGATAGGCTGCAAAAGTCCGTAAAATTTATTTTGGATACCCAGGCTCTCCCGTACATTTCCTACAATATGGCACATAAACTATACACTGGGCACGTGTAGGGCATTATAACAACTCTATTTCATTTTATTAATGTTCCCTGGGCTTCTGTAGTGTAATGTATTTGATGCAACATATACGTGCTTTGTACTTTCACTTCCTGCCATATGCAAATTAGCCAATGCTAGCGCAACTTTGCTTTGCTTGCCGTAGTAACGCTAGCGCAACTTCACCAACGTTCGGCGCCCTGGACACAACTTCAGATTTTAGTGAATTAGCATTGTCCTGGCGAAGTGTTGCGATGGGAGCGAAGCCGTCACTGGCGAATTTTCAGAGGTTAGTAAATTTGCCCCTAGGTGTTACCAAGCAGTAGCTTGTTATTACTCCATATTGCCTAATGTATACTGTATTATATAAAACTGCATTTCATTGTGCAATTCCTAGCAACCTCTGTAGTTATGTAGACACAGACATCAAAATACATTGAAGTACCTTAAAACTTCAAGATCATGTAGTAAAACTTGCAGAGTTTGCCAGGTCTAGTAATTTGCAGTAAGCAACCAGGCCTTTGCTATTATACAATTGACCTGAAAAGGCTACTCAAACTGTAGCAGACATGCCTTTTGTGTTTTGTAATTCAATTTACAATGAACTCTACTGTTATTGAATATTTTCCATTAATTTGTATTGCTAAAAATATTATATTTCATTTTGCAATATTTAATATTGGGTGGCCATCCCCAGTTACAAATAAATACAAATGAATCTGGTATTGCTGTATGATAATAAATGTTCTGTGTTAGTATCATATTTATCACATGGGTGTACCGGTGTAACCACTGTAGCTCCTCCATCTTGTATGGACCCAAAGATTTGCCAACGACATGGCTGCAATCATGTGTGATAAATAAATTTAAGTAAATTAAAAAAAAAAACAAATACAAAAAGTATTTTAGAAGTGATACTAGATTGGCTAATATTAAAATTGCGGACTTTCTGAACTTCAAGGCCCCTTCGTCAGGCAAAATACAAATGAAAGCTGGAAAGGCACAGCATATACTGTGCAATTATGCTTCAGTTCAGAATAGAATTGTCCACCAACATATTAAAGCTAAAGTGATTTTTTTTTACAGTATTGTGATTGTCAGTGCTCCAGTCAAAGCATTTTCGATGATCTCAGGATAAATATGCACTGTGTACACTTGGCTCTGCAAAAGTAAATACAATACCTCAGTTGGCCTGTCATGGCATGTATTATCTATGCTGAAAATGCTGTGTTTGTTTAATATGTAAATATTATGTTGGCCTCCTTATTTACAGAGCATGCTAAATCATGACTATCATGTGATTAGCAACAAATCCAGTCTAGTCTAGATCTACTTTAAGCAAAACTGTATATTTCCTCTATCAATGCATATGAAATCATCTTACTGAAATGACGACCTTAAAGGAAAACTATACCCCACAAACAATGTAGGTCTCTATAAAAAGATATTGCATAAAACAGCTTATATGTAAAAACCCTGCTTCAGGTAAATAAACCATTTTCATAATAATATACTATTTTAGTATTATGTGCCATTGGGTAATCATAAATAGAAAACTGCCATTTTATAAAATAAGGGCCACCCCCCGGGGATCGTATGAGTGAACACAAACATACCAAACAAACCAGTGATTGTTAGGTCACATGAGCCAATTAACAGGCAGATTTATGTGTTTTGCTTCTTTCTTCCTGTTACAGTTAGAGCTGCAGTATTTCTGGCCAGGTGATCTCTCAGGCAGCACAGAGACCATCACGAAATGGTGGTTCAAGGCAAGAGATGTAAAAGGACAATATTCACTTAAATATATATACCAGTTTGATTATTTAATATGCTACTTAAGTTGATATAAACTATCTGTTGTTCAAGTATTAATTTTGGGGATATAGTTTTCCTTTAAGGAATCACTACAGCTGTCATTGATCATAAACTCCCACTTAAGGAAGGGTTCAGCTTTACAAAGAATGCATTCATAGCTGTCATTCTTGCTGTGCTGTCTCTGTGGTATGCGGCATGTTCACTGTGTCATCGTTCTAACATTTTCTTTATGCTTCTCATTCAATCTAGCTACAGGCTAGGTCATAGGGCCTGGGTAATGCTGTGCTGCAGCATTTCTCAACAGCATAATTAAAGCAGCAGCTTTTCTAAAGACATGCACCCCCCATCAAAACACTGGGCCTCCAATATCCAAGGATCTACATTGTTTCTTCTAACTGTTGCCAGTACTCTATCTCATTTTCAGCTTCTCTCTCTTTTAACTACGGTATTCTTAAAATAGGCAAAGAAGTGAGGCTAAATTCAGATGCATGGGGATTCTGTTCCTTGGTAGTGGACAAGTTAAAGGAAAACTATACCCCCAAAATGAATATTTAAGCATATTTTTAAGTAAATATTGCCCTTTTACATCTCTTGCCTCGAACCACCATTTCATGATGGTCTGTGTGCTGCTTAAGAGATCACCTGACCAGAAATAATGCAACTCTAAGGGGCAGATTTATCAAGGGTCGAATTTCGAAGTAATGGGTGTTTTTTTTTTAACTCACATAATTTCGAAATTAAAATTAAAAAAGAGCAATTGAAATTTATCAAAAAATCTATGTTTTTTTTTTTTCCAGCAACGAGCAAGACTATGTCAGGAGTGGCAGTTTATAAGAGTAGGGATGTTCATTTTAAAATATTAGATATTTAAAAAACAGGGTTGTGTCTTGTGCGTCTGATACCCAGCATTTGCCTCAAACTCTCAGTAAATTAGTAGGTCAGTGCATCTTAAGCCCAGGATGTCACATCTTACCTATACAGTGATCAAAGACAACAGCCAGGAAGGTGAATGTGTGGCATGGCAGAAAAGTGTGGGTTTTAAAAACTACTAATGTAATACAAGCTTAGCTGTTGGGTTACCTTTTTTTATGCTGATGGTAAGAACACACATTCATTTTATCAGTGTTAATTTGCCTTTAAGTTAGTTAACTGTGTAAGCATTGAAATGTCTTCTCAGCCTTTTTTTTTAAAAAAATGCCACAGTTCTAATGAAGACTGTCCTTAGCAATTACATAAACTTCTGAGATACAATTCAACATTATGTTGATGCAATCCCATATGTAACTAAGTGCTGCTAAGGAGCTGAGCATGAATGCATTCGCATCCATAACATTGCTTTTTCAAGCTTTGACTAATCACTAGCTGTACATCTCCTGCCTTTTAAACAGCTGCTACTGCTGCTGGGATTTGTACCTCCTACCAGCTCCAAAGGGATGGATGAAGCATTAAATAAAAGCAGCAAAGTCAATAGCTCTAATTGTTTTGCACTCATACTATCAATTCCTTCCAACCTCAATTCTATACCTGCTCTGTTTTGCTTTTTTGGAGTGAGTTGGGATTACAACAAAATAAATGGCTTTTTTGCAGATTGGGGCATGATACATGGCTGATGTACTGTATAAGATATGTGGCTGGGTCATGTCCTAAATTTGTCCCGAACTGTAATTTGGAAGCAATTATAATAATATAACAGCATCATACACAGTCTCCCTGGTCCCATGGGTACAAACAAAAAATATAGACAAATAGAAAAAGGGGAGGTGAATAAGCCTCACAATGTCCAAATTTAATATACATAATGACTTCATAAAAACAATTCATGAGCAAGAGAACCATAAGATGGACAGGGGAAGTAACCATTAAACAGTGCATGTTTGTAAAGCCATCATACCTACCATGGCAAACAACACACAGCGTGGCTTAAAGACGCAAGCAATGAGCCACACATGCCAAAGGCACTCTAAGCTGATCTGCCAGCTAGCTCATCTACAGGTAAGGATACATGGCTGCCTGCTGAGGGTGCTTAAAGTGGTTCAAATATCAGTAAATAATGCCCTTTTACATCTTTTTTCCTTGAGCCACCATTTTGTGGTGGTCTGTTTGCTCTCTCACATATCACCCGACAGCAAACAACTTTAAGGAAGCAGTGTAGAAGTTAAAAGACAACTCTGTGCCTTCATTGGCTGATATAACCTAGCATTTATGTGTGTCCTTGTTTTATGTGTGAGCTTAGTGAATCATATGAGCCGGGTGGCCCTTACTTCTTGTGTGTGAGCTCAGTGAATCATATGAGCCAGGAGTGGCCCTTACTTCTTGTGTGTGAGCTCAGTGAATCATATGAGCCAGGGGTGGCCCTTACTTCTTGTGTGTGAGCTCAGTGAATCATATGAGTCAGGGGGTGGCCCTTACTGCTTGTGTGCGAGCTCAGTGAATCATATGAGCCAGGGGTGGCCCTTACTTCTTGTGTGTGAGCTCAGTGAATCATATGAGTCAGGGGGTGGCCCTTACTGCTTGTGTGTGAGCTCAGTGAATCATATGAGCCAGGGGTGGCCCTTACTTCTTGTGAGTGAGCTCAGTGAATCATATGAGCCAGGGGGTGGCCCTTACTTCTTGTGTGTGAACTCAGTGAATCATATGAGCCAGGGAGTGGCCCTTACTTCTTAAAATAACAAATACCTATTTAGGATTATCCAATGGCACATACTACTAGGAAACTATATTTTTCTGAAAATTGTTTGTTTAGATGAAAGAATACAAGAGAAAAGAGTTGATCAATGCACATTTGCTGATCCCCTTTCACTATTAATTTAGTGTCTGTGGATACTCAAAAACAGGGGGTTTAAGTTACAGAGGTTTGATCATAAAATTGGCAAGCCACCATACCACATCAAGGTAAACCCTATATTTTTTCTTAGCCTTGGAGTGATTCCCTTTATGTGTACTTATTTCAACGTGTTAGGTGTTTAACAGCTTGGCAAATATAGGTCTTCCCATGAATAACACCATAATCCTGAATTCCCTCTAGAAGCTGGCATAACCACCAGTCCTGCACATTTGTTATCTGCTGAAATTATGAACTGAACATTGCTGTTTTCAAACCTCTTCTTTCTCACACAAAGAAAATGTCTACTACTACTCTATCACTGATTGCCCTCAGGGGCATAAATCAAAGATAAAGTGTAGTACATGTGCAGAATATGTAAATCAAGCCCTATAAAGGCTTAGTCTAATTTACGGAGATGCACATTTCCAGCCAGGATTGCACTGCAGGGTTGTCTCTACTGGTTGTTCAGGAAAGAATCATGTAGGTAACAAGGCAAACCTTTTAACTGTATTTTAACAAGCTATCTAAAATTTTGCTCATCTACATGATTGTATACAGTATTATACAGTATTAAATGTTAATCTCAGTTCTGCTAGTGCAGAAATTAAAATAAATATATAAATAAGTTATAATAAGGTAGACTTTACTGAAGCCTGCAGTACCAATCACATAACATAGTCAGCTTAGCTGATGTCAGTTACTATGCATAAAGGGGATCAAAATCCAATATAAATAGGTGTAAATGTATTCAGAGTGGTCGTGTGTGCTTGATAATGCTCTTCCTGACTTGTAGAGCAGAAGTGAGCTGTGGCAGTGAGCACTCTGTGTTAAACATGGCAAGGACATTTAAGCATTGGGGAAAGAACTCTATAGCATTGCTTGGATATTGTTTGTAATAGTATATTTTGTTTGTAATAGTATATATGAAGGGGTTATTGGGCCTTTAAGCATGCATGCATGCACATTAACCATGGGGATGTCCTAAAAAAGTCCCATTGTGCCACCAAATGTATAATATGAGAGAAGCAATAATGGCACAAAAGGCAAAATTAGAAGCATGTTTAATTTTCTGAAAGACATTTGGCAAATTCACAAAGCTTGGCCTGAATGCAAGAAATCAAAGGCCTTCTCCTACTTGATGTCAAAAATCCAAAACTATTTTTGGAAGAGATGCAGAATGTACAATATCACATTAGAATATGCCACCTTCTAAAACAAGTGAAAATGTGAAGCCTCTTTAATATTCAGTGAGAGATTTTTGAAGTCCCTTCAGGCTTACATTTGAATAGTTACATCTTCTATCCCTTTTACCAGTCTAGTTGTAAGTTTCTGCACTCTCTCCAGCTCATTAATACTGCACTGCATACTCAAGGCCTTACCAGGGTTCTATAAAGAGACAAATTTATTTTGCATTCTTCAGGTTCATGCCAGAGCCCCACACATTGCCACAAATAATTCAGTCTGATACACATATCTTGCAGCCCTACACACTGCTTGAATCTCCTCTCCCCCCATGTAGGGGCACTACTACCCCAAATCCCACTTTGGTCGTAAAACTGCACAGGGGCCCCAAATTCCTTAACCCGCCTCAGGGCCACAGACATAACATAGTAACTTTGGTTGAAAAAAGACACACATCCATCAAGTTCAACCTTTTAACTCTATTTTAACCTGCCTAACTGCTAGTTGATCCAGAGGAAGGCAAAAAAAATCTGAAGTCTCTCTAATATGCCTCAGAGGGTAGAAAAAAATCCTTTGTGACTCCAAAATGGCAATCGGACTAGTCCCTGGATCAACTTGTACTATGAGCTATCTTCCATAACCCTGTATTCCCTCACTTTCTAAAAAGCCATCCAACCCCCTTCTTAAAACTATCTAATGTATCAGCCTGTACGACTTATTCAGGGAAGAGAATTCCACATCTTAACAACTCTCACTGTAAAAAACCCCTTCCGAATATTTCGGTAGAACCTTTTTTCTTCTAATCAGAATGGGTGACCTTGCGTCAGCTGGAAAGACCTACTGTTAAATTAAGCATTAAAGAGATTATTTTATGATCCCCTTATATATTTATACATAGTTATCATATTACCCCTTAAGCGCCTCTTCTCCAGCGTGAACAACTCCAATTTGGCCATTCTTTCCTCATAGCTAAGATTTTCAATATCTTTTACCAGCTTAGTTGCCCTTTTCTGTACCATCTATAATTCAATAATGTCCTGTTTGAGCACTGGAGACCAAAATGATACGGTATATTCTAGATGGGGCCTTACCAGTGATCTGTACAGTGGAAGAATGGTCCCTTCCTGCAGTGAATCAATGCCCCTTTAATACAGCCAATCAAGCCCTTATTTACCCTTGATGCTGCTGACTGGCATTACTTGCTACAGCCAAGTTTATTACCTACAAGGACTCCAAGGTCATTTCCCATTATGGATTTGCCTAGTGCAGTCCCATTAAGGGTATAAGTGGCTTGGATATTTTTACATCCCAGGTGCATGACTTTACATTTATCAACATTGAATCTCATTTGCCACTTAGCTGCCCAGATTGCCAGTTTGTCAAGATCCTGTTGCAAGGATGCTGCATCCTGGAAGGAATTAATTGGGCTGCATAGTTTTGTGTCATCTGCAAACACCGATACATCACTTACAAGTAACAATACCCTCCCCTTAGTCATTAATGAACAAGTTCAATAAAGGTGGTCCCCTGAGGGACCACACTAAGAACCTTACTCCAAGTTTTGAATGTACCATTAACAACCACCCTCTGTACCCATTTGTGTGAAATTTGGAATAAAAAATGTTCCAGCACAGTACTGCGGATGTTTGTGGCCTCCTTCATGTTATGTGAATTGTTGAATATTTGGCCTTTATGGTGTGACCTAATTGAGAAGGTGAGACCACTATATAAGAAGTTAAAGGGACGAGCTGGGAATACTGCATAAGATTGAAGTATCCTTGTAAGTGGCTTGGTGTTGCGGAGACTCTGCCGAGATCGGTGGTGGCAGGGACAGCAGGCAAGAGCTCTTGCGTGCAGCTGGAGAGGAATGGCGCATCTACTTAAGG
The DNA here is from genome assembly GCA_038501925.1 of Xenopus petersii. Taxonomy (NCBI): domain Eukaryota; kingdom Metazoa; phylum Chordata; class Amphibia; order Anura; family Pipidae; genus Xenopus; species Xenopus petersii. Next base: position 102,950,366 of record CM076675.1, on the reverse strand, counting down.
CACTACTTTGCAGGCCCAGACTGGCCATCTGTGAGTTTGGGCAAATGCCCGAAGGGCCTCTCTGTTTATAATATAAATGGGCTGCATGGGTCCTCTGTTCTATAAACGGGCTGCTGGAGGTGGAGAGATTATCTTTACTGGCCCAACCCCCTATCGAGTACGGCGCCGCAACCTTAGACTCACTAACCAATTGTAAAGAACTAAGGCAGACTGAAGGCGCATGGGCATTTGGCAGGAGGGAAACAGTGGGAAGCTGACTGCACATGAACGCAGAGTTGTTTTCAGGTTGGGCCAGGCAAGTGAAGTTAAGAATCGTAGCTTTTACGTAGCAGTTTTCAGCTCAGCTCATCTGCTTCCTGTGTAGCTCCAGTTGAAACAAAATAACGGAGTTTCCCTGGCTGAGTCTGCCGCGGAGGGGGTGGGCCCAGCACAGAGAAAGCAATGTACAGCTTGGCAAGGTAAAAAAAAACTGCATTTTCTCTTACCAAAAGGTTTAGTCTTGGGCAAAATGCTTTACATTTTTATGGTACTGGTGAATATTTCTACACCAATCACTGTGTTTTCTGAGTGTTTTTAAAAGCCAGTATCTTGCTGTGACTATGAAACTGCTTCTATTTTTTTGCAAATTTTCATAGAGTTGAACTAGAACATATCAGCAACATTTTAGGGCCTGTTGGGCCACAGTCCTAATTCAAAGAGTGGTGCTATAAAGTGATTCTATTACACTTAATATGCCACTTTTGTAAGTTTTTCAACGATATTTAACAATGTTGTCTACTGGCTATTTATGATGAATAAACCAGTGGCGGAACTACCGGGGGAGCAGGAGGTGCGAGCGGGCCAGGGCCCACACCCCCTCAGCTGTATAGCAGTTACAAATTTGTCATAAAGTGTGTAGCACATCAGATTAGGAGTACTTCACTGTGCACCATACCTGTTGCAGAGCAAAGTCATTATATCGAGGGGTTATTGCCATGCAGATGTACGCATGTGGACTGCTTTGCTGTTTTTGCCAGGACTGCTTTTAACTCGCAGTCTGGCACTGCTTCTTTGTATGCGGCTTGGTGAGTTTGACAGCCCGTGAGGCCCTTGGCATTTTCTGGCGATACAACAATATATAAGTCTTTATTTGCAGGCACTGCGGATTATTGAATTAACATCACAAGGCAGCAAAATCCACAATAGGCATACACATCAAGAAATTGTCTTTTGAGTAGATCTGATTTTGCCCTTGATCCCTGCAAAAAGGTTAATACACCATAGAGCCTATTTTTTCTTCTTCTAGGAACTGGGAAACCGGCATGCCACAGCTGCATCGCTTGCAACTTCCAGTTTCGGCAGAAGTTGGGTTAGGGGGCAGATGCGGAGCGCAGAGCTGCAGAGTGAGTCGCCCTATTGCTGTTTTTCAGTAGACAGGAAGCAGTGTTTTCTAACAGTATTTTGTATATTAATAGAGCATTGATATTGATAAACTTCATGCAGGGTAGGTCTATTTTTACTGTGGGTAGAATGGTTTTTTTTTAATAAAAAATGTTTGTTACATTTCCATACCTCCCAACTGTCCTGTTTTGAGGGACAGTCCTGTTTTTGACAGCTCAACCCGCTGTGGCTAGGGTTGCCACCTTTTATAAAAAATGTTACCGGCTGATGGGGTCGGAGCCTCAAAAGGGGCGTGTTGTGACATCAAAAGGGGCGGGCCACACAACGGAGACCCGCGGGCGCTAGAAGAGGCACAAGATAAGGTAAGTTGCAGGGGATTGGGGGCAGTCCGAGGGCTCCTTTTTGATCGTATTACAAATTTACGCCACGGCCCCGGCAGGTATTTTAACGGCTAGGCTGGTAAAATACTGGCCGGGTGGCAACCCTAGCTGTGGCAGATTTGTACTGATAAGTCCCGGGTTTGATCTGCTGCACTGAACAGCCAGAAACAGATACAACATATCTAACTTAATTGTGTCTTGGCTTGACTCACAGCTTAAAGGGCAATTCACCTTCATTTGCAAAACTGTTATAACATATAAAAACCACAGAAATGTGCTCGGACTTTCATAACCTGACAAATAATGGAAAATGAACATGGTAATTAGGGGTGTGGCCACAAAAATGGGCGTAGCAACAACAATTTTGGATTTCCTTTAAAAGCAGTCAACACCCACTTGAAACTCACAGCACATAAACTGCCCCAGTTGCGAGGAACCTACATTAGACCTACACATATATAATAGCCTCTGTGTATTTGACCTACAGCTCGATAAAACCACAGAGCAGCGACACAATCCGGTATTCCCTAATTAAGTAGCAGCACCAGCGCTCCCGCTTTTAGTTTTAATATATACCACGTGACGATGACGTCCTGTATCACATGCGAGTGACGTCACGAGAGGACGAATTGCCACTTAGAACTAGCAGAGACCGTGTGTGAGTAGGGATCTGGGGCTGCGGGCTGTGTTGGACAAAGCGGGACTATTGGCCAATATGCATTTACTTGGATTAGAGGTTGACGTTTGAACTTCCCCCAGCCTATCCAATCCCCATACACCACGACCAGGACGAAAACTGGGACAAAACGATCAGTACGGAAAGCTGTGTAGGGAAAGAAGATGCAGGCAGCCTAGTAACCACCCTCCTTTTCGAATTCTGCAGCTCACTGACAGCAAAGGACCCGGATAATCCAAGTAAGTGCAGCACAGTGGGGCCCCTTTAAGACCCCAAACCCACGGGGCCCAGGACGACTGGCCACGTCTCATAGAGCACTGCATATCAATACTCCTGAACCTGCTGGATGATGGATTCTGTTCGTGCTACCCTTTGTTATAGGACTCCCCTCCTCTGCTCACTCCTGTGGGATATTCCTCTTCCTGTGCGGGTCCCAAATGCTTCTCGCACTGACCTGATGTGACATTGTGCGAATGATTGTGTTTATTGTGCGTGTGTGTATGATCCATAGCTCTACACATTGTCTAGAATAGATGAATGCATTAGTGCGTGGCCCTTTGTGCCAATTCTCTCTGCCCTGTAACTTCTTGCAGTCATGACTTATTTCATTACAGCTGTCAAAATGGTATTCAATGAATTAGACCTGCACACAAGATCGGTCTGGAAATATGGGCTTCATGTGGGCACAAACTACTGGAAATGAGTTTGAGGGGGACACAGATTTAGCACACGTTGATATTAAAGCTGGGATACAATCTACAGTTGTTTCCTATGGACAGCCTACAGCATGTTGCAGCTAGATTAAGGCTGGTGTGGGATGCTGGGAATTAGAGTTTACAGGCTTGGGCAGAGACTGCTACTTATGTTGGGCATTCCAGCTTTTACTGATGCAGTGAATTCCTCTAAATTGGCCAGTGTCAGCCTTCTAATATCACATCTGCTTACACTCACTGCTGCCATTCAAACTGCCAGTGGATGTGCAAGAATTATGTATCAGAAGCACGAGTCTGTCTATTTGACTAAGCAGCAGCGCACAAGCTTAACGTTACCGTGTGCCGTGCCATGTGTTGGCAGGAGTGGTGTCAATATCTATGATTATTTGATTCCGGGGAGGTGGAAGTTGCCCCTCATCGTTCTTTACATTAGGATTGGATTCAGTCTAGCCTGGGCTCTTGGTGGATGCTAGGAAAAGCTACTACCTGCCTGAATCTGTAAGGTTGACTAAAAAGTTTCATGGAGGATGAAAAGTGGTCTGGTGTTGCTTTTTCTTCAATTGGGTTATATAATTGTGCTTTCACAAACTGCATTGCAAACTTAGGTTTACAGCTGACTGAAAACAGAGCTAGGAGCATTAAAAATACAGTGCAAGCAGGTGCTAATGCACAATCCTGTGAGTATGGTGCTGTAGCCCAACATGTGTATTTTAACATTTTTGTATGCAGCTTTTGGAATCAATTTGCATAGCAAATAAATGATCTATTATTATGATACTGTAGCTTTAAGGGGCTTGGATGACATCAGATGAAATTACATGATTTTACAGTATAGGACTTTTACTGACAAATCTAAAAAATATAATTAAGGCCATGGACACACAGATATCGTACGAAACTAATTTTCGTATGATATTCGATGCGTGTATGGTGGGAAAAGAGCTGACTGATATCAGCAGAATACTTGGAATTAGAACGGCTCGTCGATCGGGGTGGACGGAAAATTTTGATTGGGCACCCAAACATTGGTTATTATTAGTGCTGAATCGTCAGATACAGGTAGTATTCTATTGTTTCTACCTGTATATCTGACGATTCAGCTCTGAGTATTGAAACGAACAATCTTTCTTTTCCAAGAAAGATCGTAATTGTTACATCTATGGCTACCTTTTCCAGGCATGGTATAAAAACCTGGTATAGGGTGCAGTTAGAATCATTTAGGTAGAGCAAAATTAATTAAGCTCCCTAGAGTACAGGGCATCACGGCACAGAGCTGGGCCAGTGCAATATTTCAGGCACCTAAGTAAAGCTTTTAGTATGGATTCTGGTCTTATATTGTGTAATAACTTGAGCATCCATAAGCTACAGAAGGGTTCTTTAGCAGACAGTACTATACTCTGAGCTATAAGGGCATTGATGTGTCTACTGGCTCTGTTAACACAGTGATCTGACCTATTCGGGTGCTGAACCACTTGGATTTTGCAAAAATTAATGATGACAGCTAGGTCTTAGTAAATAAGGAATAGATGGATAGAATAGTAGTGTTGTGCCACAGCTTCTATTGTATATGTACTGCATCTCTCTCTCATTGCATTGCTAGTGCATAGTAACATGGTAATGGAGGCTGAAAAAAACACTTTCATCAAGCTCAAAATTTGGTTAGTTTCATCATGGCTCACTTTTGTGTGCTATGCACAATGGGTGGCAATACAGGAACAATAGAAATACCCTGTGCAGGAAAAAGATACCCATTGTCTCGACTTTGTGACAATAACTTTTAACCAGTTGGATTTTTCTTTTCTGGGGAAACTCCATTCCACTGTAGCTTCTTTTGGCCTGTAGGAATTCAGGTCACTGTTTTTCCTTCAGACCATAGCAAACATTCTCAATGGTTGGCTTTTTGGCAATTTTTAATGCACATGTAGTCCAAGATGACATTTCCCCTGCCTACCCTGCAACACACCATGCATTCCAGTGCTCATATCCATATGTGGGCAGACATTATTTGCAAATTCTCTTAAAACAATGTAGGTCTCTATAAAAAGATATCTCATAAGTTAGCTCGTATTTAAAACCCTGTTTCATGTAAATAAACCATTTTCATAATAAAATTTTCGAGTAGTATGTGCCATTGGGTAATCCATAAATAGAAAATTTCCATTTTAAAAAATAAGGGCCGCCCCCTGGGATCATACGATTCACTGTGCACAAAAACATACCAACAAACCATACATGTTAGGTCACATGAGCCAATTAACAGACAGAGTTCTGTCTTTTGCTTCCACACTTCTTCCTGTTACAGTTAGAGCTGTAGTATTTCTGGTCAGGTGATCTCTGAGGCAGGATACAGACCATCACAAAATGGTGACTCAAGGCAAGAGATGTAAAAGGGCAAGATTTACTTAAATATATAGACCAGTTTGGTAAGATTCTTTAATATGCTACTTAATATGATATAAACTATCTGTTGCTTAAGTGTTCATTTTGGGGGTATACTTTCCTTTAACTGAAGAAGCAGTTGATAATGCCTTTGCAGAATGAAATGATTGCCTTCCCAATTATTATGTGATTGAGGCTCATACAAATATTGATGAGACTTCATTCAATTACTGAATGCTTCAAACGTTTGTGCAATGTGTAATGCCTGTCATTTTTTGTGGGCTATACTGGGAATGTACAGCCTTATGGTGGCCATACATGGAGAAATCCGCTCGTTTGGCGATGTCGCCAAACGAGCGGATCTCCCTCCGATATGCCCACCTTGAGATGGGCAATATCGGGCTGATCCGATCGTGGGCCCTAGGGCCCAACAATCGGATCCTAACGGGCAGTCGGATTGCGGGACTGCATCAACGAATAGATGCGGCCGCGATCCGATGGGCCAGATCTCGATCGGTGAAGCCCGTGGGGGGGCCCTATAAACGGGCCAATAAGCTGCCGACTGCAGCTTTTATCGGCCCCTGTATGGCCGCCTTTAAAGGAGAAGGAAAGCACCAATCGATATGAAGTAAAATATTTTAGGGCACCCTCCCAACGATTGTAATCATTTACCTGATTCCTCAGGCTGGTGCGCCTGTTAGCAGAAAACTGCACTTGTCCGGGATACATGTGAGTGAGCGATCCTCTTCCTGCCTCTGTCTTTGCACTGCCTCCTGTAGTGAAAAGCCTAACTTTTGCAAAAAAAAAGTCATTTATTCACTTTACTGTGCATGTGTCAGCTGCAGGATTTTGGATAAAGAAGGGAGCATGAAGATTATTTGGGGGGAGCCCTAACATTTGGTACCCCCCATTGATTGGACCTGTTCTTCTCAACATGAATAACTATATGCTCCTCAAAATAGTGGCTTTAGACTTTATCTTAACTACTGCTTGCAAACACGTTGGAATTCATATCATGCAAGCAAAATATGTAAACAGAAGTCTGCAACTTGTGATCTAAAAAAGCATAATGATATTAACTAGAGGGCAACTACTAGATTGTTGTGAGTGCTTCCATGTGTTGATGTTACTTCCTGTGGATGACCTTGCTTTCTTGGATTTATATCCATTGAGAGTCTTTCGTTTCATTCTTGTTTGATGGGAAGATTTCAGAGGCAGCTACAAGGAGAGCTTTCAGCATGGCAAAATAGGCTTTTGTGTGGCTCGTTTGCACATCTGTTATTAATAATAATATTAATAATAATAAAGGTAGCATATTCTCTTGCTTCTTAAACACTGAAGTTCATATTCAATCGTAATAGTAAAATCTGCCTTTCTATTAAAAATAAAATAGCTGAGGTTTAATTATCTGGTTTAGTTTGAATTTAACTGCTTTTAAAGTGTTCAGTCTACAGATAAAACTGCCTTTTATTATACAGGTATAGGATTCTTTATTTGGAAACCAGTTCTTCAGAAAGCTCTGAATTACAAGGAAGTCTGGAGCTGGCATAAACCATTATATTCGATGGAAACTTTGTTTTGCTGTTGTTTTTTTTCCCCCAAAAGGCAGTTTTTCATTTTGAAATTATTATATAAAATTATTATTATTATCAGGCCTGAAAAAATAGTATGGGAAAATGTTATGCAATGGGGGGAAAGTTAATACCTTTGTTTCACTCAGGAAGAAAATCAGTACCAAACGTACACTGGCATGATTGGCATAATGTTTTTTTTATAGCAAAAGTATTCAGCTAATTGCTAAGGTCGTCAGTCCTTATCATATATACATACACATGGACTGATGCCTTTCCCTTTGGAAGAAGACTTCCCTTTCAGAGACATGAATTTAATTAACATTTGTAGCTAATTATATCCAGCTATAAACATAACAGTGACTGGTACTGTTAAACACAGCTATAAATATCTCATGAGAGTGTCTGCAACTTTAATATAGTTATGATTATATTTTTAAATAAGTAAATCCAACCAAAATAAACCTAAAGCTCACCTTTATGCTGGTATGGTTGTCAATCAGGTCAGGAATCCGGTATGTTTAAACTGCTCATGCACCAAAGTGGCAGCCATATTGTTTATGGTCTCTTTTATTGTATCAATTTTTATGGCCTACAGGCCTTTCCTTCAGTTGTCTAGCAGGGTCACACTGTGCACGGCTGCCTTTTTGGACTTTAAAACATTCCAACCTCCAATAAACTGACATACATGGATGTTCATGTGTTTAATATAAGTGATGTGTTACTGCAGACCTGCTACCTGCATCTTTATCATTAGTACCTCCTATGGAGAATACCCACCTATGCTTGTCAAGATATAGCCTACTAACAATTAAGTCACTTCTTTGAAGCCTTTCACTTTAAAGTTTTGAGGACACTTAACAAGTATAAACCGTTTCAATTAAAATATCACTTTGTAGGGAGCCATAAACACACACATAACTTTACCAGTTTGGCTTTTTCATGCCTCACCCAATGAGTCCATGTGAAATGTAACCCTGGGATACCTGGGTGATTCTGCCATGTTCAACCAATATCAAGGAGGAAGTTCTTGGGCAAACTGGGAAGCCTCGTATAAGGGTTGGGGAAATAGGAGCTTGACACAAACCGGGCCAGGCATCAATAAGCAGAAATGCAATTAGACCCCAGAAAGGTATTTATCCTAAAGTGAGGCATCAAGTTATAATGAAGCTAATTGAATGCTTCCTTCCTGGTGTGAGTGTCCTAGTGCTGGCTGGGAGAAATTTATTGAAAATTACTTTTACCCCTCACCCAGAGTGCAAAGCTCTATTAGCCCACTCCTTTGGTTGTTGATAACACCTTACCCCAACAGAGTTGTCCTTTAAGTCTACTAGAAAATCATGAAAACATAAAAAAAGCCAATAGACTTGTTTTGCTTAGTGATGGGCGAATCTGTGCAGTTTTGCTTTGCTGAAAAATTAGCGAATTGACCACGAAATCTATCGGCGAAAAAAAAAAAGTCTATGGGTGTCAAAATAATTTTGACGTGAGTGGTAATTTTTATATGTGCAACTATTTGGTCTAAATGCATTAAAGTCAATGGGCGTCTGAATAATTTTTTATGCTCAACAATTTCTATGCATGTGTGGATTTTTTTCCACCAATTTGTCGCAGCGTTTTCGCAAATGAATTCACTTGCGATGAAACGTCTGTCGAATTTATTCGCCCATCACTAGTTTTGCTTCACTAGGTACTGTTTTATTATTACAGAGAAAAATTGACCCACAGATGAAGAATCCATGATCTGCGAGTGCTGAAAGACTGAACCAGTGCAGAATAGACGTCTTAACCGACTTTACAGTGTTGTTCACATAATTATACAGCTTGATTTAGCTTCATTTTAAACATATGCACTCCAATCTAATATGCCATGGACCAAAAGAGACAAGGAAATCAAGCAACGAATATTTACACAAGCTGAAAATGCACCTGATCACTCAAACTTATCTTTATGTTTTTCAACAAACATTTTATACAGCTGCTGCTGTGTTAACTGCCAATATGACAGTTGAAACTCAAAGTAGTAATGTGGAAAGAAAAACCACATCTTAATATTCTTTTTAAAATAGCAGGAGATTCACTGCCAGAGAAATGGGAACCATCAATGCAGAAAATACAGTAAGAGCTGGTAAACATTTGTGCAGATAAAATAGAGCAGGCTGCATAAGTTGCCTGTAGCTCTATATACAGTCACAGTGTGCGTCATAATGCAGTTTCTCGGACTCAGACAGCAGCAGGTTTATTATGTTCATAGGCCAGTTAAGACAAGTGCCCAACCCATGGGCATAAAACAAGGTCACAATAAATACTACTTTTGAAATAAAACAACATGTCAGTTGGGTTTTTTGTTTGTTTTTAAGTAAAATCTGACAATTGGTCAAAGATCTATTCTGTTTCACAGGAGAGGGGCAGCATTGTAATTTATTGGTTAGAGCTACTGCCTTGCACCCCTGGACTTTGGGTTTGGTTTCTATGAGGGCACTATCTCTAAGGAGTTTTTATGTTCTGTCTGTGCCTGCTTGGGTTTCCTCAGTACTACTATGGGATCCGTTATCCAGAAACCCGTTATTCAGAAAGTTACAGAAAGGCCGTCTTCCATAGACTCAATTTTATACAAATAAACCAAATTTTTTAATATTATTCCCTTTTTCTCTTTAATAATAAAACAGTAGCTTGTACTTGATCCAAACTAAGATATAATTAATCCTTAGAAGCAAACCAGCCTTTTGATTTTATTTAATCTTTATATGATTTTCTAGTAGACTTAAGGCATGAAGATCCAAATTACATAAAGATCCATTTTCTGGAAAGCTGGTCCCTAGCTTTCTAGATAACAGGTCCTATACTTGTGCTCTGCTTTCCCCCCACACTGCAAAGATATACAGGCTTAAAGGGATAGTTGACCTTTAAGTCAACTTTTAGTGTGTTATAGAATGGCCAATTCTAAGCAACTTTCCAGTTTGTCTTCATAATTTATTTTGTATAGTTTTTAAATGAATTGCCTTCTTCTGACTCTCTCCAGCTTTCAAATGGGGGTCACTGACCCCATTTCAATAACAAATGCTCTTAAAGGCTACAAATATATTCTAAGGCTATGGACACACATGTGGATACCTGCTGCATTTTCCTCCTATTCATATTCCAGAACCATATTCAAATCCATGCATGGTTGCTTGGGTATTGTGGACCAGACTGGTGAAATTGCAACTGGAGAGCTGCTGAATAAAAATCTCAAAACCCACAAATAATAAAAAATGAAAACCAATTGCAAATTGTCTCTGAATATCACTCTCTACATCATACTAAAAGTTAACTCAAAGGTGAACAACCCCTTTAATGATGTTTCTAAAGCCATAAAAGTATAAAATGAGGCTGGTACAGTACATAACCTAAAGGGACAAATGCTAAAACCTTTTTTTTTAGCTTGTATTATATTTAGCAATGTCTAGTTTACAGCAGATTCATAATGGCTTAAGTAACACATCATTATTAGCAGTCTAGACAAACGCTCTTTCAATAATGCACAGTGTGAGTCTGAACCGGCCTTAATTCTAACTTGCTATGTGAAAAATCTTCAGAAATGAAGCTTATGCAAAGTCTAGGGTACTTTGGCACTGGTTTATTGCTGTTCAGCACATCACAATGAGGTGAGGTTTGGAGGGATCAGAAATGCTGTACATACTTTCGAAAAAGTATAATTATGGCAGTTAACCATTGAGCTTAATTATTACAAGAGTCAGGTTTCCATTTACACACTTAAAACTGCATTATAGGTTTCTATAAATATTTACAGTTTCAGCCCAAAGACTTGCATGGTGGTTCAGTTCTTGGTGCTCCTGCCTTTCAGTCCTGAGTTTAATTTCTACCTTGGATCTACAAGTGGTTTGTATGCTTTCCCTTTCTCTGTGTGGGTTTCCTCTGACTGCTCAGATTTCATCCCCCCCCCCAGTAATGTACAGGCATACTTTTACAGAAGTCAGTTTGAGGCATGTACATTTAAACGGGCAGTATAGAACGTTAATTAAAAGGTTTACTTCCCCTTTAACAGTATTTTTAATAGCAAATAAATTGTCATGACTAACAAATTACATTCATTAAACCAAATACTCATTAAAATGTACTATTTCTAAGTCTGATTAAGTATTGGTTGTAATTATGTAGCACTTTTAATTCAGTAATAAAACATTAATTGTCTGTATTGGCAGATTGACTCCATGAAAGATGACAGAGGAAGTCATTGTTATTGCCAAGTGGGATTATACGGCACAACAGGACCAAGAACTTGATATTAGAAAAAATGAACGCCTGTGGCTACTGGACGACTCCAAAACCTGGTGGAGGGTAAGAAACACTGCCAGCAAAACTGGATATGTGCCATCAAACTACGTGGAGAGGAAGAACAGCTTAAAGAAGGGATCTCTTGTTAAAAATTTAAAGGACACTCTGGGTACGTTTCTACATTCTAATGTAAATGAAAACAGAGGTTTTTTGAAAGGGAGGTGTCTACCCAAAATATTTTGCATTGTTAGAGGGTTTTTATAAGGCAGTGTGTCCTGTTTGCATGGCTAGTTGTGTCAGATCTGAAAACGTTATGTATAGTGTGATCATATATGACCATATTTGCTGATTTTAACTCACTGGAAAGAAAAGTCATACTTGAATACAGCCTTTGCTTTTTGTGTAGTTCAATCACCAAAATGTAGAGTTAAACACATATTCTGGCTTCTAAATGATCCTTGTCATTTTCTTTTTTAACAGCCATAACCTCCTCTAAGCAGCTGTCTGAAGACTTGATTATGTCAGTTACTCAGTCTTCAAAGCTGTAAAAAAAAATGCTTCCTTCAAATATTTCAGCATTCAGAAAGTTTAATTTGTAATTAATGGAAGGTTATAATGATTATTGAAGTCAGTGAAAGATCTGTGTGTTAGACCTTTATATACGTGGTCAAGACAGAACTCGCAGGTCATTGCTAAAAAGCTGCAAATTAGCTGTTCAGAACAACATGTTGGTTACAAAATAGTGGTATGTACTGGAAATTTCAGAATAAGCTTGTGAGTAAGTGCAATACGTGAAATGCATAAAGCAATATTTATGTTAGTTTTAAAAAATCTTGTTTGGATGAACAAGAATATCTCACAAGTTGAAAGGCTACTATATTATTATAGTCATTTTGTACTTGTACACTGTGTAATTAGACTAGTGAGAGGCGCATGTATAGAATTATTATCTTCATCTTCACATATTTATCTTCACTGTGTTTTTAGTCGTTTTATGCAGGTATAACTGGCACTGATTTTAGTTTTATCGAATACTCCATGTTTGTAGCATGACAGATGCTCTTATCTGCATCCCTTTTACAATGTCTGTCATGTAGTGATTGTATGTAACCATTACATATATTATACATACATATAATATTGCATCAATATATTTATTGAAATGTTTGCATTTTATACACATGCAGAGAGCAGTAGGGCTGCAGAGTTGTTATATATAACATGATGTGAAATGTCACAGTGAATACAGTTCTTCTAAGTTACCACATCTTGCTTTGAAATGACTTCTTAACCAAATGTTATCAGCCAGTCAAATAACAAATCAACCTGTGGGGGAAAACACTAGCCCTCCCTCTCTTCTCCCCCCAGGCTAACAACCCCCACCCCCCCCGGGAGGTGCCCCATACTCCATACTTACCCCTCGGCACAGATTCTTCCAGGGAAGTTACATGCGTCCATCTTCCGTCTCCTCTGTAAGCTGACTGAGAGATCGGTATTTTTCATGCGCAGTTGGAGCAGTTTGCCGGTTTGCGACAACTACTCATGCGCGGAATTACACGGAAATTGCCGATCTCTCAGTCAGCTTACAGAGGAGCCGGAAGATGGAAGCATGGAACTTCGCTGGAAGAATCTGCGCCGAGGGGTAAGTATGGAGTATGGGGCATTTCCCCATGGGGGGTTGGTTAGCCTGGGGGGGAAGAGGGAGGGCTACCTGGGGGGGTAGGGTTTTTTTCCCCACAGGTTGATTTCTCCTTTAAGTGCTTGAAAAAAGCCTGTCAACTGTCTATTTTCCATAAACCTTTTATGTTAATCTGGAGCAAGTTTTTGCTAGTGGTCCTGTAGTTGTGACATGTTCAAGGGACCTCTTACAGTAATGGTTCATCGTGGTCCACTGTCTACTTTGCCACCATCCATAATGAGGGAAAATAACCAAGGGGAAATGCTGGCTTACAAAACAGGAATTGAATGTGTTCGAGTAAGACACAAATGCAGCAGTTGAATTGTCGTTAAATGAGCTGCAATATGTTAAAGCAGAAGGAAAGGTAATATCACTGGAGGTGCCAGAAGTTAGGAACCCCCCCTTTCCCCACTGATTATATTCACATACCTGGGATGATGTTTTTGTCCCAGGTTCCTAACTTTTGGCAAACCCCAGCGATTTCACCTTTCCTTTCCCTTTAAATCTGGAAGTCCTAAACCCCATAGAATTCTGGTAGAGAAATTAAATTGTCTTATTAATCATAGGGGGTTTGTTGTCTTGTATAAAATTGATTATCATGTCTTAAATGTCTTAAGATCTGAATTTATTTTTATTGCATACATTTTACTTTTCCAGGAATTATTATACCTATTCCATTATTCTAGTAGTTTAAGATAAATTTGTGTAGTTAATAAGAATGCACCGAATCCACTATTTTAGAATTCGGCTGTTTCCTAAATCTTTCACAAAATATTTGGCTGAATACCAATCCAAATCTGCATATGCAAATTAGGTAAACAATGTGTAAAAGAGAGCAGCATGCAGTTAATTTTTCGACTTTCTTGTTGTGTCAAAGAGTCACATGATTTTTAGGATTTTGGTTCGCAAAGCACTTGGACTTGTCAGAATCCTGCTAAAAAAAGATTGAATCCTTAACTGAATCCAGGATTCTGTGCATCCCTAGTAGTTATCTTTATAGAGTTGGGTGTGCTTTGCGGAAATATTTATCCCCAACCTTGACACACGCTTGCAGATTAGTATAACGCCCTGAACAGGACAGAAATCTGAGGCCAAAGGTCTATCATAAAAGGCATGTACTGCAAGTAGAACCATGAAATCATAGCAAAAGCGCCTGCCTTCGATTTGGACAATATGAATTCATTAAAGAATTTGCCTAATCGCATCTCTAACATTAATCCAACTTGGTCTCTGTTAATCCCCTGGTTTAAATAAACATTTATTCTGGTAGCTAAAATTGAAGAGAGTATTTTGGTACTGTAGTTCATATTGTACAGTAGTTGCCACAGTTTGTAGTGTCATAGGCAGATTTGGGAATGGTTCGAAATAGTTTTTACAGAGTTGTAGTTGATAACCAAAATATTTTTATTAGGTATAAACTGAGAGACTCTAGGAGTATCCAAAGGTACAAATAAGTATTATCCTCAAATCCTGCCCAATTTTTCATTCAGCCTGTTCCAACCCTAATCTCTCTATTGTAGTTTTTTAAAGGGGAACTATAACTAATACGAAAATGTAATAGCTTCAGCATATTGAGGTTTTCTAAATATAATCAATTAAAAATTCTGTACCGTTTCTGAAATAATCACTATCCCTCACTCAGCATCTGTTCCTTTTCATTCTCTCTTCTTGCAGGAGTTGTGTGTTATTGACAGTTAGATCCAATATATTTTGTAGGGGGGCTCCTTTTGCCTAGAAGATGTATTAGAGCTCACTCTGTTAAAATCACCAGACATTATGTCTCTCTACATGCAGGATTTGTGCAAAATGCAGTTGTTAGATTTTGTTTGTACTGGAATCAGTTATTTGAGTGAGCTCTAATGTATCTAATAGGAAAGGAAGCCCCCCCCCAAAGAGGTATATTGGATCTAACTGTCAATTAATATCTGACACCCAACTGCTGCATGAAGACAGAATGAAGAGAAACAGATGCTGAGAGAGGGCTAGTGAACATAAACTTGATTATTTCAGAAACAATGCAGAATATTTAATTGATTGATTTTAGAAAGTTTCTTATTTCAGTATGATGATGCTTGTATTAAATTTTGATTTTCATTATAGTTCCCTTTTAAGCAAACTGTGCCCTCTCACTGAACCCCAATAAGTCTGAAATCAGTTGTATTGTGTTTTAACCTAATCACATTAAATGGATTGTTGTTAAGATGCAAAACCAGATCTGTTAAATTAAAACCTATCTATTTTTTGGCAGGTCTTGGCAAAACAAAAAGCAAAAAAACGAGCACTCGAGATGCCTCACCCACACCAAGCACTGATGCGGAATATCCATCTAATGGCAGCAATTCAGATCGAATCTATGATTTAAACATTCCTGCAGTAGTCAAATTTGCCTATTTAGCAGAGAGAGATGATGAGCTGACACTTGTGAAAGGCACACGAGTGATTGTTATGGAAAAGTGCAGTGATGGATGGTGGCGTGGTGCGTACAATGGACAGGTTGGCTGGTTTCCATCGAACTATGTAGTAGAAGAAGCTGATGACGCAACTGCGGATTCCCCAAGTTTTCTAAGCTCAAGGAAAGGAGCTTTTATGACCAATGGCCAAAATACAAAAGTGCTTCACATTGTTCAGACACTGTACCCATTCAGCTCAGTAACTGAAGAAGAGCTGAATTTTGAGAAAGGGGAAACCATGGAAGTAATTGAAAAACCAGAGAATGACCCTGAGTGGTGGAAATGTAAAAACTCTAGTGGGCAAATTGGACTTGTGCCTAAAAACTATGTTGTTATTTTAAGTGATGGGCCTTCCATGAACAGTTCCCATATTACTCAGATAAGCTACACAGGTCCTGCTTGCACTGGCCAGTTTGCCGGTAAAGCATGGTATTATGGTTGTATAACCCGACATCAAGCAGAATGTGCCCTGAATGAAAGAGGAATGGACGGAGACTTTGTTATTAGAGACAGTGAGTCTTCGGTGAGTGGTTTAATATTTTTCTGTGTTTATGTAAAACAGTCCTCAGTTATAGGATGTTATTTACTTTATTTTGTTTGCTTTTTTGTAAAAGTGTTTTGAATCTGGAACCTCCTACTTATTGGCTGCTCTGTCTTTACCGCTGGACCCAAAGAGCAGCCATCGGTTTAATGCTGCCGCTCTGACTACACCGGCCTTTCCAACATCATCCCTGCAGTCTAATTGGTTATTTGATGCCAAAAATTAGAGCCAGCTATTCCCTATTAAGCACTTCCCATACCCCATTTTCTGGCCTGAGCATTAATGTACTTTTTGCTTGAGTACTGTGGCTAGCTCTAGCTCTTTCTTGCTTTTGCCTTTCCTGGGGTTGCTTGTCCTATTCCTGGGGCTATGCAATAAAAAGCACTAAGTTTGCCCAGGTGCAGTAACTTACAGCAACCAATCAACAAATGGCATATACTGGGTTCCTGTTTAAAAGCAAACACCCTATTGGTTGGGATTGGTTACTGCTCCAGGGCAAACTTAGGGGCACATTTATCAAGAATCAAATGTGTGAGTTGTGTGAGGGTTTTCTCTACCTCGGATAAACTTGAATTTCGAATGTTTGCATGTTTATGGAAAAGTCCTAATGTCAAAAACTCACATGAGAAATAATGGGGAAAAAAAACTCAGAGAGATATGTCCTGAAAACTCAAACTCAATATTTTTTTATATTCGAATGTTCGCATTTTTTTCTTATTAACAAACAGACATTCTAAGTTTCGAAAAATATAACTCAAATGTGTGAGTTTGGGTGCAAATAAAATTTGAATCGTGGAATCATTTGATTTTTGTTAAATCTGCCTTAATGTTTTATATATTCATATGGGAGTAAGTGTAAGGGGAACCTATATATGGCATGTTATTCAAATCTCAGCCTCCCTACACAGAATGGCTGCTTGAGACACCATTTGGGCAGACAGGCAAAAAGGATGACTGACTGAACCCTGTGGGGCCTTGTAAGGACAGGCAATGATGGGGGTTGTTGGTCTCCCCTGATTTCATGTGCATCACGGGACATCCCGAGATTTCTCATGTTATGTGCTTTGGGATGGCCAGAAAATACCCCAGATTTTGCTGGGGTAACCTTACTCCTAGAATTATACCTTGTAACTAACTCTAATGCTGACATGTGCCCTGATTGGTGCCCAAAACTGAGCGATTCTTAATAGACACAAATCGTGTATGCAGTTCCCAGGGCCCAAACAAGGGGAAGGCAGAAAATCACATACCAGGGGCACAACAGTGATGGGGCGATTCTCTCTGCCCACCCAGAGTTCTGACCATTCTGCAGTTCCTCATCAACCAAAGTAACTGCAATAAATCCTCAATGAAATCTAAGGGGAGTGTTTAGAAACTCTTGTCAGGAGTAAACCCACCCCTTATATATGGCAGATATTGTAACTTACATATAGGGTTTGCTTTTCATTTTTATGCAAATGCATAAATATATTAATGGGATGTTTTCACTTGAATATACCTTTTGAGGTACAGGTATGGGATCTGTTATATGGAAACCAAACAAGCCAATTTTATCCGGAGCTATTTAACATGCCTGTATGTTTCGGGAAGGTGGGGGAAACCCACACTGGCACATGGAGAACATACAAACTTCTTGCAGATAGTCGAAGCTCAGAACCCCAGCACTTTAAGGTAGTAGTGCTTACCCACTGAGCAACCATGCTTCCTTATGTGTATTTAAATCAACTCTCTGTAGCCCTGCTGTTGCATATACATATTAAACGTTTTATAAATTAGTTTTATATAAACCCCAAAAACTTCAATATACTGTAGGACACCCACGTCAGTGGCTACTTAAAGTTTTGTAGTACCTGTGTACCTGGACAAGACTAGAAGAAGTTGGGAGAGTTGGGAAACTTTTTGGTCACGGTGTGACTGGCCAGGCAACCAGTGGTCGGCTTTATATTTGGCCACATGTCACTTTTATCGGCGATTAGCGGAATGTGGACAGTGAAATATGGTGTCATTTTTTTCCACTTGCTAATGTCAATGTAATGAATATAAGGCTAGGTTTCATAGTATAATTAAAGGTCAACATCCAAGGCAGCTTCAGAAGTGACTAAAATATTTTAGTATAGTATAAAATGGCTTGATCTAAACAATGTTTCAGTAGGTCAGGATGATCTTCACTAAAACGTGCAGCTTCTGTTTGCGTGTAGGAACATGGAGCAGAGGTCAGTCTGAAAATGCCTGCTTTTGTATAGGTTACATTTAGTGCAATGAAATATTCCTCAAAGAGCAGTATCTCTTAATGAGCAATGACCCACAGCGTAGTTTTGGGCAATGTGCATGAAAGAAGCTTTAGGTTATGGTTAAAAAGGCCTCAGTGAGTCTTTCTGAGCTGCAGTCATCTGGCAGGTGTTCAAAGGCTTCAGATAAGGAATGCTGGGAAGTGCAAAGTAGGTACAGTACAGTATGATCTGTATGAAAGAAAAGCTCCCGACAGGGCAAAGTACTGTGAGCCCTTGGTGTGGCCCCCCCGAATCAATGAGCGGAACATTAAGATAGGATTTGCAAGAAGGCATAATGTTTGGTAATGCAATACAGAATGTTCTCGAGCCACTAGCTTGCACTGTATTCAGATACAAAGTGTAAAAGTTGGCAATGTGTTCCATTTTATTCTATTGTGGGAATTACTCATTGCTCATAATGTTTTATGTGGGGATTTTATCTTTTCTACTAGCCGCAAAGAAAATGATACAGAGATATATTTAGTTATTTATTAAAGTTAATATACGGGACATTAACTGATATAATTATGCCACATTGTGCAACAAAACTGCCTATGTTTTGGGCTGTTAATGATTGTTTCCTTGTAATTTTGCAGATTATGAGGGTAATGTAACGAAAAGTCCTACATTTGCATCTAGTAACCAGCCTTATGTTTGCTTACCAGCTGACCAATGAATGCTCAGTGCTGATTGATTGCTATGAATAACTACACAAGTAGCAAATTTGACCATTTATTATTATTACATTACCCCTTGTGTCTGAATTGGCGACACACGTCTTGCAGGGTTTCTGATGCAGGTTAACAGGGTTCATACCAAGTGTACATATTTATTTGTAATAAGGGGTGGACATCTTAGATGAGTTGGGGAGGGACTTCCTGTCTGACACGGATTGCTGCTTGAGACTATTGATTTTGGTATGGTCTGACATGCTATCCGCTGCCAAGCAAAGGTCAAAGACTTCAGCATTTTAATTAAAAAATAATGTTGATTATGTAACTGATATTGTCATAGTGGGTGGGGCGGGACTTCCTGTCTAACGCCGATAGCTTCCTGCAAGCAAAAGTCATCCAGCACCTCTTGTGTAGCAGCTGCTAAAAGGGTGTTTACCAGGTCTACCTACCGATCTTTTATAGACAGTGGATTGTTAAAAAAACCAACTGACATTCATGATTCATATCCGGAGCCATGAATAACTGGAAAGGGCTTTTGTTTAATATAAATGATCTTGAGGCCCCATTAAACCTTTCCCCTCAGCCTGCAATGTATCATATATCATGTATTTCCAGTCTAGCCATTATGATTCCTCCTAGAATCAGTCACTCTCAAATCCATTAGTTAAGTTGCAAAAAGTATGCAAAAAATCATTTTCTTGTCATGCAGGTGCCTACTCTTCCTACCCCATGTTCCCTAGGGGGCGTATGCACCAATTCAGCATCAGCCCTGCCAAGGTTATGTTATATATTGTAGTATATTGTGTGTTTATTCTTATATGTAAGCAGCAAACACTTTGGCTCTAGTTTCTAATACAGGTATAGGATCCCTTATCCGGAAACCTGATACCCAGAAAGCTCCAAATTAGGGAATGGCTGTCTCCCATAGACTCCATTTTATCCAAATAATCCAAATTTTTAAAAATGATTTATTTGTTCTCTGTAATAATAAAACAGTACCTTGTACTTGATCCCAACTAAGATATAATTAATCCTTATTGGAAGCAAAACCAGCCTATTGGGTTTATTTAATGTTTAAATGAATTTCTAATAGACATAAGGCATGAAGACCCAAATTACGTTATGATCCGTTATCCAGAAAACCCCAGGTCCCGAGCAGTCTGGATAACAGGTCCCATACCTGTACTATATTTATCACTCAGGCCAACTGTTTTTATTCCATCTGAAATGTAATACCTTCTTCACCTGGCAACACTTATTTTTTCTGATATTTTAGTTAACTGCATAAATGTACAGTACTGCATGTTCTTATTGTTCCTTGGGACCTTTTTATGCCTTTATTACCCTGTAGGAATCAGACGGAGCTCTTTTCTAATGTTCTTCTCTACTCTTCACAGCCCAGTGACTTTTCCATATCTCTGAAGTCATCAGGAAAAAACAAACACTTTAAAGTCCAGCAGCTAGACAGTGTATACTGCATTGGGCAACGGCGCTTTAAGAACATGGATGAACTGGTGGAACATTATAAAAAAGCCCCCATTTTCACTAGTGAACGTGGAGAAAAGCTGTACCTTGTAAAACCACTACAGTGACCCACCTGGAGACAAAGTAAGCCCCTACAGGGCTTTCCAACTTCAAGCCTTAGTTCTGAGAAATAACTTCCATGGAACAGAGCCATCCTTACGAAAGAAGCAAATGAGCAATCTTAAAATAATGGCTCACCTTATACCACAAACACTCTGCATTGTACTTTTATTTTTCTGTTCTGTGTTTGTCCTTTTTGTTTTGTGTGTCACATTGCGCTCAGGTTAAAAGAAGAAAACCTCACTTAAGTGACCATTGTAAGCACTCACTGTCATGCCTTGGTTTAGAGTATCCTATTCTGCATATGTTTACAGTCTAATGCTGGTTATGTCTAGCAATGAGTAGGGGTCAACTCATTGTAGGGGTCAACTCAACAGTGTTAATGTACTCAAATCCTTTTTTATAATAAAAGAATTCTTTATTGGAAATAGACACAGATTAAATGCACTGAAGCTGCAGCAAATAATTCTTGTAGACATGCTGTATCAGTTGTGGCTGTGAATTCTGTAGCCTGGTTGCTTCACCAAGTTGTATATTCAAAAATGTCATAGATCCTAGACACTCTACACTGTATTGTACTCTGTGTCTGCATTACCTCTTGACCACATTGCAGAGTACACTATGTAAAGGTATGGTAGCAGTGATTCTTAAACTTCTTTGGTACAACTGATTGTAGTATATAGTGTCTTTTTTGATATGTTATTACTGCAAAATAAAAGAAAGTTCATGAATGATTTTGATTCCAGGTTTTGCATAAAATGTTAAATGTGCCATCCACATGTTTCCCCACCCTTGCCCTTCTGCTTGTTAAAATTGATCATTTATGTATTTAATTATGAAAGTACTATGGATGTATGTGGAGCTGATTGTCTATGATAATACAAAATTTTAAAAAATGTTCTTTTTTTTTTTTGAGGCTATGGAAATGATATTGTAGGTATATGTGATACAATTATTGAGTTGTGCGATTGGTGATTTTAAAATAGTTACTTTTCAGGTTTGTAAAATTGTGAATAACGCATCAATTTTATGTTTCTCTTCTTAGAACTGATCAGATCTACTAGTAGGAAGCACTCTCAACACTTTCTTGGGCATTTTTGAGCCATAGCCTGCTTGCACATGCAGACACATAGGGGTATAATTATCAAAGTGTTAACATTTCATTAAGGCTGAAGGTGGAGGAAAAATATCCCAGAAAAGTCCTCAACACCACTAGGATATGTCCAGTCAATTGTGTAGGATTGTTGACTCCCACTGGCATGTTGGGCAAAAACTGACCTTCAAGAAATGGCAGAGGCAGATTTACGTTCATAATTTCCTTATGTTTTTTTTGTGCTGGTTAAAGGAGAACTAAAGGTTTACAAAGAAGTTGGCAGCAATGCTGTTCCAGACCATTATCAGTGCAGAGTTGTGGCTCCAGAGATGCCCCAGTAGCTCCCCATCTTCTTTTCTGCCGATTCACTGCACATGCTCTGTGCTGCTGTCACTTACCTGAATGTAAGGACCAACAATATACTATAATAATATTAGGGATGCACCGAATCCAGGATTCGGTTCAGGATTCAGCCTTTTTCAGCAGGATGCGGCCGAATCCTTCTGCCAGGCCGAACCGAATCCTAATTTGCATATGCAAATTAGGGCTGGGGAGGGAAATCATATGACTTTTTGTCACAGAACAAGGAAGTACAATTTTTCTCCCCGTCCCACCCCTGATTTGCATATGCAAATTAGGATTCGGTTCGGTATTCAGGAGAATCTTTCACAAAGGATTTGGGGGTTAGGCCGATCAAAAATAGTGGTTTCGGTGCATCCCTAAATAATATAATGAATAATTCACAATACAAGGCTGATTAGTCATTAATTTAGACTATCATAACACTGCAGCTTTGAAACCAATGTAATTAACACTAGAATGTAATCAGCCCTGTAGCATCAGCCTCTATGACATGAACCTCATTTTGTGCTTCAGGATTTGCAGCTGCCCCTAAAAAAATGCTTCTCAAGAGCTGTTCAGAGCACACTGAGCATGTACATGCCACTGAAATGCCTAACATAATCCAAGACGGTGAGCTTCAATGCACAAAGGATTGAATCAATACTGTTTTTAAACTTGAGGTTGGTGTTCTACTGTACGTTCAGTAGATAGAATACTGCATTTCTACAACTATTTGTTTTTTGGGTTTAGTTTTCCTTTTAACAATTGGATCAATGTCATTTGACCTTGTCTCTAGGCTGTAAACTCTCGCACAATAACATCTTTTAGGGTGCGGGTATTAGGATTGCTGGCCTTTTCGCTGCTGTAACAGAATCTTGTCGGTAGAACTGTTACAAGCTAACCAGAGAATCCTAAACCTCTGTCAGTGGCCCCAAGGTAAGCTCTGGCCTTGATCTATTTATGTCATGTTCAAGTACTGTACGTCTTACCATCTTAATTTCCAATCTGATTTGGAGAATACATGCTTAGTCATAAAAGAGCAATCTTTTTCCATGCTGAATGGGGCCCTATTTAACAAGGTCTTCTCTACACCCTATAGGTACCTTGCTTGAAAAAGTGGATCTTCATCTTGCTTCTTACAGCCCCAACATAATGGCAGCATCTGCCAAAAACCCTGTGAGAAACCGCACTGGCACGGGGGAGCAAGTTGTGTGTGGCCAGGACTATCTTCAGTGGGTGGCACAACTCACCAGCCTGTCTGCTCCTAGTCAGAGAAGAGAATAATGTTGAAGGACTAGCTGAGATCCAGCTGTTTTTGGCATATCAGGCTAGTTATCTTGTAGGGTGT
The DNA here is from genome assembly GCA_038501925.1 of Xenopus petersii. Taxonomy (NCBI): domain Eukaryota; kingdom Metazoa; phylum Chordata; class Amphibia; order Anura; family Pipidae; genus Xenopus; species Xenopus petersii. The sequence goes on along the minus strand of CM076675.1, from coordinate 102,927,009 downwards.
CCTATTGCTCATTGCACAAATTCTCTGCAGAACAATTTTGAGCTACTTTTGCTTATAAATTTGGAGTACACAACATAGAGTAAGCAATGTATAATATATTCAGTACATCAGTACAGCAAAGATCTGCTCTACAGTTGTACGTAGTTGGGGATTAAGCACCACACTTGTGCCTGTATGTAACTAAAACCATGCTTATAGCATGCAGTAAAATACAACCAGGCAACAAGATTATCCTAAACATTCCAATGGCATTGATGTCAGGAATCTAGCAAACCTGTAAAAGTGGCGTTGATCGCAATATAACCCCTTTCTAGTAAATATCTTTATAGTTTTCTTCACAGGAAAGAAAATATACTGACAACTACAGTAAAAGAGCACTATTTACCTTTATAGGGGCTTAACAAAATTTTGCTTGAAAATCCCATACTTTTGATCATTTTCATCTTGATCTAAACATTGCGTATTTCATCCTCTATAGATTTAGCCACACAAAAAAGAAGTAGATTAATTGACACCACTTCTTAAGAACAGTATGTATGATGGTGCCCATACAAGCTTTGCTAAGCTTTCCTAGACCAATTGGCAACGTTTGGTATCAAACTAGGACTTTTTGGATTAGACTTAGAATTGAGTCACTGAGAACCATACAACATATACTGTTATCCAAGTTGTGTGCCCTGGGGTTTGGCTACTCTTTGTGGCTGATAAATCTGTGTAGTTTGATCCATAGATGCCCCCATAGTCAGACATCAATATCATCCCAATCTGCATCGCCTTTTGATTGGGCAAAGGGAGATGTCGGCTGGTCATTCATTTATCCCCTAATGGGCAGATCAAGGCAAGAAGATTTTCTGATGAACAGCTCTTGAAAAGCATATTAGATGAAATATGATCACAACAATACAACAGCTGTGAGTATAAATGTTTACAAAGCAGATGAAGAACCTACTGTCCACGTAATGTAAAGTTTTCCTCTTGTGTATTTTCTGTTCTCTATTTTCCAAATATAAATGTGTTGAGATGGTTCAAATGGACTTAAGCACAAAAAACATTAGTCTGGCACTCTGACTTCTCTTCAATATTTTTATATTTTTTTTTAGATATTTTTTTTTAAACTGGTGTATCCACTTTGCTTGCCAGCATTTCCTATTATAAGAATTAGCCATTGGGCTTATATTTCGATCTTGAAATGTATTGATGGGGGCACTTTTGTGGCCAGCTGGGACCTGCTGTGTATGTAACAGAGATTAAGTGCAGGGGGGGAACTTTATAATAAAAATAGAGTGAGATGATGCCAAGCGCAGCATGATTATATAACTGTGCCAGACAAATGCTGCCATTACTATTATTTTACATGCAGTTGGCACTGGTACAATGAATACTCTGTTCATCAGACACTTTTTTTGTTAATTTCTATAATAAGCAAACTAAAGACAACTGAGGTCAAAGTAACGCGATATGTCATGGATACATGTCGAAACACACAAAATACCTTAATTTCAAAATATTTTGATTGTAAGCTCTAATGAGCAGGGCCCTCCTCAAAAGTGTGAGAATAAACATGGGAGCAAAGCTAGTGCCAATGTTACATCATAAAAAAAGTACATCTCAAAAAGTCAAGTGACATATTCCGATATTGCAGACAAGTTTCCCAGAATAAAAAAAAAAAAAAAAAGCAATCCAACCCCTTCTTAAAGATATCTAAGTAATATCTAAGTCCTGTACAACCGATTCAGGGAGAGAATTCCACATCTTCACAGCTCTCACTTTAAAAAGCCCCTTCTGAATATTTAGGCGGAAACCTCTTCTAATTGGAATGGGTGACCTTGTGTTAGCTGGAAAGACCTACTGGTAAATAAAACAGATTATTATATGATCCCCTTATATATTTATACATATAAATTGTGCACTATGGGGCCACATTATTATTAATTTCATGACAGAGGCTGTGGGCCGGTGTAAATTTAAAAACGGGCAGCAATTGGTCCACGGGCCGGACTTTGGACATGCCTGCACTACATGTTTCCTACTTCATAGGTCCATCCTCTGGTGCAGAGAAGAAGGACCCATTAGTTATGAAACATGTATTGCTATGCATCTTTAAATAAACAACATTATTTACAATAATTTAAATGTGTAGTGGACCTGGCAAACCCCACAACTGTTGGATGGAGCACACATTTTCACTCAAGTAGCATCTAATAACATATGAATGAACTCTTGCATGTACCTCATCACATTCATGACTTATATTCAAGGCAACAAGAAAGGTGTTTTGAAGGCATTATGCACAGTATATTTTTTCAATGAATTAAACCTTCTTGAAAGATACTATATCTGATTTTATTGTAGTTGCTGCCTTTGCATCAAGGTTAATTGTGTTAACATCAGAAAGTATTAGAAAGAAAATGGCCCCAAGAGTAAAAGCTTTCTTGTCTGCAAACATTCCATGACAGACTGTTTGCTGATAGTCTTTCAATTTGATCATTAGGGAAGGCATGTCTTCATTAGAACTAAACTAATGATGCTGAATAAATGAAATCTTGACCATAATCCCATCTCTTCCAGACAAACATATTTCAAGTCTCCTGTCAAGTAGTGTGAACGACAAACCATGATGTAAAATTGATTTCCCTTGCTGCGGAGATGACGCTTTCCAACTGAAATTTAAACACTGATTTAAGGTGAATTAGATATATTTCTAATGTCATTACCAGCCATGTAATGAGGAAATAAATTCCATAAGATATGGAAATTAGTCTTGTAATTACACTCTTCTCAGTTACAGTTTGATATATTTTTAGAGAATGCAGCCATGAATTTTAATGACTGCAAATTATATGGATTAATTAGGAGAGCACTTGTGCCATTATTTTACACAACGTAACTTTAGTTGAAAGTGCAACACTTTTACTTTATTAAAGAGCCTCTCTTGGATTATAAATATATTATTACAATTATTATAAATATATTATTACAACAAATCAGTGTTGTATAGAATAAAATATACATCTGCCGCTAGATAATTTGTAGTTTATCTAGGAGCAAGTTTTCAAAAATGAGTACTGTTCAAACGTTTTCTACACTTTCAGGAAAGTGTTTTCCTGTGTTCCATTGATATTGTGCATTTTAGGGTCAGTTCACACGAGGAGATTCGGGGAGTTTTTGTCACCTGGCGACTAATCACCTCTTCTTCTGGGCGACAATCTCCCCGAACTGCCTCCGCGTGTCTTCCCATTAGGGATGCACAGAATCTAGGATTCGGTTCGGGATTCGGCCAGGATTCGGCCTTTTTCAGCAGGATTCGGATTCGGCCGAATCCTACCCGGCCGAACCAAATCCTAATTTGCATATGCAAATTAGGAGCGGGGAGGGAAATTGCGTGACTTTTTGTCAGAGAACAAGGAAGTAAAAAATGTTTTCCCCTTCCCGCCCCTAATTTGCATATGCAAATTAGGGTTCGGTTCGGTATTCGGCCGAATCTTTCACGAAGGATTCGGGGGTTCGGCCAAATCCAAAAAAGTGGACTCGGTGCATCCCTACTTCCCATTGGCTATAATGAAAAGTCACCTGCGCTAAAGCACACACGTCGCTTCGTTTTCCGAAGTCGCCCAAAGTTGAGGAAACTTTGGGCGACTTCGGAAAAAGCAGTGCCACATGTGCTTTAGCGCAGGCGACTTTTCATTATAGCAGCTGGGAAGACATGCGGAGGCAGTTCGGGGAGATTGTTGCCCAGAAGAAGAAGAGATTAGTTTTCCCTAATTTTACATTGTTGTTTTGTGGCCCCGTCTATACAGTATATTAAGCATAATACATTTCCCTGGATTTTACATCTTTTTTTTTCTGGTTCCCTGAAAAATGTAAAATGGTTCTACCCTTTTATTTTAGGCAAAAGGCAAGTGATGTCAGCAGTATGTGCAAATGCTGTCTGATTGGTCCATAAATGCATGTATTGTTCTTATGCACAACTGAACATACATGACATAACAAATGCGTCAGCAGGAAAGTTCACATGATTTACTGCAGGTAAGAAAAGGAGCAAGCAGAATGGGAAGCAGTCCAGGGCAGCAGGCACTTAGAACAGGGAGAACAGAACGTGATTATAGGCTTGTAGCTAAACATTTGCAAAATCATTTCCTGAAAATAGTTGCTCACATTTTATAGCTACTGAACAAATAGAAAAGCATCAGCTGGGCAAGCAAGGAATGGGCTCTGTGTTCCACCACATTAGCTACAGAAGTATCTTTTATTCCTGGTCACTTGTTGTGGACTTTCAGTGAAGATGTTGTTTGGTATTGTATTCATCAGGTTCAAACATATCTCTGTTTATTGTTACACTGCCCTTAAAATGTCTACATGGATGGCTGCCATGTATGAATGTGATGAACTGTGAACCATTTTGTAGATTTTTTTCTGTGATTTGTGGTCATGGTCAGCAAACTCCGCACATATCACAGTAACTTGTAACACAGAACATCATACTCCAGTGGGATGTGCCAGTATGGCTCTGATGTGCTCCCCATTCATTACTATACTGTATGAAGTAACGTATCGTAAGGGACTCGACTTTAGGGACAAGATGCCTAGTTTATTAATTTAGTATCCCTTTCCATTAACAAGCCTTTGGATTCATTAGATCTTTTTATTAAATTGCCCTTTTCATAAAATTACATTTCATGTAAACAGATCATGAAACTGGAATACTTCTACCTAGAGTCTAAGGTGGTGCAATGGTTGGAATTATTGCCTTTTAGTGCTGGGGTCTTAAATGAGAACTAAAGCTTAACTAAGGAAGTAGGGCAAAAATGTTGTGCATTATGTTTTGGGCATCTATACCAGCCTTAATTCCCCCTGGGGTGGCATCTTTATATAATTAGCCATTCAATTCTGTATTAAATCGTTTGAAGCAGAATTAAGAAGTAGGCTAGAAATGTTGTACATTATGTTTTGGGCTTGTGTACCAGCCCAAGGCAATCACAGCCCTTTAGCAGTAAAGATCAGTGCCTCCCAAACTGACCCAGTAGCTCCCCATCTTCTTTTCTGCTGATTCACTGCACATGCTTTCTGCTGCTGTCACTTACTGAGCTTAGGGACCCACTCACAATATATTGAATATATTAATATTAAATCATCTTTTTTCCCTTTAGTCATTCACAGAGCTTTCTCTGGGGTCTTACTGTGAGTTTAGTTCTCCTTTCAGCACTACAAGAGTTTAAATACACTCTGATGTGGTTCATCCTATAACTTTCTCAGCCTGGGTGGATAATTCTGCTGCTCAGCTGCTGTCTGGTCTTTTAGAGCAATGATGCATCTATGCCCGTACAGGGCGCTGTGGATTTAGAGTATTATATCAGGAAGAATCTGGAGTTGTAATTGGAAAGTACTGAACAGAAGGGAAAGAGAATGAGCTACTGTAGGAGGGTATAACCTTGCACTTATCAACATTCAGCATTATTTCCCACTTTGCAGCCCAGTTTAAAAATTTAGTCAAATATCTCTGCAAAGTAGCAGCTTCCTGCATGGAATGGATAGTTTGCACAATGTAGTATAATTAATAAAGACAGAGACAGTACTTTCAATACCCAACTCAAGGTCGTTAATAAATACATTTAAAAGCACAGGGCCAAGGACAGACCCCTGTGTTCCTCCAATCCCTTGGATGTCGCTCCCCATGACCTCAAAACAGATGCTAGTTTTTTTATTTCCAGGCTTGTAGGCAAGTTTTGGTTGCATAAAAACCAGGTGTACTACCAAAATGGGCCTCCTGTAGGCTGCCAGTCCATAGAGGGGCTACCAAATGGCCAATCACAGCCCTATTCATGGTTGGGGACCCCTGGTCTAATCTATCTTTTAGACATTTCTCTGCAGGAAAAAAATCTGATTTTCACAATTTTTCGGCTTTTTTTATCAGTTTTTCGCGATTTTTTGGACTTTTCACCCGAAATTTAAGATTTTTGCCCAAAAACTTCGGGGTATTGTATGAAACCCAGCGAGCATCAAAAAATCTTTGGGACTTCTTCCATTGACTTATATGCAACATTGACAGGTAGGACATGCCGGATTTTCAGATTCAGATTTTTCCATCCTTGGGGTTTAATAAATCCAGAAAAATTTGTGATTTTTTAAAAGTCCGATTTTATAAAAAAAAATAACGAATTTTTCGTGATATTTGCATTCGGAGTTTAGTAAATGACCTCCATAGTGTTCACCAATCTCATGGCACCATGCCAAACTTTAAGGAATTGCATAAAATTAAGTAAAATCGTAAGTAAAAAGGTTCTCAGAGTTAAGCTCATTAAGTACCATTGTATGAAGGGAACTGCAAGGATACGAACCAGGCAAATGCAGTACCACTAAGGAGAATGTTACAGAACAGATTTGGTTATGCCAAACATTAGGACAGGCTGGGAGCAGACATATCTAATAAACCACAACAGATCAATCAGGACAATGCATTGTGTTATCATTTAAACACTGATCAGAACTTAAGGCTTTATTCGATGAGCTGTGAAGTGAGCACAGAACAGTTACCCCTTTATGGTTGATTTCAATTCCTACACAAATCAAGTGGCAAACAGTAATAACAACTGAGATACTCAGGGGCCTATGAAGTCTCAAATTTTTCTGGTTGAGTTTTAAAGGGGAAAAATATAAGAATTTTCAGAGGGAAAAAAAATCAATCTGAAAATACTCCAGCTAAATCTGTTAAAGTCAATTGCAGATCGTAAATGGGCTTTAACAATTGGAAGATGTTTTTGCCTTCATGGTTCTCGAAGATTTCAGGCTGTTTGATGCTGGTTTTCATACGCTAATCCAATAAATTTGAGTTTTTCAGGGGACAATTCAATAAAGTCAAGTTTCCCGGGCAACAATTTGAAAGAGTCACATAATTCAAATTCTCGCACAAATTTATTGAGACTTTTCCCGCATGGACTTTTTTTTAATCCAAATTGTTAGTAAATTAAGCCAGATCATGGTTGGGAGTTAAAGGAATTGTTCAGTGTAAAAATAAAAACTGGGTAAATAGATAGGCTGTGCAAAATAAAAAATGTTTCTAATATAGTTAGTTAGCCAAAAATGTAATATATAAAGGCTGGAGTGACTGGATGTCTAATATAACAGAACATCACACAACTTCCTGCTTTTCAGCTCTCTTGGTTTCCACTGGTTACCAGGCAGTAACCAATCAGCGACTTGAGGGGAGGCCACATGGGTCATAACTGTTGCCTTTGAATCTGAGCTGAATGCTAAGGATCAATTGCAAACTCATAGAACAGTTATGTCCCATGTGCCCCCTTCAAGTTGCTGACTAACTCAGAGTTATAGAGCTGAAAAGCAGGGAGTTGTGTTCTGTTCTATTAGGCATCCGTTTACTCCAGCCATTATACATTACATTTTTGCCTAACTAACTATATTAGAAACATTTTTTATTTTGCACAGCCTATCTGTTTACCCAGTTTTTATTTTTACACTGAACTGTTCCTTTAATTTGAATTTGTTTTAATAAAACAAAATTAGAAAAATACAACTTTTAGTAAATATGCCCCTTACTATAACAAGAATCCCTCTAATGGCTGAAGGTAAAACTCACCACAGGGAAAAAGAAGCAGGAACAGGGTTTAAGAATCAGGAACAAATAGCCAGGACAAGACAGGAACAGGGTTAGATTTTAGGAACCAAGGTAAACTAAACGGGGAGGCCTATTTATCAAAATTTGGATTTATGAAATTTAAAGATCTACTTCGATTAAACGCACAATTTAAAAAAAAACACAAATGTTACCTAAACTAAAATGAATACAATTGTGAAAAAGAAAAACTTGAAAACCTCGGATTTGTGTTTTACTCATTTTTAGTGATTTTACAAGCTTAAAAGATGGACTTTTCAAGCCATTATTCACATTCATGATTTTTAGTGCAAACATTTTTAAAATCATGGGAAAAAGAACATTGATAAATAACCCCTTAGTTAAACAATTTTGGCTTATTACTCAAACATTCAAAGCATTCTCTCCATATGGTGCACACTTGGTCTTGTGGGGGTCTGGGTCCACTGGGTTCAGTCCAGCAAATATTTGTCCCTTGCATTCTTACCAGCGCATACCCATTTTAAAGCAATAAGATAACATAAATGCAGTCATTATTTAGAACTGGCAGTGATCCACAGTGCAATATTTGTCTGATTGGGCCTCTGTGTACCTGAAATGCCAGAGCCTATTTTAATTCTAAGTCTGGGGACGGTCAATAGCACAGAAGAGAAGACTGTTGCTGGCTGTGTGGGGCCCATCAGGTTTTTTTCCCAGTGTCCTGTCAGTGCAGTCTGACTCATCTTGTGTCTTGTCTCCATACACTACTAGCTCTACCCTTCTAAAGCTTTCTGTGTTTCATCATCATCATTTATTTATATAGCGCTGTCAAGATACGCAGTGCTTTACTGCAGTTATAGCAAACAGGGAATAAATGGTGGATTACAGACAAGGATTACAGAATACAATAGGGTTTACAAACTAAAAGGTTAGGGTACAATTGAGACATTAGGATTGTATAAACAATTTGTCATTTTTGATACAGCAATGATTAATTAAGGTACATCGAATAGGCCTCTTTAAACAGATGGGTCTTTAAGGAGCGCTTGAAAGTTTGGAAGGAAGGAGAAAGTCTGACAGCTTGTGGCAGAGCGTTCCAGAGAAAAGCAGAAGCCCAAGCGAAGTCTTGTAGACGAGAATGGGCAGAAGCGACCAGAGGAGAAGTGAGGCGAAGATCAGAAGCAGAGCGTAGGTTTCGTGAAGGAGTGTATTTGGAGATTAGAGATGAAATATAGGGAGCAGTTTCATTATTAAGGGCCTTGAATGTGAGTGTAAGTAATTTGAATTTGATTCTAGAAGAGATTGGGAGCCAGTGAAGGGACATACATATGGGAGCAGCTGATGTTGAGCGGCGAGCTAGATGAATGAGTCTAGCGGCCGCGTTTAGAATAGATTGGAGTTGTGAAAGGTGACTTGTTGGAATACCTGTGAGGAGTAAGTTGCAGTAATCAAGGCGGGAGATGATGAGAGACTGAATCAGTGTTTTAGTTGATTCTGAACTGAGATAGGGTCGTATTCGCGCAATGTTGCGCAGTTGAATACGGCAAGATTTTGCTTGTGTTTGTGTTTGAATGTGTGGTGAAAAAGACAGATGAGAGTCTAAGATGACTCCTAGGCAGCGTGCCTGTGTGGTGGAATGAAAGGTAGTGTTGTTTACGGTGAGTGATATCTGAGGGACAGGGGAAGATCTTGGAGGAAATATGATGAGTTCTGTTTTAGAAAGGTTCAGTTTCAGGTGGCGCTGTGACATCCAGGAGGAGACAGCAGAGAGACAGTCTGTGACTTGGGAAAGGACAGAATTAGAAAGATCAGGAGTAGACAAGTAGAGTTGGGTGTCGTCAGCATAAAGGTGATACTGAAGTCCAAATGACTGAATGAGTTTTCCTAGTGAAGTTGTATAGAGCGAGAACAGCAGGGGGCCAAGAACAGAGCCTTGAGGAACTCCAACAGAGAGTGGGAAAGTAGTAGAAGTAGAGTTAGAGAAGGAAACTTTAAAGGAACGGTCAGACAGATAAGATGTAAACCATGAAAGAGCAGTGTCCCGAATGCCAGATGAGTGTAGAATGTCAAGGAGGAGTGTGTGGTCAACTGTATCAAAGGCTGCAGAGAGATCTAGAAGGATTAGAATGGAATAATGACCTTTAGACTTTGCCAATAGAAGATCATTGGTTACTTTGGTGAATGCAGTTTCAGTCGAGTGTGATGGGTGGAAGCCAGATTGCAAGGGGTCGAGGAGGGAGTTGTGAGTGAGATGCAGGGAGTTGTGAGTGACAAGCCTTTCTAGTAATTTGGATGCGAATGGAAGAAGGGAGACTGGTCGATAGTTAGTGGGAGAGCTGGGATCAAGGGAAGGTTTTTTGAGGATAGGAGTGATTAGTGCTTGTTTGTATAATGATGGAAAGGTACCAGTAGAGAGTGAAAGATTGAATAAGTGGGTAAGTGCAGGAGAGAGTGTATCAGAGATTGGGTGGAGAAGGCGAGAGGGTATGGGGTCAAGGGAGCAGGTGGTGGGTTTTGAGCTGGCTAGAAGTTTGCTAACTTCATCTAGAGTTGCAGGGGTGAAGGAGTGCAAAGTAGATGTGAGATTGTTGTCGGACGGTATGCTCAGCCTAATGAGATCGATTTTTTCATTAAAGAAATGAGCAAGGTCTTGGGCGGTAACATTAATAGGTGGAGGAGGTGGAGGGGGGCATAGGAGTGAGTTAAATGTGGCAAACAGCTGCTGTGGTTTGGAGGACATAGTAGATATTAGATAAGAGAAGTATTGTTCTTTGGCTAATGATAGAGCTCAGTTATAGCAGGAGAGCATGAATTTGAAGTGGATGAAGTCAGGATCAGTTCGTGACTTTCTCCACCGTCGCTCAGCTGATCTACTACATCTTCTGAGGTAGCGTGTTACACTAGTGTGCCAGGGTTGGGGTTTAGCTGGCCGGCTGTGACGGGTGGTAGAAGGTGCAAGGGAGTCAAGTGCTGTTGAAAGGGCATCGTTGTAGAGAGAAGCTGCCATGTTGGGACAGGAGAGAGTATTAATATGAGATATGGATTGTGCTGATACTGTTGATAATTGTTGTGGTTCAAAGGCATTAAGGTTTCTGTACGTGTGGGTAGAGAGAGATGGTTGTGAAGGTGCAGGTGAAAGCAGTATCTGAAAGGAGAGTAGATGATGGTCAGACAGAGGGTAGGGAGAGTTAATTAAGTTGTATGGGCAGCATGAGTGGCAGAATATAAGGTCAAGAGCATGACCCTCGATGTGGGTAGGTGAGTCGGTCCACTGAGAGAGACCAAAAGAAGCTGTTAGAGAGAGAAGTTTAGAGGTGGCAGCAGAAGCAGAGTTGTCAGTGGGGATGTTGAAGTCCCCTAAAATGAGAGCAGGTGTCTCACTGGAGAGAAAGTATGGAAGCCAGGCAGCAAAGTGATCCAAGAAGGTGGAGTAGGGACCTGGGGGGCGATATATGACAGCAACACGCAGAGAGATTGGAGAAAACAAACGTATGCTGTGGATTTCAAAAGAAGTGAAGGAGAGACCCCTTCTCTCTCTCTAGTGGTCAAATACTAAAATTAACATCTATCTAAACTAACTCTTACAAACATAATTAATACCCCAACATAATGTTTTTGAAACTCATTTCATCCCCTTACAAGCTGCTTACAATAGTCACAGATCATATATTCTATCTTGATGATTACATGGGAGGCTAAACCTTCCCAACCAAACACTTGTGAATTTCCTACAACAAACAGGGCAGAGGTATTATGCAAGGAATTCACTGTATTTACCCTACCCTAAGGATGTTATACTGTACATACAAATGTATCCTACAATGTACTCTGGGGTTATTATACATTACACTGGGACTTTAATTATCCTGCCATATATTGTTGTACCACAGTTGTATTCTCGTGTCCATGTTGTGTCACCCTACAGGTTCACCTGCTGCCATAAGAGGTAAAGGTACGTTGGCTATAATAATGTACTGCATGCACATCAGTGTAGTATAGAAAACAATCTATTAGCTGTGTTACACAGGACATTTTGTAATTTAGTACGAGTACGAGTACGAGTGGAGTAGTTAACCTACAAGATTAGTGGAAAAGTATAAAGTTCCTAGTGGAAATGTACTTTAAAAGTTCCATTTACCAGGAAAAATGACTTACAGTGCATATTAAATGGAAGTTTCCATTTGAATCAAAACAGCTGCATAATTCACTTGGAGAACCTTATGCCTATGGAGCCCTGGGCATTTTGCACATCCAGTGGAACACAGCCCTGCCCATTCAAAACACTGCCTCCCTGTCACCACTTGTCATTAAATAAATAAATTACAGTATACCTCAAAAGTAAAATGGACCATACGCTCCAAGAATGATTTTAGAGTAGCTGGGTTTATGTTCAGTGCTGCTGAACCAATAACTAGTCAACCCTACAACGTGGCTGATGTTGCTACATTGACTGTAGCATGTCAACCTTTGAGTCAACCATTTTTCTGAGAACTGCACTTAAAGGGGTGGTTCACCTTTAAGGTAACTTTTATTATGTTATAATTATAACTGCCAATTCCAGTGCAGTTTCAATTGGTTTTCATTGTTTATTTTTTTATAGTTATTTGCCTTTTTCTTCTGGCTCTTTGCAGCTCTCAAATGGGCGTTGCTGACTCCCTTCTAAAAAACAAATGCTCTGTAAGGCTACAAATGTATTGTTATTGTTACTTTTTTATTACTTATCCTTCTATTCAGGCCTCTCCTATTCATATTCCAGTCTCTTATTCAAATCAATGCATGGTTGCTAGGGTAATTTGGACCCTAGTTACCAGATTGGTTAAGATGCAAATTGAAGAGCTGCTGAATAAAAAGCTAAATAACTCAAAAACCTTCAATAATAAAAAATGAAAACCAATTACAAATTGTCTCAGAATATCATTCTCTACACATTATATTAAAAGTTATCTCAAAGGTGAACAACCCATTTAACTCTACAATAAACTATAAAGTACAACTTAATACACCCATTTAAAGCACATACATGCAGATTTTGGGAAGAGTGTGCGTGATACATAATACATTCAGCAAATTTTTAATTGCAGTTCGCAATTTGTCCACATGATGGAACCCTTAACTTAAATGTGATGCTGAAGCTTACTACAATGCATATGCTTTTTTGAAGTTTATTCCAACAATGTGTTTATTCCAGGCCCAGACTGACAATCTGTCAGTTCTGGCAAATGCCAGAGGGGCTGCTATAAGGTGCCATAGAAAGTCACTATTTAGAGGGCTGGTGGGGCTGTTTGGGCCTCTGCGTGGGCTGACTGGGTCTCTATGCATTCGAAATGCCAGGGCCTATTTTGACTCTCAGTCCAGACCTGGTTTATCCCATTTTAAAGCAATAAGATAACATTAATGCAGTCATTATTTAGAATTGGCAGTGATACACTGCAATATTAATAGCTACAGTAAGTATCTCTACCCAAACAGGAATCATGGAGTATTCTAGCTAATAGATGTTTCCCTTTTGTGCAGGCAAATCTCACAATTGCTGCTTGTATAGAGCAGAACTCTTATGCACTTTGTTTTTATTGTCCATCCCTTCCCTGTTAAAACAAAATAAAAAGATACTTTAAAAAAAAGAGTTAAAATATACATTGTAGTCTGCTTTGATTTCTTAATCACACAACATTTACAGTGGCATTTTAATAGTACAAGGTTGTCCTAGTACATATCAGGAGGATTCACCTGGGGTTTGAAGATGGGGGATATGTGGTTCATGCTCTGGGTGTGCTTCCAGCCAGGGGGACCATATTTTGCCAAATTTATTGGGGTGTCCTCTGCCTTCATATGTCAATTTTATATTAACCAGACTCTTGTTTATTAGAGATAGACATTGTTGCATTGTGGGGGGTTGAAATGACATCCATTAACACTGATTTCTTAGCATAAAACAAAATAGTTTTGACAGAGATTCTGATTCTAACTAGAGGGAGCAAACCCTCAGGCACACTTCTGGTGTACATGCCCTAGGAAATGCCAGAGAGCACTCCCAAACCATGTGGTAGAAGGTAGCATCGGGTTGTTGGCATTTGGGGCATCTAGCTTCAGGAGGGCTAGCAAATTTTTTAAGTTTGACTGGAGTAACATATAACTGATGGGTGAATTTGAACTGGATGAGCCGGTCCCTGGTCAAGATCAGGAAACTGTAGAGGCCCTCGGTGGTCTCATCCCAGTCATTTGGGTCTAGTGATGGAATTTCCGCCTGCCATTTTTGTTTGCCTCTGTCAAATGGGGCTGGGTGGCAGACTATTAGTGATCTATATAGCCTAGAAACCAATTTACCCTTGTTACCATCCCATAGGGATTCCTCAAACCTGGGAGAGTTATATGTAATTTGAAGGGAGGAAAATTGCGTTCGGAAAGGTCTCCCTGAGCTGGAGGTATCTAAACCACTGGATACTTTGATTGTTGTTTAAGTTGATCCATGGTAGGAAATTTAGAGTCAATCGGAAGATCACAGAGGAATCTAATCTGCATTTGGGCCAGAGTAAAATCCTGCAATCCCTGAAGCTGGGGAAGATAAGCATTCTTCCAAAGAGGTAAGTGGAGGGATTTGAGGGGTGCAGATGTTTTGCATGTCAGTCTCCAGTAGTCTCTAAGTTTTCTGTAGGGGACATTGCAGAGCGCCTCAAGTGAGCCCAGCAGTGTGCCCAACAGTAAGCTGTTGGAGTTGTCCTTTTCAGGGTGGAACCAGGAGTGAATATGGTATAGTTGTCCTGCTATATAGTATAGGAATGGATGGGAAAGTCCTAGTCCCCCCCTGTCAATGGGAGCTGTGGATGGCTTATTGGCCCAAAGGAAGGGGATAAGTATAGAGGGCAAAATCTGGACTGTTGAGTTCAGCAGCACATATAGAATTTTTGTCAGATATATCATTTGTATATATTGACCAGTCCCAAATTGTTATCGGCAGTTTGGCCCATGTTAGCAAGGCTTGCTTAAGGCGCACTAGGATTCGCTGTATAGAAGGTAGTGTCTTTGGCAACATTGATGCCCAGGTATTTAAATTGTGAGACACATTTCAAGCCTTTGATTGTGTCAGCCTGGGTTGGGGAGGTGTCTAATGGCATGATCACTGATTTTTCTATGTTAACAGCTAGTAAGGAGAAGTCCCAAAATTCCTCTAATACCTGTAGGGTATTTTCCAGAGGGTGGTTGGGGTCAGCTAGGAACAGCATTAGGTCATCCGCGTAGAGTGCTAGTTTAAGAACTCTAATGCACTTTACATAGCAATATAGTAAGTTAGGTTGAAAAAAGACACACATCCATCAAGGCCAACATTTTAAGTCTATGTAACCTGCCTAACTGCTAGTTGATCCAGAGGAAGGCAAAAAAACATTTGAAACCTCTCCAATTTGCCTCAATGGGGATAAATTCCTTCCTGACTCCAAGATGGCAGTTGGACTAGTCCCTGGATAAACGTGTACTATGAGCACTTTGACTTGGGGTTCCAAGTGTTAAACAGCAGAGAAACAAGACATCAGTCATTTTATCAAAATCATGCTTCAAATACAATAAACAATATTGTTTGCAGTTTAGGCCAGTGTTGAAAATGAACTGGTATTATAAGAAAAATGTGTCATAAACATGTTTTTATTAAAAAGCAGTATGCTGGGAATACTTTTAAGTCTTACATAAAAGTTCTTTGTGTGCTTTACCTTTAGTGGGAAGCAAGAGATTTACTGAACAGCACCACCAAGCTTGATAAAAGGCCGCATGGCCTGAAACGTTGCGGTGATGCACACAAAAGCATTAATAAAGGCTTTTTAACTACATGAAGAGTTGGTGGTGCTGTTCAATAAATTTCCTGCTACACAGTTTTGCCAATGGAAAGTGGCCATTGTAGAACGTGCACCATCTCTAAAGAAAGGTGAGAATCGATGTGCTGACTACTCCTCTTCTACAGATAACCTTTAGTGGGAGGCAGGGAAAAGCATGCAGTTCCTAACTGGAGCATGTCTGCATCAGATTTCTATGGCTGGGTGGAAGAGCTGCGACCAAATAGCTGCCTATGATAAGTCTTAAGGAGTTGGCCAGAATCTATTGGGCACATTTTCCAGTTGCGTCCCAGCTTGGCTATGATGTACCTGAAGAAGAAGAACAAGACTTGACAGCTTGGTCTCCAAACTGAAACATAAATGAATCCTTTATTTTTACAGTGGATAGTTTCCCCTGATGGATATTTTATAGTTTTAGAATATTTGGGTCTAAAGTGTCTTGTCTTAAATCCTGATAAATAAATTCTCTATTGCACAACCGTATGTCCAGGACTAAATACTTTCTGTGGAAAAGTTACTCCTTTTGAATATTGTCCAACATTTCCACTTCGGTAAAGATTGCTTCAACGCAAGAATAAATGCATACAATAGGGTAGAATCCAGTTTCTGTATCTCAGAGGCAATACCTCTATTTAAAGCTTGTATTCCCTCATAAAATGAGGGTGAAAAAGCAAAACAGTATGTGCATATTCATTTTATGGGTCCAGAAGTAAAATACATTATATTTTTCTTGGAATATAGTGCTGGAAAATCACTTTGCAGATAAATTAAATTGTAAATTGCTAGGAACTAAAGCAAAAGAAACAGATTTTTAAAATATACCATTTCAATGTTCCACATGCAAACGCAAGCATTTAATGATATGGTTAGATGAGTGCAGAGAGCTTACGATCATTAGATGTGCAGCAGCACTATGGCGCAGAATAAATAATAAAGTAAATATACCTATTATCCATACCTGTATGGATAATAGGTATATTTACTTTAATATCCATACATGTATGGATAATAAAGTACATATACCTATTATCCATACAGGTATGGGACCTGTTATCCAGAATGCATGGGATCTGGGACTTTCTGGATAACAGATCTTTCCATAATTTGTATCTTTATACCTTAAGTCTACTAGAAAATCATAGAAAACATTAAATAAACCCAATGGGTTGGTTTTGCTTCCAATATCTTTGTATCAAGTACAAGGTACTGTTTTATTATTACAGAGAAAAAGGAAATAATTTGTAAAAATTTGGATTATTTGGATACAATGGCGTCTATGGGAGATGGCCTTTCCGTTATCCGGAGCTTTCCAGATAACGAGTTTCCAGATTATGGATCCCACACCTATATAACTTTCAGAAAAAAAACATCTGTGCCATAATCTCTTAATAACTTACACTGTCTAACGTCTCTTAGAGTATGCTATAACAGCAGCTACCTGTTACTGTTAATTTATAGGGTTCCTTATCCACAACTTTACTCATTTTCTAGTTATCTTAGGGATCTTCTCACTGATACTGACCCACATGGAAAAAGAAGAGGCATTCGCAGGAGTTTTTTTAAGGCATAGAGCAGGCCCAGATTTACAAACTTGCCGTCCCTAGGCCGGCTCTACTCATCGCCCCCGCTCCCCTGCCAGTGCCGTCCCCTTCGCTTCTGGTTTCCCCCTGTCCAGCGATGTCCCCTTGCCTTCCAGGGCCTTCCGCGTTCTGTGCGTGCGCATGCGCATAGCTTAACACTCTGGAACAGCACTGTGCCGTCCCCTTCGCTTCCCCCTGTGTACAGGTGTGTGTGCTTCAACCACCTCGTATAGGTTCCTTTCGGGCAGAGTGCAGAGCAGTGTATAGGCCCTTGCCATAGGCCAATTATACAGCAAAACAGGAAAAACTGCAGCACCTCTTGTTTGAAAAATGTGAAAAATTTATTACAGTTGGTCAGTAACAGGCAACGTTTCGGGCCTTGTCTTGCCCTTTCTCAAGCCTGCCTGATAGTGTGTGATACAAACATTTATCCCCCACATTGGGGGAGTGCACAATATCAGGACCCACCCCCAATTAAGTTTAACCCATCAAGTGAAAACATCATGAAAGTCCAGTAAAGTCCAAGCGTTATACATTTTCCATGTGTATTGTTAGTCCAATTCCATACTAGGTAATTAGTTGTACTTATAAGACAAAAATTCAATGGTGACACTTAGTGATAAAAGTAAAACAAGACATAAGGTTATAGAGACTGCAGTACCTTTTACCCGGAGAGGATAGTTCCAAATGGAATCACCTCGATGCATGTACCCATTCTTCATAAATGTTGAACAAAAGAAGGTGTTGTCTGACCTAGGTAGAAAAAAAGGATATTGTAACTTAAATAAAGCACATAGGTGTATATTCCCTATTGAGGCCCTTGGGCCAAAGCGTACCCAATTTGTTTATCCAATGCATTTCTTTTCATTTGAGGACTTTTAACCGATCGCCCCCTCTTCTTAATTTGGGGACACCATCGATAATCTGAAATCTCAGCTGACTTGGTGTGTGTTTTGCTGTATGGAAGTGTGCAGGTATAGGGAGTTCTAGGTCTTCGCATCTTATGGTTGATTTATGTTTTGAAATTCTGTCTTTCACTTTCTGAGTTGTTTCTCCCACATATCCTAGTCCACATGGGCATTTGATTAAATAGATGACATATGTAGATTCACATGTGAAAAATTGTTTAATAGTGAATCTTTTCCCAGTGTGGGGATGTGTGAAGCTCTGTCCTTTGGTCACACTGTTGCACTGTGCACAATTTAAGCAAGGGAAAGTTCCTGGTTTAATATCAGCTAGGTACTGCTGGTCTGTTTTTTTAGTTGGGCCAATATCTGCTTTTACTAAGGTGTCTCTGATATTCCTCCCTCTCCTATAAGCCATCAGTGGAGGAGAAGTGAACTCCTCAATGTCTGGGGAGCATTTTTGTAGTATATGCCAGTGTTTGCGTAAAACCGTGGCTATATGTTTACTGGCCGATGTATATTGGCTTACAAAAGCCAATCTCTTTTGTGTTTTGGGTGTGTTTTTGTTTTCAAGCAAAGTTTCTCTTGGAATATTTTTCATGTGTTCATCGCTCTCAGTGAGGGCCTCTTTGGGGTATCCTCTATCACTGAAGCGTTCGATCATTTCAGCTGCTCTTAGGGGGAATAGCTCTGGATCTGATACAATCCTTTTGATTCTAGCTAATTGTGTCTTAGGTAGAGATTTCTTAAGAGCTGGAGGATGACAGCTTTTATAGTGTAGTAATGTGTTACGATCAGTTGGTTTTTTATACCAGTCTGTCTCCAGACGGTTGTTGTCAATGTATATGTTCAAATCTAGAAAAGAGACACATTTTTGATCAGAGACAAGTGTCTTCTGCTTAACATTGAATTCCTACAGCGAGAAATCCCTGCTGTAAAGCAGAGAGTCACAGACATTGAAAGGGAGCTGAAAGCACTAACTCCGATTGAGGAGTATAAGAAATTACTCACCCAGATTGAATCAAATCTCGCTGAACATCGCAAGAATATAGAGGAGCGGAAGAGAAGCAAGTTTCAGCGTGATTCAGAGGACTACAGAGCAGGACAAGTCTATCGCTGGACAGAGTGAGAGAGCAGCCCGCGCACGTCTGAGTTGTGTGATGTCATCACACAGCGCCAATTCAACTCACAGCAGCAGCCGCAATACAGGCAATACCAAAGAGGGAGAGGACAACATCGCAGGCCAAAACGCTGGGGGACCAGACTGCTTAACTACAGCAGTGAGGAGCTGTCAGGGGGCGAGTCATGCACAGAGGCTTTTTTAGGAGAAGGCCCCCAGGACCACCGAGGCACCAGAGAAGAGGGGGCAAAAGGCACCAACGTTCTAAGAAACAGCCAAGCACAGAGACAGCAGCCTGGACGCACAGCACGCCAACAACCAAAACGTTAGTACATAATATTTCCTCTTTTCCCCTCTCTGAACAGCAAATAACATTACTAAACAAAGGTTTATCATTTTGTCCAACCAATCGGTGTGATTCTTTCACCCTAGACATTGACATGGAGAGGTTTTTTAGAAGCCTAAGACTTAAGTCCTTCTTTAATACACCCAGGCCATTTGAATCCACCTATTGCAATACTGGGTTAGGACACTCTCAACTTAGTTTGAAAAAACTTGGCCTACGAAATAAAAGCACATTTGTTCCCCCACCAGGTGATAATGCTGTGGAAACATACATTAAGTTGGTTAAAAATGATATTGATTTGGTCAAAAAAAACAATATTGATACCATTCCTGCTAATGTAAGGTATAATATGTCTAGGAATGAACAACGAGAATTACGTACTTTGATGAGCAAACCAGACATAATTTTTAAGCCAGCAGACAAAGGGGCGCCCTAGTGGTAATGGATAAGGACCAATACATACAGGAGATTCTAAACCAGCTGAGCAATGAGGAGGTATATAAAAAAGTCAGCAAGGACCCCCTCCCTGAGATACAGAAACGTATAGCACAAATCATTGACCTAGGGGTGGAGGATGGCATAATTGAGAAAGACACAGAAAAATTTCTAATAAAGGAACACCCTATGACACCAGTTTTCTACACGCTGCCTAAAATACATAAAGATCCCGCTCATCCACCAGGTAGACCCATAGTGGCAGGCACAGATTCAGTATTCTCCCCTCTAGCAACCTATCTAGATAGGGTTTTACAGCCACTGGTGGTCAATACTAGATCATATCTAAAGGACAATATGCAACTGCTTAATCAACTATATAACATCATTCTACCAAACACGGAGGTTTATTTGGTAAGTTTGGTTGTAGGCAGTTTGTATACTTCAATATCGCATGAGATGGGGATACAAGCAGTAAGTGACAGTCTCCTGTATACTGATCACAGCGAGTCGGAACAATCTTTTCTGATTGTTCTTTTAAAAATAGTGTTATATGAGAACTACTTTCTGTTTGGAGACTCATACTACATGCAATGTCGGGGCACAACCATGGGGAGTAATGTGGCGCCAACCTATGCCAATCTGTACATGGCAAGCTTCGAGGAACAGTATGTATATCCAAATGTTTTGTTTTCTTCACACTGTATCTTCTATCGTCACTACATAGACGATATCTTTATGATTTGGAATGGTGATAGGGACACCTTACTAGAATTTCACAACTGGCTCAATACAGCGGTACCCACAATCCAATTTACACTTGTCTCTGATCAAAAATGTGTCTCTTTTCTAGATTTGAACATATACATTGACAACAACCGTCTGGAGACAGACTGGTATAAAAAACCAACTGATCGTAACACATTACTACACTATAAAAGCTGTCATCCTCCAGCTCTTAAGAAATCTCTAAGTAGGAAGACGACTGCTTGGCACGCACTCCACAGGACTCAAAGTAGCGGTTAAAACTTGTTTCTTTATTACACAAACATATATCCTAACGCGTTTCGTGTGTTGCCACACGTAATCATAGGCATGTTTTGCCTATGATTACGTGTAAGGTCCCTGCTGTGTCAGCGTTGCGCCCTGGTCGGTGTGGTCGCAGGCGCAGTAATCAGGCAACTGATGTGCGCCTGCGCGCCGCATCGAATGCGGGCGACGGACGCCGGCGCGGAGGCGCGGGCGACGGTCGCTGGCGCCGGGGCGTGCGCGACGCAACGGACGCGCGCGACGTGACGGACGCGCGCGACGTAACGGACGCGCGCGACGGACGCACGTAACGGACGCGGTCTGATGACGTCAGTTGGCGCCAAACTAGCGCTATTTAAACCTGCTCCAGTCTCTGCTCTGTGCCTGGTTATTAGGTTTATAACTGAAACCCTAGCGTTGATACCTTCCTGCCGATATTGTGATTGACCCCTGCCTGTACCTGGACTCTGATTCTTGCTTGTTGCCTAGACCTTCTGCCTGTTTACCGTTGACGATTCTCGCTGCCTGCCTTGACCCGGATATCCTGACTACGCCTTTGCCTGATCCTTCTGTACCTCGTTTAGTCTCACTGGCTACTCTCCACACCCCTGCTTCCTGTTTCCAACCTCGGGTGAGTTAGCGGGTGTGTGAGGCGCTTGTGGTTCATTATCTTCTGTTCCTACTCCTTCTACGTCTGGATCATACTGGTAAGCTTGACAGTATAACCAGGCCATGGATCCAGCTGAAGGGGCTTCACCGCTTACCGTACTCATCCAACAGATGTCGGAATTGACACAAGCAGTGAGGGAGCTTCAGAGCGGATATACCCAGATGCAATCCCAGCTGAGGGCCCAACCATCCACCGCAAGCCAATCCACTGTAGCTGCTACCGCTTCTGTTGGTCCCACTGAGGTACAAGTCCTCACTTCCGAAATCTCGGAACCTAAAGTTGCTTTTCCCGAAAAGTTCTCTGGGGATCGGAAAGCCTTCCGTAATTTCAGGAGCAGCTGCAAACTCCTTTTTTCTCTGAAACCTCACACATACCCCGATGAGAACACACGAGTAGGGGTTATTATTACCTTTCTGTCCGGAGAACCCCAGACCTGGGCCTTTCGTTTAATGGATCGACGGAGCCCTGTATTAGCCTCTGTGGACACTTTTTTTGATGCCATGGCGATTCTCTATGACGACCCTCATAGAGTCTCCACCGCTGAAGCCGCCCTTCATGCTCTCAAACAGGGAACTCGTCCTGCGGAGGACTATACGCTTGAGTTCCGGCAATGGTCCGAAGATACGGATTGGAATCCTGCGGCCCTTAAGCACCAATATCGTTTGGGTCTTTCCCCTGAACTGAAAAACGAGCTCGCTCGTACAGGAATTCCAGACACGCTGGAGGGTCTCATCACTCTTGCCATCCAGCTCGACCAGAGACTCAGAGAGCGCAGAGAAGAGGAGAAAGCCGAAAAGGCTGGCCTGATACCTCATACCTGGGTTGTACCTACCGCCCCTCCTCCAGTCCAAGTACCTTTTCCCTTGCCTTCTTCTTCTTCAGATTCGTCCTCGGAACCGATGCAAATTGGAGCCATCAGGTCTGCCCTCACTGCGGAAGAACGCCTTCGTCGCCGCAGATTAAACCTTTGCCTCTACTGTGGCCAGGCCGGTCACTTACTAAGGAGCTGCCCAACCCGTCCTACGGGTAAAGACTTTTTTAGTAAAGACTTAAAATGTTGTAACAAACCAGTACCTTTACTGACAGTCTCTCTCTTTCTGCAGTGGGGAAGTCAAACAGCAAAACTCCAAGCCATCCTTGATTCCGGAGCAAGTGGCTGTTTCATGGACAGTACGATTGTTTCCCAACTCCAGATTCCTCTCCAACCTAAGAAAAATCCCATTTCCCTTCGGGTGGCTGATGGTTCCTTAATTACTTCGGGCCCAGTGGTGCAAGAAACCATTCCTCTTTTTGTTTCCCTCAATAAAAAGCATTCGGAAATGATGAATTTAGATGTGGTCACGTCTCCTCTTTTTCCTGTCATTTTGGGGTTGCCATGGTTACAAAAACATAATCCATCCATCAATTGGGCCACAGGGGAAATAACCTTTCTTTCGCAATTTTGTCAATCTAAATGCAGATTCGAAAGTTATCCTTCTTCTAGTCAAGTTTGTTCGTTATCCTCCTCATCCGAAGTTCTTCAAATTCTTCCTCAAAGCTATCGGGAGTTCGCAGATGTGTTCAACAAGAAAGGTGCCGATTCTCTACCCCCTCATCGCATCTATGATTGCCCAATTAATCTTTTGCCCGGTTCCCAAGTACCCTTTGGTCGTATTTACCCGTTGTCCGAACCAGAACTAGCT
The DNA here is from genome assembly GCA_038501925.1 of Xenopus petersii. NCBI lineage: Eukaryota > Metazoa > Chordata > Amphibia > Anura > Pipidae > Xenopus > Xenopus petersii. The sequence continues at coordinate 102,903,837 of CM076675.1, read as the reverse complement.
GAACTTCGCTCATATCTTGATGAAAATTTGGCCAAAGGTTTTATTCGTCAATCTTCTTCTCCAGCCGGGGCAGGGATATTCTTTGTCGAAAAGAAAGATCACTCATTAAGACCCTGTATTGATTATAGAGACTTGAACAAAATAACGATCAAAAACCGATATCCTCTTCCTTTAATTCCAGAGTTATTCCAACGCTTAACGGAGGCCAAGATTTTTTCTAAGTTGGATCTGAGGGGAGCATATAACCTGGTCAGGATACGTGAGGGAGACGAGTGGAAGACGGCGTTTCGTACTCGCTACGGCCACTTCGAATATCTGGTGATGCCGTTCGGCCTTTGCAACGCTCCCGCAACATTCCAGCATTTTGTCAATGACATTTTTCGGGACTTTCTTGACATTTTTGTTATAATTTATCTGGATGACATTTTAATTTTTTCTAGTTCCTTAGATGAACACAGGATCCATATGAGGAGGGTTCTTGCTCGCCTTCGCACTCACCAACTCTATGCCAAAATTGAAAAGTGCATTTTTGAGCAGTCCTCTGTTGAATTTCTAGGATTCTTTATTTCTCCTCTAGGCATCCAGATGGATTCAAAGAAGATCTCGGCAATCCTCGACTGGCCAGCTCCCACATCCAGGAAGGCAGTTCAACGCTTTATTGGTTTCGCAAACTTCTACAGGAAGTTTATTAGAGGTTTCTCTCAGACTATTCTACCAATAACAGAGCTGACTCGCATGAATAAAAATTTTTTTTGGTCCTCTCAAGCCCAAGTATCTTTCGAAAACTTAAAGAAACTTTTCACATCAGCTCCTATCCTTTGTCATCCTGATTTATCCTTACCATTTGTTCTAGAAGTCGATGCCTCTGAAGTTGCGGTGGGCGCTGTTTTGTCCCAAAGATCTGGGATCCAAGAGGAGCTCCATCCAGTAGCTTTTTTTTTCCCGTAAAATGGCAAAATGTGAATGCAATTACGATGTGGCCGATCGGGAACTACTCGCTATTAAACTGGCACTGGAGGAGTGGCGTTATCTTCTGGAAGGTTCCAAGCACCCTATTCTTATCTTCACCGACCACAGAAACTTGGAGTACCTTCGTTCCGCCAAGAGACTGAGACCAAGACAAGCGAGGTGGGCTCTTTTCTTCATGAGGTTTAATTTCCACCTTACCTATCGGCCTGGATCTAAGAATACTAAAGCCGACGCCTTATCCCGTATGTTTACCCTCGATGACGAAATACCTTCTTCTCCTGAAACCATCCTAAAATCCAACAATTTCCTTTTACTACAGCCGACCCTTCTTAAACAGATCCAGAACGCTTCCAAGTCCATCATGGAACCAGCCCTCGTTCCTAAGGGAGGATTTCTTCTTCTAAAAGACAAGATTTTTGTTCCTGAGGAGATGCGGTTGGAGGTTCTTAAAAGTATACATGACTCCAAATTGGCCGGACATCCAGGAGTCAAGAAGACTATTATCGCAGCTAAAAGATCGTTCTCTTGGCCAGGATTAGCCAAAGATTGCTTCCAATTCGTTTCTTCATGTGAAATTTGTGCCAGATCTAAAGACTCTCATTCTAAACCCTTTGGCCTTCTTCAACCCCTTCCTGTCCCTTCCCGTCCCTGGAGCTCTGTTTCGTTGGACTTTATCTCGGAATTACCACAGTCTGATGGATGTTCTACCATAGTGGTATTTATTGACCGTTTGACCAAGATGGCTCATTTCAAGTCCTTGCCCAAGCTCCCTTCCGCTTCCGAAACTGCAGACGTTTTCATCAAGGAAGTTGTTAGGCTCCATGGTCTTCCGCAGGAGGTGGTATCGGATCGAGGCCCACAATTCACATCTCAGTTCTGGAAAACCTTGTGTGGCGCCCTTCAAATTTCTGTTTCCCTTTCTTCAGCCTTTCATCCTCAATCCAACGGCCAGACGGAACGAACCAACCAGACTTTAGAACAATATCTGAGGTGCTACTCTTCTCATCTTCAAGACAACTGGGCAAACCTTCTACCTCTTGCTGAATTCGCTTACAATAATGCTCACCATTCATCCATTAACCAGTCTCCTTTCTTTGCTAATTATGGTCTCCACCCTTTAACCTTTCCTTCTTCTATAGTGGCTGATATTCTGGTTCCCGCAGTTCAAGACCGCCTCAACTTCCTAACAGACAATTTTCGGAAACTGCAAGAGAACATGTCCAAGGCCCAGAAGAATTTCAAGATATACGCTGATCGGAGACGGAATAAAGACCCAGAGTTCAAGGTGGGTGATCGAGTCTGGTTGTCTACTATTAATCTTAAGTTATCTTCTCCCAGCAGGAAGCTCGGCCAACGTTTCCTGGGTCCTTTTTCTATTGTTCGTCAAATTAATCCTGTGGCCTTTCAGTTAAAGCTTCCTGCTTCTTGGCGTATTCATCCGGTGTTCCATTCGGCTCTCCTGAAATCTGCTTCCACCTTCCAGTTTCCAGGTCGTACGACTCCTCCTCCTCTCCCAGTTCTAGTGGATAATCAAGAGGAATTCGAGGTCGAAAAAATTCTGGACTCTCGTATTAGAGGCAGGCAAGTACAATACTTGGTGGGATGGAAGGGCTATGGCCCTGAAGAGAATTCCTGGGAGCCAGTCAAGAACATTCACGCTCCAGATCTGTTGAAAAAATTTCACGAAGAGCATCCCAACAAGACCGCTGGTTGTCGTGTCCTGAGGCCACTCCTTGATGGGGGGCAATGTAAGGTCCCTGCTGTGTCAGCGTTGCGCCCTGGTCGGTGTGGTCGCAGGCGCAGTAATCAGGCAACTGATGTGCGCCTGCGCGCCGCATCGAATGCGGGCGACGGACGCCGGCGCGGAGGCGCGGGCGACGGTCGCTGGCGCCGGGGCGTGCGCGACGCAACGGACGCGCGCGACGTGACGGACGCGCGCGACGTAACGGACGCACGTAACGGACGCGGTCTGATGACGTCAGTTGGCGCCAAACTAGCGCTATTTAAACCTGCTCCAGTCTCTGCTCTGTGCCTGGTTATTAGGTTTATAACTGAAACCCTAGCGTTGATACCTTCCTGCCGATATTGTGATTGACCCCTGCCTGTACCTGGACTCTGATTCTTGCTTGTTGCCTAGACCTTCTGCCTGTTTACCGTTGACGATTCTCGCTGCCTGCCTTGACCCGGATATCCTGACTACGCCTTTGCCTGATCCTTCTGTACCTCGTTTAGTCTCACTGGCTACTCTCCACACCCCTGCTTCCTGTTTCCAACCTCGGGTGAGTTAGCGGGTGTGTGAGGCGCTTGTGGTTCATTATCTTCTGTTCCTACTCCTTCTACGTCTGGATCATACTGGTAAGCTTGACAATTACGTGTGGCAACACACGAAACGCGTTAGGATATATGTTTGTGTAATAAAGAAACAAGTTTTAACCGCTACTTTGAGTCCTGTGGAGTGCGTGCCAAGCAGTCGTCTTCCTACTTTGATGTCTCCCCCATGCTGAGGGTTCGGGGCGCAGCACCCGGACCACCGAACAGGAGCGGTGAGTGACCCACAGTTATATCACATTGGAATGTTTTGAGCGGAGGGCCCGGGGCAAATGCACCCGAGCCAATTTGAAATAGCGGTGAGCGCTTTTGCATTGAATGATACAATATACCGCTACATAAAAAGAGTTTCCAATTTGTGAAATTTAAATGTGGCGGTTGGTTTGAGCGCTTCTGCTTTTCTTCTTTAATAGTATACTTAAGAAATCTCTACCTAAGACACAATTAGCTCGACTCAAAAGGATTGTATCAGATCCAGAGCTATTCCCCCTAAGAGCAGCTGAAATGATCGAACGCTTCAGTGATAGAGGATACCCCAAAGAGGCCCTCACTGAGAGCGATGAACACATAAAAAAAAATTTCAAGAGAAACTTTACTTGAAAACAAAAACACACCCAAAACACAAAAGAGATTGGCTTTTGTAAGCCAATATACATCGGCCAGTAAACATATAGCCACGGTTTTACGCAAACACTGGCATATACTACAAAAATGCTCCCCAGACATTGAGGAGTTCACTTCTCCTCCACTGATGGCTTATAGGAGAGGGAGGAATATCAGAGACACCTTAGTAAGAGCAGATATTGGCCCAACTAAAAAAACAGGCCAGCAGTACCGGGAACTTTCCCTTGCTTAAATTGTGCACAGTGCAACAGTGTGACCAAAGGACAGAGCTTCACACATCCCCACACTGGGAAAAGATTCACTATTAAAAATTTTTCACATGTGAATCTACATATGTCATCTATTTAATCAAATGCCCATGTGGACTAGGATATGTGGGAGAAACAACTCAGAAAGTGAAAGACAGAATTTCAAAACATAAATCAACCATAAGATGCGAAGACCTAGAACTCCCTATACCTGCACACTTCCATACAGCAAAACACACACCAAGTCAGCTGAGATTTCAGATTATCGATGGTGTCCCCAAATTAAGAAGAGGGGGCGATCGGTTAAAAGTCCTCAAAAGAAAAGAAATGCATTGGATAAACAAATTGGGTACGCATTGGCCCAAGGGCCTCAATAGGGAGTATACACCTATGTGCTTTATTTAAGTTACAATACCCTTTTTTTCTACCTAGGTCAGACAACACCTTCTTTTGTTCTGATTGGTTTTAACCTTTTACTGTATGTTTACAATTTTCTAAACATGATTTTTGTCTTTTAAGGTTATCAACATTTATGAAGAATGGGTATATGATCCCGGACTGCATCGAGGTGATTCCATTTGGAACTATCCTCGCCGGGTAAAAGGTACTGCAGTCTCTATAACCTTATGTCTTGTTTTACTTTTATCACTAAGTGTCACCATTGAATTTTTGTCTTATAAGTACAACTAATTGCCTAGTATGGAATTGGACTAACAAGACACATGGAAAATGTATAACGCTTGGACTTTACTGGACTTTCATGATGTTTTCACTTGATGGGTTAAACTTAATTGGGGGTGGGTCCTGATATTGTGCACTCCCCCAATGTGGGGGATAAATGTTTGTATCACACACTATCAGGCAGGCTTGAGAAAGGGCAAGACAAGGCCCGAAACGTTGCCTGTTACTGACCATCTGTAATAAATTTTTCACATTTTTCAAACAAGAGGTGCTGCAGTTTTTCCTGTTTTGCCCTTCGCTTCCCCCTGTCCAGCACTGTAGCCTCCACATCCGCTTCCCCCTGTCCAGCGATGTCCCTCCCCTTCCAGGTGCCTTCCTCTTCCCCCTCAGTGTGTGCGCGCGTATGCGCACATCTTAACACTTGGGAACAGCACTGGAGACTGACGTGAGTCTCCAGTGCTAGTTACTGATGCGGCTGGGCCACCCCTGAAATTGGGCCGCCCTAGGCCCGGGCCTATGTGGCCTTGCCACAAATCCGGGCCTGGCATAGAGCCTATATTATTAGTAAAGCAAAATATGTGCACAGTGGTTGGGGTCTTTCTTAGGTGTAAAACACACACATTATGCAGTTTGAAATCTAATTCACCCCTAGTACTGTAACTTGCTGCCCTAAGCATGGTTACTTTCATTGGCCACAATTTGTCCTTTCTCATTTATATAATTTTTCCTGTGCAGTGTTTTCAGTTTTTCCTTACTTATTTTATACAGTGCCAACATATGTAGCCTGCATTAAAGACAGAAAATGGAATCACTGTGACTGAAATTAAAACCCACATTTTTTTCTATCACTATTTCGGTCCACTGTATCATTGTAAATCTTTATCAACATAATCAGTCTATTTCAGGTTGGGCATGACAGAGGAAGATAAGGCATTTTCAAGGTGATATTGTAATTATGTTAAAGATGATTGTATACGTTATCTGTTATTGGCTTGTGCTATTATTATATAAGGAAACCTGACTGACATATATAAGCATATGGTAGTGACACACTCTGATTCTGAACCCCGTCTCCTTTCCCTGCTGCAGGATGCTTACCTATGAAATCTGGCAGCAGAGGCGGGGGTCCCTGGAGCGATATCCGATGGAAGTGACTCAAATGAGCGTTGCATCTGATTACATCACATACATGCACCTCCCCCATCCTGCACCCCACACATAAAGTGGTACTGACCGCAGGTGATTTTGTATTTGTGGGTGAACATAGAGACCTGCAGCAGTTCTTCAACAGGGTAATGCAGTGCAAAAGGTCCAAGAAAAGAGCATAATTTGTCTTTTTTTATACTTAGCACACTGCCTTAGAGGCTGTATATTACCCCTAATAACGTCGTGGCTGGAATGTAATGGGAACTAAATCGTATTCCTTCCTTATATCACTATTAAATGTATCTTTATATTTCTGTTTCCACTTGTTTGTTATTATGTGGTACGTATGAGAACCAAAGAGACAGTGTATTTCTGCAACCAGGGCTAAAGTAGAAGGTACCAGAGGAATGATCTCTCTATTAGTCTCCAATAGGGATGTAGCGAACGTCGGAAAAAAAGTTTGCGAACATATTCGCGAACTTGCGCAAAATTGCGAGCGGTTCGCGAACGGTTCGCGAACCCCATAGACTTCAATGGGAAGGCGAACTTTAACATCTACAAAAGACATTTCTGGCCAGAAAAATGATTTTAAAGTTGTTTAAAGGGTGCAACGACCTGGACAGTGGCATGCCAGAGGGGGATCAAGGGCAAAAATGTATCTGAAAAATCTGCCTGTGTGTGCTTGGAAGAGATAGTGTAGGGGGAGAGCTGTTAGTGATTTCAGGGACAGATGATAGTAAGTTTGCTGGCTAGTAATCTGCGTGATACTGCTCTGTATTGGAGGGACAGAAGTCTGCAGGGATTTGAGGGACATTTTAGCTTAGGTAGCTTTGCTGGCTAGTAATCTACTGTTCTCTTTAAACAACTGCCATACGTTGACCTTGTAGGCATTGTTTGCCCAGTTTTTTTGGACGCAGCCACTGAAGCACAGTTGCCAGAAAAAATATGCCATATAAATGCTGAAAATAGTCATTTTTCGCCATACGTTATTCAACCAACTGCTATCTAGCTGTGTGCCCGTGTTCACATTCTGTCTAAATATCCATAATATTACCGTCTCCAGAAAAAACACCGGAGTGACTTTTTTTCAAGCAGCATTCTTATATTTTACGTAATCCGTATCCACCGCTGTGTATACGTTGACCTTGTAGGCATTATTTGCCCTGTAGGCATTTTTTGCCCAGTGTGTTATTCAACCAACTGCTATCTAGCTGTGTGACCGTGTTCACATTCTGTCTAAATATCCATAATATTACCGTCTCCAGAAAAAACACCGGAGTGACTTTTTTTCAAGCAGCATTCTTATATTTTACGTAATCCGTATCCACCGCTGTGTATACGTTGACCTTGTAGGCATTATTTGCACAGTGTTTTCTTCAAACCGCCATCTAGCTGTGTGAGCTTGTTCACATTTTGTCTAAATATTGATAATATTATCGTCTCTAGAAAAACCACTTGAGTTACTTTTTTTCAAGCAGCATTCATATATTTTACGTAATCCGTATCCACCGCTGTAGTAGTGTATACGTTGATCTTGTAGGCATTATTTGCACACTGTTTTCTTCAAACTGCCATCTAGCTGTGTGTATTATCGTTTCCAGAAAAACCAACTGAGTTTTTGTTGTTGTTGTTTTTTTAAAAATAATGCCAGGCAAAGGCAGGCCGCCACGCAGAGGCCGTGCTAGGGGCCGTGCTGCTATGCAATCCTGTGGCCCTAGCAAATTGCCCAGTTTTAAAAAGCCAATGACCCTGAACTCCCAAAATGCTGAAGAGGTAGTTGACTGGCTTACACAGCACACCCCATCCTCTACCGTTTCTAACTTTACCACAACATCCTCCTCATCCTCCACTGCTATGGCCACCCCACGTAACACTTCCTCCACCACCGGTGCCCCATCTTCACTGGAGTCAGAGGAGTTATTTTCCCATGAGTTTCTTGAACTGAGTAATGCGCAACCATTATTGGCAGAAGAAGATGAAGGAGATGAGGACGTTACACCAGATTTAATTCTGGCAGAGAACACGACAGAGATGGACATAATGATGAGTGATGAGGAGGAGGAGGAGGTCCCCGCTGCTGCTTCCTTCTGTGATGTGTCAGAAGAAATTGATGCATCTGAGGAGAATGATGATGAGGAGATTGATGTTTTGTGGGTGCCTAGTAGAAGAGAGCAAGAGGAGGGTAGTTCAGATGGAGAGACGGAGAGTCAGAGAGGCAGTAGGAGAATAAGACTTAGAAGAAGCAGGGAGGCCAGCCCGCAGGGATCAGTAGGGCAACAACATGTATCGGCACCTGTGTTCAGCCGGCCAACGCACCCGCCATTGCCGCCAATGCCGCCAACTTCTACTGTTACCGCCAGATCGCAGACTTCCAAAAAGTCAGCAGTGTGGCATTTTTTTAATGTGTGTGCCTCTGACAAAAGCATTGTAATTTGCAATGAGTGCAGTCAGAAACTGAGCCTTGGTAAGCCCAACAGCCACATAGGTACAACTTCTATGCGAAGGCACATGAGCGGCAAGCACAAAGCACTTTGGGAGCAACACCTCAAAGGCAACAGGCAAACTAAAAGTCACACTCCTTCTGGTCCAGCATCTTACTGCTCTACCTCTGCTCTCCTTGACCCATCTGAACCACCCTCCACTCCGCCTTCCACCTTGACCACCTGTTCCCATTCCCAGTCATCTGCCACCAGCCAAGTTTCTGTGAAGGCCATGTTTGAGCGTAAGAAGCCAATGTCTGACTGTCACCCCCTTGCCCGGCGTCTGACAGCTGGCTTGTCTGCACTCTTAGCCCGCCAGCTTTTACCATACCAGCTGGTGGACTCTGAGGCCTTCCGCAAATTTGTAGCAATTGGGACACCGCAGTGGAAGGTACCCAGCCGCAATTTTTTTTCTAAAAAGGGAATACCACACCTGTACCAACATGTGCAGAGCCAAGTTACCGCATCTCTGTCACTTAGTGTTGGGCCAAAGGTCCATATGACTACTGACGCATGGTCCTCCAAGCATGGTCAGGGCAGGTATGTCACCTACACTGCCCACTGGGTGAACTTGGTAATGGCTGGGAATGGGAAGCAGGGAATGGGTAGCTCAACAACAACAACAACAGTGGAGTTGGTGTCACCGCCACGGATTGCACGCGGTTCTGCCACCACCTCTACTCCTCCATCGCTCTCTACCTCGTCTTCTTCCTCTTCTTCTTCTTACTCTGCTGCTGGGTCCTCCTTCTCCTCCTCCACACCTGTGCACCCCCAGCTCCCCCTAGGCTATTCGACGTGCCAGGTACGCCGTTGTCACGCTGTCTTGGGGATGACGTGCCTGGAAAGCAAAAACCATACCGGATCTGTACTCCTGTCATCTCTGCAGTCACAGGCCGATCGGTGGCTGACCCCACACCAACTGCAGATCGGAAAAGTGGTGTGTGACAATGGAAGCAATCTGTTGGCAGCGTTGAGACTGGGAAATTTAACACATGTGCCCTGCATGGCACATGTGTTAAATTTAATAGTCCAACGTTTTGTCTCCAAGTACCCAGGATTCCAGGACGTTCTCACCCAGTCCAGAAAGGTGTCGGCCCATTTCAGACGTTCCTACACAGCCATGGCACGCCTTGCTGACATTCAGCAGCGCTACAACATGCCAGTCAGGCGTTTGATTTCTGACAGCCAGACTCGCTGGAATTCAACGCTCCTTATGTTGGAACGTCTGCTGCAACAACAAAGGGCCGTCAACGAGTACCTTTTTGAACTGGGTGGTAGGACTGGATCTGCAGAGCTGGGGATTTTTTTCCCCCGTTACTGGGTGCTTATGCGCGATGCCTGCAGGCTCATGCGACCTTTTGAAGAGGTGACAAATATGGTCAGTCGCACCGAAGGCACCATCAGCGACCTAATACCCTTCGCTTTCTTCCTGGAGCGTGCCGTGCGACGAGTGACAGATGAGGCTGTAGACCAGCGTGACGAGGAGCTGGAAGCGCACGATTTATGGTCGCAATCACCAGAACGAACCCAGGCACCTGCTGCAACGCAGGGAGAGGTGCCAGAAGTGGAGTCAGAGGAGGAAGGTGGCTTTGTGGAGGAGGAGGAGGAGGACCAACAGGAGCAGGCTTCCCAGGGGGCTAGTGGTGACCTTTTGGGGACCCCTGGTCTTGTACGTGGCTGGGGGGAGGAGACCGTGGATGATGCAGTCCTTGATAATGAGGAAGCGGAGATGGATAGCTCTGCATCCAACCTTGTGAGAATGGGGTCTTTCATGCTGGCATGCCTGTTGAAGGACCCCCGTATCAAGAGGCTTAAGGAGAAGGACCTGTACTGGGTCGCAACGCTACTAGACCCTCGGTACAAGCATAAAGTGTCAGAAATGTTACCAACATACCACAAGTCCGAAAAGATGCGGCATTTACAAACCAGCCTGCAAAACATGTTGTACAATGCTTTTAAGGGTGATGTCACTTCAGGAACTCATCAACATTCCAGGGGCAGAGGTGCCAGTAATCCTGCCACGAGCACACCTGCAAGGACAAAGCCCTTTGGCCGGTCTGTAACGTCAGACATGCAAATGTTTTTCTGTCCAAGGCAGCGCCACAACCCTTCTGGATCCACCCTCAAAGAACGCCTCGACCGGCAGGTAGCGGACTACCTGGCATTAACTGCAGATATCGACACTCTGAGGAGCGATGAACCCCTGGACTACTGGGTGCGCAGGCTTGATCTGTGGCCAGAGCTGTCACAATTTGCCATGAACCTCTTGTCTTGCCCAGCCTCAAGTGTGCTCTCAGAAAGGACCTTCAGTGCAGCAGGAGGGATTGTAACTGAGAAGAGAACTCGCCTAGGTCACAAAAGTGTCGATTACCTGACCTTTATTAAAATGAATGAGGGGTGGATCTCGGAGGGTTACTGCACGCCGGAAGACTTGTTCTGACTTCTATGCAGCTGTCCTTCTCTTCAAGCCTCATGACTCCACACACAGCTGTCCTTTAGCGTCCTCCTCCCTCCGCCACCGTTACAAACTAGGGTGCAAACCCTACTGGTTTAATTTTTTCTGGCCTCTGTGCTTCAGTGGCTGCAACCAAAAAAACTGGGCAAACAATGTCTACAAGGTCAACGTATGGCGAAAAATGACTATTTTCAGCATTTATATGGCATAATTTTTCTGGCCTCTGTGCTTCAGTGGCTGCAACCAAAAAAATTTATATTTTCAGCATTTATATGGCATATTTTTTCTGGCAACTGTGCTTCAGTGGCTGCGTCCAAAAAAACTGGGCAAACAATGTCTACAAGGTCAACACACTGGGCAAAAAATGCCTACAGGGCAAATAATGCCTAAAAGGTCAACTTATACACTACTACAGCGATGGATACGGATTACGTAAAATTTATTATGGCTGCTTGAAAAAAGTCACTCCGGTGTTTTTTCTGGAGACGGTAATATTATGGATATTTAGACAGAATGTGAACACGGGCACACAGCTAGATAGCAGTTGGTTGAATAACACACTGGGCAAAAAATGCCTACAGGGCAAATAATGCCTACAAGGTCAACTTATACACTACTACAGCGAGGGATACGGATTACGTAAAATTTATTATGGCTGCTTGAAAAAAGTCACTCCGGTGTTTTTTCTGGAGACGGTAATATTATGGATATTTAGACAGAATGTGAACACGGGCACACAGCTAGATAGCAGTTGGTTGAATAACACACTGGGCAAAAAATGCCTACAGGGCAAATAATGCCTAAAAGGTCAACTTATACACTACTACAGCGATGGATACGGATTACGTAAAATTTATTATGGCTGCTTGAAAAAAGTCACTCCGGTGTTTTTTCTGGAGACGGTAATATTATGGATATTTAGACAGAATGTGAACACGGGCACACAGCTAGATAGCAGTTGGTTGAATAACACACTGGGCAAAAAATGCCTACAGGGCAAATAATGCCTAAAAGGTCAACTTATACACTACTACAGCGGTAGTAAAATAAAAAAAAAGTTAAATAAAAAAAGAATGAATATTAAAAAAAAAAAATTAAAGTTGGTGCTGCTGAACTACTAGGAGCAGCAGATTAGCACACCAGTCCCACTCCCCAACACTGCTAGACTAATAGCACTGGGCTCTTATAGTAGTAGTAGTAGTAGTAGTAGTAGTAGTAGTAGTAGTAAAACAACAAAAAAATAAATAAAAGCAGTCCTTACAAGGACTATTGCTATTGCAGCAGTCAGCAGATGAGATCAGAAGCAGGACAGCTGCCCACTGCAGCTACATACAGAGCACTGCAGTAGAAGGTAGATTACTAGCCAGCAAAGCTACCTAAGCTTAAATGTCCCTCAAACCCCTGCAGACTTCTGTCCCTCCAATAACAGAGCAGTATCAAAACGATTACTAGCCAGCAAACTTTCAACTGTCCCTGAAATCACTAACAGGCAGCAGCTCTCTCCCTACACTATCTCTTCAGCACACACAGGCAGAGTGAAAAAAAGCTGCAGGGCTTCGGTTTTTATAGGGAAGGGGAGTGGTCCAAGGGAGAGCTTCCTGATTGGCTGCCATGTACCTGCTGGTCTGGGGTGAGAGGGCAAAAAAAAGCGCCAACAATGGCGAACCCAAAATGGCGAACGTCGCGCGACGTTCGCGAACTTCCGGCGAGCGCGAACACCCGATGTTCGCGCGAACAAGTTCGCCGGCGAACAGTTCGCGACATCTCTAGTCTCCAACATGTGGACTGATTCCCTAGGCATTCGTAATAGGAATTCATAGGAAATTGTGTTGAAAGGTTCCCTGGGACAGGGAGAATTGCTTTACTCAAGAGGACACAATGGTGATATTAGATCTACACAAAGTCACTGCTGTACCAGAAGTAGAGGGACAATAATGATGTGATGGCACAGGGAGATATCTGGATGTCTGCAAGCACTGGCACAATGTCAGTACATCATTTAATCCATACAAGTATCTGTTTTGCTAGTCTCTCTCCAATTCATTGCAATAAATATAATACAGGGACATTATCATAGCTGCACTCTGCCTGCAAGCACACCCACACAATCAGACGGATGTTTTTTTAAAGGGATACTCTCATGGGAAAAAAAAATTTATTTCAAAATGCATCAGTTCAAAGTGCTGCTCCAGCAGAATTCTGCACCGATATCCATTTAATTTAATTTTGAAATCTGACATGAGGCTAGACATGTTGTTAGTTTCCCAGCTGCCCCAAGTCATTTGACTTGTGCTCTGATAAACCTGTCACTCTTTACTGCAAGTTGGATTGATATCACCCCTTCCAGCAGCCTAACAACAACAGAACAATGGAAAGGTAACCAGATAGCAGCTCCCTAACACAAGATAACAGCTGCCTGGTAGATCTAAGAACATCACTCAATAGTAAAAACCCATGTCCCACTGCAACACATTCAGATACATTGAGTAAACAACAGTCTGGCAGAAAGCAGTTCCATCCTGAAGTGCTGGCTCTTTCTGAAATCACATGACCAGGCTCCTACACACCAATATTACAATTGAAAAAAATACACTTGCTGGTTCAGGAATGAAATTTTATATTGTAGAGTGAATTATTTGCCGTATAAACAGTGTAGTTTAGAAATAAAAAATACATCATAAAAATCATGACAGAATCCCTTTAACAACATTCATTTGTGGCAGTCTATAGAGGACTCGGCCTGTAACTGCACTTCTTGCAGGTACATAAATGAGTAGAGGAGAAATGTTTCATGTATACAATTGGCCAAAGTATCTTTACAATATGTCAACAAGCAATGGGATGTAGTTTGCTACATATGGCCTTGGGAATAATCTCATCATCATTATAATGCAAGTAGATAAAGCACAGCTGCTTTCCTTGACTCTAATGTCAAGAAATAGACACAGATCACAATGCAAAAATCTCAAAACAATGTAAAAAATTAGGAAAATGCCTCAGTGAGTGGCCAGAGCAGAAATGTCATTATTTCTCTCAGATGTTTCTCTCAAATCCCTACATCACACAGCAATTTCACAAGTGTCATCCTGGAAAGCTATGATAAGCCATGAGCCCTGGAATTTTCATTAAAAATCCACAATCCACATTGTTGTTACAATTTACAGACAGAAAATGTTATGTTAATCTGATAACTTTCCATCAGAACAATGTGCATAGTAGTGCTTGTTTTTTTTTGGTTGTAAAGTAATAAAAATACCGGAGCAAGGTTCCCTCTCATTGCCCAAATTTGAATAGCACTTGTCTGATGTAAGAAATGTGGCTGCTTTATAACGTTCCAAACAAAACCATACTGTATTTTAAACTATATATTGGACTATACCTGTTGCCAGCCAAAAGGATAGCTACTCAGTAGCCTAAAGCTTATTTTTCACCCCACAAGATCAACTGATTGTTTTTAATGTGATCAAATGCAGTAGGTAACAATCAGGGGCAGATTTATCAAGGGTCGAAGTGAATTCGTGGGAATTTTCAAAGTAAAAAAATTCGAAATTCGAAATAATTTTTTGGATACTTCAACCATTGAATAGGATACTACGACTTCGAATTTACTTCGAATTCGATTAGAAGTAAAATCGCTCGAATATTCGACCATTCGATAATTGAAGTACTGTCTCTTTAAAAAAACTTAAACTTCAATAGTTCACCAAATTAAACCTGCCGAAGTGCTATGTTAGCCTATGGGGACCTTCAAATGCATTTTTCTAAGTTTTTTGTAGTCGAAGTAAAAATGTTCGTTTGATCGCTGAAATCGTTCGATTCGTTCGATTTTACTTCGACCGCAAAACGGTCAAATTCGGTAAAAAAAACTTCAACTTCGATATTCGAAGTATAGCCATTTGATGGTCGAATTTTGAAGTATGATTCCACTTCGAAATTCGACCTTTGATAAATCTGCCCCTCAATGTTTTCTTTGAAATGTACAGTTTGCAACTGTATTACTATAATAAAGAACAGCAAAGCTTTGTTTTCTATTGATTGGATTCCACCATACCCACAGGGCAGCTAGCATTGTATCTTTACATGGAACTTTTCTTCACGCAGAAATTGAATGAATAAAGCATTTCAAATTCCTTCTTGGATAGTTGCTCTTGTTGTCTCGGCTGCTATCTATGAATCGATTTGTAATTGTCCACTGTGTATTTTAATGATTTATTTTCACGCTTTTTTATTTGATGTATGGCAGTTACCTTGTTTTCCATTGATCTGTTTTGTTTACTGTTTAATGTTTCTCATACTTTCTCACATTTTGTTCATTTGCTTTATTTTTAAAGAAATTGATTTACAGCAGTGTTTACAATGACAATGCAGGAAGACTTTCTATGCCTACCTTAGGGAGCTGAAGCTTTTCATTATATCCTTTGCCCTGTGTTCTCTTCGGGCACAGCCAGTGAGAAAATCATTCCAATTATATTTTCTATTTCTTTTCAATCAGACAGGTTATGCAGCTCTGGGCGGGTGGCATAAGTGGACGGTGGGTGACTAGCTCCCACTTTTCCCCCATGTAGATAGGCAGGATTGCTGGGGCTAATTTGGAAGGGAGGGTTCATGTGATATCTGTGATTGGAACCTAATAAGCAAACTGCACTTTAACTTTGATTGAGTAACGAATGCTCACAGTCACCACCGATCCACCTTATGCTTCTAGAATTTAACATTTGTGTATTTTAGGGACGCGGTCCCTCACTGCTCCCATGGGAAAGGGGGAATGCATCTTCTTTCTGCGGCAGCGTTTGTGTTTTTAGTTTGAATGTTAAAATTATTAAAGGTTACATTTTAATTAATTAATTAATTAATTAATTAATTATATCTGAACTGGTTAGCTGGAAGCCCTAGGCTATATAAGCTTTCTTTTGTATTTGGCTCTGTTTGGCTTCAGTTGTTTTGTCTTATTAATTCAGGTTATGCAGCTCTCACACACTTTTGCCACTAACAAAAGATTTGCACCTTTGAATATAAATAATATATTTGACATTTAAGGGGGTTATTTACTAAACCCCTAATGCAAAAATGATTAAAAATTTGTGTATTTTTTTTTATAAAACCGGACTTTTAAAAAAAAAAAAAAAAATCACAAATGGGAGAAGTCCCAATGATTTTTTGATGTGCGCTGGGTTTTGTGCAATACCCCAAAGCTTTTGGAGTTTTCGGGTGAAAATTCAGAAAAAATAGTGAAAATCTGATTTTTTTCTTAGAAAACTTAGATGTTCAGAGATGCGTTTCCTAGTAGGTCTAATGGCTTGTCACTCACACTCACATGTAGCCAGATATATAACCTTGCTGGTACCGCAATTGGTGTAAAATAAGATCCTATACTTCCTAGTATTACTACCCATAAACACTTGGGGTTGGTGCATGTATTTACAAGCATGACAATGAGTGCCACCACACCTGTAACTCCCCTTAACATCTAACCAATGGGTGGATCTAGAAAGGCCACTTATATAGTATAGACTAGGGGAGACAAATGAGCCTACTTCTCCCCCTTTTTAAACGCAAAACTTGGTTATGCATGTAATAAGGACTTCAAAATAGCGTCCTGTCACAAAATACCCCAATGACATAAAACAATTTTCCGCACCCTATACCTATCTTTTGAAAAGGTGGTAATAACCAGAGGAAATACTGAATAAATGCTATTGTGATAACCATATGAGGTCACATTTCTGATCCCTCTGGTATGTAATAAGTTGGCCATTCTGCCAATGCAGCCCTATCATATGCGAATTTAATATCATTTGGATTATAGCTTCTTTGGATAAACCTACCCCATAATAACATAGCTTATGAGTTGAAAGATTCCAAAGAGGTGCAAATCCTGCACAAACAAAGAAACTGCTCCACAGGGACACCTCTCAGAACACTTTTTGGGAGGCCGCTGTTGACGTGCAGGTGCAGCAAAGTATTGCGAGTAATAGGTTTACGAAAACTTGCTCATCACTCACTGTTTGTTTGACTTGAATTAAAGTTGGTGGAAAATTCTGTGTGCGTTCGTGGAGTTTCACAGTTTTCCCCCGGGAGCCAGAAGGGGTACCCGATGATCTGACTACTAGTTCTCGTAGTTTCTTATGCAGCGTTTACCTTTCTTTGTGGAGCTTCTGGCTCCTCTGCTATCTACCCTCAGCCTATCTCTCAGTTCTAAGCTGTAACAGGAGGTTGCCTTCATAGTTGCACAAACTTTAATTCTTTCCCTGGTGAGGCCTCCTGCATCACACTCTTTAGCACCATCCACTCCTTTTGGTCCAAGTTGGACTAAAAGAGGTTGATCTTTGGAATTCCTCCACTTTTAAAGATTAGGGTGCACCTGACCCCACTGGCCAATAAGAAACATCTACTGTAGCTTGCCATAAGGGACACTTTATCATGGGGACCTAAATCCTCTTTCCTGCCAAAACCCTTACCCCCTTTAAATCAAATCAAAAAGCAAGACAGACATTGCTTATGAACTACAGCTCCCTAGGGATTAGAGCTCTTGCACAATGCCATATAGCTGCCACCTTCCCATAGGAGGTTAAAACACCCATAAATCCCCCAGGGGTTTACAGTATTTTAACCCAATATTTTGTTCAACAAAATCTAAATGAAACGTGTCACATCTGTTATTCATCTGTTATTCATATGAATTTTACTGGGTTTATTTGAATTTCAAGTAATCTGTGGAAGAGAGATATAGAAGCAGAGCCAGATGAATGGCAAGGTACTTAACAGGCTGCTTCCAAAGAAGCGATCCAAAAATGACATAGAAAAAAATGATTCAGGCCTATTCCACCTTATCATATTTACACAGTTGTTTCCAATCTCTTCTGAAAATGACTGGTGCTGCAACGGTGTGTACTGAATCTGTGAGATTTCTTCAGGTTTCGGTAATAACTCTCTACTCAAAGGGGTATATTTATTACGTTGTGTTAAACTAAATTCAACAAAAAAAAAAAGCTGTGTAAAATAAATGGTGAATTTATCAAGGTGTGTATACTTTTACACACACCAGATGTGAGTTATTTTACATTGCTTCCGGCAGAAGTCACTAAGACAAAACGCATAAACATTTTTTACAGATGAAGCCTGGCGATGTGCGGTGTATTATTCCGATGTTTTTTTACACAGCCTAATAAATTTGCCCCTAAGAAATGTTTTCTTGTGAGTAAAGTTATACAGACATTTCTGTAGCTCTTTTGACATATAACACTGCAATGAGAATCTGATACATGTGCAGATATAAGTCAAATTAATGGATCATTTAAAATGTAAAAACAGAAACCATAACTATGGCCCATCTGTCAAAACCTATTTGATGTACCACAAGTGCTACTTATTCTTAATGCCCCCTAAGGCGGCCTCCTTTATATAATTGGTCATAAAATTCTGTACTAAACCCTTTAAAGTAATCTAAATCTTTATATGATGCTGCTGAAAGTCAGATTTCAGTGCATGGTTACAGCGTAACATTCAACAACACAAAATTAAAAAAATGATAATACCCCAAATTTGCTGTAGACGGCTTCATACATACGCTTATTCAGGGGCATTTCTGCTATGAGGCAAGGTTGAAACTCATTCATTCTCATTCACACCCCAAGCTAAGCATTTTTTATAGCTTCATTATAAATTAGCCACAATATACTTATAGCAGCCCCCAGTTAAAAAAAATATATCATCAACTATGTATGATGTTAACAGTATGGAATGAAGAGATACTGTTCCAGTGTTTGGATATAAAAGATAATAAATATTACATATAATACACAAAAGCTATGAATATCCTGTAAATTATATCCTTATAAACGGTGAGTTCTGATGTCATCAGTTATAAACGTTGAGTTCTGATGTCATTTCTGTCACATGACTCACTGAAACTTGTGTATTATAATAAATAAAGTACCCCCAGTTGCAAAATATGAGGATATTAGAAGTTACCTCGGAGTTCCATGACCTGTATAAAAACACTCGGCCTTCGGCCTCGTGTTTTTATATGGTCATGAAACTCCTCGGTAACTTCTAATATCCTTATATTTTACAAGAGGGGGTACTTTATTCACTATATATCAAGCAAGAATGCACACAGAGTCTTGTAGTATAATGTAACAAATCACATTGATTCTTTAAGGGTTGTGATGTGATCCTTTTAAAGTTCCAGCATTCCTAAAATTGTTACAATGGTTGGTTCTTTTATTTCTGCTTGTTGAAACAGGTTTGTATCTCAAGGCTACTTCAGAAGAGGAAGCAATAATTCTATAAAAGCATTCTGAAGGAACCGTTTTTTTATTTCCAGATTCAAATATAAATGTGCTTTGTGAACTTGTGCACAAATAGACTGCTCCATGGACAAGAAGAAATTAAATTATCTATTGTAGTTGAGTTTTATTCCCAGTGTGAGATAGGCAATATGTTCATTGTCCTGTTTTAGAAAGAATAGATACTGCTTGCTACATACGCAGCAGATGAAATGAAAGGGCTTGTTCACCTTTAAATTAATTTTAGTATGATGTAGAGAGGGATATTCTGAGACAATTGCAGTTGGTTTTCATTTTTTATTATTTGTGTTTTTTGAGTTATTTAGCTTTTTATTCAGCAGCTCTCAATTTCAGCAATCTGGTAACTAGGGTCCAAATTACTCTAGCAACCATGCATTGATTTGAATAAGAGACTGGAATATGAATAGGAGAGAGACTGAATAGAAGGATCACTAATAAAAGTAACAATAACTATACATTTGTAGCCTTACAGAGCATTTGTTTTTAGATGGGATCAGTTACCCCCATTTGAAAGATGGAAAGAGTCAGAAGAAGATGGCAAATCATTGAAATACTATAAAATATAAATAATGAATAATGAAACCAACTGAAAAGTTTCTTAGAATTGGCCATTCTATAACACACCAAGGGGCATATTTATCAAGGGTTGAATTTTGAAGTAAAAAAACTTCAAAATTCGACTATCGAATAGGTGTAGTATGATAGTCGAAGTCAAGGTTGAATGTATTTTCCTTAAAATTAAAATTGTTCAACTGCATGGTGAAATCCTTCGAATCGTTCAATTCGTACGATTTAATCGTATGATTGTACGATTTTACAAAAAAACCTTAGACTTCTCGATACATAGCCAACGGCACATATAGGTTATAGGAGGTTCCCCCACAGGCTAAACAGCAATTCGGCAGGTTTAAGGTGGCAAAGTCGAAGTTTTTTAAAGAGACGGTACTTCGATTTTCGAACGGTTGAATCTGTGACGTTTTTTCAATTCGCATCGAACCATGTGGGCCATTAAAATACCATTCAATCTAGTTCTGTCTGTACATGCACCTGCTTTTAATGGAATTTAAAGACAAGATAACTACAAAATGAAGGTCTGAATAAAATGTTGTAAAACTTTATGCTCTCTCTATGATAAATAAAGACAAAGCAGGAATGATAGTGCTGGTGGGTATCTGGGCAGTAATCCATGACTACTGGCTGAAAAGAGCTAATCACTGATTGTAATGGGCCTCCCAAATCCAAATTTTCCCAGTGTCGCTAAATGAGCCCCATGCACTAATGCATCATGAATTTACAGTGCCACCCGATTGTTGTAAAGCTCAGATTTTAAATTGACAACTGTCCATTCAGCGATCTAAATGCCTGTGTCTGCCTCTTACTATTAGCTTACCTTTTATATATCCCACCTCTCCCTGTAATTATATTTTCTTGTTACAATGGCCAGCACTACTTGTCTGCAGACTTTTTCATGTGCCAGTTCCAGTAGTGGCCTGTATTTTGCCTGGCTAGCAGAATTACAGAATTTCTGTATGTGTGCATTAAGACCTGGCCAAATCCAAGGACCTCAACCTCATGAAAATGTTGCCAGCTGCTGATCTATAAATGGATGGCAAAACTAAGGATTGGCACTGAAGCATCTGTTTCCAGTTGGGGTTGGTGATTGTTTAAAAGCCTGCTAAATCTTACAAAGTGTTCACAAAATAAAGTATCTGAAAACATTAGGTTCCCTTTCAACTGTTTCTTCTCTGCCTGAATATTAACAAAGACAGAAAACCATAGGATAGCATTGAACATTCATCATATATCATTTAAGATATGTTCAAAACTGGACTACATGTGCATTCTATCAAGAGAGAATACTGAATATTTGAGTGTAAACAATATATTCCAGATGTGAAACTGTATGGAACTCCTGGGCCACTCCAATGAGGCATGTTGAAAATGCACAAGTATATTGATAACCTGATCCAACCAACCAAGAAAACTGGAACTGCCTCCCACAAAACTCATAAAGACAGCAAATTATTTTCTTATGGTTCTCTTTGCAACACCATGGGGCCGATTCACGAATTTCGGGTGAAGGGTTCGAATAAAAAAAAATTCGAATTTCGAAGTATTTTTTGGGTACTTCGACCATCGAATTGGTTAAATTCGATCGAATTCGATCGAATTCGAACGATTCGAACGTTTCGAACTAAAAATCGCTCGACTATTCGACCATTCCATAGTCGAAGTACTGTCCCTTTAAAAAAAACTTCGACCCCCTACTTCGGCAGCTAAAAGCTACCGAAGTCAATGTTAGCCTATGGGGAAGGTCCCCATAGGCTTGCCTGTGATTTTTTGATCGAAGGATTTTCGTTCGATCGTTGGATTAAAATCCTTCGAATCGTTCGATTCGAAGGATTTAATCGTTCGATCGAACGAAAAATCCTTCGATCGATCGATCGCAGGATTTGCGCAAAATCATTCGACTTCGATATTCGAAGTCGTACGATTTTAGTTCCCAGTCGAATATCGAGGGTTAATTAACCCTCGATATTCGACCCTTCGTGAATCGGCCCCCATATATACCATAGTTGTGTTATCACTATTGTCAAACCTTTACTTTAGCATTGGTTAGAACCCTACAGAGTTCTGTGACTTCTAATTTGCCATTTTTAAACTTTCTATTCCACATCTGCAATCAATAAAACTGCAGGTCTGTGCTGGTTAACAACTGAGCAGAAACCGGATTCTTTTGCCTAAGGATCCTCAGCCAAAGATTTCTGAGTCTGCTATTCATATAAAAGCATTTTTTTTTTAAAAGAGAGCCTTTTTCGTATGACGTCACCTCTTCACAACTGCATGGTTTCTTGTCTGCACTGTACTACGTTCTGAAGCACTGCTTATATAAGGATCAACTTGTCTGCCAGAGGAGCACAAGAAACCTTTGTACTGACAAGCCCTGGAAAAGCAAGTACTTATTTCTAAGGTACTGTATATTTACATATTTACAAGGTATTTATATTTGAATGAGATCCGTTTAAGCAGACAAGTATATACAGGAATGGGACCTGTTATCCAGAATGCTTTGGACCTGGGGTTTTCCAGATAATGGATCTTTCCATAATTTGGATCTTCATACCTTAAAGTGATATAGACACTAAAAAACGACTTTTTAAAATATTAATGCACTTTTAAAGTTACCTATAGGTCAAGTTGATGTGTGTATTCAGTATATCAGTGTCAAAGAACATTATCATGTAAATAGAACCTGTTTTATTTGTGTCTGGAAATTACTATATATGCAATAGGAAAACGGCAACAGTTTGGAACAAAATTATAAAATTATATTTTGAAAAAAGCGTGAGCATGAAAAGCTTCCGTTTTTGTAAGGACTAACATTCTTGGTGACCAAAACTCAATATTATTGTATTGATCTATAATAATATAAATCAAGATTTTTGAGTGCAGTAGGAGGAACATGGATATTGGAAAGCAACACATGCAATGCTAAAGCTAGTGCATGTAATGCAAGATCTTGCAGGAATCAGTGTAAAGAATGGTATGAGAGCTGTAAGTGTGTGTGTGTGTTGAATGCTCTTAGCCTGACCAATGTCCCACAGCTCATTGTTATGGGGCATCCTTTAAATGTAGCCCACCAAGCAGTTTACGTTAGTGTTTGTGTATAGAGGTGGAGGAAAATGCATAATAAAAAGGAAATATTCAGATTTTTACCAAAAGTGTCAGTGATAATGCATCACTAGCGCACTGCTATATTGTGTGTGATACCAGAGACATGTGCAGATAGGAATAAATAAAAAAAACAAACTACCAATAACAATACTTGAAAAGGTTACCAAATTTATAGCTACAATATAAAGTGTAATAAATTATTATTATAATTAAATATTTTGCATGAAAGATGACGTGATTTTAACTTGAGCAGCCACACACTGTCCAAGTTTCTCTACAGACTTGCTGGAACGCATGCACATTGTTCAATGCATTTTATAACTGAAGTAGTAGACTAAGGGGCAGATTAACTAAGGCTTGAATGGTAAATTTGAATATTCAATATTATTTTTTGGTCAAAACTCATAAATTTAAAACCACCAACTCGAATTTGAATGGGAGATTTATTGCACCTCGGCCCTGGAAACGGTTCTGATGTGACTATTCTCCACCTGCAACCTGACGAGTTCATGCAGAAGTCAATGGCAGAGGTCCCTTGACTTATTTCAAGATATTAATAGTAGTGATGAGCCAAATATTTGCCAAGTTTCTCTTCAAAAAATGATGCCCCATAGACTCCAATAGGAGAGAAAAAAATGTTGCTTGTCAATAAAAATATTGTCAATCTGACAAGCAAAAGTCAAGTTTTTTTTCGGGTCGTTACTATTACATCAAATTTTAGATGTTTGAAATTTTTCATAAATAACATACCATTCAAATTGTGAATACAATAGAATTTATTAGAGTTTAAATAAAGTTACATTACTCTAAAATTCGAATTTTGATAAATAACCCCCTTAAAAGAGAAATCAACCTGTGGGGAAAAAAAAAACCCTATGGGGGAGGAGGGAGTAGGGTTTTTTTTCCCCCACAGGTTGATTTCACATACATAAGGCAACATTCCAATTGCATTGAAAATAATCAAAACAAGTAATGATGACCCCTAAGCAGATATTTGGATTATTTGACCATCCTTGAATAGGATAGGGCACAGCTCACTAGTGATTCAAAGGACATGCAAGAGAGGTAAGGACAGTCTGACCAACTGGCAGCCCAAGGCCCCCCAAGTCTGGCTGCTATGACTGCTTACATTTATGTAAGCTTTAAATGGTATCAGTACCAAGCTTAACTGCCTCTGCATTGTTCACACTTCAGATTCATGCTGTAAGCTCCTACATTGTTCACATCTGCTCTACTTTGCCCTACTCTGTGCCTGTCTATGCTCCCTGTGTGTGCCATAGTCTGCCTGCCAAACACTGCCTGTTTATGGCATATCCTGCCTGTCCTACGCTGCTTGTCTGTGCCATACTCTGCCTGCCCTAAGCTGCTTGTGTGTGCCATACTCTGCCTGCCCAATGCTCTCTGTGTGTGTCATACTCTGCCTGTCCTACACTGCTTGTGTGCCATAGTCTGCCTGCCCTATGCTCCCTGTATGTGCAATACTCCGCCTGCCCTATGCTGCTTGTTTGTGCCAGTCTGCCTGTTCTATGCTGCTTGTGTGTGCCACACGCTGCCTGCCTTACACTGTATGGGGGGTTGTTAGCACTTGGAAATAGTTGTTAGGGGTTCTCTTCAATTTTTAATTATGTGCTGGGGGTTGCTCTGCTTTCCATAGAGTAGGAAGAGACACACAAATTTAAGAGTATTTCTTAATATGACAAACTTTTTTCATATATGAGTAAGGGGTCATATCAATGCAGTGAGCAAAAAACATTTTTTAGGTGTGCTACCACTATAAATGTGCATATGGTCTTAAAAGTGGCTGTGGTTTAAAGTGGTTGTGCTTTAAAAAAATGCAGAGCAGTCAACTCTAGCTGCCATTAGCGACTCTCCAATAATTAGGCCAGAAAAATTCAGTCCCTCAGTACCACTGTAGTTGGACAGTCATAGATTTTTCCTTCGTAAAACAGAATAATTAGCATATATACAGATGAAGCCACTTGGATTTGTGAGTTAAATGCGTCATGACTCAGGGGTAATTGAAGAAACTGTGTTATCTTAAGTCATCTTAACTCATTTAATGCATTTAACCTTTTCATTAGCATACCAAAGCTCCATTGTTCACAATGGTGAATGCTTTAATTAGATGGGATGTTGTGACGCAGTTTTCTGTGTTAAATGAGATAAATGGGATATCTGTGTTTAGCTATTCTGTGTCAAACAGACAAACCAAAGTGGCTGCATCTGTATGTAATGCCTTCAGTAGAGTTTGAAATAACATCAGTTACATGCTAAAATCATTTGTATCAATCTTCTAAAGAAAGAAAATAAAAAAATCAATGAATTACAAAGGGCAAATAAGCATTATTTTGTGTTGCAAATATAGAAACAAGATAGACAGATGCAAATGGATTTCTGGAGAATAAAGTCACATAAATATGCATTTTTAATTCAAGTATAAACAACTGTGGAAACTTGCACTCATCCAGTATTCATGTCTCATTCTGTAACTCTTGTTTGTTTGTTTATGTCAGTGTTAAATACAAATGTAATGATAAAAATAATATTTACATCTATCAAGGAAAATCATGGAAAACTGCTTACCTAGACCTGACAGGTTTAATATGACTGAGCAATAATATAGGCATTCTAGGTGAGACACATGGGGGTAAAATAAAACAGATTTAGGAGTAGATCATTGTATGTAGTGAGGCCAAGAGCAGTAGGATTAAAGTGCACTCTAAGACAACTACAACTTGAGGTTAGTTATTGTCACGGTTCAGAGAACAAAATCCTTATTATGGATCAATTTGAAATGCTCTCATTGGCTACAAGCCAATTCTAGTTTTGCCTTCTTCATGGATGGTTAAAAATGAACAAATATAGAAAAAACAATAAAGAAAGCAATGCAGCAGTCAAATGATTTAAAAACCTGCGTTTACAAGAATTTCAACTTGTGCACTTTCCATACTTGTATAATGTGAATGTTGGATGCTGGACTGTCCTCCACATTTGACTGCTGTCTGTGATCTGGAAGTAATGTCAGTAGACAGATACCACAGCACAGGTTATTTACCTGCGGGTTGAACGAGTAAAACATCTGCTTCAGCTGAGATGGAACATGCTACATCATCATCATCATTTATTTATATAGTGCCAACAAGCTACACAGTACTTTACCATAGTTTATAACAAACTAGGAATAAATTGTGAATAACAAACAAGGGTTTACAGAGTACAATAGGATTAGAGGGCCCTACATGTGAGCGTTTACAAACTATACGTTAGGGTACAATTGAGACATTAGGATTTTAGAAACTATTTAGTAATTTACAATACAGCAATGATTGATTCATAAAGGTACATTTAATAAGCTTCCCTAAACAGGTGGGTATTTAGGAAGCATTTGAAAGCTTGGAAAGAAGGAGAAAGGTTGGATAGCTCAAGGCAGAGAGATCCAGAGAAAAGCAGAAGCCCGAGAGAAGTCTTGTAGACAAGAATGGCCTTAAGTCATGAGAGGAAAAGAGAGGCAAAGGTCAGAAGCAGAGCGAAGGTTGCACAAAGGAGTGTATTTTGAGATCAGAGATGAAATATAGGGAGGGGCTTCATTGTTAAGGGCCTTGCATGTAAAAGTATTTTGAATTTGATTCTAGAGGGGATTGGGAACCAGCAAAGGGATATGCATATGGGAGCAGCTGATGTTGAACTGTGAGATTTTAGAACAGATTGGAGTTGTGAAAGGCAACTTGGAATACCTGCCAGAAGTAGGTTGCAGTAATCAAGGCGGGAGATAAGAGACTTAAGTGTTTTTGTTGATTGTTGAGATATGGTCGTATTCGGGTAAAGTTGCACATCTGAATACAACAAGATGTTACAAGTGTTTGGATGTGTGGTGAAAAAGACAGATGCAAGTCTAGGATAACTCGAAGGCAGTGTGCTTGTGTGGTCAAATTAAAGGCGGTGTTATTTACGGTGAGTGATATGTGAGGGACAGGGGAAGATCTTGCAGGAAATATGAGTTCAGTTTTTGAAAGATTCAGTTTCAGGTGGTGCCTTGACATCCGGGAGGTGACAACAGAGAGGCAGTCTGTAACTTGGGAAAGGACAGAAGGAGTAGAGCAGACAAAAGATCAGGAGTAAACAAGTAGAGTTGGGTGTCATCAGCATAAAGGTGATACTGAAGTCCAAACGACAGAATAAGTTTTCCTAGCGAAGTAGTGTAGAGCAAGAACAGTAGAGGGCCTAGAACACAGCCTTGGGGAACTTCAACAGAGAGAGGGAACGTAGTAGAAGTAGAGTTAGAGAAGGCAACTTTAAAGGAATGGTCAGACAGATAAGATGTAAACCATGAAAGAGCAGTGTCGCGAATGCCAGCTGAATATAGAATGTCTAGGAGGAGAGAGTGGTCAATTGCGTCAAAGATTGCAGAGATCTAGAAGGACGAGTATGGAACAATGACCTTTAGACTTTGTCAGGAGAAGATAATTGGTTATTTTGGCGAGTGCAGTTTCAGTCGAGTGTTTTGGATGGTAGCCAGATTCCAGGGGGTTGAGAAGAGAGTGAGACGCTGGTCAGGCATTTGTAAACAAGCCTTTTCAGCAATTTGGATGCAAATGGAAAAAAGGGAAACCAGATGATAGTTTGCGGGAGAGTTGGGATCAAGGGAATGTTTTTTTCAGGATAGGAATGATTAGTGCTTGTTTGTATAAAGATGGAAAAGTACCAGTAAAGAGAGAAAGCTTAAATAAGTGGGTAAGTGCAGGATAGAATGTATCAGAGATTGGATATCACCATGTAAACCCATAATATACCTGCTCTAAATGTCCTTCACACAGATTCAATACAAATAACTAAGCCCAATATACCTGTTCGTGATAGTGCAGCCCACCTGCCTATAAATGGGCACTTAGACCAAATGATCTCTGCTCATTTTGTTTCACAGACAAATTGAATAAATGAAGGGAAAAAAAGATACTTGTGTGTAAGTAGCAACTCACAAAACAGTTGTTTCACACAAACCAGAAAACACAACATTCTGTTATCTAGTGTATGCAAAAACATCCATGCTGATGCTGAATACACACACTCCACTTGGCAGTGTTAAGACTGGCATATAAATGAACCATCACACAAGATTCCAAGAGAAACAAACCAGAGTAAGTTATGTTCTTCCTCCAGCGTGCCATGTTTACCAGTCGTGTTGGATATAAAGGCTTCTCTTAGAATTTATTTTGTTTGACATAAACCTGAAAAGGTCATTCAGTACAGGGCCACCCATTACTCCCAGTTACGTCATACAATTTTCTGCCTATAAAATATGAACAAGTTTTCTCTGTGTATGAATCCAATGCTGTAGATACTCACTAGGAAGAAGGGAGACGAAAATGGTTCTGCACGGTGACAAAGGCAGCCATATTCTATCGTTCTCTCTCAGACGCTGTGGCTTCACTATGGTGGTTCTGCTTTTCCTTCTTGTTGTTTTCTTGTGCCCTGGTAAGTAGCAACCATTCCTTTGCCTTTCCATGCAACAGTAAGCAAGAACTAATGTGGTATACTCATGAAAAAAAAAAAGAAATAGGGTTTCCTGAACCTGTATTCTCACTTTGTTAAAAGGCTGTTATTGGTTTGCCTAATCAACCACTGTATTAACTGGTTTTAAATGAAAAAAATTCTGCAGTGGGTTAAACTTGTTAACCTGTTGATCGATTCTAGAAGGCAGAACACAACACATGTATTTAAAGGATAAGTAAATCTTAAAAAAATGTAAATCTAAAATTGCTCAGGATGCTTTTCTATGGACTTATTTGCTTTTTTCAGTTTTAAAGCTATTTAAGTTTTCCATTAATTGCCAATAGAATGAATGTTGTAACAACAGTGCCACTCGCTGGTCAGTTCCTGTAACTGCACAGCCAACAGTTTCAGCTGCTGGTGATTTCCTGTAAATGCACAGTTAAAGAGAGATACCTTAAGAAAGAAAACAGATAAGTGTTCAGATGTAGCTCTGCCAAGAAAAGAGACCAGAAGCCTCAAATGCTCTTTCCCATCTCCATCTTGAGCAGAGCAACATCAGAAAACTTTTTTTCTTCTGAAGATCTATCGCTTGCTGTATCGTTACATGACTGTATAATCATAGAAACTGATCAACAGGTGGCATGGTTTACTTATCCTATAAATACTTTTAATACAAGTTTATTTTAATATACAATTCTGTTACTGGCAAATTAATATAGATACACAAAATACAGGTCTATCTGTAGAACATATTAACATGTTTGCTTTATAATTTTGCACCTCTTCATGATGGGTCAAGCCACTCTACCCAACCATGTATAATGGTTGCTGACCCATCTTGTCTCACTGAAAGTGGCATTATCTGTTTGCATGTAAAACAGACTTCTGTAATTTATTGTATATACTTTAAAGTGTCCAGACATTCTGCATTAATGGGTGCACATATTGCAACTAATGCACATGGCACTGTGTAAGCTTGAGCTTGAAACTCAGAAGAACCCTCTAAGACTACACAAACAGTACAAAATCTGATTTATTATATAACATGGCAAATTCTCAATTCTGCAGGAAACCTTGAACTTTTAGCAAAAGCATTCAATACAATGTAATTGTATTTTGCATGTATTTATATTATATTACTGAATTGATTGGTCTGTTCTGTGAGCAGACAATAGTCGATTTTATGTTCATATATGAAAAAAATCTTTGATCCATCTCCTATTTGTGTTATAGACAGTACAAATGGAAACAAACTTCGGATAATGCTACAGAAGAGAGAAGGTTGGTTTAATACTTATTGTTTTAGAATTTTTTTGTGGTCACAACTCTCAAATTCAAATTGTGAACTATCCTAACTCAATTTGAGTATTAATTAGAATTTTGTGATTTATCATACTCTGGCCCTTTACGAACTCATGTGTAAGTCAAAGTTATACCGTAGTCGTATTCAAATCAAATTCAAGTTTTCAGTCAGTACCATTAGTCCAAGTTTTAGATATACATTGTTTTTTTTTTTTATAAATAACCCACCAGTCTAATTTATCGAATTTAGTCGAGTATATTCGAGTTTAACAGAGTTTTAAAAACTTACATGAATTCAAATTCGACCTTTAATAAATGTACCTCCCTATGTCACCAGCTTTGATCTATGTTAGTGGATCATACCTTAATACCTCAACGAGTTTTGGATAACATGCATACAGCCCAATGCAGTCCTCATCATAACACTATTACCTTAAATGTAGTGAAAAAGAAGGATCTGGTGAAAGTGGCATGACTTCACAATGAAACCAAGTGCTGCCAACTTTGTATTGTAGAGTGCGGATTGTAGCTACAATACAGGTATGGGACCGGTTATCCAGAATGCTTGGGCCCTGGGGTTTCCTTCATATCTTAAGTTTACCAAAAAATAAGTCAAACATTTAATAGGATTGTTTGGCCTTCAATAAGATTGTATTATATCTTATGTGGATCAAGTACAAGCTACTGTTTTATTATTACAGAGAAAAAGGAATGCCTTCTTAAAAATTAAAAAACATTTTGGATAAAATGGAGTCTATAGGAGATGGCCTTTCCATAATTCTGAGCTTTCTGAATAACAGGTTTCTGGAGAACAAATGCCATAATGTATACAACATTTATTTTTCATTGGAGGAATCACATCTAGTGACTAGCTGATAATGTATCCCATAGTCCAGGGAATTTAAAAAAACACTTTTTTTTTTTTTAACTTGAACCACTTTCATTATTGTTATTTTCCCCCCTTGGGTGTGTTGCAGCTGTCGAGCCTGCTAAACCCATTGTTTCAGTGAAAGAAAACAAAGCTAATGAGTTCTTGAATTCTCTAAAGCGGCCAAAGCGCCAACTTTGGGATAGGACTCGACCTGAAGTGCAGCAGTGGTACCAACAATTTCTCTACATGGGTTTTGATGAAGCAGTAAGTATTGGAGTTGTTTTTGGTGGAGCAAATGTCTGCAGATATGACTACATAACCCAAAAAGTTAAAAGCCAAACCCCAGGAACATATGACTGCATACACTCACTCATACACACAGACTGCATACATTCAACATACATTTCAAGGTGAAAGTGTTTTAAGGGTTTACCGTATATACTCGAGTATAAGCCGACCAGAGTATAAGCCGAGGTACCTAATTTTACCTACGAAAACTGGGAAAACGTATTGACTCTAGTATAAGCCTAGACACAACTACAGCCCTGTCTCCCAGCAGCGCACATTCTGCCAAAGCGACCCCCCCAGCGATCAACCGGACTTCTTTGCAAAGTTGATGGTGACAGAGAATTGCCAAACGGATTACTATGTGCATTGTCCCACTGTCCCACTACCATGTGCAGAGGGCGCTGTGTGATATTGCCATCACTGTTAATCTTTCGTTTAACCAACAGAGGGCGCTGTGTGATATTGCAGTCACTGTTATTCTTTCATATAACCAACAGAGGGTGCTGTGTGATATTGCAGTCACTGTTATTCTTTCATATAACCAACAGAGGGCGCACTGTTATTCTTTCCTATAACCAACAGAGGGCATTGTGGGATATTGCAGTCTCTCCCCAAGTGTACTGTTGGTATAGGAATGATTAAAAGTGACTGCCATCTCAGCTACTCGGGTCAGGTACCGCTGACCCGAGTATAAGCCGAGGTAGACTTTTCCAGCACATTTTGGATGCTGAGAAACTCGGCTTATACTCGGGTATATACGGTACATTCAGTTTGAATTCTAGTCAAATCCTGCTCAAAATGGCCTGAATTCTGCTGAGTCTCACACCAAAACTTGGATTGTGTCTACTAATCTCTAACATTGGACCTCAGGCTGATGCTCCTTTTTACTGGCCCTCAGTGCTTCTAGGAGAGCACCATGCCACCATCTTTGGTCAATTTCACAATAAAGCTTACCCTGGAATATTGCAGTTTTCAGTGAAGAGGATCACTGGCTCAAGGGCCAACCCTAACAAATATATTGATTGCCACACAAATTGTTAGTATTCATTAATCACATATCAACATAATTGCACTTGTGCTCATGTCAGTTGATAATGCTGTAATGGCAAAGCAAGTGAAGTGTTACATATTCACTGTATCTCTTGCACACTATTCAAACCATAGGCTAAACGCCAGCAAGGAAATAACACGGACAGAGAAACTGTAAGGCCCTTCCTCATGAATCTTCAATTGGCCTGTAAGAGATCCAATCGTTCACCCCATTAAGCAGCAACCCCAAGTTTTTAAAAACCCATACTGAGAGCAGTATGCATGATTGACACAATGAAGCATATAGCTTATATAAAGATCTGTTCATTTAGTGAGGTCACAGATCTGGCAAATAGGACAAAATCAGATCATAACAGACGCTATGAAGATTTTTACTGACCAAATCGCTGTCAGGCAGTTGTCATTAAGTTCAATAATCTTGGTCTGGAGAGGTAAGTAGTCAATAAGTTTGCTTCTAGCTTTAGATTTAAATTACCCAGGCAAAACTTTAAAGTCAGCTCTTAATGCCATAAATAAGCCTACAGCCAATCATGCCCAATCACATATATAGTGGAATTTGATGAATTTGCTTTATTTTTATATTCCATATTCTAACACTACAGTCCAAAGAAATGTACCAGATCAATTGAAAAATAGCACTCTTCAAATAAATGCAAGTTGCAGGCTGCACAGATTATATCAAAACAAGAAATGCAATGTCATTTATTGGCAACCTGATATATATACAAGAATTACATTTTTTTTAGTTAAACTTTTGTGATAAAAATGTCTGATGAAGAGATTTAATTTCTCCTCAAAAGCTTGCATTCTCACATATACGTTAGCCAATAAACAATAACAAGTTCCCACATTTTTTTTTTTTAAAAACTCTGGCTAACAAGTACAACACTCTACTACTTGCATTAAAATAGAAACCATTTAATTTAATTTTCTAGCAATGCTTGTAAACATGGTATTTTCACTTTACAGAAATATGAAGATGATTTGGTTTACTGGATGAGTCAGGGACGTGGAGGCAGTGAATACTATGGGGGATTCCACCAGCATCACTATGATGAAGATGCTCCTATTGGGCCACGCAACCCATATACCTACAGGCATGGAGCTGGAGTCAACTATGATGATTATTAAAGTCAGACTTGAACTATTATTCCTCCGCTCCAACAATGGCTTTGCGACAAATAAAAAATGTACAATGTGCATTGCATTATAAAAATGTCCCATACTGATATCTTACAGTGATAATAAAGGAGAAAAACTTTTGACTATATAAAGGACTGGCAACTACTAAGGGCGATAGGAGTTCACAAATGCAACATAGGTCCCTAAATGAAATACTATATCTAATAAACAAATATATAGAGCTGGATTTAGGGCAGGGATGAGATGGCAATTGCCAGAGTCGCAAGATTTTTTGAACACAAAGTGCCACTGAAAACAAAAAGTCTGTGCCAAGTTTTGTAATAAATGCATATTTATTTTTAGAAGATGCATTTCATCTAACCTGACACCAAGGGGTGCCTAACTCTTTTCACTGCTGCAGGCATAAGATTTAATTTTTAAACCATTGCACAGATTTCCTCACTGTCTAATCAGAGCCTTCTCCTTCTCTAACAGTTAGGGGGGCAAATTAGGAAACTGAAGGGGTATAGAAAGTCTGCACATGGCAAAAAATACCGTTTATCATGTGATTTTAAGGGTTCCGATTTGGTTCAGTCTGGTGCTTGGATTGGCCAAACCCAGATCCTGCTGAAAAATGCTTGAAATTGCCCGAATCACAAACAAAATCCGGGATTTGGTGCATCAATACAACCATGTGATTTAGTGATGTCAGGGTTGAGAAAAACTCGTCCCACACCCGATCCTAACCCATGCGCCCCTGATCCACTCCCGCCTTCCTTTTATAGACCTGTGGTGATAAAACCGGAAGTCGGCAGTGTAAGGTTGCGGGCGGGGAGAAGAGGGCCCGCAACCTGCAAATGGGGGAGCAAGGTCCTGTAGGTATCGGGCCGGCCCACACATCACTAATGTTAATTTAAAAGAACACAGCATCCTTCAAATTGCTTTAATTCAAATATGCAGTGCATTCAAAAGTAGTATGAAGATCACACAATTTGTTTTTGCAAGTGACAAAAAAAGCGAATACAATGATGAACCACCCCATTGTCAGTAAGCAATGACAAGGATGACATCTGCCTGTCCCTGCTTACAGATCTGCTCCGTATAGCAGGTGTCTCTAGCAGCATCTTTCTGCTGGAGGAAAAAACAAAGACTCTGGGTAAATTTAAAAGTGTAAATGTGACTGGTTGCAAAACATGCTGGCTAGCTGCGGCTTGCATAAAAATTAGCACAACGTAGACTTTTGTTCTTAATTTTAAGAAGGCTTGCAAGATTTTAGCTCATATAAAATAATAGCATGCCACTCCAGAAACATATAAACTAGCAAAAAACAAAGAAAATACAGAAATGCTTTTAGAAATAAGCAAAATGCAAAAAACTTCTATGTCAGAAAAAGGTTAGAAAATGTAATAAAATAAAACTTCTAGTTAAATTTTAGGAAAATGCCAGGGATCCTTAGTCAATCTTTTATAAGTGTATTTATCGTGCTATGCACAAAGGGGTCTTTATTCACAGAAACACAGAGTAGAAAGACAGTTAGATTAACTAGAAAGTGTGAGCTACTGACCTCACTTCCTTGTTGTACTCATTCATAACCTGATCATATACGGAGATTGTCCATGGAGTGAGGGCAGCTAGAAAATGTAGACAATACCTGTACCTATAACTGCACTGTGTCAGAACAAAGAGTACAGGTATGGGACCTGTTATCCAGAATGTGCGGGACCTGAGGCTTTCCATAATTTGGATCTTCGGACCTTAAATCTACTAGAAAATCATGTAAACATTAATTAAACCCAATAGGCTAGTTCTGCTTCCAGTAAGGATTAATAATCTTAGTTTCGATCAAGTACAGGGTACTGTTTTATTCTTACAGAGAAAAAAGAAATAATTTCTAAAATTTTGGATTATTTGGTTAAAGTGGCGTCTATGGGAGATGGCCTTTCCTAAATTCGTATCTTTCTGGATAATTGGTTTCCAGATAACAGATCCCATACCTGTATATACAGTAATGCAATGCTCGGAGCCCAAAGCCAAATTATCTTTAAGGTGCCCATTGCTCATATAAACCATTTGCGGATGGTTTCCCAAAGAACATTATATAAAACTTAATACTTTGTATCTTAATTTTTTCTGGAAGGAAAGCGAAATATCAGCACATGAAAGATAAAGGATTTGCTAGAAAAATGATCAGGTCAGATCACATTTTAGTATTTTATTAAAATAGCATATTCAACCACCAGAAACTGATAATACTTTATTTTTTATCCAAGAGTACACAATAACACAAGTGATCCAAAATATTCTTATTTATAGCAACTCATTTTCGAAATTCAAATGTACAGCTAGATGAAACCATAAAGGAAAACAAACGTTTTTAAAGAATTTAAGAAATTGTCTTTATTAGCTGCATCTGTAGCCTGCAGCTAGTTTCTAGCCTCCTAAAAATCTGCGGAAAGACATTTTTAGTTGAGCAACAGTTGATGAGCCACACGTAGCAGTATCTTCAGTTTAAATCTCCAGACCTCTTACTCCTTATCATCGAAGAGGTTGAAACTAGGCAGGCTGATATGCCGGTGAAATACACCTGACAATACCTGTACTTTATATGCATAGAACATCTGACTTAAGGAGTACAAATAACTTCTTTAAACATATATAAATAAAAATTGAATTCTCTATCCCATTTAATTTTATTTTCAGCTTCAAAAAGAAACCAGTAATTGAAGCCCCGTTCACCCCTTTGAAAGGGTCTGAATGGGACGGAGTGCTAAGGCTTTGCAGACCCCCAGCAACAGAAAAAGGTGGTCACTGTCCTAGGACCATGGCAAAAGAAAGTCACAGCAAGGATATAAAAAAAACTCAGACTCCCAGGTATTTCCTACACTAATGTACATATAAAGATGGGTTTAAAAAGTGCAAGGCAAGGTTTGCAGTTCTCATTTTTAGTTTTTAGGCACATCCATTTGTTTAAAGCAAGCTTCATGGGAAGTTCCAGTTTTAGTCTTCATGACACCTCTCAAGTCTTTTTTTTTTATTATTTGACAAACCCAAAGAGGGGTAGGAATAATTTTTACATCCAGTATCTTGACAAGAGAGTCATCTTTAATGAAAGTGTTCAGTTATTTCGCGTTCTTCCTTTTTTTACTCTTGCAGGCTTCGGTTTGGGGATGTATTGATTGTTTGCTTGATGTTCAAGCTCCTTTCTAAAGTAATGGATAGTTTTGTTTAAGCCTTCCTCAAGTGGGACCTGTTAGGGAAAGCAGTGGAAATGAACTAAAACAGCTTCTTACTGGTTGCAGAATCTTATCAACAGTTTTCATGATTAAGAATTTTATAGATATTGGCCTGCAGCACATGGCAAAGATATCTGCAGTTTGAAGCTGGGATTACAGTATAACCAGCAGGGCACTTATACTCAATATATCAGAAATCTTTGTAGCATGCAACATACCACAGGTTCCCATCCAAGTAACAGCTTTGCCTTTCGGATATCAGGTTTTCGCCTTTGAGGGTCATCTTGAGCTTCTGATAGAAAGCTGATCTCACCTCCACTGCCTGCAAAAAAGATTTCTGACTGTCTAAAGAAGTAGTATAGTTACTATTCAACAATATAACATCAGTTTCGTATTGCCATCTAGCCACTATAAAACAGGTTTCCTCATCCTTCATGTGAGCATAGGGGTCTTTTTATCATGATGTGTAAAAAGTGGAGTAAAGCATTACCGGGGCATTACCAATCAATTTTAATTCCTCTAATATCACTTTACTTCTCTGAAACTGCATCAGGTCTCACACTGCTGTCTAACCCTCTGTAATATATTGTGATCTTCTCCCATTTTTCACATGTGAAATATAATATGACTTCAGCTTTATAAAATAATGAATAATGTCAGATCTCTGCCAAGATTATGCCCTCGCTGTAAAATATAGTAGCTGGCTTTGTTCCAATGGCACTATAGTTCTGGAAAATCTACAGCCCATCTCCCACTGCTGCAGCCTCTATGAATCAGCACAAGGCGATCTGACAAAATTTCATTCTCTTTGTAAAACAAAGCCAGTCACTTCTGTTAAAGAATCCCAGTGCACTGATAATATTACATCTATTCATGCCAAGCTCTCGTTCACTCATTCCAAAAACACCACACCTTTCACTGATTATTTTATTACTGGTAACACCTGCCTATGTTTTCTGTATGTATAACATTTACCATGCCATAAGCAGCATCATACAAAATACTGCTCAATGTGCTGACTTTAAAGAAAATATTCATATTCCAGTTACCATGGTCATAAAAAGGGACACTATACAGGCTATTCTATAAAGTGTATTTAGAAGAAAGCACAATCTGGATGCCTTGTTGTGTATCAATACAGTTTATGTAAATAAACAGATACTGAAAATGGACATATTAATTATACTGCATGAACAAGATTTAAAGCAAGCTACAACATGTACATCTCTCTTTAAATATAAATCAGTTGATCATGCTACTCACCAACAAGCTGCTTAATTAATCTGGCAAACTGTACAATGGAGTGTTCTTGTGGGTTTCCCTGGAAAACAAAATTGTGATTTATAGTACAAAGGTAGAGGCCAAGCATGAGTCGGTTTATATCTGTGATGAGCAAGTCAACAAAAGCAGAGGGGCAGATGGATGGAAGTACTTAACTGTATAGCATATATGCCACATTAGTTCTTTATGAAAAAGCCATAGAACAGTATAGTACGACTACTACTCACCCATTATGACCTGGTTACTAGGGACATGAGACTAGGGACATGCAAACATGTCATACCTACTCTGCTAGAGTAAAGGAAAATTATACCTTCAAAACAAATGTTTAACCAACAGATGACAAAATCGTACCAAATATACATCTCAGTAAATATTGCCCTTTTACTCTTTTAACTCAAATCACTATTTGGTGATGATCTGTGTCTCACTCATTGATCGCCCGACAGGAAATACAGGTTCTAACCTTAACCGGATGAAGTGTGGGAATAAAACACACAGATTTTAACATTTAATGGAAGTATAACTTAAAATATACATGTGTGCTCTTGGCTTGTGCCAAGGTTGGGGTTATTTTCTCTGGAGATAATCTTGCAAGGGCACGTGATTACTCTTTACAAGTTCATTAATGGGCATCCTAGACAGATAGTAAAAGATCTCTTCTCTCTAGAACAGGGGTCTCCAAACTTTTTCATCCGTGAGCCACATTCAGATGTAAAAAGAATTGGGAAGCAACACAAGCAGGAAACAAGTTTCTAGGTGGTGCCAAACAAGGGCTGTGATTGGCTATTGATGGCCCTATGTGGACTTGCAGCCTACAGGAGGCCCTGTTTGGCAGTACATCTGGTTTTTATACAACCCAAACTTGCCTCCAAGCCAAGAATTTAAAAATAAGCTCCTGATTTGAGGCCACTGAGAGCAACATCCAAGGAGTTGGGGAGCAACATGTTGCTCACAAGCTACTGGTTGGGGATCACTGCTCTAGAAGAATGAGGGGACACGCGTAAGACTTGAGGAACAGAACTTTTATTTGAAGCATAGTAGGAGGTTCTTCACAGTGAGGTTATGGAATGCCCTGTCGGGTGAGGTTGTAAAGACAGATTATATGAATGCCTTCTTGGATTATTTCTTGAACACACTTGATACCCAAGGCTATTGTGATCCTAAAATCTATAGTTAGTGTATAAGTATATATAGTTTATGTGAGTGTAGGACTATATACATTATATACACACGTGTGAGTGTACAGATAGATCTGTTTACGTGTGTGATACATGTGAGCTGGGTTCATTTGGAGGGGTTATACTTAATGGATATTTGTCTTTTTTTCCAACCCAAATAAACTATGCAACATTGCAGTATGTGTAATCCAGAAATGAAAACTCACCAAATTCACAGGGCTGCTGACATTGCTGTTCATTAAAGCAACAAGGCCATTTACCAAGTCGCTGGGAAAGAATGAAATTTCATTTAGAAACAGTTCAGAGTATTTTTAAATGCAATTAATCACATTTATGATCAAGTTGAGAATGGCAATGGGCTAATACAAAAACATAGCTATATTAAGCAGTGATAATGCTACTTTGCTGTAATTTGGATTGATAACCATGTCCAGAAATCTAGATTTGTGTCAGTGTCTACAATTGGCTGCCTCAGGTTCTTTGTAAAATTGGTGCACATTTTGAAAAAAAAGTAGTTATTTAAATACGTAAGTACTGTTGCTTAGCAAGTAGTAGCCGGATTTGGAACCTGGAACGCTTTAAAAAGGAAGTTAGAAAAAAAAAAAGTTAAGATAAAGGGAAGGACTCCTCCACGTAAATTATGTTCTTATTGCATCCATAATGTTCCGTGGGAATTCCTTATAATGCATACTGTGAAAGTTGTCCGTGTTCATGTTACTACTAAATGGAATGCAAAGTTATAACTGGCTGTGTAGTCTACATTTTGTGTGTATATGCGTTTGGCGTAGAGAAAGGAGTAACAAGTCTTGCCACACGAGGTCAGCAACATAGATGGCAAAATAGAAGTATAAAGCATTAGCCACTGTAGCTTGTGGAATAATGCTTAACAAATTGTCATCAAACTACAATGCTCTGCGGCTATGTTCCAGCATGCTCCAAAAAATATGCTTAGGGGCATTATATTTCACTACACAAATATAGCACACGTTTATCAGCTTAGCGCTACGATTACTATCCATTGAGTAGATATGCTCCAGCAGCAAGGCGCTAACATTATGGGGGTTATTTATTAAGCTCCAAATTTTTCTAGTTGGACTTTTAAAGGGGAAAATACAACTTTTTTGGAGAAAAAAAACACTCAATGTTTTTGAGATATATTAAAGACCGATGGTGTTAAAAGTCACATGAGACATGCCGAGAACTTGTAAAAGTCAATGGCAGATGTCCGTTAACAATTGGAAGATTTTCTGAATTGCGCTGGGTTTTTGAAAAAAATTGTAGATTTTGAGCGATTTTACGAAAAAATGGTAGGTTTCCAGCACTAACCGCTAAAAAACAAAAACAAAAAAAAAAAAACAAAAAAAAAAGATTGTACTGACTTTCTGCACAAGAAAAATTGGTGAAAATTTATTAATAAACAGGGGGGAAAAGTCAGTGCGAATTTGTTCGGAGTGGTTTTTAGAAAAAGGTGAAAACATTTTGGAGTTTGATAAATAACCCCCTATGTGTACAGCGGTACTGCTTTGGGCTAAATAGTATGGTCCTATACTGTATAATTATGTATATGCCAAAAAACATCCTATAATAAAATAAGCCCATGGCCTTGTGTTTCTATACGATCTCAAAACACCAAGGCTACTTGCATATTTATATAAATTCCAGTATGGGCTTTATTATGACTTGTATAACAAGCAAAATTTGTGGTTACCTATAAAATATATCAGAAATAACATTTCCAATAATAAAAATAATTATATCTTACTTATTATAATATATAAACAGGAAGTCATCATTACGTTCCACTGAGTGATTTTCTACATCGTTGGACTGTGAGGTGACTTCAGAACCCAAATTAGTGCATGGATTTTATCCAGTAAAACAATGTCAGTGCTATAAACATCTGCTAAAAAGGGTAATGTCACACTTGGAGATTCGTGAAAATTTAGTCGCTCGGTGACTAATCGCCTCTTGTTTGGGGGGTGACTAATCTCCCGAACTGCTTCCTCCTGTCTTCCGCCTGCTACAATGAAAAACCGCCTGCGGCATGGCACT
Organism: Xenopus petersii; assembly: GCA_038501925.1. NCBI lineage: Eukaryota > Metazoa > Chordata > Amphibia > Anura > Pipidae > Xenopus > Xenopus petersii. Next base: position 102,863,052 of record CM076675.1, on the reverse strand, counting down.
TTGTTTTCCGAAGTCGCCCAAAATTTCCTAGACTAAATCTCTCCGAATCTCAGTGTGATCTGATCAACAATAGAGCATTTCAGTTGAAGAGGTGTAATGTTTGTAAAGGACAAGGCAACTGCCAATTTACAATCAAAAATCTTTGGAATGCACATTTTACAAGGCTGCATTAGTGAGAATGAGTAATCACAACGCACCAGCTTATTTCCAAATATAACTTTCTGCTAATGTCTAATTTTTTAAAAATCCTAAGCTTAGCTGCTCTGCAGTTACTCAAAATAAACTAAAAAAAGTGGGGGGAAAAAAAAAATCAGACACCCCAACTAACAAGATCAGAAAGAATAAGAATTTGCTGTGGACAAATTGGAATGTATGTATACTCTTGCAAGTGTTCTGAAGTACTGCACAACATACGATATGTACACATCACTCTAGCCTTATAGTTTTCAGGGTTTAGTTCTCCCTTAAAGGGAAAACCAATCACATTTTTTGCATAATTAAGAAAATAAATGTTAAACAACGTTTCAGTATGTTAACTAAAACATTTAAATAGTCTTAAATTTATTTAAATGTAATTGAAAGCTGAATTTTAATGCCATTTTCTGCACGGTTGGCTGTAGCAGAAACCAGCTTTCCTCCAACCAATAGGTCAGTTATTGGTTGTCATAAGAGCATTAGAGCATCCAGGTTTTTTTTTCTTAGCTCTGTGTAAGGTCAGTGTTGTATACAGCAGTGCCTCTGTACAGGTTTATTATGAAGGATTCAAAATTATACTGACATCCAATTACATTAAATGGAGTGAAGAATTTGAAAGAAAACTCACCTGACATACTGAAAGGCTCTGGTTTGTTCTCCTGAACCATAGACCTAGAATGAAGAAGAAAGTTGTTAACCTTGCAAGCTAAACGAATGATACCAGATGGTATGAACTGTCAAAACTTACAACATTTGTTCAATAATGTGACAAAATGGAAGGGATTGATGACGGCGGAGGGAGGGGAAAAGGAAGAAAGAGAACTTGGCTCGACACTGGTCATCAACAGCCTGTGCTGTGTCGAGTGTTTTGCAACAGATCAGAAACTGAATGAGTGAATCTTTAAAAGGGAATTAAATGTTTGTATTCGGGATTTCTAATCACTGCAGGTAGTGACAATCTGCTTTTAAAGAGATAAAAGAGATAATTTACACCATTGAATGCAATGAATAGTGCTGGGTTACCTATAATATTAATCATAAAAAGTCTATGGATTGCGTTATTTAAGCTACACATGACAAAAACGTTAAGCAAAGCAATTTACAGGTTTGGCCATATAATGGTAATCTAATTATCTTGATCACAAGGTCCAAACACTGAGAAACTTTGGTTTCATTAATTAAACAATAGGCAAGAAAAGTCCTGCTCATCTCATTCATGTTGAACAACTGGGTATACTGCACCTTTAAAAACATTTTCTTTTAAATCAGTTGCAATAAGCTGCTGTCACAAACAGTTAACCTAAAACAATTACAGAAAATTACAAAAGTTCTCCGGGGACTGCTTCCTCCGTAAACAACATTTGTTAACAACCTCTGATTGAATATTTAAATTAACTGTAAAAAAAAAAAAAGGCTTCTTTTCAATTAGATGTCTCAGGCAAATTAAATAAGTCTTCGGCAGGCTGAACAGTTTTTAAAAGAAAGCTACTATAATAAACACTTTTCTATTAATACAAACTGTGCATTAAATTATTATAAAAACAAAACTAAAGTACATGTAAAAACAGTAAACCTACAACAAGCAGATAGCTAAATAACCAATATAAAAACATAAGGGTAAATCGCCTACTGAACATTATGACTAAACTATATGTAATGAACATTCTGGTCACATGATGAACGTTACATGACAGTTGGCACGTCACTTCAAAGGGTAAGCAGTAGCATGAAGTCTAAAGGTCTTGCCAGGTAGAAACAGATGAAGGCATCCTGAATGCAAAAATACCATGGCCTAGTGCCTATACCACTATAAGGCATTACAGTTGAAACTATGATGTTCAGGCTTGTAATAATTTTACATCTTGTTTAAAGTGGTTGTTCACCATCCAAACACTTTTTTCAGGTCAGTTGTTTTCAGATTGTTCACCATAAACAAAGACTTTTTTCAATTGGTTTCAGTCTTTTATTTTTTTTTACCGGTTTCCCCACATTTTTTAAAGTTTAATGTTCCTGTCTCAGTCTGTGTTTCAGTCTGGCAGCTCATGGATCCAGCAGCATTCTAAACTATTACAATTTGCTACATATAGCTGATAAAATTAATTCAAGGAAAGATATAGAATCAATACAGCTCCAGGCAGTAATTTTCAACTGCAATGTGTTTCAATCAGCAGTGCAGGCACCGTTTATCAGCTGATAAAATTAGTTGATACATTTATCAGCAGTGTCTCTGGAATATTAGCAGCTATTATATCAACTTTAAGGGCAAGGCCAGACGTGGCTTTTTTGCAGCGTTTTTACTTTGCGTTTTTAAAAAAGAACAGCCAGGCATAAACACACTATGGCAATTCACACAGGGCGCTTGCAAGCTGAAATCCGCCACAGGACACCAGTATTGGCATTTTTTTAGCAGAATATGGCGTCCAAATTCTCAATGAGAAGTGCATGTTGGGAAAAGAATCCTACGTGCTGGAAAAACGAATGTCGCATGTGGTTTCAGTGGCTTATTTACGCCTGGCTGTTCTTTTTTTAAAAACGCAACGTAAAAATGCCACGTCTGGCCTTGCCCTAACAGCTGCCTTCAATGAAACTCAGGGATTCTGCTCAGCAGGGACAAAGACAACAAACGTATCAATTTAGAACAGTTAAAGAGTTGGTGACCCCCCCACCCCCCAGAGCTGCTTTAGAAGGTGAAAAATAAAACTTTAAATAGAAGTAATTGGAAAAAGTCTTTTTTCTTTGCGTCCTCCAGGCAGCACACCAATGGGTTAACATCCTGTTCCTCTCTGATAGGACAGAACTACAAGACAGAAAAAACATTCATAAGCTCCCCCTACCCCCTCTCTGGTATTGTTTTTTTCTGTCCTCAAAAAGATAGGAAGAGGAAGTGGGCCGAAGGGCCTGAAGAACCAGGTTTTTTCCAAAACTTGAAGGCCGCATGGGTGACCACCTTATGGGTGGGTCATTCAGGGGTCGAATACCCTTAGGCTTACCAGGGAGCGCATGGGTCCGAGGTTGCAGGCTGTGGCTTGGCAAGCTGGGAGACAGGTGTGGCAGGAGGCGTCCCTGTAGTTCCGTTTGTTCGCCTGGCGTTTTTTCGTCTGGCGTTCGTTCGCCCTGGTGTCCGGGTCAGGGGCGCAAGATGATGACGTCATGGGCGCTGAGGACGAGCGCGAGCGGCGTTCGGGTGCAGGGTGAGTACCCTAATTTTATGCTCGTTTCCTGGGGCAAGTAGAGGTATTTAAAGGCCCTCCTTGGTGTAGCTCTGTGGCTGTAGTTCCTGTAGCTTGTGCTGCCAGGCTGCATATTTGGACGGAGGCTGCTAAGGTATTGTATCCTTTAGCAGGTCCACTGTTATAACTTGTTTGATTGATACAAAAGTAAGAGCTACCTCTCTCTCTCTCTTTCTTACTAGATGTCTGTTCCTAAATCTGGGAAAAGAAAGAGGAAGTCAAAACATAGTGCATGCTCTGATTGTGGTCAGCCTCTGCCAGAGGACTGTGTGGAATCAAAATGCAGAAGTTGTGCTAATACCACGAATGTGCAGGATCTTTCTAAAGTGGAGGATTTTGTTTCATGGTTTAAAGACATGTTATCTAAAACCTTTGAGGAGGTTAAATTATCCGCTGTTAATAAACCTTCAGAAAGGGCAGAGTCGGATTTGGAAGATGGGGTGTTACTTGATTCAGAGTCATCTGACACACTTGAACAGGAGAAGTCAAAAGATGAATATTTTCTGTTTCCCCTTGAAAAAATGCCACGTTTAATTAAAGAAGTGAGGAGAGTAGTGGGTCCCCAAAGTACTTCCTCTGAGTCATCCAAACAAGAGGATTTGTTGTTCATGACTCCAAAAAAATCATATAGCTTTCCGATTCATTCCTCTATTAAGCTGTTGTTTGAAAAGGAGTGGAAGAATCCAGGAAAAAAGCCAGAAAGCACGAAGAGATTTAGGGAAATGTTTCCTTTTGACTCTCAGGATGTGCAACAATGGGAAGAGCCTCCTAAAGTGGATGTGTCAATAGCCCGGTTGTCCAAGACAACGACTATACCGGTTGAAGAATCAGCCATAAAAGATCAAATGGATCGTAGGGCTGAGTGTGCTCTTCGGAGGTCTTATTCAGCAGGATCAAATGTTTGTAAACCATCGCTGGCTGCGGTGGCAGTCTCCAGATCCTTAAAATTCTGGCTATCTTCCTTGGAAGAAGAAATCGATTCAGGCACCTCCAGAGATACCTTACTTGATATGTTATATCCAATCAAGTTGGCATCAGATTTCTTGTGCGATGTTTCCATTGAGACTTTGAAGTCAGGGGCCAAGACAATGGCGCTCTCCACAGTAGGTCGAAGAGCTCTTTGGCTGAAGTCTTGGTCGGCTGATGTGACATCAAAGAATAGTTTGATCTCTATGCCATTTGAGCCTGGGAAACTTTTTGGATCACACCTGGATAAGTTAATTGAGAGTTTGGCTCCAGGAAAGGATAAAACACTTCCACAAGATAAGGTGAAACCGCAGAAAAAGCCTTTTTTTCGATATTCAAGAAACTCTCCGGCTCGGTCTTCCTCTCAGAGAGGACCTTCCTTTCGTGAATATGATAGACGAAGGGAGTTTTATCGAAACCGAGGATTCGGAAGGAGAAACTTCAATAGCAATCCTAGCCAGAAAAAAGATTCCCAAAAGAAAAAATCTTCTGAGTTCTGACGCCAGGAGCCAGGAAGCGGTTGGGGGAAGGCTAGCCTTTTTTCTACCAGCTTGGGAAACCACCACCGACGATTCCTGGGTGCTAAGGATAATAGAGAATGGTTATTTGATAAATTTTCAAAAATACCCCCTACAAAGATATTGTCTGAACAAAAGGAAGTCGGATCCAGAAAAACGTTTGTTCTTAGAAAATGCAATTTCAGATTTCATCACCTCCAAAGTGTTGGAACCAGTTCCTGTGGCAGAGCAAGGAAAAGGGATCTATTCCCATGTGTTCCTAGTACCAAAAGCGGATGGTCGATTTCGACTAGTGATAGATTTAAAGCATTTAAACAAGTATATAAGGAAAGAAAAGTTTCGCATGGAAACAATAAGATCTGCAATAGGAATTCTGCAAGAAGGGGATGTGATGGCGACCCTAGATTTAAAAGATGCTTATCTTCACATACCAGTTCATCACGAAAGTTTCTCAGAATTGCAATTTTTCTGGGTCCAGTCCTTCATCATCTACAGTTCAGAGCCCTTCCGTTCGGATTAACATCAGCGCCAAGGGTCTTTACAAAGATCATTGTCGTCCTTGCAGCAGCATTGAGAAAAAAGGGAATATTCGTGGTACCATATTTGGACGACTGGCTTCTAAAAGCTTCCAGCGTAGCTCAGCTAGAAGATCACCTGAAGTTGACAATAGATCTACTTACAGCGCACGGATGGATCTTAAACGAAAAAAAGTCGAGTCTGCAGCCTTCTACCTCTGCCAGGTTCTTGGGGCTTATCTTGGACACAGTCCGAATGGTGGTTTTTCTTCCGCAAGAGAAGATACAGAGATTGTGTTCAGCAGTGAAAGATCTCAAGAGAGCTCGTTCAGTGTCTATTCGTCAAGCAATGAAACTGTTGGGCTTGATGACTGCCTCATTGGAAGCAGTTCCTTGGGCGAGAGCGCACATGCGTCCCCTGCAGAGGGCGATTCTTCTGCAATGGAACGGGGATCCCAATTCATTGGATCGTTACTTCAAGGTTCCAGCGGAGGTGAAGAGTCAATTGAGCTGGTGGATGAATCCCCGGAGATTGGCTCAAGGAAAATCATTCAAGACACCTTCTTTTCAGATAGTGACGACGGACGCCTCAGCCTGGGGCTGGGGAGCTCATATGGAAGGCCAAGTAATCCAAGGGAGATGGAATTCTTGGGAACAGGTTCGGTCTTCGAATTTCAAGGAGCTCAAGGCCATCAGGTTAGCCCTCAGGTACTTTCAACCTCTTCTAGGGAAGAAGGAGGTACTGGTACGGTCAGACAACGCGGCAGCTGTGTTTTATGTCAACAAGCAAGGGGGAACCCGAGCTCCATTGTTGATGGAGCAATGTCACAAGTTGATGGTGTGGGCAGAAGGTCACCTCAATCTCCTCAGAGCAGTCCATATAAGAGGAATGGACAATGTGCTGGCAGACCGTCTCAGCAGATCTCACATAGATCACGGGGAATGGGAACTCAATCCCCAAGTCTTCAGATTAGTAGCCAACAAGTGGGGTTATCCCCAGATAGATCTAATGGCGACAAGGGACAACAAGAAACTGACCTGTTTTTGTTCATTGAACAAAGGAGACAACCCGAATTACCTGGATGCCATGTCAATTCCTTGGGGCTTCAGATTGGCTTATCTGTTCCCTCCCTTACCAATGATACAGAGATCGCTACAGAAGATCAGGGTAGAGAAAGCCTCGGTGATACTAATTGCTCCGTTTTGGCCAAGGAGGACTTGGTTCTCGGACCTGATGAATCTGTCCAGGGGGGAATATTACAGACTGCCTATCAGAGAGGATCTTCTGTTACAGGGCGAAATGAAATATCCAAATTTGGAGCGCCTGAGCTTGACGGCCTGGAGGCTGATAGGGAAGCATTGACAGGTCAAGGTCTTTCGGAAGAAGTAGTGAATACTCTGATGAATTCAAGGAAAAAATCCACTTCAAAAATATACGGAAGGGTGTACCTTTGTTTTCAAGAATGGAAGAAAGATAAGGGGCTGAATGAGTCTAATTCCATTCCAGTGATTTTACAATTTCTTCAAGATGGGTTTACAAAGGGGCTGAAACCAAGTACACTTAAAGTGCATATTTCGGCATTGGCAAATATGTTACATCTTAACTTGTCTTCGAATCCGCTAATCAAGAGGTTTCTAAAAGCTGCATCAAAACTTAGACCTTCGATAAAACCTTTAGTGGCTCCTTGGGATTTAAATACAGTCCTTTCAGCCTTGTGTGAAGTCCCGTTTGAACCCTTGCCTGATATTGGATATAAATTTTTGTCGTGGAAAACTTCCTTCCTTGTGGCGATAACATCAGCAAGAAGGATTGGAGAGTTACAGGCATTAGCGGTAGACCCGCCTTACACCACCTTTTTCGATGATAGAGTTGTTCTAAGAACTTTACCTTTCTTCCAGCCAAAAGTTCCTTCTACAACCAACATTAATGCGGAAATTATTCTTCCAAGATTTAATGAAACCTTGACAGAGTCAAATAATAAGCTGTGCAGTTTGGATGTCCACAGATGTCTATCTACATATATTGAGAAATCAAAATCCTTTAGGAAATCTGAGCATTTGTTTGTTCTATTTGCAGGAAAAAGAAAAGGTCTCAAGGCCTCAAAATCCACCCTCGCTTCATGGGTGAAGAATTCCATTCTATCAGCTTACACAACTACTGGTCAAAAGGCTCCAGATTTGATTAAGGCTCATTCAACGAGGGCCGTTTCGACATCTTGGGCAGAAAAGTCTGCGGTGTCTGCAGCTGATATATGCAGATCTGCGACTTGGAGTAGTCTACATACCTTTTCAAAGTTCTACAGGTTGGATGTGGCAGCCTCGCAAGATGCAGCGTATGGCAGCCGGATTCTTCAAACAGCCTTGTAGTATTCTCCCTCCCTTAATATGGCTTGCTAAGTCCCATTGGTGTGCTGCCTGGAGGACGCAAAGAAAATTGAAAATTTGTATTCTTACCTGAAATTTTCTTTTTCTTTAGTCCGGAAGGCAGCACAGATATTCCCTCCCAAAATAAATTACTGAAGCATTGTGGTGTTGTCCATCTTTTTGGTGCTATGAAAGTTACAATACCAGAGAGGGGGTAGGGGGAGCTTATGAATGTTTTTTCTGTCTTGTAGTTCTGTCCTATCAGAGAGGAACAGGATGTTAACCCATTGGTGTGCTGCCTTCCGGACTAAAGAAAAAGAAAATTTCAGGTAAGAATACAAATTTTCAATATTTCTGTTGAACTATCTGAAACCAACTGAACTGAAAAAAGTGTTTTTGTTTTGAAGGTGAACAACCCCTTTAACATCTGGCCTTCGCTGGACACACAAAGAGCCACTGTACAGCCAATCAGGCTATTTCATTAATGACATAGTAATATGGTGCATCATTTTTCAATAAAAGCAGCAGTGAACAGCACAATTAGGGTTCCCCTGGCTGGTAATGACACCAATATAATTATTCCTTTGAAAAACAGGTACATTTTCCAGACTGTTAAGGATGGAGACCTTAACAGTAAATAAGTACAACTAAATGACCCTTTGTATCTATAATTCAATCCTTCGGTCAAAGCAGACGGATTATTTTTACAATAATTTCAGTTCAAGAGCTTTTTTTGCCCCTAAGACAGGTTACAATTATTTATTTTGCAGAAGAGAAAGGGAAATATCTACCCTAGCACTGGTATCTTCATGTAACCCCTTATAAGGGGCAACATAGGTGAATTTGGGTTATTCAACACTAAACATAAAAAAAATATACATACTATGAGTCCAACAGAAGACCAATTATTTAAATGTGGGGTGGGCTATGATATGGGATGGAATACAGAAGATTACTGCTCATATTCATGAACACATTTTATATTGTGCATGTTTTTCCTTTTTTTTTTTTTTTAACCATGAGCCAAACCAATGACCCACTATAGAAATATGCCTTATGGTAGGAATATGCTCAAGATGAATGAAGGCTAGCCCTAATTGTAAGGTAATTGAGATATGAATTCTTTGCAAGACAGAGGACAGACAAAATATGCTGGTATAATGGACAATTTATAAATACATTCATAGTTCAACTGGATCAACTGGCAGATAGGTAGTTAATTAAAAAAAAAAAAAAAAAAGGTTGAACTCTATGGACATGTGTCTTTTTTCAACCTTACTTACTATGTTACTATGTTGAACCTTCTACACCAGGAGGTTATGTTTAATATAGGTCATAGGCTAATGTTGAACCACCTGGTAGAAAAATGACTTTTAGTTTTTGTAACAGTTTATGAATGTTTTATCCTGAACTTGTTGATTTATAATGTAACACAAATTACATCTGTATAATTTGCAAATCTGTTTTTGCCCCCCCAAAAAGGTAATTTAGCTGGCTAGGAGCATATAAGCAGATGGCGCTACAGAGAAGCTGTCAAATGAATCTTCCTTATATTCATCCATACTCAGTCCAAGCAGAAGTGCCAAACTGTTATGAAGCTGGGCATCAGTGTGAATTTTATCAGCAATGGGTGAGAAAATGACATACATAGCATGGATACAGGAAAAATGTTTCAGAACAAACAAAAATAAAACACAAGTTTGGTCTTTGGTCTAAAATTTGGCTGTTATGTGTTCAGTACATAAAAGTACATTCAGCCATGGTTCATTGTGTTGAACATGAAAATAATATCACATGACATTGAACGAAGAATTAGAAATAAGAATCCAACTCCATTTCTGCTATTTGTCCAATTTCTGCATTAGATAATTAGGACTTCTTGCCGACTTTTATATTTGTGATTTTTAGTCAAGATTTTTTTTCCACTAAGGGACTTTATGCCTAAAGCTGGCCATAGACGCAAAGATCTGATTGTACGAATCATTTCCCGACCTGCCACTAACCATTCCGATCAAATAAAGTACAAAAGAACAGATCAGCCCCTGACAGCAATCGTACGAAAGTTATATCCGACAAAAATGGTACGATACATGCAGAGATATTATTGGCAGCCGACAGAAATCTTTTAACCTGTCCGATCGACCAAGCGACCAATCTCCGCCAGACGAAAAATGTCAGGACTCTCCAAACACGGTCCGAAAATCGTACGTATCCTCGATTCGTACGATCAGATCTTTGCGTCTATGGCCAGCTTTACTGATGTATCCTGCAATCTGTGAGCTTTGTTTTTATTACTGTAGTGTGCACCAATCCCTAAATCCCCAGAAATATTTCCCTTTTTATAGTTTTGCTCAAAGGAAATCTCTATAATTGGAGACATTGAGACACATGGGGCCCTAATTAATTTGTATGGCCTGTATTTTAAGGGGATGGCATACAAGACTATTTTGGGAGTTCCGATGTCCCCATGACATGGGTGGTTTAGATAAATTACTAAATTCGGTGTTAAAAATTGTAATTCTTTGTGTGCACCACAATTTGATGCATACATTGACTAGTATATACATAAGCACACAGCTTAGATGAAACATTATTCATTATATATTTCCTCTATGTTATGAATTGTATTTTTTGTAGTTCCACTTCTTATTATAGAAATGGAACTACAAGAAAATTCATATAGGTTTAGAAAAAGTAGGTTGTTCTGGAAACAAATATATAGTTTACAACAATTCCCCACAGGAAGTACCCTTTAAGTGAAAGACCACAAAATGTAAAAACATGAGCTGAAATTAAGAAAATTAAACAGTCAATGCTGCAATAACATTTTTGTTTATTTCCTATTTCACAGTCTCCTGCACAGAAGATGCCTACCGTTAGTTGTTCACCCTGGAGTGCTTGCAGAATAAAGTTGCTGACAACTCTGCCATCGTTCATATGCATGCGAGGGCCAAAGGTATTAAATATTCGAGCCACTCTAACCTCTACTCCTTCCTGTGAAAAGCAAGGATAAGAATGCATTTAGGCTAATTTTCTGTTAGATACACAGAGTTTTAGATTTCGAAGCCAGAGTTCCCTTGTCCACTTTAAATTTTTACAAGAAGCAAATAGGGATGGGCGAATTTTTTCGCCTTGTTTCGCCGAAAAATTGACGCCCATAGACTTGTATGGAGACGTGCGTCAAAAAAAAAAAAAAAAGACGCGCGACAAAATAATTTCGCTGCGCGACAAATTTTTTTGACACCCATATACTTTTCGCCAGCTGCGAATTTTTGGCGAAACCAAACGGGTCAAATTCGCTCATCCCTGGAAGCAAACATAAGCTGTATTCATAACCCAGATAACAAAGAACAGCCAATGTTTCCACTATAGATATTTAGCTTAGTAACAACAGGCTAAACATTTCAGAATATTATATATTTTATTTCCTGTTTTTTATGTGCAACCGTCTATTAATAAGGACATTTAAAGAATGAAATAATGTAAAACTACTTTGATTGCCATCATGACATTAAATAAATAAAATGAATTGCTGAGCTAAACATTTTCAGCCTGTATATATCGGATGGCTTCTGTTATGCGAAGTATATTCAGCTACCTGAGCAACTATGCCCAATGGGAAGGATTTGAAACACTTCACATATTGTAATAAATATGGCAAGAAACATGGTTCTGATAGCTAGCCAATAAACTTTGCTACAAAGACAAACAAGTAATATGCAACAACAATAACAGTGTTACCACTGTTGAAAAGTGAAGTTCAGGAGATCACAAGAGCTATGAAACAATGGCTACTTAACATTATGCTTTATTCCTGTTGTAGTATACAAGGATGTTTTGCCTCTTTACTTTAGCAGATAAAAGGACGTTGCAGAGGAATCTAGACGTTATGTTTTATGGCAGATGTGGTGATGGCTCACCCATTAAAGAGACAACAATGATTTCCTGATATTGACCATGCCTTCTGCCATTTAGATCAACTGCATTTACCTGTCACTGCAAAAGCACACCTTAGCATTTTTGGCAGAACTGTGCACAGTGACAGACAAATGTAATTAATGGATTTGGCAAGAGGTAGGGGCAAATTAGATAAAACACGGAAACACTGCTGTACTGAAAATCTTGTGGATTATGTGTTCTAAACTTATTTTCAAAAGGAACCTAGGCAAAAGAGGCTGTAAATATCTTGCAGTGCTTCGCTTCTTTCACTTGCAATGAAAGAAGAGGCTTTTAAAGCATCCTCATGTATTCTGAAGAGTAGATTATGGTAGAAATGGTTAATGCAATAAGTCCTGAGCAGTGCGGCTTCTTTTGTAGTGGATCGTATGCAGCTTTTGTGAGGCGTGCACCCAGGTAATATGAGGACCATTTTTGAGTGCTGGGATTTTTGGGGAAGAGAGAGTCAGTCTCTCTCTCTCTCTCTCTCAGAAAATGCACAGAAAATGGAAGTAGCAAAAGGACAGGTAGGCATTAGGTAATGTGAGAGTATGCATGTGTCTCTTCTTATGCATTTGCACCAAGACCAACAAAGTGCCTACGACTGACGACACAAGTGATTGGAGGCCAGCAGAATGCTCGATTCTGGGCCTGCTTTTATACAGTACTGGGGACTGTATATAGTTGCCTTGAGAAAGGTCCCTGATGGAACCGAAATGTCACATTGGTTGTACATGCACTGTCTAATACACTCGTTTTGATTGCAAGAAATCTCGGTGTTGCCTGTCTTTTTTTACTATTACTTGGAACTTTTTACCTTGCACCCGGGGATCACCCAGAAGCGGAGTGCTGCCCTATCCAAAGCGTGTGCGTGTGCGTGTGTAACATCCTGACGACTGTCCCAAGTGGATCAAAACGCATCAGTGTTCTTGGAAATCCCATAAATAATTCTCTTACATGCCGTGAGTGCTTTTGAAACATATTTGGTTATAATATAATATATATTCAGAAAAAAAAAAAAAAGACCAGCAACACTGGGATTTTCTATTAGCAAAAAAGTGTTATTGTATGCATAACCGGTTCTGCATACAATAACACTTTTTTGCTGAAAGATAATCCCAGTGTTGCTGTTTTTTTTTTTTCTACATAAATATTTATTTACCTTCCACCTGGGTGGTCATTTCAGACTGGGGTTCTGTCCATATAAGATGTAGACTAAATGGAATTGACTATTTACTGATAGAACCAAGACAGAACTATAGCAAAATATATATCTGGTTTCTATTTTAAACCTCTATATTTCATTTCAATTTTCATTTCATTTTCAATTAATGTTCGTCCTCAACTAACGTTATGAGTGCATCGTGCATTTTTATGTAAAATCTGGAAAACCGTACCATTATGTAATGAAAATTATACAAGAGTGGGAACACAGAAAAAAACACTGTAAAAGTTGGGTATGTAAAAGTGTGGTTTCACTGTAAAACATCCCAATAGGTATATGCCCTCAAATGAAATAATACATCTATCATTGATTCACTGTCATTGCTGTCCTTGATAAAGTTGGGTATACCAATAAACCTACAATACAAGGAAACCACAATTACATTTTTTATGTTACAAAAAAGAATTGAGACATGTGACAGCTAAATATTTTTAGCAGTACTGTTCCTATGCAAAGTATGCAGAAGTATTACATATTCACACATATGCTTGTTAGACAAGCCATCTGTCGCCCTTTAATTGGCAAGAAAAAAAAAAGGTTGTTCTGAGAAAGTATATTTATCTTAGGAAAGAAGATGTGCGTGAAATATATTTTAAGTCCTGCATCTATGGTTTTATGTCTAATGGTGCTGATAACGGATTCAGTCATTATCTTTTTATTGGTTCAGTAATCATCTCTATTGATAAATACTTTGTTTTGCTAAAGCTGTGAATGAAAACAGATATTAATCTAAGGACAAATATAAAAGCTTAAACAACAATCAGTGTGCACTATAGTCAAGAAAGAACATTTTCTTTGGGAAAAAATATACAGTGTTACAACTGGGTGATGTTTAGGTGTTGAGCAAGTGAAAAAGGGAAAGACTTGTGGTGCTAGATAGTAAGTAATTTGACCTCCATTTAAAATCCTTTAGAGACCTACAATATCATCTTCAATTGATAATTCTATAAAGCACTCTGTATAGAGTTCATCCCATATAGCGCTTAGAACCCATGTGTGTTGTCTGGGGTTAACCTTGCAAAAAGGATAAAACAGAGGAATGATCATTTAGAAATAATTTGTTTTATTCCCTGCACGGGTTAGAATACTCACCACTAGTATGCCATATAAATCCCAATACAACAATCAGCGCAAAAAAACACACAACAGTAGCATAAAATTACCACTTTGAATATGGTGTACATGCTATGAGTGTGGATTTCTCTTTGAGCTATGCCATAATGCTTGTTAACTGGCAACATGTTGCACAGCAAAGACTCAAAAGCATTATAGCATCAATTATTTCTACTTTTGTGTAGGAAAGAAACCGGTTATGCCAGTAAAATACAAAATCTTTAACAGGGGTGATTCTTGCCCCTCTGCCTTCCTGAGTGGCTTTTTGCAATCCCTGGTAACTTGTGGGGCACTGCTGCCTGGGGAGAATTTCTCAACTCGCCCTCATTTGTGCAGTGCCTCTGATCTCTCGACCCAAAAAAATACTTTTTTTTGCACCCCCACATGGGGTTTTGCAACAGTGGCAGGAATGCACAGGCCAACTAGGGTGAGAATATGTTTGACACATATTTCCTATATGTCTTCTCTTAGTAAAAATTTGATGAGCTAAGGGAGCCCTGACCAAAGGTTTAATGTTCAAAGGAGCTTTGAAGTAAGGTTTAACCTTCAAGTGAGGCTTGAACTGAAAAAAGTTTGACAAGCACTGCTCTACAGGGAGCCAAATCCTCAATTTCACAGGATTTAATAGCTTCCAACAATTACCTACTTCATTATTTCTCAATTTATTTTTCTGCTTTTATAATCTAACGCGACATGTCTAAAAAGGGGATTGGTACTGGCAAATATTTGAATACTGATTTGTACAAGGGGCTATATAGTATGAATGATGTTGTTCCATTGGTTCAGGATGATGGGCCAAACAATCAGAACAACTGTGGCTCCTTTTCATTTTCTCATTTGCCGATACACCATTCGCTGACCATCAAGTTTATAATCCAAGTCAAACCTAATCAGCACAAATAAGTCAATACAATATAGATAAGGACTTCCCTTGTAGCTCTCACTGTGATTGGTTCATCACACAGAGTCAGGTATCGCCACACTTCCTTGACTTCACAAATCACAATATATCACTCTGGAGAACCATTTCTGCCAAACTGCGATACTTTATTTGATTGCACTACATGTTTCGGATCCAAAGATCCTTCCTCAGGTACTTGTGTTAACCTAATCAGAACACTTTGCTATAGCACTGCTATGGACCATATAAGCAATTCAAGTGAGGAGCATACAATATATACATACCCAAAGACAGTTTTGCACCATACTATAGTATTGGGAGCTTAAATAAAATTTATAGATTTATTTTTTTAAGTATCTATGCATAGGCATTAAATGTTTTCTCTAGAAAATCATATACAACTTGCTATCACCCCATGTGAAAAGGCATCAGCCTTTCACTGTGCACAGTGTGTGGAGTTTGGTCAGAAAATGCAAAAAAGTGTGCATCTGAGTGCAATCTACCCCAAGTGGGGCAGTAGCATACATTATATTGATCATTTATGAACAATGGGCTAATCTGCACACACCTGGGCAAAACTCATAGCATTCAATCAGATATTAGTCTATTCAGCCATCTGAAGGTAAACCGATAAAATCAATCATTTGGGTTGCCATAAGTTACTGCTCGGGTGAAAATTTGCTCAGTGTTCATAAGGTAGTCAAGTGTGAAGCATTAGCCTACATTTGCAGATGTGACAATGGGAGGGTAAACAGAAATGACACTGTATACACACACACACACAGAATTCAAGTGGCTACACACTACAACACACCTGCTTCATGTAAGCATAGCACATTGTTTCCGCCACTCTCTTCCCCTCGTCGTAACAGGCTCGTGGACCTATAGGATTCACATGTCCCCAATATTCTTCACTTTGAGGATGCACTTCAGGATCTAGGTAAATACAGCAGTTTTACATTACATTAGAACATCCAAGAAATAAAATAGAAAGCACACAATAGTTGCATAGCTTATCTCCAAAACTGCATTTATACACAAGAGGTGCCTACAGTTTGTCTAAACAGAGGTGCCTAAAAAGTAGTATGTGTCCTCTAAAGAACTATAAACCATAAAATAGATGTACTGTTTTTTTTTTGCAGCATGTTTCTAAGCTTTTGTGTTTAGCAATCTTTTTTCCTACCACATCTTGCCCACTATATATATTGAAGTATAAATTGATGGACTGCCCCCAAAGAGGGTTCAAATAAAAACCATCACATGTTCTAGAAATGGTGCCAGATTTTCAAATGCAAAGTGAGAGGGAAGAAAAAGCTCATCTACAATCTTTATAGGCACTTCCAAAGTCCTTTACATCAGTCTTCTGGGGGACTTCACACTAGTGATGTGTTGCACCCGGCATAGAAAAGCGTGCCTCCTATCCGCGCCCACTTGCACCCAACTTCCGCCTTCCTTTTATAGACCCGCGCCAATGAAATCACAAAAGGCACGCCCTTATAAAACCGGAAGCCAGAACCTGCAGTGTAAGGTCGTAAGAGGGGAGAGCAGGCAGAAGAGCTCAACCCACATGCGACCTGCAAATGGGGCTGCGAGGTCGACCTACACCTGCCCGCCGGACGGGTATCTGGTCAGCCTGCACATCACTAGTTCACAATATTGTTCTCACAATGGTATGAAAAGTGTAGGCTGTTCATTTAAACTAAACAACTCTCTTATCTCCAACTGGAATAAAATCTACATCTTCCATGGCTGTGCATTAGGATTTAGACCTTGATACAATAACTTCAGAAATTTAACAAATGTTGATTCCTGCATCAGTCAATTTAATAGTGGTATCAGCCCACCAGAAGAACTTGAAATGCAAGGCCCACAAACAAACAGCAACTGAAAGTTACCGCAGTAAAGGCCTGGCAGAGCATTAAAAAGGAGGAAACCCAGAATCTGGTGATGTCCATGAGTTCAAGACTTCAGGCTGTCATTGCAAGCAAAGGGTTTTTAACCAAGTATTAGAAATGAAAATTTTATTTTCAGTTTTTTAATTTGTCTAATTACTTCCCCTGAAATGAAGTGACTGTGTTAAAAAATGAAAAAAGCTGAATATCTGCATTTCAACTTCATCTAAGTTGTTTCATTTAAAATTCATTGTGGTAATGTACAGAACCAAAATTAGAAAAATTTGTCACTTTCGAAAGATTTATGGGCCTAACTGTATGAAACATTGTTCTACAATGGACAAAGTACGTAATGCTCCCCCCACCCCCATGGCTTTGGGCTTCCCTAGGTGACCAACTCCACAGTTTGGGAACCACTAATGTAGACGCGGAAGATCTTTTAGTCCTCTGACAGGATAAGGTGACCATTATTTAGTCTGGGAATGTGTGGCCTAAAGAGAAGCACTATCCACAGAAATGAGTAGAAAAGTTAATTTCAAAATGAGTATTGCACTCAACAAGTCACACCAGTGCCACCCATACATCATCATTTATTTATACTTACACTACTTGGCTACAGGTATCCAACCCTTCCAAACAATCTAACATCATATAAAATAGTTTTTGGTTGGAATGCTTATGGCTGAATTATTATGTTCGGAGGCAACGTCACCTGTATGTCTAGGATTTTTTTTTTTCTTTATAGGCGATCAGAAACAAACAAACAAAGAAACCCAACATCCATCTTGTGCAATGCCGAGCCTCAGCCGGAGTAGTCAAGGTGACCACTATTAGACTATAGAGCAAAAGAGATATCATCTGGCATAAATAGCATTTTACCCTCTGGCAGTCGGGCAAAAAAAAGTGTAGGTTTGGAAGAAGACAGGAAAATTACTACCTGCCTGAATGCATAATGCAAGCATGTTTGGTAGAGGGGGAAAATTCGTTTGGGCTAGGGCACATGGTTCTATTACAACCTTAAGGCTGCAGAATACAACTTTATTCTCGACAATTCAACATTGGCTAGTTTCTGGCAACAGTTTGAAGAAGGCTATTTCCTACTTTAGCATAAAAATGCCCCAATTCACAAAGTAAGGTAGATACAAAATGGGTTTGCCAATGTGGACGTGGAAGTACTTGACTGACCTGACTCCAGCACGATTGTTGAAAGGCTGTTGTTAAAGGGGACCGGTCACCCAAAAAAATTATTCAAAATCCTATTTTATCACATTAGTCAAGCAAAATGAACTTTAATTACACTATATAGATTATTTGAATCTTGTTTCCTTCAGTCTGGGAATTCATAATTATAGCAAGCAGGCAGCAGCCATTTTGTGGACACTGTTATTAAGACAAGTCTTGTATCATCTCAGAATCGTGTTTGTGCGCCCGAATGGGGAAGCTGAGATTTTTAAATGAGCTTACAACAGCTACGAATGCTTTAATAAAAAATAGAAATTGGATTTCATGTTCAATTTGAAAAGGACTCTTATTATACAGATTGTTGTGTCTGGGTGACAGGTCCACTTTAAAGCTGCTAAAGAAGGGCCAACCAGCTAAGATTTCAAGTTCCATACTTTGATTAATAAGAAAGCTAGGAATATAAAGCACAAACCTCCATAGACTTCTGAAGTAGAAGCCAGGAGTAGCCGAGCACCAACACGCTTTGCCAAGCCTGGAAAGAGAAGAGTAAAGTTATTTTTATTGCCATATCAAATATAAAACACACTTTCAGAAAAATAGTAAGTAAGTAAAGTAAATCTCTCAAAGAAAGACATCTGGATCAGCTGAAGAATACAGATAAAACATATTTTAGGTTATCTAACATGGCAAGATTAATACTAAAAAATATTTATTTTGTTTTGTTTTCTGTAGAAGCATGCCAAATATTTCATTCGAAATAATGAAATAGACTTCAGACAAGCAGATGCTTTATATCTTCCAAGCAATAGCCTGAAATGGACATGCATGTGTCAAACTATAATGCGAAATCATTTTAATAAGTTAAGAAATTGTTTGGATGTAGACTTGAAGGTTGAAAATTGAGAAAAAAAGGGCTATAAGAAGCAGCAGCCAGTATGTCATGGTTAAGGGTATTGTTCAACCCTTGTTCACCTTTCAAACATTTTTTCAGTTCCGTTGTTTCAGACAGTACATTGAGAATTGAATTTTCAGTTGCTTGCTATTAATAAAACTAATTAAGTTTTTGACTAACATTAAAGGTATTATAAAAACAAAAGCTTGATAATTCACTATTGTAGCCAGCAGATATAACCTTGCTTTTATAATCAAAAGCAAATTATTTTGCAAGTTTATAATGTGAACTCACCCAACATGTTAAGTGTTCCAATGGTGTTGGTCTTAAGGGTCTTGATCGGGTTATACATGTAATTTGGAGGAGAAGCAGGAGAAGCCAAATGGTATATCTGGTCAACTAGGAAAAAAAAAAAAAAGTTTTAGAATTCTGAAATATTATTAAAATATTCACAGAGCATTTAGAATTCACATTTATTCAAAGATAATAGACCTTTTATTTGAACAAGATATAGAGTACACCGAGTTTTTCACAATCATTGCAAAATATTCAGCAATAATATTAGAAAAGCAAAAAAAAAAAAAACAAAACAAACCCCCCCCCCCCAAAAATAAAGCTGGTCATACATGGGTAGATTTAGATCACAAGAATGATCCTATTGACTTAATGATTCACCCAAAACAATATGTGAGGAGCCTTTGGGTTGTATCTTTGTCCTGTAGGCTGCAAAATTTCCCCTTTGTTTACTTTTGCAAATGGGATGTGCAGTGAACTTTTTTTTTTTTTTTTTAAGGTAGAAATTTTTAAATTTTATTTATGAACAACATATAATAACAGAACTACATTTGTCAGGTTTGCAAAGGTACTTATACAGAGCCAGAAATAGATCACTACATGAACTTCTAGTTTGCATCCAGCATTTCAGTATAGTCTTACAGCTTTTTAAAAGTCAGGAAACATTTGATTTCTTGACCACTATGGGTTAGTCAGTAGCATAAGGAGGGCATTACACTATAGTGCAGCCGTGCATACACTTGTGGTATCACAGCATCTAGGACCCCAAAAAGACAAGTAATGGGTGAGACTACTCTTGGGTGCAAAAGGAATTAACTTGGGAACAAGCCCAAATTAAATGATAGAAGTCTGCACTCAATTCCCCACATCTAGTACATTTGTCATTTAGAGTGCGTTCCATATGTTTAAGTCTGACTGGGGTTATATAGAGATGGTTGTAGGATTTGTATTGCACTAACTTGTCCCTGGCAGATATTAAGCAGTTGTATGCATGGTCACTGCTTCCTCCCACTTGCCTTGAGTGAGTACAGGAATGATGGTGACCCACCAGTGAAGTAACTACAGAGGAAGCAGACCCTGTGGCTGCAGGGTGCCCAGGAAGTATAGGGGACCCATGAGGCCCTAATTCATATACAATTTCAATAAATATCGTTAAAACAGGTCAATCTCTAGACATTTTGCAGGGCCCAGTAATTTTTAGTTATGCCACTGTGGCCCATTCATAAGCGGAGTAAAATGGTTTGGGTCCACGTAATAGGATTCTGTAGAGTAGATTCTAATACTAGTTTGGCAGAAGAAGAGGCACACAGCATATTGAAGTAGAGCATATTGAAGTAGGGTGTGTGAGGGAGGAAAGCATGGGATAAGAGGAATATATTTACCTAGATTTGGTAAATGGTGACTTAAGTATTTAAATTGCTGCACCCATAGCAGCGGGAAAAGGACAGATTTACCCCCATAAATGTGGAGCCCTGAGAAATGGCCAAATTGATCTATCAATTGAAATAAAGCAGGTAAGAGAATCATTTGAATCTGCAAGGTAAATTAAGATATCATCAGCAAAGGAAGAAAATTTTCCTTTATTGTGCCAAAGGTAAGTCCCTCAATTTTTTGAGAGTTTCTCTAAAACTCGCCAATGCAATGTTGGGGCAGTTGTCTACAATAAGTAGACTATATTGGGCTAGATTCAATTCAGTGGGAAAAACTTTTATCACATAAAAACTCATGGACGAGATTCAATTTGAGAGGCAATTCAAGTCAGAAAAACTTCTCATGGTTTATCACAAAAAAACTGGAACTGAATTAGGAGAATAGCTTTTTTTCAATTAATTGAATATGGCTCTTCAGTAACATTCAAATTTTTTGGTTAATAATAAAAAGTGTGATCCTCCATTTTTGTATGTGTATTTTATAAGCTATATTGACAATCTCAGATATATTAATAGATGGCATAACTAACTGATAACACAATTTAAATAGGTCTCAGAAACAATTGTGAAAGTTGAACTCACAGGGGATCTGCACAAAAAAAAAAAACAAAAAAGCCTATGCATAATAAAACAAATGTAATCTTAAGAAATGTTGTAAAAATAAAATGTATTTAAAAATTTAAATGGTTTCAACATTATTGAAACAATATTGAAAGGCCATTGCAACGGAAAGTAGTTTTCAGCCAGTCCCACAGTAACAGATAACGTAGGCCTTGGAATTTGTAATCACTTCAGCGGCATTGTGCACTGAATAGTTATAGTTACAGATGATTTTGATGAGTTTTCTTTTGCAGGAACTTCATTTAGTCCATACAGAATTTTGCTGAGGGATGCTGTGATCATTTAGATATAAGTTTAAAAGCAAAGACATCCTAAAAAAAGAAAGTAAAATCTGCCCAAAAGTCACATTTGAATTGCATAGATAAAAACAGAATCTTGAATTGCACACTAGTCCACACAAGGGATATCCCATAATCTTAAATGTTCAAAAGCTCAAATGTTTCCATAACAGAAATGATGGCATGCTTCCAACTTACCTTCAATATAAAGTGGCTCAACAACATCATGATTAATAAGTTCAAAATTTTCATGCCCAATCCAGTGTTCCACATTTCTTTTTCTGCCCGTAAAAAAATTGTCCACAACTGTAACCTCATGCCCATCCATCATTAGCTTGTCAGTAAGATGAGAGCCCACGAAGCCTGCACCACCAGTTATCTACATTTAGACAAAATACATAAAACATTTAAAGCTATACCAAAAAAATATTTACAACTAGAAAACATCATAAATGCCTAAGAATGTTCACTGTTTGTTAAGGTATTTAATAAGGGGAAAATAAAAGGCAATAAGGGCAAGTGCAGAACCTTGATAAAATGCAAACAAAGGCTGCTTTATATTTCATCATCATCATCATCATCATCATTTATTTATATAGCGCTGTCAAGATACTTTACTGCAGTTATAGCAAACAGAGAATAAATGGTGGATAACAAACAAGGATTACAGAGTACAATAGGGTTAAAAGGACCTAGAGATTAGAGTTTACAAACTAAAAGGTTAGGGTACAATTGAGACATTAGGATTATATAAACACTTTGTCATTTTTGATACAGCAATGATTGATTAAGTACATCGAATAAGCCTCTTTAAACAGGTGGGTGGGTTTTTAAGGAGCGCTTGAAAGTTTGGAAAGAAGGAGAAAGTCTGACAGCCTGTGGCAGCGAGTTCCAGAGAAAAGCAGAAGCCCGAGAGAAGTCTTGTAGACGAGAATGGGCAGAAGTGATCAGAGGAGAAGTGAGGTGAAGATCAGAAGCAGAGCGTAGGTTTCGTGAAGGAGTGTATTTGGAGATTAGAGATGTAATATAGGGAGGGGTTTCATTATTAAGGGCCTTGAATGTGAGTGTAAGTAATTTGAATTTGATTCTAGAAGAGATTGGGAGCCAGTGAAGGGACATGCATATGGGAGCAGCTGATGTTGAGCGGCCAGCAAGATGAATGAGTCTATTGTACATGCTATCAAGGTGCACACACAGAACACTTTAAAATACACATGGAAAATCCAAGTTAGTGGGTAATAATTCAATGATTTAAATGTACCACTATATACAAAATTAAAAGAGTACTTTTAAAGATCACATGAATATAATATTGCCCTAATCTAATTCTCAAAACTCTAAAATTGAAAGGAATAAATACTTCTTTTGTTCTTTTAGTTGTCTAGCATTTACATCCATACAGTACAGAAAAACAAAATCATAGCTTGTTCCATCCTGCATCAATCAAGTGTCACTCTGACTCCTGTTTCTTGATTGCTTGACTATTTGTTGTCAATGATTAATTCCAATAAGGTGAATGTGGCCATAACCTTTGAAGAAGAAATATAATAAGCACTTAACATGGTGCTTCAAAAGAGTTTGTGAATTGATTGCAGCTCTCTTCAATTTTGTCCCTGTGATTTGGTCTCAAGAGGGAAAAAAAAAAACAAAATACAAATCCCATCTAGCCTTAATACCCAGATGATTTGGTGAGTTAGACTCACTGTCTGTTGGAATATCATCAAAGTTTGGCAGTTTTTGTTTAAACCTTTGTTTTAATCAATACGTGTGGTGTCCTCCGTTTTTGGCTTCTTCCACCAGTTGTAAATTCTCAGTTACCTTCTTCCAGTCTTGCTTTTCAGTTGTCAAAAACTGAAATCAGGGAGGAGCATGTTGACTTCTTCTGGTATCTGTCATGCTCCTTTCCTTTTCCTTTTTTTTTTTCTGCAGTTCTTTTTCAATATAGGGCATATGGGAATGTGATAAGAGAATACTAGAATATTTTAACAATAGTTAAAACTATAACCCTGAACAATGTAGGTCTCTATAAAAATATATTGCATAAAACAACTGTATGTAGATGTAAACCCCTGCTTAATGCAAATAAAATTTTCTATTTAGATTATCCAATGAAAATGTTAAGAAATAAGGGCTTTCCCATGGGATCCTATGATCTATTGCTTTTAAGTGTTCATTTTGGGGGTGTAGTCGGTGCTCTATGGAATTTGAATATAAAATGACCTCTCAAATTGGTCAGCCATTGAGTGGTTTTCTTGCTTTGTTGTCAGAATTTGCTCAGCAATTTGATGGTCCTCTTAAGCTACTGTACTTGAAAGATTTGAACCTTCATTGTAATAAGTATTCTATCAACTATTAATAAGCCAAAATTGGGACTTAACCCCTATCAACTATTATCCTTTTAAAGCACAGTGTAAATATCTCAACCTTACCATATAATGTTTGAGAATCACTGTGATCTGTGCCCCAGTGGGGCTTACAATCAAGTCCCTTTACACATACGTGGGTGAGTATTATTAGTTAATTTATGTGCCTCAGTATTTTTTGTGATGTAGGGAAACCAGAAAATTAGGAGTATTGCTATCTATTCTACAGTGTAATTACAAAATACACTAGAAACCCCCTTTTACTTTACTTTTTCCCTAAAAATAAATGAAAATTCCGGGAAAACATAATAAATGTGGAAAGAAACAAACAACGCTTTCTTATGCGAACCACAAATAATTTCTGGCTATGTAAAAGCAGGGTTCTATTAGATGTTTTTTTGAGGATCAAAGTAATACAATGTTAAATCACACACTGTAGAATATTTTTTAATCTATATTTTGATACTTTTACATTTCTTCTGTTTAAATATGGACCTTTGCAAATATAATAGTAATGCAACCACATTCATTGTGAAAACAGTAAATGACTTGGACTACTTGAATGAGAATTATGAGAATGAGCTCAGTGGTTCTTTATTATCGGAAATTGCTCAGCAATTTGATGGTTTTCTTAAGCTTAGATGGTTAAAAGGACAGTAGTTTAAGAAGTGGTTTGTAGCCTATAATATTACCATAATAAACAGTAACGTAACTAGAGGGGACGGGCCCTGGCACGGGACATGCAGCCGGGCCCCGCCCCCTCAGTAGCCCGGAAACGGCGCATTTACCGAAGAAGTCAGTGGCGAGCGAGCTGCCGGGAGCCCTGAGGGGGTGCGGGCCCTAGCCCAATCGCACCCCCTGCTCCCCCGGTAGTTACGCCACTAATAATAAACATTCTTACCCTGAAGCCATACATTTACATATTAAAAACACACATTTGCTTATTTAAGCTAATATAAAGCTTTGTTTTCTTAGTCCTCAGTACATATAATGCAGGGTCTACTTTTAGTAATGTTGTCCCATAAGGATCTACATCCATAAAAGCATTAACGTTCTGTTCCATGGAAAAGATTACTTAAATATTATATTGATTTTTGAGAGAATGTATATTTGTTAACAAACAACTTTTTCCTATGTAACCCTAACATAATAAATATCTGAATGAAAAGAATGAAACAGGGGTGATTTAGACAAGCTGTTTTTTGACAGTGTCTTTCGATCTACTGATCACCAGCTAAAGGTCTACAA
The DNA here is from genome assembly GCA_038501925.1 of Xenopus petersii. Taxonomy (NCBI): domain Eukaryota; kingdom Metazoa; phylum Chordata; class Amphibia; order Anura; family Pipidae; genus Xenopus; species Xenopus petersii. The sequence continues at coordinate 102,837,889 of CM076675.1, read as the reverse complement.
TAAGGGGACATGTGACTTATTTATAGTATCTATTATATCTATGTTGTAGAAAAAAAGTTATAACTGGTACTTTATTACAAAGTAAGCAAAAAAAAAAAAAAAACCTTAACAACGAACAGGATGCACAAGGCAGAATATTCATCTTTAAATCTCCCTTTAATCCAGCATCACTTTATACACATAGGAATAAATAGTACCGTAGTTGGACTACATGAACAATTCTCTGTTCAACACTGCACTTAAACTGATCCCGTATTATTGCTTAATGCGTTATTTCCTTGGATAAATCGATTTATACCGTCTTCAATTTTGAAATAGAAATACAATATCACACACCTGTATTTTCGCCCTATCCTTAAATTGTAGCCGTTTGAATATTTGTATCTTCTGGACCAGAAGACATTTTTAAGAGTAGTCTTAAACATGTTTTACACAAAGTATAAATGAAATGGCACCCTAGTGAAAAATCTACAATATGATGCATGGGATTAGAACTGTATAGCTGAAACCTTGAAGTGTTATTGGTGCCCATGTACACACCAATTTCAAAGCGTACAACTTACCAGTATTCTTTTTCTGTCCTTTTCTGACAAGAATTTCACAGGTGGATATTTCTGAGTAAAACTGAAAGCAGATAAAAAAAATGCTAGTAATATATTTAAATATTTTGATTATTAATTGTAGTTATTAAGAAAATCCTTACTGTTAATACATAAGATACTACAACATAAACATTTGTACAATTGGGTGCCCCTTTTAAAAGAAGAGAAAAAACGGCTAATCCTTGGGCAGTGTCCACACTAATTATAATTTTTTAACTAAGACCTTGAGCAGGCACTCCTTTTCACTGAAAAAAGCACCAGTTCAGGGCAATTTTCTAAAAACGCTAAGCCACTAGCTTTTTCCAGTCCCTGGGATCTAAGGTTGTGTAAATATACAGCAGTGCTTATGTGCTTATTTATTAACTCTACTGCACACAGTGCAGAGAAGCTGCATTCTTTGGCAGAATTGAGAAATTGGTAGCGCAGTACTCACTAGAAAAGGCTTGGCCAGTGTATTTTTTAGTAAAGTGGATTGCCAGTTGAGGTGAGAGATTATAATCAATTTGTTTGTGTTATGCACCACCAGTCATTTGATCTCTTTCTTTTTATTTTAAATATTGATGTTATAAGGTGCATAGAAAGTGCATATGGTTTAAGAAATAACTTGCCAATAATAGTAAATGTCTGAAAAATGAACATTTTTATTCCTAGCAAAAAACACACTTCAAATTTTCCCCCCACAAATCTCTAAATATTTTCTATACTATGAGATCTATTAAGTGTAAAAACCACAAAAACTTCAAGGCAAAAATCCACCAAGTAAAAGTTGTTGAGGAAGTATAGAAGTCAGTGGGAGTATCACTGATCCTATTGGACCATTTTTAATCCAATCACTACTTTAGAGGTTTTGGGATTTATTTTTCAGTATGAATTGTCTGAAAAACTCGTTCGTACATTTTATAATCTGAATTTTTAATAAATTCAATGATGGTTATAGAAAGGTATCCCATGAATTTCAAAACACCAATTATGGGATCAAATACTTATAGAAATGTTTATTAATCCAGCCAATGTAAGACAGTAGGGCGTGGCTATGCAAGGCACCAAACAAGATGTGTTTGGCTGGAGCTTTGAAACCGGTTGCCACGGTGGCTTGTCTATGGACCATCAGTAGAACGCCCACATAACAGCTCAAAACTGAAATAAGCATAAATAGTCTCCTCAGGTGGCTTCGAAACAGAGCAAGCAAGGATGCAATGCTATCTTGGTTAAGCAAGCAGCTTCTGTTGACGCACCAATGTCGTCCTCCATGAGTGAAGCCCCAGGCCCTGAAGTGGCGCAGACCTCCAATCTGTCACCCAAATCCAGCATGCTTTTAGATGCCATACACAAATCATGGACTGTGCTATCTTCCAAAATGTTTGATCTCGGACAGAGATACAAACTGATATCGTGCTCTTTCTGGCAGACATGGAGAATCTCTGGGTCCACTTAACTAAATTTGTATGCCGCACAGGGGAAGCAGAGAACAACCTGCAATAGTGGAGCTACAGCGACAAGTCAAACTGCTCACACAAAGAGCGAAGGACTAGAAAAAAAACGCACAAGAAGGAATACTATGCCCATCCTTGGGCTTCCAGAAAGGGCAGAGGGACAAGCACCTGCATATTTCATAGAAACTTTGTTGAAGGAGATACTTCCACAAATAACACGCTCTGTGGCAGTTGAAAGAGCTCACAGGATTCCTACCTGGCAAGTCCCTGGTGCTATACCTCGACCATTTTTACTGCGACTCCTAAACTACAGGGACAGGGATGCCATCCTGCTTGCAGGTTGAAAAAAAAAAGGTGAAATATTTTAATACAACACTCTAATACTATCCAGACTTCACATTTGAAGTGAAAACACAACAATGCAATTCAGTAGATCAGGCATAGAGGCATTAAATTCAGCATGCTTTACCCAATCTAAGCCAGTAGAAAATGCCTCTATAACGTTTTTAATGTATTTCGTTTAATGAGAACTAAACATTATTAAATTATTAAACAGGAAAAAACAATACAAAAACATACCTCCTTTCTAAATTTTGAATCTTTTCTCTCAAAGGAGCAATGACCTAGACAAAAGGAAGAAAAAAAATTGTGTTTAACAGTGCTTATCCTTGCATTATTTAGTAAATATTATGCAATAAAAGATTTCCAATAGCACATTACAAAAGTGGACATAAAAATAAAGTTCAGCAAAAAAACTTGAAATGCCTGTGGGCCCAATTTTATATACGTCCCCTTGGAGCTACAATACAGTTTATGTTTAGAACAGTTTTCAGCCATTACTAGTTAGCATACCTATTCTATTCTACTTTGCAGAACTCTAGTGTTGTTTCTGAAGCAAAACACACACTGAGCTTTACTAGTGCAGGGCACCAGCACATTATATTGTATTTTGCGTTAAAACACCTACTTTTTAATGTTACTGTTCCTATAATTCTGACTGATAATGTCACTGTCATGCATACAGCAGGCAGAATAACTGCTAATAAACTTTTATTTTGTGTCCACACAACATGTTTCGGGCTGCAATATTCCTGTTTAGCCTCTGGAAAAAAATAGTATACAAGCAACCTCTGGCTTCAAATTTTAGAGCAATGATTAGTGATTTATAAATACAGGTACGGGATCAGTTATCCGGAAACCCGTTCTCCAGAAACCTCAGAATTATGGAAAGGTCATCTGCGATAGACATTTTATCCAAATAATCAAAATTGTTAAAAATGATTTCCCTTACCGGTATATCTATAAAAATACTAAAATTGTACCTAGTACTTGATCTAAATATATAAAATCCTTTTTGTAAGCAAAACCAGCTGATTGGGTTCATATGTTAATGCTTATAGGATCGAATTATGTTTAGGGGTTCTGCAACAGCCTATGGCATCCACAGCAGGGAATGTCTTTTCTGCTGGACTTTATTAGAAAGGATACTGATGGACAGTTTTTCACCATTCCCTTGAGCACCAAACGGTTTACATCTTATATACATTTTTTAATGTATTGCACATTGCTTGTCTAAGTCAGGGAATTCACTACACATCCCTATACCTCCCCTTTACAAGTGCATCAGTATGGATCAGGCATGGATGTGAAGATGAAAAGGTATAGAGACAATAGTCTAAACCTAGTGAGCATTTGATTTCCAACCACAGAGAACCACCCACAGCATTATAAAAGACAAAATGACACGGAACAAGTGCTATCTATAATATCTACAAAATACAGTATGGGACCGGTTATGCAGAATGTGTGGGAATTGGGGCTTTCCAGATTTTTCTGTAATTTGGATCTTCATACAGCAAGTCTACTAAAAACTCATGTAAACATGAATAAATCCAACAATCTGGTTTTGCTTCCAATAAGGATTAAGCATTAGACTGAGTACAAGGAACTGTTTTATTATTAAAGACAGAAAAGGAAGTCGTTTTTTTAATGTTTTTAAAAAAAATTTGATTATTTAGATAAAATGGAGTCTATTGGAGATTGCCTTTTTGTATTTTGGATTACGGGTTTCCAGATATCGGAACCCAAACCTGTATATAGCTAGTACTTACCATACACATGTATAAAAGCACAATACATCACTAACATGAAAAGAAAGGGATGAAATACTACTTATAAATAAGACCATATTTTGTCATGGTTAGATGACTATACTGTGCTGTGTATTTTCTTTTTACAACAATACAATTGTATAACTGTATTTATATCTGTGTTTTTATCATAAAGATTATTAAAAAAAGCCTCAACTTGTTCAGTTGGGGGCGATTTTCAAAGAATGCATCAATCTACAATAACTAAATAATAATTATGAATGATGAAGTACAAGAAATATAGAGACATACAAACCTCTTCTATTTTTTTCTCCATTTTCTGTTGCCCGTTTTCTTGAATTGACCTACTATGGTAGAGAAATAAAGGTTATACGAATGTCAAGATTTTTTTTATAATAATATAGGTAGTTCTTTCTTTTGAAAATTTAAGGAGCTCTGATTCTTTTCAAAGCTATGCTGTTGCCATTTAAGCCACCTGACAAACATCAACTCTGAAGTCTGTTGGGTATTATGGGATACATGGACATCTAGTAATGTTAGAATAAAGTTCTTTGCCATACAAACAAATTCACTTTTTAAAGGTTTGCAACAACCCTGAAAAATAAAGAAAACCGTATGAGCCCTAAAAGTAGTATTGTTTTGCAAAGAGATTTTTAGCTGCAGCATCACCTCATTTGAATTCAGCAATATCTTCAAGTTTAAAAACATATAACCAAAGTAAAATGCACCAATGTCTTCCAAGCAAAGTAAAGACAAATTTTGTTCAAAGGTTACAAAAAGATGTTTGCTTTATCCTGTACAAGTAAACAGACTTTATCTTTAACATAGTGATTATTAAACGGCACACGTGGTCTCAATTCTAAACCTTATGCTAATCACAATGGCATGCATGTCCTATGAACCTTGGAAGGCCAAGCCAAATAGCATTAACTTGCCTGACTGTCCAAGACTCTTAAAATAAAACAGTGTTACAGGATTCAGTGTTGACTATAAACTGCAAACTGCACGATCAGCGTTCACTGGGAACATGAAAGTGGTAAGAATGTAAAATATCCCCCATGAGAGATCTAGACTACTACCTATTGAATACGATTTCACTTTATATGCAAACGACAACAAACTCAATATACTGATATGATTCTTATGTTTTACTGCATAGTACAACTTTCTGATTATTGAAATAAAAAAAGAATGTAAACTATAAAAATCACTTACCTCATATTGACAAAATTTCCCCAAACAGCTAGAGAGGAAAAAAAAAAAAATTATAGTAGCAGTATAGGGAAAGAAGAAAATTAAAGTCAGCATTGGGCGGCTTCTTAGCCCCCTGTGTGGCATTAGCCAAAGGGAGCTAGCACACGGGCAGATTCGGCAAGATTTAGTCGTCTGCCATAATGACAAAACGCTAGCGCCAATGCACTCGCAACGATTCAATTTCCGAAGTCGTCTGAAGTTGCCTCACGAGGAAACTTCGGGTGACTTCAGAAATAGAAGCGCCGCGAGTGCTTGAGGCCTAAACTTGGAGAATATACACTCCACCCCTTTTACCATGGGCTCCAACCGGGCTTACGTAGAAAAGGATCATAAACACGGTCTGAACTTTCAGCAATGAATACAAATGTATTGCACAAACTGAATATCTTTGCCGTCTCTGTGTTTGCCTTTGTCTACCCCCCCCAACAATTCATCCCCTCACTCAGCTTGTTCCACTGTAAAATAATGAAGTCCCTTTGCTTTCCAGAGAAATTTGTGCAGCAGTCCCAATAGAAAGCATTGGGACTTTATGACCCAAAATTCATCACTTTACAATGGAACATACAAAAGGAGGTTGCATGACACTTTCAGCATAAGGGATATTGGGAAATAGCTTGGAGTAATCATAATTTCCTTCAGTCTATGGAATTAGGTATGTTGTGTAACAATAACATACATTTAGATTTATATCTGGAAGTTCAGAAAGTATATAGTATATAGTGAACAATGTAAACTCTATTGTAAATTTCAAGCCTATTAAGACACATATAAATGTAGCTTCACACCCACATTAAACCCTACTGCAAATTGGGAGATTAACTGCCATGACAATCTACTAGTTCAAGGGACTGTCAGGCAATTCTCTGCAGAAAGCATACACAGTGCTACAACGCCTATAGCAACCAATCATAGGTTTGCTTGTAGTAGACTGAAGCAACTTATTGATTGATTGTTGTTACTAACTGCACTTGTAGCGTTAAATACACTGTACATTTATCTGCCAGCAGAAGAGACAAGTACTAACCATTGCCAAGTGACAGGGATTGTAACTGCCTGTCATTGTGCACATGGGTTTGTTGTAGCTGAAAAGCAGGAAGTAGTGTTCTGGCTATTATATTAGATATCCAGCCTAACAACTTGCCCAGTTTTTATTTTTATACTGAACAATTCCTTTAAGGAACCAACAGAATTACAAACCTGCAAAACGTGCTGAAAGTCTCGTGACTTTAAACCACTACAACAGAAGACAACAATCTTTATTCTCAAGTAATGCAAATTTTGAAGTATTTTGCTTAAAGATGTATATGCAAAAGAGGGTTTAGTTGCTATTCAGTATCCACAAAAAAAATTAGTGGAGAATTTGATATTCAGACAAATTAAAGAATTATGGATTAATGTAATCTCAGCTCTCAAACACATCCAGAGATGCAGCCACATATTATAATTTCCAGTAACACCAGATCACTTTATGCCACAAATTTCAACAGGGTCACGATAGACGGTTATGCATAGTCTCATTTGTAAGTGGAAATTTTCTTCCACACACCACCTGCGTTTCCTGGAATCCATGGCACTGCCTGACCAGTGCTGCATGTATAGAAATGATATTTAACATTCACATATCTAACATTGAAATGCATCACTGCACTCTCTTCAGCTTGACTATGGTTGTTCTGCACTTTCTTCAGCTTGACTATGGTTGCTCTAATGGTTGTATCGAATTTTTTTCATAGGACAACCAAAGCCTATTTGTGCTAGCAACACATTGTATTATGATTAAAAACATTATCCGCATTTTTGCCAGATGCGCTCTACCTACTTTTTGTAGTTACCGGTATATGGATTCTTAGTCCGCCAATGATTTTAAAGGGGCGGTTCACCTTCAAGTAAACTTTTATTAGGTTATAGAAAGGGCAATTCTAATCAACTTGTCAATTGGTCTTCATTATTTTTTATAGTTTCTGAATTAATTGCCTTTTTCCTCTGACTCTCTTCACTGACCCCATTTAAACAACAAATGCTCTTTAAAGGAATTGTTCAGTGTAAAAATAAAAAGTGGGTAAATAGATAGGCTGAGCAATATAAAAAATGTTTCTAATATAGTTAGTTAGCCAAAAATGTAATGTATAAAGGCTGGAGTGATTTCATGTATAACAAGTCAGTCAGATCACTACTTCCTGCTTTTCAACTCTCTTTGTTTACACTGACTGGTTGCCCTGGCTACCAGACAGTAACCAATCAGAGACTTGAGGGGGGGCCACATGGGTCATTTCTGTTGCTTTTGAATCTGAGCTGAATGCTGAGGGTCAATTACAAACTCACTGAACAGAAATGTACCATGTGGCCCCCCTTCAAGTCGCTGACTAGCTCAGAGTTATAGAGCTGAAAAGCAGCAAGTTGGATTCTGGCTGTTTTATTAGACATCTGTTCACGCCAGCCTTTATATATTACATTTTTGGCTAACTAACTATATTAGAAACATTTTTTATTTTGCACAGCCTATCTATTTACACAGTTTTTATTTTCACACTGAACTATTCCTTTAAGGCTACACATATATTGTTACTGCTACTTTTTATTACTGAGGCCTCTCCTATTCATATTCCAGTCTCTCATTTAAATCAGTGCATGGTTGCTAGGGTATTTTGGACCCTAGCAACCAGATTGCTGAAATTGCAAACTGGAGAGCTGCTGAAAAAAAAGCTAAATAACTTAAAGGGATCCTGTCATCGGAAAACATGTTTTTTCAAAATGCATCAGTTAACAGTGCTACTCCAGCAGAATTATGCACTGAAATCCATTTCTCAAAAGAGCAAACATATTTTTTTTATATTCAATTTTGAAATCTGACATGAGGCTAGACATTTTGTCAATTTCCCAGCTGCCCCCAGTCATGTGACTTGTGCCTGCACTTTAGGAGAGAAATGCTTTCTGGCAGGCTGCTGTTTTTCCTTCTCAATGTAACTGAATGTGTCTCAGTGGGACATGGGATTTTACTATTGAGTGCTGTTCTTAGATCTACCAGGCAGTTGTGTTAGGGAGCGGTTATCTGGTTACCTTCCCATTGTTTTTTTGTTTGGCTGCTGGGGGGGGGAGGGAGGGGGGTGATATCACTCCAACTTGCAGTACAGCAGTAAAGGGTGATTGAAGTTTATAAGAGCACAAGTCACATGACTTGGGGCAGCTGGGAAACTGACAATATGTCTAGCTCCATGTCAGATTTCAAAATTGAATATAAAAAAAATCTGTTTGCTCTTTTGAGAAATGGATTTCAGTGCAGAATTCTGCTGGAGCAGCACTATTAACTGATTCATTTTTTTCCCATGACAGTATCCCTTTAAAAACCACAAATAATAAAAAATTATAACCTATTGCAAATTGTCTCAGAATATCACGCTCTACATCATACTAAAAGTTAATTTACAGGTGAACAACTCCTTTCAATTTATTTGTATATAACTGCTGGTGAAAAAGCAGTGTCTGCCGAACCCTTTCTAACCTCTGCCCCAGTGGTTGACTCTAAAACAATGTAGCAGAAGCCAGATGTGAAGAAGCATGCATTGTTACAAGAGCCAGAAACAAGAGTGCAAAAAGAGTCAGAAGGGCAGAGAGGCAAAGAAACATTTACCAACAAATTAGAATATTGTCAACCAATGAATACTATTGGGCTTACTGCTTAGAATAAAATGTTCCCATTGGAGACATTTTATTTTTTTTTATTTTTGCACTTTTTAATGCTTCGAAATACATGAAAAGGGGAGCATGGGAAAGTTAAGGGATACCAGTATTACTGCACGCTCAGTGCTTAGAATCCCCGGTCTGTTACACTGCGAGAAGCCCATGGCCTACGCGTTATCCAATGGCAAGTGAGATGGGAAAGTGTGGGGAATAAAAAGGATGCTTTGTGCAACACTAGCACGTCATCTCTCTCCCAGGCTACGTAGCACAGAGCAGCGCAGGGGAACCAGTCTGTTATAGGAGTTACGCTAGACATATGCGTAAATACAGCAATTACACATGCAGCGCTCAGTATCAGCGCACACTACTACTACTAGCAGCTACACACGGAGCAGGCCAACTTCAACGCACCGTTCCCCTCCTTAAAACATTACACTGACAATGATTGTGCGCTAGCCCACACTACGCTGGGAAGTACACGCGCCCAAACTACAATTCCCAGCAGTCCCTCACCGTATCGGCATTCATATTAGGACTGCAGTCTTCCACCTGATATATTCTATTACAAAGGCGCACATTGACAAACAGAGGTTTGCGATCAGCATAGCCAGAACAAAAAGTGAATCAATTCCACAGGGAAAGAGAGAGTCCACAGAATGAATGGACAGTATGGCACTCACAGGCTACATAGGCGATCAAGGCGAGTGCAATGAGCAGCTTCATCATCCTCCTATTGATTCCAGTCAGCAGTCGCTGGATCCGGGTCCTCACCATCACCGGCCAGGCAACGTATACAGGCTGGGCTCAAAGTCGGTGACATGGAACCCGGCGGCAGAGCAATTAAGTAGAAGGGATAGGGGGGAGGGAAAAAAGCAAGACAACTAGAGAACCCAGTAGCAGTTCCTGCCCGGCCAAAACACTACGCATGCGCCACGACTGCATCTCGTTTCATACGCTGTCAACACAGGAAGATGAAAAAAAAGCAGTCGGTTCTCTAGAGTTTGCGCAGAACAATTGTACGGCTGGTCACGTGACCCCACAGGACCGGGCACGTGTCAAGCAACTTTCATACAGCTATGCCTGTCCTGGTCACATGATGCGAGTTAATATGGCTCTCTGTTTAGCCGCTTTGCGTTTTCGTCCCGTTGAAAATACAATTGTTTTCTATTGCAGTCGAAAAAAATTCCAAAAAACTCAGCCAGTACGAAGTCATAGGCTCCTTGATAAATGTTGTGTACAAAGGCAATGCTTTGTTGTGCCATATATAAGGACTTGATTTTGGTCCACACACTGAGCACCCATAGACGCCGGGGTTTTGAGCTCTGTTTTTTGCCTGCTCCTGCCGCGGGTTTGTGCCTGTATGTTACTTATAGAACTACCCATTGCAAGTGCTGTATAAATGACCAGTAAATGAGGTCGTTTTGGGCCCCTTGCTGCTTGCCCCAGGTGATTTGTCATTCTGTTCACTGCTGCTGTTTGGAGGACTGTGTGCCAATATTTCTTACGTATAGCTTAAAGTATTAAAAAGTAGTGGTATATAAATAAACATGGTGGTATTGTATTTGCAGAGCTGGCAAGGGGCTCATAAATATATGTTATGTCCTTTAAAAGCAATATAGACCATTTAAAAATCATTCTTATGTCACTCAACAGGGCCCAGAGTAGTTGTAGTTTTTCAAAGTACTCCGTTTTTAACAGTAGACTTATCAGAATGTCTGTCTGACTCACAAAGATGTGCTTGGAGTTAGGGTACCACCCGGATTACCCTGTGAAGAAGGTACATACAAATTTACTGAAAATTCAGTTTTCCATGTTTTTATATACCTCATCCTATGCACCAGCTCACAAATCACCCCCCATCCAGCCAAGTTCCCTCTCACTTGACAGCCAGCTTTTATTTGATCTGCCTTCTTTATATTACCACTTTGCCCCCTCTGGCACATCTTTTTTTAAAAGATGGGAACCCAAAGTGTCCATAGTAAATGAGGCCATGAATTTTGGTTGTCTTTGCCCCCAAAATATCATGCATTTTAAAGAATACTGTCACGCTAAAGAAATCAGATGCAGGGAATAACATAACTGTTTTGAAAAGTGTGCATACATCTCTTTAAAATAAATTAAATGGTAAAATCAAGTTATTAGGCACCCCCATTGATTCTATTTACTTATGTGCTACCACTGGCTGGCACTCAGGTTGCCACATTTGCTGGAAACAAAAGATGGTCAAGGGGGTGAGGGTCAGGTCCGGACTGAGAATTAAAATAGGCCCTGGTACACAGGTACACAGGTACACAGAGGCCCAATCAGCCCACATAGATGCCCAAACAGCCCCCACCAACCCACTAAATACTGACTTTCTATGGGACCTTATTGCAGCCCCTCTGGCATTTGCCAGAAAGCACAGATTGCCAGTCTGGGCCTGGTGAGTGTAATGCCATTGGTAGTGGAACAGTGGACGGACTGGTGACATTAATAAGCAGCTGAATTTCTTGGTGTGTCCCTGAATTTTCAAGCAATCTGAACCCTTACATGAAACGATTTTGTATGTATGTACTGTATTTGAAATGGTAAGCAGTGTTTATTTATACTTTTCTGTTCTCTGGGACTGACTTTTAAAATAATGTAACAGAAGTAAGGATGAAAATCAATTTGTGTGGTAGTAAGTATTTCTATAACACTGCAGTCAAGGTCAAATAATAAATTAAAACATTGAAAGCATACCTTTATAAGATATACAATATATTATGCCTAAAATTCCCGAACTTATAATTAAGCAATGTTGGTTGTACCAAACATACATTTTCAGTGAAAACAGAACAATCAATAACATGCATGAAAATATCAGTGAATTATATTTTCTGACATACAGGCAAAGTCCCCAACTAGTACACACCACACAAATATTAAACCTTATTTAAATAGGCCAAGGAGGTCAACTGATCAATATAAGCAGGCTATATACAAACATTGAACTAGGTCAGAAGAGAGACTACCTGGCATGTGGTCTCCTTACATGTTAAGAAGGCATTGGACTTGGTTGAATGAAGGTATTTCTGGGAGGGGATGTAGTCTTTGGGATTAGGTAAACTGGGGTTGGTTATCATATGTTAGTCCTAGAGCAGGGGTCCCCAACAGTTTCTACCAGTGACCAACATTCAGATGTAAAAGGAGTTGGGGAGCAACACAAGCATGACAAATGTTTCTGGAGGTACAAATAAGTGCTGTGATTGACCGTTTAGTAACCTCTACATGAAGATTTATAGTCTACATGGCCCTCTGTTTGGCAGTACACCAAGTTTTTATTCAACCAAAACTCACCTCCAAGTCTGGAATTCAAAAATAAGCACCTGCTTTAAGGCCATGAGGAGCAAAATACAAGGGGTCGGCGGAGAACAACATGTTGCTCATGAGCCACTGGTTGGGGATAACTGTCAGAGAGAGTGGTTAGAATTTGCACAAACTGGTATCTGAAATACTCACTCTTGATAAAACACATGCTTGTCCACTCTCCCTCAATCTCTTGTGTTAGCTGTAGAGCCCTTTGTGAGCTTTATCCACACAGGTCTATAAATCGTGGAACTGCATTTGGGGAGGCAAAAAAGCAAGTATCACTATATGCAGATTATACTTTAGTATAGCTAGCAGATGTGGGGCAATCCCCTCTGGTCCTTAGAGTAGTTGAACAATTTATTGAGATTTTGGTGTTAAAGGTCAATTGGCAGGTGCCTTCCCATATGTCCTTGAGCAGGCATACCCCACATATATACCCCATACAGAGCTGTTGTGTGGAAGTATTCAATACTTTGAAGTATAGATAAATGTAGTCTCACATAGGTTCAGAGAAGCAAAAAGTGACCCTCTCTTATAACAACTTTATCAACTGGACAGGCTTCCCACTTAATCTATTGTGGTGTATTAATCTAACACACATGGTTGTATTCCCCAAATTACTGTACAGTTGCTGTTCCCTCCAGCTTGTTTGCCAAACAAGATTATCGTATCTTTTCCATATAGGGCATTTGTTTCAAGTAGCTGCGTCTTCAAACGCCTTCAAACAATGGGAGGGCTGGTGCTCCAGCATTTTTTTCTTTACTATTAAAGGAGAAGGAAAGTATTTTTAACTTGGGGGTGCCAAAAGTGAGGCACATCCACTTGGTTGTATTTACTTACCTATCAGCACCAACCCAGGGTTCTGCCAGCGAGTACCAAGGAATGATTGTCTGCTTTGCTTCTCCATTCTTCAAATTTCCCGGGGGGATACATTGCAGTAGAATGAAATAGCCGGCTTCTTTGTTAAAGTTTGGCATTTCACCTTATTGTGCATGCACAGCCTTGAGAAGAACGATTGCTCCGGTGTGCTCGCTGGAAGAACCCTTAGGGCCAGTGAGGTTATCTGCTGATAGAAGCACCAGCCCAGGGTATAAGGTAAGTAAAACAGTCACTTGGGGGTGCCTTACTTTTGGCACGCCCAAGCAAAAAAAGACTTTCCTTTAAGCTGCTGCCTGTCACCTGATGTTTTTCTCCCTCGGCTAACAATTACTTCCCCATATCAGTAGAGTAAGTGGGTTCAGTTGAAACATTCACAAATATTCATCTTTTTAGTTATACCCACAAGGCGTATATCCTTCCACCCTGAAAGTAATAGCCTTGGTGTAGGCAAAGTCCAGGTAAGATGAATCACTTTAAAATATAATTTCACTAAGTACCCCCTTTAGTGGAACCATAAACTTAAACATTCCCCTAAAGTGCTAGACCTGGTATTCCAAGCAAGGCACAAAATCAAGGACATCAGCAAGCTATACAATTATTGAGAATTATCTGCCCAATTCTTTGGGCAGAATACATTATTCCCAGAAACTGAGACAGGGCTGTTGTTCACTGTTCGTCGGTTTCCCACTCCCCCAAAGATTTCCCTATCTGAATTCAAAGGGAAATTATTTTCTTCAATCACATGCAGTGATGGTATGTGGGATTGAAGGAGTTTTTTTTATAACACTATCAACTATATTCATCAGTCATTTTTACTAATTAATCTAATCAATTTTAATTTCATAAATTTGAAGCACTACTACCAGCGCTTTTGGTATCTTTTGCATTGCTCTGTCACAGTATAAAATAACAGTCAAAGATTTTTTTGGATTAGAAAATTACCAGGTAATTTTTTGATTTTTTGGACAGACATAATATAAAAAGCTATTGTGATACTAAGCTCTATAGTTAGTATAGGTATGGGTATATAGAATATATATGTGTATATGGATGCTGGGTTTTCATTTGGAGGGGTTAAACTTGATGGACTTTGTCTGTTTTCAACCCAATTTAACTATGTAAAAAACATCAGCAATAGAAGGAAAAGGCCTTTTTACATTTTGAAATCATTTACCCTTTTAGTTGCACTTATTTTCCATTTAAGCAGGAGCCTGTGAATACTGGGTGTTCTAATATTTTTATTTTTTTCTAATATTTGTATTTTAGATACTTTTACAAACTTTGTTCTAGCTATTAACCCAGCCAGGAGGATTGTTTTCTACTATACATGCTCTGAAGCTGCTGAAGAAAACTTGTATATAGTTATCTCTCCCCTTTGAAAGCTAATGGCGGGGGAGGACTAAGCCCTATGATGAAAACCAATGCCCAGGTCGGGAGACCTTATTTTTCAGGTAATGCTCTTATGCTGGGAGGCTTTAGCATTTGAAATTATGACCAGAGGTAAATAGTTAGGGACCGCCATATGGGTTTTACCTTGACGTGGTATGGTGGCTTATCAATCTTATGATCATAATTTTGTAACTAAAAAAAACCCTGTCTTTGTAAATACATGCATCTGCATAGATTACTGATATGACAGGGGACAAAGGAATGTGCATTGATCAATTTTTCTTTTTTTCTATGTCTGTAGTTAATTTGGCCAGATCAGTAGCACTTCCAATGTATTTTAGTACATTTTTATTAAGCCATGGAGTGCTCTCACAATTTTTCCTTTTTGTATTTTGTATTGTAGCAGATCTATTCTGTTTGGAAGTTCAGCAGCTATGCTGCAGGCCAGGCTTCCATGTGGTTGTAGCACCCCCACACCTGTCTCTTTAAATGGTGGAACAATTCCTTTGGAAATGGGTGTTGGTCTGGGCAGTTTCTCTCTCTTAAAAGCCGCAAGCAGGGGAGGATTAATCTCATGGAACCAATGCTGGGGTCTAGGTTATCTCTCCCCTTTGAAAGCTAATGGCGGGGGAGGACTAAGCCCTATGATGAAAACCAATGCCCAGGTCGGGAGACCATATTTTTCAGGTAATGCTCTTATGCCGGGAGGCTTTAGCATTTGAAATTATGACCAGAGGTAAATAGTTAGGGACCGCCATATGGGTTTTACCTTGACGTGGTATGGTGGCTTATCAATCTTATGATCATAATTTTGTAACTAAAAAAACCCCTGTCTTTGTAAATACATGCATCTGCATAGATTACTGATATGACAGGGGACAAAGGAATGTGCATTGATCAATTTTTCTTTTTTTCTATGTCTGTAGTTAATTTGGCCAGATCAGTAGCACTTCCAATGTATTTTAGTACATTTTTATTAAGCCATGGAGTGCTCTCACAATTTTTCCTTTTTGTATTTTGTATATAGTGAGACCAGCTGGATATATACCTCAACATGTATTTTTGTATATTTGTTGTATAGTTAATTGGTAAAAAATTGTGCATTGCTGGTTCCTTATATTTGCTTTTCAATATCCTCGATCCCTTCAACGTGGGCCTGTTTTGCCTAGTGTCTGCACAGTCTAGACATTTGCATTTGATATTTTGTCTACCATAGCTTATTACCCAGTGTATGTGTTGCTGCATTTTTTTGTGACAAAATATAGACATATCTAAAAAATCCAGCTAGAATAGCAGCACTAAGCTATTTACTTTAAATTAAATCCCTGCTGATAGGATATTAGCAAAGAAGACTAAAATATATTACTGCCATATGGTAGGGAATGGGCCTCAGACTTACTAATATGTAGGGACCCTGAGGTTTAGGTATGTTTTACTCAGGCAGTTCCCCTTGTATTTGGACACCTACGTTGCATTTTGATTTATCCAGGCAGCAATGTCCCTTTTCCTGGGTCCATTGTAGTTCATGATTTGTAATTTTGTTTAAAAGGGAAAGCACATGTGCTCAGGGCTCTTTTCCTGGATGCCATCTTGCGGGGAGGTGGGTACACGAGTGGGCCTAAATGTTGTCAGGCTCAAAAGTTTATGTTGTGCTAGAAGTTATAAAATACTCACTCTAGGAGTGAAAGTTAGTGGCAGGGTCATTTAGTGAGCAGCTTTCTGGCTCCAACAAGAAAATAAGTTGGGGTTAACACCCTTGCGGTGATCAAGCCACCAGACAGGGACACGAGTGGTGAGCTCAGGAGCAGGGAAAGTCTAAGGGAACAAGATACCACCAGTGAGTGGGTGAGCTTTGAGGCAGGAGGTCTGCCAAGGACTCAAGATACCACCAGAGAGTGGGTGAGCACAGGGGCAGGGGGAGCTTCCAGTGAGCAAGATACCACTGTGAGTTACATGAGGGTCACCAAGACAGGCTGCACTACCTCTGAGAGGTAACTACTTGAGATAATGTAGAGGGTTTATACTGGAAGCACTATACTGCCTTACTGCTGTGAGCCATATCCTGCCATTTGTTCAATAAAGATGTTCTCTGTTTGAATCAACCACCCTGGACTATTATTGCTGATTGATCAGTGCACCAGGAGACACTCAGGATCCACTTTGGGTAAGGTGCTGAAAGGGGCACGCACACATTACTGGGAGTTGCCCACAGCCGAAGGGTGTCCAGGATACACTGGCAGCAAGTTACACTATTTCCATACATCTCAAGTCCAGTCATGGGTGTGCTACAAATAAAATAAAATCATTTAAATGTTTATTCTTATATTAAATTTGTATTTGTTTACAAGGGGTAGAACAGGAACAGGCATACCTTGCACACAGACTAGCAATTGCTTCATACATGTTGCTAAACAAAGTAATGTAGTAATGAAGTTTCAAAGTCCCCTCCATATAGTGTTATTGTGTCCCCCTTCTACCTATGAGCACATAAACCAGATGGCACAGGTAGCAGCATTTGGGATTGTGCAGGGGGATGTGAGTCTTTACCTGGCCATATTCTCCCACAGGAACCCCATATATTCACTGGATCTGCTTATAGGCAGCTATGTCACTGTTTGTTGACTATCCATGACCGTGGATTGCAGAGGAGCAATCAAAGAGCAGCAGATGGGAGAAATTGTCATGCAGACCATGCCATAGAGAGTGGATTGTTTGATGGAAGTACAGCAGGTGGAATGGGGGAAAGGGTTGATGCCAGCCCAAATCTTTTCACATTTTTCTGTGTTTCAGATATTTTTATCACTTAAAGCCTTATGGCAAAGTGACTCAGGACACTTTTATGTTGCGTTTTTAAAACGCACGGTTGAACATAAATACAAACTAAATGAAGCCCTACTGAAAATAATGGAATACGCACTATAGCCACTACATTCCCACCTGGCGTTTGTGAGCCAACATCCACCACTAGACCTCAGTGTTTGCGGTTTTTATAGCAGAAATATCAATATGCTAAGGAACGTCATATTATTGAGCTCTACGGGATCTGTAGGTTTGGAAATACATTTTTCTGAAATATGCAGCATATTTTCAATTGTCACTCCCCAGTTGGTAGGGTTAACACATAGGACATGGCCCCCATCTGGTCGATATAGCTCATACAAAATGGTGCTAATCCTACCAGTAATGGAGGTTGTCATAAAGCATGATGTATATATTCCATCCAAAGGTCCCCTTTTTTCTATATGTACAGTAGTTTTACTTGAAAGTGTGCTTACAGAACTAGTATGACATGAATAGCAAGTGAACTATTGTTCACTGCTGGTGTGCAGGAATGCATATATAAGGAGCAAGCCCACAGGTAATAGGAAGTAATTATCCATCCTCATCAATACAGACAATAATTATGATGCTCCCTATGGTGTTAGCCAGACAAAATAATAAACAATGTCAGGGGAATTTAGAAAAACAGCAGCTTAATTCCCCTGAAACAAATTCATCACATTAAACGAATTCTTGCTAAATTAAATAAATGGCAATAACAACTATATATAATAATGTGTTTTAATTTCAACGATTAAATTATACAATTACATAAAAATCTAAGAGATTCATTAGCTTGAGAAAAAACTTTGTATGATGTAAAATGTGGTGAGTTCATTTTATTTTACAGTATAATAACTCACACCAACATCTGGCTATGTTTCACAATAAATACAAATTGTATGTTGGCACTCTAAACAAGAGTAGCATAAATGTGATACCTCTAATGCCTACTGTATAGAAATATTACCAAAGCAAACCTTCTGGACTATGAGGCAAATTTGAAGCAGAAGATACAGTTGAGTGGAAGCACCCATTGTGTCAGCGACCTAAGCGTCAGACATATAAATAAAAGCAGGCCTAGTCTAGTCTCACACATTTCCATACTTCCCAGATTTCACTCTTACGTTAAGGTAAAAGATATTATAAAAATGGGCAGAGTTAGAAAAAATTGAGCTGCCATTTTTTGATTCAAGAAGTTGATCCATAGTGAAATAATGTGCATGTGAGTGTACACTCAAGTTTGTAGAAACAGATGCAGGATAAGAGGCTCCAGGATGCTCTTTATGCGGGCTGCCATTCAGGCAATATTTATTATTTATTTAAGGCTTTCCTTGTCCTTTAAACAACAATACTTTCATACCCAGCGCAGATCCCTTATTACTTCAACCCCCTGCTTTACCCTGGCTCTTCCCCGATCTACCCTACCCTTGATGTGCACATGCCTCACTCACTTTTTTACAGAAGTGTTTTCCCACTGGCTCTTCTCTTTTGCTTTGGTCCCCTCAGTTTCTGTCCTGTTTTTCTACAAATAGTCAACCTTTGGGACACAGTGCCCATTGTCATGGAAACAACATTGTAGCACAGATTAAGGAGTGTGGAATTACAGTGTGTAATCCTGCTATATATTGGTAATATGTTTTCTTTCTGTGCATATCATGTAAGAGAGCCTATGCTCTGCCACATCTCTGCTGTTCACAGTGAAATGTTCCAGTTACTGCATGCTGAAACATATGCTGGAGGAGAGGAGTGGTAGTTTAGGGAAAATTAATTTAGAGCAACTGTCCTTATGTAATATTTGTTGCATTTATCTATTCTTAGTCTTCCAAGTTATGTAAGCTACTACAGTAGGTATCCAGTTGCATTCTTGCCTTTGTCTGTATCAGAGGAAATCCTTCATTGGGAACGTTGTGGCTCTATTAATTTGATGTTGTAATGCATGGGGACATGATGTCTTACCCATTTCACCTTTCATACATGCACCTCCAGGAACATGATATATTGGGGTAAATTTATCAAAGAGTGAAGTTCCGCCACTAGAGTGAAATTCCGCAGCTCTTAATTCATTTCTATGGGATTATGAAAGGCGTATTTATCAATGGGTGAAAGTGAAAGTTCACCCTTTGATAAATACGCCTTTAAATATCCCATAGAAATGAATGGGGAGTGGCGGCATTTCACTCTAGTGGCGGAACTTCACTATTAACTTCACTCTTTGAATATACCCCCTTGTCTTTCTCTGAATTGAGAAAGTCAGTCGGCTGACTAGTGAAATGTCTTAAAAAAATACAGCAAGTCCAGTTGATTTGACTTATTACTATATATATCACTATAGCACTTTTAGAACACACAAGAACAATGTGTACATAGAATTTCTATGGTTCAAGATACAGACAGATTTGTGTTGCAACAACCTGATGACTGCACTGAATATTAACAATATTGAGCTAGGTTCTGTTATTTGTTGTTTTCCATAGCCTGTGGTGCTGATCTATGCTTGGGAGAATGATGTCGAATTCCTGAAAAGGAGTGAAATAGCAAAATCCTTTGCCATCATCTAAAAATGTAGCTGAAAATTGTTGCTCATCACTAGTAGGCAGAAGAGGCACATGTTTAGATGCAACAGAGTGGAGGATCTGGGCACTAACCTCTTTGCCTGCTTGTTCCTATTTTTGGTCCTTCTAAAGTCTAGATTCCACATGCACTGGTGCAGGGTGGGGGTACACATTGCACTTGTGGGGCTGTTGTAGCTCGCGAGGCAGTACACTTGTGTGTCTGGTTAGCAGGTAGTGGAAATTTAGCTACATATGAGATGGATAATTACATTTGGGAAGATATTTTACATAGTATTAATACTGAAAACATACTTTTTCTCAGTTTATGTTTGCAAAGTAAATGTTCCATTCAATGAGATGGCTTCTGCTGCATTATTTCAGAGGCAGAAGTACAGAGAATGTAATCAGCCAGGCTTTTAGGTAGTTAATGCATCCAAGCTTTGAACAATGCAGTGCTTTTTCTGCCAGTATTTTTCCCTTGGTGGAGAAAACAAGTGCAACATTAGACTTTGAATAATGTATGACTTTTAATAATTAACTTTTAAAGAGAACTAAAGAAGTAGGCCAGAAATATTGTACATTATGTTTTGTGCTTATGTACCAGCCCAAGGCAACCACAGTCCTTTAGCAGGGAAGAGCTGTGCCTCTGAAGATGTCCCAGTAACTCCTCATCTTCTTTTCTGATGATTCACTGCACATGTTCTGTGCTGCTGTCACTTTCTGAGCTTAGAGAATGACTGAAAAAAATACAGCAGACATACTGTAATGTCACAATATAAGGCTGATTAGTAATTAATACAGGTAATTACTACATGGGAGCACATAAACAGTGCAGTTAGCATCAGAAATGAATAATCAGCCTTGTAGCATCAGCTTATATATTAGGAAAAATATACAGGTATGAGATATACGGAACCCTGAATTGTAAGCCTAAAAGACGAAACCTTTATTCAAATACCAAAAAATTATATTCACAACTATTAGTTGAGGTCTGACGGATGTCAGAAAAAACAAAAATTATTTTAGAAAAGAAAAAGAAACCCCACCAATTGTTATGATTCTAAAATTGGACAGAAATGCTGCAACGTGATTTATTACACTTGTTTACTAACAACAATTCATAAGGAATTGTAATAAAATTATTAAAGTGCTAGTGCTGCTATAAATTCATCCATAAATAGAAAAATTCATTGATTTAAGTAAGGTGCTGTGCAATAAATTAGAATATTAGACCCCAAAGAAAAAAATCAATTGAAAATATATATAGAAAAATGACCAACTTTAGGAAGTGGGTTAGCAATTGAAGTCACAATCCATAAAATTAGATTATAGAAAATAGAAAAAATAGATGGTGGAGTTGTCCCATAAACTAACTGCCTGATTTTTTCTAAAGCCTGGGACACCACAAAGATAAGGCAGGACAGGGTAACCGGGGCTGTGGCCTTGGTATTTAACTTGCCCTAAGTGTTATTAAGAGGCTAGGTAACCCTAAGAAGCCACAAACCGTCGGTCCCTTAGAAAGGAAGGAAGATTGTAAGAGGTTGTATAGAATAAAGCATTTCTGGCCAATTTTAGAATCATAACAATTGGTGGGGTTTCTTTTTCTTTTCTAAAATAATATACGGAACCCTATTATCCAAAATATCTTTAATATAAGTGCTGTTTTTAAGCATGTTTAACATGTTTTAACGATTTTCTCTTCTTTGAAATAATAAATTGTTTATGATACTAACTTAGCTGCATTAATCCATATAGGTGGCAGCACAATCCTGTAGGGTATTTTAACATTTAAATTATTTTTCAAACCTTAAGGTGCGATGCTTCAGTTTATGGAAATACCCCTTTTCTTGAAAACCCAAATATCCAAGTATTCCAGATAATAGATCCCATGCTTGTAACAAGCAATTACATTATTGTAACGTGCATGGAATTAATATTTCATTCCCTTATCCAACATACTGTATTACTCAGTAAAAAGGGATTAGAAGGTCCTAGATGGTCTATGCTTTGAAGTATATTCTAGGCTTTTATGTGCTGTGTAATTGCACACACCAATTTCACGAGCATATAAAATGGGTGCTGATTTTGGAACACTGATTTTAGTCTGTTGAACATACATTTAGGGGATATTTACCAAAACAAATGTATATTTTGCAGTAGCATTATACAGTAAATATTGTTTCATTATCTTGTGATGTGATTTGCACTGACATGGGCAGTCTTCAGATAACCTATGCAGGAGTGGCTGTCTGGGTGAGACCAATTGAAACAATTTGTTCTTCATAAAAAAATCGAAGGTGAGATCTTTGTTATTTGGGTATATTTTCTTTGTAGCATAATAATTAAATGTTTTTGAGTACATATCAAAATTTGTTATGTGGTTAGGTGCATATTCGTCAAGGGAATATCCTTTATTATGAAGTACAAGTCTAGGAAGGGGCAAGTGCCCCCCTTGCCCCTATATGTGGATGCCAAGAATGGAAGATATGAGGTAGGGTTCCCACCTGTCCGGTTTTGACCCAGACAGCCCGGTATTTTGAAGGGCTGCCCAGGTCAACTTCCCTCCCGTTTTTCCAAATAAGGATTCCCTTGATTGACCAATCGCCGATCGCCACGTCATAGCCCCACCCCCGATGTCACAGACACTCCCATCTACTTCATGGCCCCACCCCCAGATGTCACAGCCCTGCCCCCTGCCTGGTCTCCACCATTTCAAAAGGTGGCAACCCTATTAAAGGGGTGGTTCACCTTTAAGTTAACTTTTAATATGTTATAAAATAGTTAATTATATTTAACTTTCCTATACATATTGTAGTCTCTTATTGAAATCAATGCATGGTTGCTAGGGTTATTTGATCCCTAGCAACCAGATTGCTAAAATTGGAGATTTGCTGAATAAAAATCTCAAAAGACCATAAGTAATAAAAAAGGAAAAAAAGAATCTCAGTTAATTTTAAGTTAAACAACCACTTTAATGAGATATAGTTGCTGCTGTATGTTTATAATGGTAGTTCACCAGTCTGGACCTAACTAAATTACTGTTGACTTAAAAAACACTATTGTGCCTTTTTTTAGTGAATTTTTGTATATCTTTTTGGGAAGTACCGCATTAGTTTCATATTACCATAATGCTAAAAGGGATAAAGCTACTGTGTGTTGTCATTATTGTGACTGGTTACACACTCTTGCAGGGGGTCAGTCGTGCAGAAATAGGAGTGCAGACAAGTTTGTGTCATAAAGCTGTTCAGCCGCCCAGGCTTTATTTGTAAGTTGCTCAAAATAACAAACAAAACGAAAATAAATCATAGCCGTCTGGCTCCTGCCTACCTCACTCAGTGGCCCTTTCTATACTAGCAACACAAATATAACGATCACAGTCACTGGCAAAAACAGAGCAACTTACAGTTTCATGGTTTTCAGGGAATTTGCAAATCACTCACAGAGCTCCTTTCCTTCCAGCTTTCAGGCAGCCTGCATATAGGGAGAGAGCTCTGTGTCAGGCCCACTGACCTAAATACTCCACCTGTGTGATCAGCACACAGACAGGTAAAACCCCAAACATTCCTGGAGTCTTTTAACACATGAAGTGCCGGAATCCTGGTGCAATGTATACACCATCCAGCACTTTCTCTGCTAAACATTGTGACACCCTGTCACATACCTCCCCCCTCTGTTCGACCCCGTGGGTATGGACACTTTTCATAAACATACAATAAGTCCGGGATAGAGCATCTGCATTAGCCTGCAGCTTTCCTGCTCTGTGCTCCACTGAGAAGTTATAGTCCTGTAGAGACAGGAACCATCGAGTCACTCTCGCATTCTGACCTTTTGCTTGTGCCATCCAGGTAAGGGGGGAGTGATCAGTCACCAAAAGAAACCGACGGCCAAGTAAATAGTACCGTAGAGCTTCTAAGGCCCACTTGATGGCCAGACACTCGCGCTCCACAATACTATAGTTTCTCTCAGCTGGGGTTAACTTTCTACTCAAATATACCACCGGATGCTCCTCTCCATGCACCACCTGTGACAACACAGCCCCTAGGCCCACATTGGAAGCATCCGTTTGTACTAGAAACTTTTTTTTGAAATCAGGAGCAATCAAAACTGGCCCACTGCACAACACTTCCTTGAGTTTACAGAATGCAACCTCAGCATCTTCGTTCCAAGTAACTCCCCCCGAGCTTTTGCCTTTGATTAGGTCTGTAAGTGGGGCAGCTATGGTGGCAAAATCTGGGACAAATCTCTGGTAATACCCTACCATGCCCAGAAAAGTCCTGACCTGTTTTTTTGTGCAAGGTTGAGGCCATTCCTTGATTGCTTGTAGCTTTTTTTTCTGGGGTTTGATAAGGCCTTTTCCAATAATGTACCCTAAGTATCGTGCTTCTTCGAGGCCCAGGGCACATTTTTTTGGATTGGCAGTCAGACCAGCCTGCCGAATGGAGTTTATCACAGCTTGAACTTTGGGAAGATGACTTTCCCAGTCCGAGCTGAATATCACGACATCGTCAAGGTACGCCGATGCAAAGTGCTGGTGTGGCCTGAGGATCTCATCCATCAGCCTCTGGAAGGTGGCTGGGGCCCCATGAAGCCCAAATGGCATTCGCACATATTGGAATAAACCCTGTGGGGTAGCAAATGCTGTCTTCTCTCTAGTGGCTAGAGTAAGTGGAATCTGCCAGTACCCTCTGGTTAGATCTAGGGTGGTAATGTACCTCGCTGGCCCTAATCTTTCTATTAGCTCATCCACCCGTGGCATAGGATAAGCGTCAAATTTTGAGATCTCGTTTAATTTACGAAAATCATTGCAAAACCGCAATGATCCATCAGGTTTTGGTACCAACACAATAGGGCTACTCCACTCACTATGTGACGGTTCAATAACCCCAAGTTCCAACATTCTCTGAATTTCACCTGCTACTGCCTGTCTACGGGCTTCAGGAATGCGATACGGTTTCAAGCGAACCCGTGCTTGCGGATCTGTAACGATATGATGCTCAATGACATGAGTGCAACCTGGCACCTCTGAAAACACGTCAGCATTTCTAAGGAGGAATTCTTTTACTTCTTGGGCTTGTGGCCTTGACAAAGCCACTGAGACCTTCACGTCAGGAACTCCACCCTGGAGTGAAGGACTAAGACGCTCGGCTGCCATTGAGACTAAAGGGTCCTTCCACGCCTTGATTAAATTGACATGATAGATCTGCATTTTTTTTCGTTTGTCGGGTTGGTGTACTTTATAATTCACATCCCCTACTTTTTCCATAATTTCGTAGGGACCTTGCCACTTTGCTAGGAATTTACTTTCTGCAGTGGGAATCAGAACCAGGACCCGATCACCTGGCTGAAAAACTCTGAGTCTGGCTCCCCGATTATATATGCGACTCTGTGCTTCTTGAGCCTGCCGCATATGTTCATGAACAATGGGCATGACTGCTGTGATGCGGTCCTGCATCTGTAGAACATGTTCTACAACTGAGCGGTGAGGAGAAGGCTCCTCTTCCCACGACTCTTTCGCAACATCTAGAAGTCCCCGGGGGTGTCGCCCATACAAAAGCTCAAACGGGGAAAACCCAGTAGATGACTGAGGTACCTCACGAATTGCAAACATCAAGTAAGGAAGTAGGCAATCCCAGTCTCTCCCGTCTGCCTCAACCACCCTTTTTAACATTCTTTTGAGAGTCTTATTGAATCTCTCTACCAAGCCATCAGTTTGAGGGTGGTAGACTGATGTCCTTAACTGTTTTATACCCAGTAATTTGCACAAATCTTTCATTACCTTAGACATAAAGGGCGTTCCCTGATCTGTCAGGACCTCTTTTGGAATGCCTGTTCTAGCAAACATGTAAAACAGTTCCCGGGCAATTGTTTTAGCTGATGTGTTCCGCAAGGGAACTGCCTCAGGATATCTTGTGGCATAGTCTAAAACCACGAGAATGTATTGATGTCCCTTTGCAGACTTCACCAGGGGCCCCACCAGATCCATCGCAATCCGGTGAAAAGGTACCTCAATGATGGGTAGTGGTACCAAGGGGCCCCGGTAATGAGGAGCAGGGGATGTCAACTGACATTCTGGGCAAGACTCACAATAACGTTTGATTTCTGCAAACACCCCAGGCCAAAAAAATCTTTGGAGAACTCGTTGCTGAGTCTTCTCAGCTGCCAAGTGTCCTCCCATAGGGTTTTTATGAGCCAGGTCAAGTACAACCTTTCTGTGTGACCTAGGAACAACCAGTTGTTCCACCACTTCACCCCTTATATCATCAACACGATAAAGGAGATTGTGGTTGACAACAAAGTGAGGATACACATTCTCTAAACCTGTATTTTGAGCCACTCCATTAATCATAGCAACATTTTCCCAAGCATGAGTTAACGTTGGATCCCTTAATTGGGATGTGCCAAAGTTATCCTGAGAACAGTCTAGTTCTGGCATGGGTGACTCTTCCCCAGACTCCTGGGGCCCTTCAGTGTCCCCAAGTAACACAGAGAGCGGGAACTGGTCAGGCTCAACTGGGGCCAGTCTTACAGCTGAAACTTCAGAACTTGAGTCCCCAATTTCTGGCAAACCAACCGGACATTCAGCTTCCAAAGTTAAGGAAGTCGGAGGTGGGAACTCGACCTTCCAGAGATCCCAAAACAAGGGAAAGTCACGTCCTAGTATAAGACTATGCATCAACGATTTGGATACTCCAACCTCATGGAATGTCACACCAAATTGGGTTTCAATTGGGACCACAGCGGTACAGTAACTCTTTGCGTCACCATGTATGCACAAAACACCAATGCACCGTTTTTCCATCTGGTCCGGTGTTACCAGATCTGAATGTACAAGCGTGACCAGGCTCCCAGAATCCAGTAAGGCCTGGACACTCCTTCCACCAATTTTGACCAGCGCCATGTGAGCCACAGAAGATGTCAGACATGCTGGGTGGGCAAAGAAGGATAAGCGCCGTGCTGCTTCACACTCCATAGGTTCTGTGACTGTAGGACACTTGGCAGCTACATGCCCCCAGGTTTGACACCGCCAGCATTGGATATTGGAGCCTGGTATAGTATCTTTCAAAGACCTGGCATCCATATTGGTCTTCACCCACGGTTTAGAACCACCAGGAGGACTTGAAGCTGATGTGCCTCTTCCTGGCCCTGCTGGCAGACGCCGCTTTGTAGGTAAGTTCTCTGGAGGTGACATACCTGCCAAAAACCCTTCTGCGGCGAGGTAGCGTTCCACCATCTCGACCAACTCATCTGCGGACTTTGGATCAGCATGACTAACCCACTTTCTTAATTCATGCGGCAGAGCTGTCAAGAACCGATCCATTGTGACTCTTTCTACAATCTGGGGTGCAGTGAGTGTCTCAGGTTGTAACCATTTCCGCACAAGATAAATCAGATCATGCATCTGTGACCTGGGAGACTTATTGGGCCGGTAATTCCAACGGTGCACTCGTTGGGCCCGCACAGCTGGAGTGACACCCAAACGGCGGAGAATTTCTAACTTCAATTTCTCATAGTCCTGAGCATCCTCAGTGGACAAATCAAAATATGCTTTCTGAGAATCTCCCGTTAGAAATGGAGCAACCAACCCTGCCCACTGGGTCTTAGACCACGCCTCTCGTTCTGCTGTACGCTCAAATGTATTCAGAAATGCTTCCACATCGTCATGTGGGGTCATCTTTTGGAGAAAATGGCTTGCTTTAACCAACCCACTGTTAGCAGTGGCAATGCCAGATTGTTCCTGGCGCAAGTTCAGCTGCTGCAGAACCTCTGCAAGGGTTTCTCTATCTTTCCTGGCAGCTTCAGCTTGCATTTGTCTGTCTCTCTCTGCTGCCTCAGCCAGGGCTGTTACCTGAGCACTCAACAGACGTACAATTTCCTGCTGCGCCTCCTGCTGGGCAGCCTGCTGTGCAGCCAGCGCCTCCTGCTGGGCAGACTGCTGTGCATTAGTCTCTCGCTGAAGTACATTTGCTTCTTGCTGGGCTGCACTAAGTTGAGCCAAGCGTAACACGAGATCTTCCATCGTTTTTCCAAACCGCAGACGTGAAGCAACGCAATCAAACTTGCTAAGTGAATTGCACCTGGCAGGGAATCAACATCCCCAGCATCTCCACCAATTGTGACTGGTTACACACTCTTGCAGGGGGTCAGTCGTGCAGAAATAGGAGTGCAGACAAGTTTGTGTCATAAAGCTGTTCAGCCGCCCAGGCTTTATTTGTAAGTTGCTCAAAATAACAAACAAAACGAAAATAAATCATAGCCGTCTGGCTCCTGCCTACCTTACTCAGTGGCCCTTTCTATACTAGCAACACAAATATAACGATCACAGTCACTGGCAAAAACAGAGCAACTTACAGTTTCATGGTTTTCAGGGAATTTGCAAATCACTCACAGAGCTCCTTTCCTTCCAGCTTTCAGGCAGCCTGCATATAGGGAGAGAGCTCTGTGTCAGGCCCACTGACCTAAATACTCCACCTGTGTGATCAGCACACAGACAGGTAAAAACCCAAACATTCCTGGAGTCTTTTAACACATGAAGTGCCGGAATCCTGGTGCAATGTATACACCATCCAGCACTTTCTCTGCTAAACATTGTGACACCCTGTCACATTATGTTGCCATTTTCACAAAAGGTGAGTTTTAGTTTTTTTACTGTTCAAAAGAATACTTTTTTTTTTCCTTTGGAACCTCAAATAGTTGGAATTTATTAAAGAATAAAACCATAGAAAATTGCTTGGCAATAAAAATCTCAACAAGTAAAAGCTGTCGAGGTTCAATAGAAGTTAGTGGGAACAGTTAATGGGTCTCTAACAGATTTATTTATCTTTTCCCAGTTCATGAAATCATTCACGTTTTTTAGCCTCATTGAAAATTAATGAAACAATGTGATTCTCACAGGTGTGCAACTTTTTGCTACTAAAAAACTGGACAGGAATATTCTTTTGTGTTTTTTTTTTTTAAATAAGCTAGTGTTCAAGAAAAAAAAGTCACTCAAGTTTTTTTGCGCTCGTGTTTTTTCCTCCACCTTTAAAAGGTGTAAAGGGGGAATGTAGTTAAAAATTGCAAGCAATGTTTAAAACTGTGTTTTTACAAATGTTTAGCACTGCTCGAAATGTAAAATCATTCGCTGTTAAATATTACATCACTAAGCAGAGGTCAGCGTTAACACCTGCTCTGGAGTTTCATTATATATTTAGTTGCAAAATAAGCTTTGTAATTGTGAAAATGTATTACATACACTGCGAATGTTCGCAAAAGCCAAAAAATCATGAGGAAGACGATGAGGTCTGAAATCGGTCAAAAAGAACGCAAACATAATCGCTAATGCTAAAGGTGTTTGCAAATGTTTTTAGCTTTAATGAAACATATTACATTCCCCCATAAGCATGTTAAAGCAAAATATGACAAGCTAGGCAAAAACACATAAGGGTGTTTTTTTAACAAAAAATGCATTTGTTGCAGAACTGTGTTACAAAATGTTGAATAATAATACATTTTAATAACAGTTTCTGTGCTAGTATATCTTGACTATAAGAAACCAATATGAGAAGCGTTGATCTACTTTAAATGCTGTTATTACATGGGTGATTAAATGAACACTGCTCAATGGTTGCTAAGAGACATCATCAATAAAATGACTGAAATTCTTAGAAGGGTCAGATAGAATTACAGTTCATCAGAACCATTGAGTACATATATAATTAGTAGACAAATGACAGCGAAATCGCGTAGAAAATAGGAAGCAAATATGGAATCATGCTTTTCATAAATATTATTGATTGAATTATGCAATTGCATGGAAACAATACAGTTTGAAAAAAAAATCAATAACCATCTCTAAAATGAGTGTTTTCTTAAAATGAGTGTTTTCTTAAAAATACTAACCCATACATATACAGATACATATAAAAATGTTTTCTTTCTTATAGGTTAAATATTGACTGCTATATTATATAACGTAAACTAGTATGAATGTAATTAACATTAACTACTTCCAGCAACATGGAATTGGCTATCCATTAAAACATTTTTTAAAATATGTATTTCTTAAAGATAAGCCATAATATAGACCAGTATCAAATGAGAATTATGTAGTGCACATCATGCTAAAGCCAGATTAGCCGCTGTTATTTTACAGTGCTTCAGACCGGTGGTAATTAAGTTCCGGTTGAAGTCACTCTAATAAAAAACTTGTAAAAAAAAATGATACCATTTTTTTACACACCGAAGACTGCTGATGTGTGGAAAATTTTGTCGCTGGAAAACAACTAAGCGAAATAAAAAAAAATCCTAATAATGTAATATTTTGCCTAGCTTTGTATAGCTGTGATATTTTACTTTTTAAAGATATGGTGCAAGTGAATTACCCTCTTTTCTTTCCAGAGCATAATAGTAAAAAGATGCAAGTTGAGAGAGTGTCTCCATTAAATAATGGAATTATGGATAATGACATATATACAGAAAAGGTAAATGTGTTTAATCAGTTGTTTTTTAAGGCCTACTTCATAGAAGCACTGATAGCTCTGCTCAAGTCAGTGGGTGGCACAGGATATGGAACAAAAAGGTTTACTCAGATTGAGTAATTGAGCCTATTGAGCTTAGTTCAGTTTTAGTCAAGCCTCTAGTTTTGATTTTTTCAGATTCTTCTTCTGGTATGGTAAAAATACTGAAATAAATAAAGAAAATACAGGGTTATTGAAAATAACTGTTAAATGGGCAGATTTATCAAAATGTGTGAATAGAACTCCCCACAGGAAAACTCTTTCTATTCATTCCTATGGGATATTTAAAAGCATATTTATCAAATGGTGAACTCTATTGATAAATAATATTGAGCTAATATTGAGGTTCGGTAGGTTTTAGGTGGCGAAGTAGGGCGTCAAAGTTTTTTTTAAAGAGACAGTACTTCGACTATCGAATGGTCGAATAGTCGAACGATTTTTAGTTTGAATCGTTTAATTCGAATTCGAAGACGTAGTTGAAGGTCGAAGGTAGCCAAAAAAAAATTCTTTGAAATTCAAAGTATTTTTTATTCTATTCCTTCACTCTAGCTAAGTAAATGTGCACCCTAGTCTCACATTTTGATAAATCTGCCCCTATTAGTGTCAAATTGATCCAGAGACTGGTCTGGTTACCGTATTGGAGTCAGGAAGGCATTTTCACCCTCTGAGGCAAATTGGAGAGGCTTCAGATGTTTTTTTTATTTTTGCTTTCTTTTAGACCAACTATCAGTTAGGCAGGTTTACTGTATATGGACATAAAAGGTTGAATGTATTATGTACTATGTACCAATAATTGATTCAAATTAATCTAAATAGATAGATTTGCTAATACATCTCCTGTTGACTTTAGGACATTAGGTCCTCAGCTTTTAGATCCCAAATTTGGATTTTAGAGGTTTTTGTACTTAAAAAATGTCAACTCAAATTTGTGATTTTTGCCTTTAAAAAATTGAACTTGAATGTTAATAAATCTGCACCTTAATGGTATATTGTAAAATAGTGCTGGGGTTTTTTTTAGATAAAATTGAAAATTACGGTTACTACTAGTGAGAACCATATAAATGTATTTCTGCAGTACACCATTAGTGCCAGTGTGTGGATAAGAATGCAATGTTAATGTTAAATATTAAATAACAAATTAAGTCCAAATGTATTTCTACTATACAGTTTATGTCAGTGATCAACATTTTTTATTGTGTAACTATTTAGCTTAGTTTATTTCTATCTGTTATATTTCTATTAAATTCTTCACTAAACTATCTGTAAAATAGGATAGGAAGCACTAGAATTAGTGACTTTATTAAAAAACATAAAATAAAATCTCTAGCAGAAATCCAGAAGCGCTGGGGCCCCCACCCCAGAGATAATTGGAATTACAATCAACTACACTCTTACATACAAACAAATAAAAGCAAGAATTGGGGCAGACAAATTACTCCTTGTGAACAATGTTTTGGTTACTATGACTGATGAAGTTAAATTGCTATATAAAATTTACAAAATATTGATAAATGCCCTACCCCAAAACATACCATCCTTTGGTTTAGCATGGGCTAAGGAATTAAAGGGGTTGTTCACCTTCAAACAACTAGTTGGTTTCAGATAGATCACCAGAAATAATGACTTTTTCCAATGACTTTCTATTTTCTATGTGTGACGGTTTTTCTAATATTGAAGTGTAAATTGTCATTTCTCTCCTTCTGAAGCAGCTCTGGGAGGGGGGGGTCGCCGATCCTGTAAACTGTTCTAAATGGATACATTTAGTTGATACATTTCTTATCTTTGTCCCTGCTGAGCAGAATCTCTGGGTTTCATTACAGGCAGCTGTTAGACTTGATACAATAGTTGCTATTACTCCAGAGATGCTGCTGAGAAATGGATCAACTCAATGTTGCAAAATTGTAACAGTTCAGAGTCTGCACCTGAATTACTGAGTTGCCAGACTCAAACACCACAGACACAAACATTTAACTTTACACTTAGATTTTGGAAAAAAACGTAAAAAATAAATAATGGAAAGTATTTGAAAAAAGTCTCTATTTCTGGGGAACAATCTAAAAACAACTGAATTGAAAAAAGTGTTTGGAAGGTGAACAACCCCTTTAAAAATAATTCTTTCGGAGGAGGCGTGGACCTCAAACTTTAAGCCAATCCATAAATCATCCAGAGCATAAAAAACAACCAAAGCGATATACAAACTTACCACAAGGTGGCACTGCACACCTGTAAAATGGAAAAAAATGTACCCCAATCTTTCAAATAAATGTTGGAGGTGCAACAAAGAAGAAGGGACACATACCCACATTTGGCTCTCTTGCTCCTGTCTTAATCTTTACCGGAAAGAAATTTTAACTAAAACTAATAAGGTTATTAAGAATGATCTGCAGAAAGAGAACCAAGCGTTAATTATTTTAAACATTGACCAAGAGTCAAACAAAACCATCACAAATCCCCTAACTCTACACCTTACTCAATCAGCAAAAGTCCTGATACCAGCGAAATGGAAATCGACACAACCACCATTTTTAGATTGGGTAGCCTAAGTGGAAGAGCTGCCTCGTTTCAATATACCCGATCTTTTCTCATTTCCTGTTATAACTCCTTGGCATTTTGCTCAAATGGTAATTCACTCTGTCTATAATTTCAAATTACATATTACATAAATGTTTTCTATTTGTAACATAGTAATGACTTGTTGCCAGAGTATGCCCTTTTCTTTGTGAATAGTACATTTTTGTTGATATTTGCTTGCCTGTGTCTCCCCCCTTTCTTTCTTCTGTACCCTTGCTACTTTTGAAAAAATAGAAATAAATATTTGAAAAATATAGGATGGGAGAGCAACTAAAAGGTATTTTATAGCCCTGTATATGGTAGGTCCTTTAAGTGCCCCTTTCCTCTGTGTCCTTGGAGAGAGCCTGATGTTACGGTACGTCATCAACATTTGATATGGTTACTCAGTATGCTTTTGCTGACCTTTGCCTCTTACAAGTGAATGCTATGCTTCTAATTGAGATATTTTACTGGATACAATACCACACTTATCTCAACAGTCGTTGACCATGGCTTTTCCTTAGAATAGCCTTTTCAGAACTTTCTCTAATGGTGCTGTCTAATTCCAAGTAAAGAAACAGAACGCTGCTGAACTATAACACAATCTGCCAGAATATCCTAAGCAACAATTGATGTCCTTTACAATTGATGTCCTTTATTATCAGCATATTATTCAGCAAAGAATTTACACTGAATACATAAAAAAAGACCCTGAACAATTATAGTTCTGCATGCAGACTTTCAATATGCCTAGTAGTTGAACTGCCATATTGCTGTTATTGTCACTCAAGTGCTGTTTTTCAGCATATTGCAAGAGTGTACTCAGGGGCAATCCTGGCCCCTCCGCCGCCTGAGGCAGCAGCAGTTGCTGCTGCCCCCCCTCCCCCGGAAATTCGCTCTTAAAGTACCAGGAGCAGCATTTTTGCTGCCCCTGGTACCTAGTGGGGCGCTGCTGCCTGAGGCGACAGCCTCAACTCGCCTCATTGGTGAAGCACCCCTGAGTGTACTAATGCACTTCTGAAGTAGTGAGATTTCTATGCACATTTTATATGTCTGCTTGGCTACCAAGCAATCTATAGATTGATATTTCTCCATTCTTTAACGTTGTTCCTCAAATGTATTAGTTACCAGCACTTTGTAATGTAATCAGCCTTTTGGGTATTTGCAGATACTGCTTAATTTTGATAATTTAGCTCATCTGTATACTGTTATATATATATATATACTGCCATATATGCCAACCTTTTACAGCCTCTCTAAACTGCTTAATTCTGGTAATTGTATTATAGCTTGTATATGTTAACCCCGATAATGTCTCTTAGGCCTACTTTGAGATAGTACTTTTAATAAATATCTCAAACTCAAACCTGTGCCCACTCCTCAGTAAAAAAGAGATATTTTTATAGCCCCAAAATTTGGTTCTGGTGTCTGCCCTTTTCCACACAGCCTGCCTACTTTGATCACTAATTAGTTGATTAATTAATTAATCAGGCTCTGGTGTTCCCAATTAGTTGCATATAAATTCAGGTCTAGCATACGGGATGGAAGTGCTTAGAATATGGTAGTTAAGCATGGCACTTGGACAAGATATCTACAAAAAAAAAAAAAGCTAAAATCTTGGAATTCTCTGGAATTAACACTGAATAATCCAGGATACTGGACTGCCAATTTGTTGATTCATACTTTTAAAATGTTTATCCTGCATTTCTCCTTTTTGCACTTTCATGCTTACTAAAATATTTTCTCCCACCTTCTCCAACAAGTCACAAAGGTACAGAAATTTCAGCTTCTATTTTCCTTCCAACTCCACACATAAAGTATACAAAGTACTCTGTCCTGTTGTTCCAAGTAACAACTTTTCTTCTCTCTGCTTCTCTCTAATTACTGTTGCTGGGGGACATTTCCCCCAACCCTGGCCCTTACGCCATCCCAGTTATAACACGGCCACATTCCCCTTCCCCTCTGTGTAAATCCCAACATCACAAAACTCTTACCCCTACACCTTCAACCTACTTGCAATTAGTGAAACCTGGCTCTATTCCACTGACACTGCTGTCCTGTGGGGGCCTATACCTTACTCATATTGCCAGACATGGAAACAGAGCTGGGGGTGGGATAGGACTACTTCTCTCTCCCCACTGTACTTTTAAAGTTCTTCCCAGTGGCCTAACTAGAGGGCCCACTGCAAAAAAATCTTCAAGGGGTCCAATGCACTCTTATCCCCATCCACCCACCCACTTCCTGCCTCTGCTCACTTCCCACCTGGACTCCGCCCACTGAGTCCAGACTCCGCCCACTACCCACCCCGGGCTGACACACTCTGCTTCCCCTGCCGCAGGTAAGATAGCTGCTGGGAAAGGAGGGCGGGTTCTTGTTGGCTATAGAGGAAGCAGACCCCGCAGTCCGGGCCCCTCTTCTCTGTCAGTATCCTAATTTTCCTCATTAGAGGCTTGCTGCATTAGGCTATTTTCTCCTGTATCACTTCGCATTGCTGTAATATATTGACCTCCTGGACCAACCTCACAATTTTTTACTGCTTGGCTTCCTTATTTCCTTTCATATGA
The DNA here is from genome assembly GCA_038501925.1 of Xenopus petersii. Classification (NCBI taxonomy): domain Eukaryota; kingdom Metazoa; phylum Chordata; class Amphibia; order Anura; family Pipidae; genus Xenopus; species Xenopus petersii. Next base: position 102,802,228 of record CM076675.1, on the reverse strand, counting down.
GGCTCCATCCATTATATCAGGTGACTTTTATATACCTGTTAACAATCTTAACAACCCTGTTGTCTCTAAACTTCTTTCACTAACACCCTCCCTAGGCTTATCTCTATGGTCAGACTTCCGCTCTCACTCCAATGGCAACTCTTTGGATCTTATATTTACCAGATTCTGTTCAATTTCTAATTTTACTAACTCACCATATCCCCTCTCTGATCACAATCTGCTCACATTTAAACTCTCAGTCTCACTAACTCACATACATACCATGACTTGCAAACACTAGACGAGTCACATCTCTCTTTTTCCTTTGACTCTCTTCAGTCTAATATCACAGCAGAAAACACACTAATTTAAAAATGCCTACACTCGTTCTGTTTAGCTACCAAATGCAATACAATATAACACCTCTCACCTTGCTTATTTCTGATCTTGTCCACTCCCACACTTTGGGGCAAATTCACTAAGTTGCGAAGTTGTGCCAGGCGCAACTTCGCCGCACTTCGCCGCACTTCACCACACTTCGCCAGACGTATTTTCGCCAGCGCTCCGCAAATTCACTAAAATCCGTTGCACACAGGGGTAGCGTAAGTTTTTGAAGTTGCGCTAGCGTTAATTCGCCAGGCGAAGCGAAGTTTCGCTAGCGATGGTTCATTTGCATACCGCGCCAAATTCAAACTTCAATGGAGGAATACGTATTAGCACTACAAATGCCTAGAAAACCTTCAAATCAGCAAATAAAATTTTTATTTTGCCCTACACATGTGCCCACTGTCTAGGTAAGTTGCCATGAGTCAGGAAATGTAGGGGGGAAGGAGGGGAGCCCCAAAAATATTTTTGATCTTTTTCAGCCTATCACCCATCATGTAGAAAACACGCCAGCGTTTTTTGGGACTTCGCCTGGCGTAAGGGTGCGAAGTAACACTAGCGAAATTACGCCAGCGTTCGTTAGTGAATTTGCGCAGTAACGAAAAATGCCAAACGCTAGCGAATTAACGCTAGCGTTCGGCGCTTCGGCTCTTAGTGAATTTGCGCCTTTGTGTCTCAACGCCTTCCCCTTTTAGATTATAAACTCTTTTGCAGTGGACCTTTACCTTTTGTATCGGTTACTGGTCAATATGTTCTATGTATGTAATTCTGTATGTTCTTTGTATAAAACATTTTTTAGCTCTGTGAAATATGTTGGTTCTATAAATACATGCTAATAATAAAGATCCTGTTTTTGTTATTCTTGATTGATTTCAGAGGGAATGGAAACAGGCAAAAAATAGCATATTGATGAATTTCCAAGTGACTCAACGTTAATAAAAGCACTAGAAAGTTAAACATCTGTATTTTTATGTGTGTGGTTTTTTTAAAATTTTTCCTCACCTGTTCTCTAGAGAAAAGGGTGATACATACCCACACGCAATTCATATTATTAATAAGCTAATGGAGGTTTCTCTGGGGCTAATTAATAAACCTTTCTCAAGGAAAAATTTTTTAACTGGGTTTCTTGAATATAGTAGAATCTCACAGCTATAATCCATGGCTGATAACCATAGGGACTGCATTATGGTTGTTATTATTATTCAGTGTAGATGAACAGTATAGGTATGTAATATGAGTTCTTCAGATGTACTAAACTACAGCATCAATAACTCTCATAGCATCCTAATGAATCAGAATGACAAAAGTTGTAGCTAATCACAAGCTGGCCTGTACATAGTTACATAGTTACATAGTTACATAGTCAAATCGGGTTGAAAAAAGACAAAGTCCATCAAGTTCAACCCTTCCAAATGAAAACCCAGCATCCATACACACCTGACATCTTTTCTATAAATAGTACTTAACATGATGTTCAAACTGATTTTTGAACCCATAAGCTTCCCATAGTTTAGTGTAGGACTAGACCAGGGGTATCCATCCTTTTGGCTTCCCTGGGCCACATTGGAAAAAGTAAAATTGTCTCGGGGCACACATGAAATACACAAACACTTTTGATTTGTAAAAGTAAAGAAAATACACAGAAAATAACTACAATTCCAGCTGGATAACCAGATGGAGCTATACACTGGAATATGGGACACCTGGATATTAAATAGACTTATTATTATATCATTATTATTACTAACTGGGCAATTGGAAATATGACAGGGAACTTAGAAAGTAAGATTAATGGACAGGGACTGATGGGAATGTAAAAGGGACCTTAGATTGTAAGATCACTAGGGCAAAGACAGATGTGAATGTGACAGTGACCTTAGATTATAAGCTCCCAGTGTATTATATGTGGTTATATAAGTGCTGAATTGCACTTTTCTTAATGGGCTATTGCAGTTTATCTTTTTGGTCACCAGAGGCCGGTGTGGTATAAGTAACTTGTTTCATTAATAATTAAGCTATTATTATTCTAACAATGGGAGGTTCTATGGGGCTGGACACCAAGAAAATGGAGGGAGAACAGTGTGTATCTGGTGATAGACCCAGATGCAATACTTTCTCTAACAGTAAACCCCAGATCAGTAAGCAGTATTTCTATGATGCGTAAGTTATCATAAGGATGGTACTTCTGTTAGTATGGCAGCCACTGGGGCACTCATAGTCATAGTGGTACTCACACTGCATAGCACAGGCATTCCTCTGGGTTTGCAATCTCGACAGTAGACCGGTTCATCAAATCGTTGTCCCTGGATTGGGCTCCAGACCTATTTGTAGGCTGAGATTTGCATAGACCTATTTTTCTCCTTCCTAGAGTGTATTCTTAATAAAATGGTTGTTGTGATGATGTCATGTGATAGCACCCTGAATACGAACAGGGTATGTATTTTCTGATTTCCTGCATATTTCTTTTTATATTTAATCCTCAAAACAGTACTATGTAAAGTGATAAGCCACCTGTAGTTATTCAGTATAACGTTTAAAGGGATACTGTCATGGGAAAAAAAATGTTTTTCAAAATGAATCAGTTAATAGTGCTGCTCCAGCAGAATTCTGCATTGAAATCCATTTCTCAAAAGAGCAAACAGATTTTTTTATATTCAATTTTGAAATCTGACATGGGGCAAGATATATTGTCAATTTCCCAGCTGCCCCAAGTCACTTGTGACTTGTGCTCTGATAAACTTCAATCACTCTTTACTGCTGTACTGCAAGATGGAGTGATATCACCCCCTCCCTTCCCCCCCCCCCAGCAGCCAAACAAAAGAAAAATGGGAAGGTAACCAGATAACAGCTCCCTAACACAAGAAAACAGCTGCCTGGTAGATCTAAGAACAGCACTCAATAGTAAAAACCCATGTCCCACTGAGACACATTCAGTTACATTGAGAAGGAAAAACAGCAGCCTGCCAGAAAGCATTTCTCTCCTAAAGTGCAGGCACAAGTCACATGACCAGGGGCAGCTGGGAAATTGACAAAATGTCGAGCCCCATGACAGATTTTAAAATTGAATATAAAAAAATCTGTCTGCTCTTTTGAGAAATGGATTTTAGTTCAGAATTCTGCTGGAGCAGCACTATTAACGGATTAATTTTGAATTTTTTTTTTCCCATGACAGTATCCCTTTAATGAGAGATTTTTTGTCTGAACATCACATACCGATTTATACATAATTTAAATATGCATATATCTGGCTCTAAATCCTTCAGTAATACAAGATATATAATATCCCCAGCAATTGTGGAGAAGCTTTCCACTGTACCTATAGGACAAGTAGACACTTTCACAAAAATAGACATAAAAACATTAGTTAAGATGCCCATTTAGCTGCAAAATCATCCACACCTATCTTTTATCCCTATCACAGAAACCCCCTCTGCTACCTGTCTTAGAAAAGAATTGCATAACCTGGTTGTCTCTGCAACTGTCAAGCCTGTTAATTTGATATTTATATTGACCATTTATATATTTTCCTATTCATGGCTCTTACATAATGGTGTTCATCTTGAGCATTTGATACCTGTTTTCTGATGCTGGCATGGAAGCATGTAAGTACATGATATAGGAGATTCCACTGTACTCTGTCTGATTATATTTACTGTAATGTTGGCTACAGATCTTTATTACAATTACTATCGCAGAAACCATAAAGTCTTCAGTAAACACTGTCCAACTTCATTTCTAGATAATTTTTATTGCCTTCATATTTTATTCATCATTTCCATCCATGAGAAATGTGCATTCTCCTTGACAGAGGGATTTTAAAATGAAGGACATTTTCAATGCCAGGTTGCACTGACACTGGACACTGAAGGACCAAAATATGGAAACTATAGATCATAAAAATCTCACAGTAAAAAGTGCTTCTCCTGCAGACCATAAATTTTCTTGCATTTTTCAGTGTCATGCTCAATTCTACCTATGTTCTTTGTAGAAGAATGGACAGCAATAAACCCACTTAGACCTCACCAGAATTGAAGATAAGGCTCTCACATACTGTATAAATGCAAATCTGCAAAGAAGATTTTAATTAAGCAACCATATTAACATGATCTTTCTCATACGTACAATTATGATCTATCGTATACTGTAAACACTTGCAGTTCTGGTCAGAAAGATATGTAGAAAAGAGGGAGGTTGCTGAGCTGAAATGTCTGCCCTAAGGAAACGATAAAGTCTTAGGCAAGAGTTAAAAGAAGAGCATGGAGAAAGTCAAGTGCAGCTATTGCCTCAAGTGGGGGAGAAGATTGCACAAGTAAACAGTGGTAAATTAGGTAAATACATGCTAAACTAAGTAAGCGGCTGATTAGGGGAGTGTCCAAGAGACCCCTCAATAAAGCAGATGAGGCTCTCTCATATGACAATGAGCAGAACAGGGAATGGGTTATAACAGAGGCTCAAGCAGAGTAATTCACCCCAAAGTGGCTGTCATGTTGGAGTAAATAAATCAGGTACTCACTGAATGATGCTATGGTATGTTGTTTCCCCAGAACAAGGCTGGATGCGTGTACAAGAAGACCTGGGCATCGTAATAACAGAAGAATTAGCTCAACAAATATAAGCAATAATAAAATAAGTAGGAGTACCCCAGAATGGATAAGAACTCCCATAGCAGGTGCGAAAAGAGGGGGTGCGTGATTATGGAGAGCTCAACCCACCTTGAGGCATACATTTTTGAAAGTGCTGGGTAATTTACCATATTTATTTAAGTTATGTTGAAAATGGATATGGGGATATATTGCCCCTTTAAACTGTGGAAATGGGGTGGAAATTGTTGATGATCGTGCCTTCATCAGTGATGATTTTGGTTTTTAAATAAAAGGGACTTGGGCAAAAACCATCCTTCTGAAATATCAGGGAGCAGAGTTATCTGACAGTGGTAGATAATTCAATTTCATAATCATCTGTGCGCAGGCACTAACACTATTCCCTATGAATGGATAATAAATCCTTTGCATATTTGCTTAGGGCATAAAATAACTAGTATTGCAATGGATGGGATATAAGGATCAGTGCATGAGCGAGGATGAGCTGGAGTTGAGAGAAGGATCCAGAGTATAAATAATATTTAGCTGTAGGTATTTATTAAAAGCTTCTGAGCCCAAAGGCATTCAGTGGTGTATGAGTATTGGAAAGAAAACGTAATGTAGTGGCCTTCAATTAGGATGATTCACTTAGCAAAATATAGATTCAGAAACCGGCAGTATTTGTGCGTAATGAAAGATTGAGGATTGCACACATAATCGTTAAAGCAACCCTCAATGAAGTCTGATGCTTGAAAAGATGTACAGGAAAATAAGATGTACAGTCTAAAATTAACTCATTAGTAGAGGATCCAAGAAAAGACAGCTTATCATAAACATTTTTAAATTAATAAGGAGTGTTTGTCACCATATAATACATAATTTATTAGCATAGGTGTTAATTACACAAGTTTAGTTACTAATAATCAGGAAAAAGCAAAATGAAAAAAAGCTGACTGGTTGTTATTGGGAACAGCACTTGTGCAAAATTAGAACCTCTACGTTTTGTGCAAAATGCTGCATACCAAGTATATGCCCTCAACTTGAAAAAAGTTTTTTAAGGGATGGCTGTAACATGGCAGCCTGGTATGAAATGAGAGGAATAGGGTTGGGGTAACTTCTTTTATTTTTAAGGCTGGGGTTTGTGATACTAATATAAAGAATATTGTATTAAAGTATTAAGTATTGTTGTTTAGTTCTCCTTTAAGAACTGAAGACAAAATGTAAGACATGATAAAGATTAGCTTTTACTAGTCCTTTATAAAGAGAACACAATATACATGCCTTCTTTGAATTTGTAACAAATTGCAATTCATTCATGGATACTGTAAAAACTCTAGTTCACAGCAATTTCTACAGTTAGCATGTACTCCTTGATTCTCCTTCTTCAAGGACTGACTTAATTTAGGGAATTAATTACTAAAATCCTGAAAATTTCTCAGTATTTTCTTGAAATCCACTTTGAACAAATTCCCTCTGACCTTTTTACTGTATTTATCAATACATTTTCCTAAAAAAAATCTGATGCGGGAAAAGACTAAATAAAATCTTTAAAAAAAATCAGAATCATATGTTGTTTTTCAAATTTGATGCCCAAAAACTTTGACTTTTTTGGATTATTGCCCGAAAACCACAAAATCTTCAGATGATTGTAAGAAACTCAGCACAGATCAGGATATCTTCAAATTGTAATTGGCACATCTGCTATTGACTTCTACATAACCTTAGCAGATTTGAGGTGGAGACTTATTTATTCAGACGTTTGACACCATTGGGGTTAAATAAATCTCAAAAAATTTTAGTTTTTTTCCTCCGACCAGAAACTCCCCCCATAATATCACTCAAGATATAAACTGCATATGCTTATAAACACCAAATGCATAGACTTCCATTTATTAAGATAAAACAGCCTACAAATCTGTTCCCACTGCAAGGACCCAAACATTTTTTTTCTACAGGGTTTCCTTCTCCCAAAGCTGCATACATTTACAAATTAAATTCTGGTTAATTGGAAACATATACCATTCATTAAATTGTAAACTAAGTCATAGAGCATAGAATTGAAGAATTAAACCAAACCTTATTTTTTCCACTTGTTAATTCTGTTTACTGTCAAATAGGGAAAATATAATAGCTTTGCCAGTTTCTGCATACCTAGTTTAAAATATTGCTAAGAGTTAGCTGGTTCCAAATACACGGTGTATACTTATAATTCCATGTTTTGCATTTATTAATAATCTTAATTCAAGATCTCATATGGGAATACATTATCTTGAATATAGTTCAGTGTAAATTATTTATAGTAATGTAAATAATTAACAGTAAAGTAAATAATACAAGTATAACCAAATTCTGTACTGCATGTATCCTCTGTGATGACAAGTAATGCAATATCCTGGTACAAGCACAATGGGTGAATCCATTTACAATAGTCCTCAATAGTCAGATATGATATATATAGTTATGTGCCAAAGCCATAAAAAGAAAAGTTTTATGGTCAAACAGGCAAACTACAACTTCAGAGTTTTACCACCAGTTTACCCAAGTGAAAATAATGGCTACTGTGAGCATATTATTTAAAATGTGTGCAGTGAATAAGGATGGGGGCATCTTCAGAGGCACAAATCTTCACTGCAAAAGGTTTCGGTTGCGTTAGGCTGATCAAAAAATAATGTGTGTGTTTCTAGCTACTTATTTGTTAAAGGAAAACTGAACCCCCCCAACAGGTCTCTATAGAAATATACTGAATAAAACAGCTCATATGTAAAACCCTGCTTCATGTAAATAAACCATTTTCATAATAATATACTTTTTATAGTAGTATGTGCCATTGGGTAATCATAAATAGAAAATTGCCATTTTAAAAAATAAGGGCCACCCCTAATTCAAGCTATTCAAGTTTTTCCATGATATATAGTTACATAGTTAGATCATTACATCAAGTTCAACCCCTCCAAATGAAACCCAACATCCATACACACACACACTGATCCCTCCATACACTCACATAAACTATATATATACTTATACACTTAGGGGCCGATTCACTCAGCTCGAGTGAAGGGTTCGAATGAAAAATACTTCGAATTTCGAAGTATTTTTTGGGTACTTCGACCATCGAATGGGCTACTTCGACCTTCGACTACGACTATCGAAGGATTCGAACTAAAAATCGTTCGACTATTCGACCATTCGATAGTCGAAGTACTTGCCCTTTAAAAAAAACTTCGACCCCCTACTTCGGCAGATAAAACCTACCGAAGTCAATGGTAGCCTATGAGGAAGGTCCCCAAACCTTTTTTTGATCGAAGGATTTTCCTTCGATCGTTTGATTAAAATCCTTCGAATCGTTCGTTTCGAAGGATTTAATCGTTCGATCGAACGACAAATCCTTCGATCGATCGCAGGATTAGCGCTAAATCCTTCGACTTCGATATTCGAAGTCGAAGGATTTCAATTCGAGGGTCGAATTTCGAAGTATTATTAACTTCGAAATTCGACCCTAAGTGAATCTGCCCCCAACTATTGATTTTTGTATCACAATAGCTTTGGATATTATGCTTGTCCAAGATATCATCCAAGCCACTTTTAAAAGCATTAACAGAATCAGCCATCACAACATCACTGTCGAGAACCTCCTATTGCTTCAAATGAAAGTTCTTTTCTTCTAGTCTGAAGGGGTGGCCTCTGGTACGGTGATCATCTTTATAAGTGTAAAAAGGTCCCCTGCTATTTGTCTATAATGTCCTCTAATATAATTGTAAAGTGTAATCATGTATTCAATATCCATTTGTTTATCACACAAATTATTTAGTGAATAAAGTACCCCCTCTTGTACAATATAAGGATATTATAAGTTACCGAGGAGTTGCATGACCATATAAAAGCACGAGGCCGAAGGCTATTTATTATAATACACAAGTTTCAGTGAGTCATGTGACAGAAATGACATCAGAACTCACTGTTTATAAGGATATCATTTACAAGATATTCATGGCTTTTGAGTATTATATTATTATAAACAAGCTGATTAAATTCAAATAAATGCAATAGGATGCACCGAATCCACTATTTTGGATTTGGCTAAACCCCCGCATCCTTCTCTAAAGATTTGGGCGAATACCGAACCGAATCTGAATCCTAATTTGCATATGTAAATTAGGTGTGGGAAAACATTTTTTCTTCCTACTACAAAAAGTCACGCAATTTCCCTCCCCGCCCCTAATTTGCATATGCAAATTAGCATTCGGTTCAGACAGGCAGAAGGATTAGCCCGAATCCTAATCCTGCTGAAAAAGCCCGAATCCAAATCCTGGTGAAAAAGGCAGAATTCTGGATTCATAACACTTAAAACATATTACATTTACTCAAATCATTACCACAGGTACGTGAAGTAGATGTACTTTTAAAACAGAAAATAAAATCTTGGACTACGTTTGTTTTCAGTGACTTTCATAAAAACGTCAATACACAGATGCCATCCTTTGATGATGAGAATAAGATCATTAAACATTTATATGTCAACAGGGTGCTGCTGCCATGAGGCAAGTTGAGGCTCTTGCTTCAGGCAGCAAGAACGGCTAAGGGAGGGGGTGTAAAGGCCACCTGTCATAGACTCCATAAAAAATGGAAACAAAAAAAAATTTAAAAAAATATTTCCTTTATCTCAGTAATAATAAAACAGTACCTCTTACTTGATCACAATTAAGATATATTCTTACTGGAGACAAAACAATCCTATTGGGTTTATTTATTTTTAGCAGATATAAGGCATGGTGATCCAAATTACAGAAAGAACCCTTATCAAGAAAACCCCAGGTCTCAAGCATTCGGAATAAACAGTCCAATACCTGATTACTGTATTGCCTGTTACATTTCATGTGTAAGTTACAGCACCTTTATTCCCAGCATTTTTATTTTCTGACCTTGAGTTGGTATGACACATTTTGTAGGACAATGTCTAACAATGGATGTCAAATTATACTAATATACTGTATGGAGAGGTCATAATATATTGTATGTTGGGATTGATTAATGACACGACAATAAATAGGCTTTCAACATTTTCTTTTTACAACATATGACCATATACTGTAGACCTATAAATAATAACTATAAAAAAACACTTTTTTTTTTTTGTTTTTTGTTGAACATTCCTCTTACTTTTATTTAGCAAAAAATAAATTATTTTTAATACCAATACACCAGATCTGCCATACATTGTTCTGTTTTAACATATCTGTGATCTGTTTTATAATTTTTAAAAAGTAAAATGTATTTTGTAGAAACTGATGGATTAAAATTAAATGCAGCAACTGCATGTGAAACCCAGCAAACTTGTTATATCAGGGGTCCCCAACCTTTTTTGGACTGGGGAGGGGTCGGTAGGGGATTGGGGGGTCGACAACAAATTTGGACGCACCGGCATCCAGTTCGGTGTGCCTCGTTTTTGCGCACTGGGCTCGGCGGTCCAGGGCAGGAGTGTCCGCGGCCCACTTCTTTTAAGTTTTCTCCAACAACAGTAGGTAAAATCCCATATTTAGGAGCAATATTTCAGTGGAAGACTACATTCATGGCCAGATTTTAATGAAGGATAAGGCCAGCTGATCGATGGAAGTATAAAATATAAAATATAAAAATTTTATTGTATCCCGCCATGCATTCTGGGGTTATTATACATGAAACTGGTGCTGCATTTAAAAAGCTGTGTATTCATAAAATTGTGCTGTATTTATATTACCATGTGTTTTAGCTAAACTATAGTTATATATATACAGAATTGTCACTGTAATTATCCTGCCATGTAGTCTGCAATGTATGAAGCAGGCACCGATATGTATCTTGTCTTGTGTTCTGGGATGTTATACATGAAACTGAGACTACATATGTCCTGCAAATTATCCTGGGGATTATGTATTGAGCTCCTGCAAGTACTTAAAGCACCAACCTTTTTCAGAAGTAAAATGTAAATATAATCTTCTAAAATGGGTTACAACCAGAACGCTGAGCTAAGTGTGATTTTTTTAAGTTACAACATGCTGTGCTCTTGTGTCACTGTCAGCTCTTATTTGTATGTCTTGCCATCTAGGATTCCATTTGTCATGCTGTGCTTCATTTTCTGTAGGGATTTAAGGCTCCTTTGAAGGGGTCAACTCAGTAGGTTTTTTCAAAAAGTATAAACTAACAGTATTAACAACAGACAATTTATTTCATTTTAAGGCAATTATTGAATCACAAGGGGTGCCCATCTCAGCATACAATGCATACGTCATAAAAATAACCTCTGACCTCAGTATACTACCTACCTATCCATTTTGTGAATTCCTTCACTTTGCCGGGTCCCTTATGGACAAGCAGGAAATCAATGTCACTGTAGTTTTATGGTCACCCCCTACTCACTTTAAACGGTTCTAATGGGAATTGTTCAGGCTTCTCTGAAAATATTTTGCTATATCTTCTCTTAACAGCATTAGACAGCACTCTTGTGCGAGTTCACCACACTGGCAGGTCGGATTCCTGCTTTTGATCCTACTAATTTCTCAGAGCAATAAAAAAAAACTTGGACACATTTCCTATTATAACTATTCTTTGTTATCACTTCTTAACTCTGGATTTCTGAAACCCCTGATATATAAGGGTGTTATTTATTAAAGTCTGATTTTTTCTGGTCAGAATGGGGAAAAACCAAAATGTTTTCATAGAAAAAAAAAACTCGAATTTTTTAGAAATTTATTAAACCCAGATGGTGTTAAAAGTCAGATTAAAAAAGTACTCCAGGCCAGACCTGCCGAGTTCATATAGAAGTCAATGGCAGATGTCCAGTTGACATTTTGTCTTTAACAGTGTCCCAGGGAATTATTCTCCTAAAAAGGTATCAGGCTGCCGTCAACCCAATTTTTTCCACACTCAGGTCCCAATTATCCCCAAGTAATTTTGCACCAGACTTACATTCAAATGGACCCTGTGACAGCAAAACAGAATTAAACATGTAATGAACAGTGCTTTATCTTCTGAATGTAAATCAAGACAGTGGACAAGACATTTTCAGTAATTATAGTCAGATTCTACACATAATGAATGGGTAATATGGAAGATTCTACGAAATCTAGCTGGAAAGGTTTTATTATGTAGCGTATGGTAATTAAACACAATATGATGTTAATAATATAAGACAATGAGGCATACTTTAAGCAGACTATAACCTATTTTATACATTTTAAAGTACAGAAAGAACAACTTTTCACCTGCTTTACTATAAATGCTATGTATAAATAAATCAGTGAACTTTTGACAAAAACTGAGCTGTGATGGAGGGACATTATTCAACCAGGTGACCTCCAATTCCTCCTTCTCAGTTAGCTTAGCATCAGCATCTAGAAATGCTAAGCTTTTTATTGAGAACAGCTGTGTGCCTTGGAGACAAATTAAAAAGAAACAACATATGCCAGTTCATATATAGGTGTATAGCTCAGTTAGAATGGATATCATAAATAAACATATGAAAGCAAGATTTTTATTTGAGTAAATGTGTAACTTCTTGCTTATGTATAATGTTTAACTAATTAGATAGACAGCCAGGCCCTCAAATCAATCAAATACATCCTGACCAATTATTTTCTAAATCAGAAACATGTTAGTAAACTGATAGATTAATCAAATGATTTATTTGGTATTTGGTATATATGCTCTTACAGGCTATATAGTTTATTTAAACTTCTCCTATTAATATGGCATTTTAAACCAGTGTGTGGTTAGCAGCTCTGGAGCTTTTGGTCAAAATGGCAAATTTTCGTATCATATTTCAAGTGGTACAGAATATATAACTGTTGAACAGAAACCACTTTATTTAGAAAAGTGATGTAAATTGCAAAAGAGCTCAGAGGACCACTTTGGATAAGCATGCACTATTTATGTGGGGGTTTAGTAGTATAGATAACATTTGCAGTATCATATATTTTAGAATGCTTGGGAGGACCTTAGTAAATCTACAGTGTAACCTATTCATCTTCTCATGTTGCTGAGTTTCCTCAACAAGCTTATGCCACTTGGTAAGATCTATATTGTTCCACTATGGGCCATTACACTTGGATGTTTGTTCCTGCGTCCCACTGCAGTTAATCTTTTTAGGAAAAATGCGCCTCAATCAGCCCAATCAGGAAGCATGGTTTTTGTTTGTGCCTCCTGTCCAGGGGAGTATGTAATAAATATGTTTTAGCCAGGAAATTATTATTTATCTTCTTGTATTCCCTACCCTGTTGTTGTAATACTGTACATGCATAAAAGTATTTAGCTTCCAGAAAGATTTACATCACTTTTAAAAGTTCTAATGACTTGTTTTAGTCTCAAGCCACAGTCTCCTCTTCCTTTTATGTATTATTATGAATTTGTTGGGTAAGAGAAGCAGCGAAGATGCACTAAAGTCTGTAATGGACCACTGTCTCATTCAGTTTTGCATGGTTATTTTGACCTCAGAAGAATTTTAATGTGCTTGCAGATGTAGTTCTATTAGTGTTGCTACCTTTGCCCCACCCCAATGCAGAAAGCATTGGTGGCGGAGCAGTGATGTTGGGTGGGCACAATGATGTTGGTGGAGTTATGACGCCGGGGTAGGGTTATTGCATCACTTAGGGGCAGATTTACTAAGCTCGAGTGAATAGTTTGAATCCAGAAATATTCGAATTTCGAAGTAATTTTTTGGGTACTTCGACCATCGAATTGGTCAAATTCGATCAAATCGAACAATTCGAAGTAAAAATCGCTCGACCATTCGACCATTCGATAATTGAAGTACTGTCTCTTTAAAAAATTCTTCAACTCAATACTTTGCCAAATAAAAGCTACGAGTTGAATGTTAGCCTATAGGGACATTGTAGATTTTTGGGCACTTTTTATGATCGAATAAAAATCATTCAATCGATCGCTTAAAATAGTTCAACTTTTTTAACCCTCGAAATTCGACCCTTTATAAATCTGCCCCTTAGTCTCAACTGACCGGATTTCTGTCCAGTTTTCTCAACTCTCTTAAACCGGACAGAAAGCTTTGAATGGACAGTATTTTGTCCAGTTTAAAACCACACAGGTGGCAACCCTATATTTTTTTATATTCTGCCTGATAAGTAAGCCTGATTATGTCTTTTAGTTACAGATATGGGATTTATTATGCAGAAAACAGTTATCCAGAAAGCTCTGAAATACAGCAATGCTAATTAAGAAAAACAATTTCTTATTTCTGATTTGTTTCCATATTAATAAGAAATTAACTGCACTTGATAATAACTAAGCCATGTTGAAGTGAGTATCTTAGAATTTAAATATTTTTCATTTTTTGACTGGACTGTTCGGGTCAAAACCAAACAGGTGGCAACCCTTAGTTCTATATGATCTGATTCATTATATGTTTTATAGTCTAGCATGAAGTTTCTGCTGTATTCATACAGTAAACAGTGTTTAAACTGATTAGTATATGCAGTTCTAGCGTTTGACTTTGATTTTGTCTCCTTTTATCATAGAAATTAATTCTAAGATCCTTCCTTCAAAGACACTGTGGAGGTCGAGATTATAGTTTGTGCAGAATGTGTGTGCGACATCAGTGTTTATTTTTAACAGTAGACTACTTGAAGGGTGGAATTAAAAAACATAACCATATAGAATTATAATACAAACATTATTTTATAAAAAAATATGGGATGTGTTACCCGGAACCCTGTTATCCAGAAAGCTCTGAATTATGGGAAAGCTATCTTCCATAGACTCCATTTTATTGAAATCATTCATCCTTTTTCTCTATAACAATGAAGCAGTACCTTGTACTTGATCCCAACTAAGAATGTATTAATCCTTATTGGAGGCAAAACAAGCTTTTTTGGTTTACTTAATGTTTAAATTATATTTTACTAGACTTAAGGTATGGAGAGCCAAATTATGGAAAACCCCAGGTCCTGTACATTCTGGATAAGAGGTCCCATATCTGTACCACAAAATGATGTACCAGAATATGGGTATCTTCTTTTTGCATGCAGTGGCAAAGCAGAAGTTTGAGAACACAGGAAAAGGCCTGGTCCAGTCTGGTCTGGCAGATCAGAGAACAACTAGGACACAACTGAGGAGGCATCAGTGACTTTCAAGTTAGTAGATGTACAAAATAATTCGAGGTATGGATTTCTGCAAACATTCCTGCACATGCTTTTAGTTCATTCAAATTGAGTTTTTGTTCTGAAAAAAACTCAAATTTCAGGAAGGCTATTAACATCTCCAAATGACTCAACAGACCTCTGCCATTCATTTGTAAATTAACTCAGCAGGTTTTAGGTGGCGAATATTTGAATTAACTGTTTCCATGGTTGAGGTTTGATAAATCTCACATTTGAATAGGGGGATTAAAATTTGAATGTGTGAATTTTGACACCAGAAAATGCGAATTCAAATTCTAATTTACTATTCAACCCTTGATAAATATATTTCTGTATCTCTGAACCTCTTCTGCTCCTGTCCTGTATACCCCTCATTGTTTCTTTTTGGATGACTCTTATCTTTCAACCCTTCTGCCAGTCTGGGAACAAAGCAGCTTTCCTCTACACTGAAATAAAATGTATAAACATAGATTCTACACGAATGACATTTTTTGTGCACAACCTTTTCCTGCTGTTGTTACTCTACTTTATGTACCGTAGAACCCCCATTTTACATTTTTCAGGGGACCACAAAAAATGGTGCAAAGTCAGGGAAATGTATTATGTATATTGGTGGGACCACAAAAAAATGGAAAAACCTAAAATGAGAGTATGTAAAATGGAGGCTTCACTGTATGTATCCAGTTGTAACTCGAACTCTAGAGGGAATAATATTCTACAAACCACTGGCTAGTAATTGTGCTAAGAAAGTAGAAAAAACAAGTGGTGTCTTGGCAAACAAGGAGTTTGTGTCACTAACAGAATGGCAATGTTATACATGTGCAACAGTTACTACTTTATATATTGATATATAAATGCTGTTGTTAGGTTTGTGTGGAAACCAAAATATGGGTAATATGTTTTTTTCCTTCCCCCCCCGGACAATTTTCTGCAGATGCCCATGGATCCAACAGAGCATTTGAGATTAATTCTTGGAAAGTATCTGACAGAGACTAAATGGAGCCAATCGAGTAGAAACTCATACTGTATTGTCCATTGCACAATGGCATGCATACAAAATAAGCTTAAGTTATATTACATAAAAATATAAGTAAAACTCTTTGTTTACAATGAAAAATGTATTCCTCCCATATAGTACAAGTGTTTTCTCCTCAAGATTATCTTCTTAATAAGCATTAGTAGTACCATATAATCCTTTTTGATGGCCTCTTGAAATAATATTTCTGCACTTATTTCTCTGGTATTTAATATCTTGCACAAATGGAACATAATAAGGCAACTTTTCACTAGAGATCAGTTGTGCTGAGCACAAAAGACAATTTCACTGGTTTTCACTAACACAGTAGTAGTTGTTAAAATGAATATAGTATTAACTTTTATTTCTGTGGTTGTTTGCTGCTTTAAATATGTATTTTGCTATTGGGTGACTTCTTGTAAAAGAAACAACTGATGAAATTAATTCAATCTGACAGATTTTGTTTTGAAGGCAAATCAAAGATTTTGACAACTATTGCTAAAATAGTGCTAAATAGAACATACCACATATCACATCTGTTACTGTACATCTTATCCTGCTAGATAAATGACACTTTTAATTAAGCAAACAACATTGATTGGAAAACCACGCCATTCATCAAAAAAATGTTATTACCTTCAGGCATAACTGATTTATTGGATTTTATTTTATAAACATGTTTTAAACTGGTATAATACGATTTCCATATAACATTGATGGATATTTTACACCATCACAATTAAATCAAACACTTTATTTTGAACATCAGGCACAAAATTACATAATGTAAAAACCTTACTTATGAACTAGGTCACTAATAAGGGACCTTGGTGAACCTGTTGTACAATGCACATAGCTGTTTTATTTTTAAAACATTTATTCTGACCTACTTTATTACTCTATTATCTACTGTAAAAGTATTATCACCTTTTAGAGGAATATTCAACAAGCTAAGCCACGCCAAAGAGAAACAAATCTTAATTATAATGAAATCAATATGCTGTAGGTGTTGCATTTAGTTCCTGTTACTTGTACCGTTTACAAATAAGCACAAACCAGAAGACTGTTACAATAGGAACCTCAGGTGTAAACGTTTATGGGGTTTTGTAATAAAATACACTAAAAGGCAAAAAGGTTTGACATTTAGGTTTGTGCATATCAATGTAGGAAAACATGAGCGATCTTAATCACTCTTATTGTTTTTGCATTGATTGCTCTTTATGCCCACATTTGTTTTTTTAATTCCACAATCTTCCTCCAAAGAATAAAAAGCTTGCCAGGTTTTAGGTGTCAAGAACAGTTAATGAAGTGATGGGAACAAATAATCACCAAAAGCAGTTGGAGGCTCAAGAGCAAAGTAGGAGCAACCAGGATAAGCTCTGCTACACAGCTTGTAGAAGCTGTCAACAAATATTACAAACCTGAAGTCACTTTCAAATGCCAACAGCTGAAAGTGGGTCACTGTGGACTCATAATCATTGATGGAAACATATCTGTTTTCTAATAGACATGATATTTATGTGTTAAAACACTTAGAAGAAACAAACTAATGTACTTATCTAACTGACTACATATTTATCTTTTTTACCAGCAAATACAGGTATGGGATCCTTTATCCGAAAACCTGTTACCCAGAATGTTCCGAATTACCGAAGGCCATCTCCCATAGACTCCATTGTAATCAAATAATCCAAATTTTTAAAAATGATTTCCTTTATCCCTGTAATAATAAAACAGTAGCTTGTACTTGATCCAAACTGAGATAAAAGTAATCCTTATTGGAAACCATTTTATTGGGTTTATTTAATGTTTACATGATTTTCTAGTAGATTAAGGTATGAAGTTCCAAATTACAGAAAGACCCGTTATTTGGAAAACCCCAGATCACGAGCATTCTGGATAATAGGTCCCTATTGTATTTCAGTCGTGTCTCAGGTAGCATGAAGAAAAAAGAGTTGATTCTGTTGTATAAAAAATAATTGATTAAGGGGTAACCTTGGACAAGGGGAAGGCAATGAATATATTATGTCAGTTTTTAACAATATCATCGGTAATATTTGTCAAAATAAGATCCAGTGTCAGCAAAGCTATTCTCTTTTTATCATGAGTCCATTATGGATTTGTCAGTACTTGTGCAATATTATCTCAAAACACATATTTTGGGCCTTTGTCACTTTATATTGTTTAAGAGTCTTTTCTACTTTTAACTGGTTCATTTTCTGTCATTGATCAAAAAATTCTATGAGTCTGATTAAATTCCATTAGAAGGTAGAAATGCCATAATGTGTAAATGGCACAGAAATTCTACATAAAAGTCATCTCACTGAACTACAGAATACAAACATTATTCCTATTTTAGTTGTTTCTTTGCAAGTGAGTTCCACCAAAAAAATGAATCCTTTCTGCTAGGCTGTATGATACACAATACCAAATGACATTAAAAGGAGAATTTATAAATGTAGTGGTGTACAAAGTGCAATTTTTGGACACAAAACATTGTTTTTCCCTACAGTGCATCTTCATGCGCACTGATATGCACCTTCCAAGATTGCATCAATTCAAAACAAATGCTATTGCACATGTGAAGTTTTGGAAACCAGACGCAAGTTGTAGTCTGAAGTCTTGTACTTTCTACACCACAAAGGGGATTTTTGTTGTGATTAGCACAACGTGGAAAATAACATTTTCTGACACAAACAGCAATATTTTTAACCCACAATGAAGCTTTTTTTCCCAGAATTCCAGCACAGTTCTAGCAGCATCCACCACATTGGTTCCTATCTAATTCTCAGATTCTTATCTGTGCTGAGTGCCGCCAACTCCCCTGCACAGCCTGGAAAGGAGGCAGCAGTAAGTGGACAGATGAACAGATGGGTGGAATTAGTGGGGTTTTTTTAAAATTTTTAATAAATTCCTACTATATTTAAAAGAGTATAATGCACTGGAGCATTTTTGTTTTTTACATAATATGTCTCCTTTAACTGGATGCATGTTGTGGTTAACATTTACAGAGTACGGATTCCTGCAGATGACATTAAAATGTGATTCTTTTACTGGTAATTTGATGATTTTATTGATACAACCTGCTGTGGGAACTTTGGAACGACCATTATCTTGAGGTGGTAGTAGTAGCTTCAGGGTTCCCATGTGTCAGCAGGCACATAATTCAGTAGAAGATGCAGGATAGATGCAATGGCACTCAGGACAGCTTGTGGCATTAATTTGAGCAATATCTGCATCCATTTTAACATGACTGAACTTGTACTAACTGTACTAACTTGTACTAACTAAATTACTAAATTGTACTAGCTTGTACTAACTAAATTAGCCTTTTGTGTCTCTGTGTATTACACAAAGTGACTACAAGTGGTTCATCAGTGAAGACCATAAGCATAGCTATTTTAAGTTTATGATATAGATACTTCGGACTTTAAAATAAGGTTAATATTATGTTTTATGGTAATTTGTAACTAAATGTATGTAACACTTTTCTTGTAGAATTGGTCTGGCTGCTGCAGCAGGGACTCCTTTATTAGCTCTATGTCAACTCCATGCATTTGGCTCCAAAGCAAGACACTACCTGGGTCCTCCTCTTCTCCCAGAGATCCACTGGGACTCCCAGCCAATTGGATTGCTCTCCAGCCTGTAACCAGGCTGGATGTTGTCACAAACAGAAAAACAGTGGAAAGGTTTGTCTGATCCCCTACATGTATATCCTATTTCAGCTACTAAGTTTTGTTTACTGTTTACATGATACAATTATTTAGCATGTATTTTTGGTTTCAAAACTATTCCCCATTGTGTAGTTGTTTTTTTTAATTTGCAATTTGGTGGACTGTAAGAATGACTGGCTGGCCTGTACTCCAACATAACTCTGGGTTGATTCTTGGTCCTTTTGCCTCATGCTGCTGTGGAGCTCATCAGATAATGCAGTTCATGATGTGATACTGTCACTCTGCTATAATGCTTGATATCACAATCAGGTAATAGTATGGTAGGTTTGAAGGGTTAGTTCTGTTTGGGCTTTTTACTTATTTGTAGGTCTTACTTTGTCTTAGAATTGTGTGTGCACTTCTCTAGTTTTGGTCTGACTGACTGGTCTTTTTGCAGAAATCACTTCTCATGACAACTGACCATTTTCTGGATATGTTTGGTTACAGTGCACTCCAATATTCCGTTGTGATACTTGCAACAGCTGTTTGCATTCTTCTTGCCCCCTTTTCTTTCTTCATTTTTCACTTTGAGCAATTACTTCTGTTTCTTGAGTAAATGCGTTATTCATAATTTCATCCTTAATGGTAAAAGGGCCAACTAAATGTGATAAACACACAAAGAAGGGGGAAGGTACCAAAACAAATTAGCAAGTGTCTGGTTCCCTTTAACAGTACAAACAGGTAAAAAGAAAACTAACTCTTTAAACCCATATTGGTTGGTTATGGTGCACTGTGACAAATGTGACTAAGGATCCAAGCCAAAGCAAGATACATATTTAAGTGCAGTTGAGTAGCCACAAGATTAGACAAGCTAAAAAAGTTAAATGCGGAATTTCAAGTTTAGGTTTGTCCCATAACTTAATTACAAGTAATACTACAACGCTACCAAGTTACACTTTAAAGCTACAGTTTAAAAAAAATACTTATGTCTATGATTTCTGTCGCCAAGATGTTGTCATTGCACCAGGATATAGATATCCTTTATACCAAATAATCTCTGCATTATATTTTATTATTTATCACAACTCAATAGCCAGTGGTTTTAAACAGCATTCAGTGTGTGACCACCACAGTTAAAAAGACCCACCCAAAATTTGGACCTTCGTTATTAATCAAGAGAAGTTTTCGAGTAATACGTCAGGGCCTAGCAAAGTAGATAACAGGGAGCTGTACAGTCTTAAGGAACATCAAATTTGAAAAGTCTGCCAGCTTACATTCTTTGCATTATTACAGTCATAATTTGCTGTTTGAAGTGTATTGGATATGCCAGATAAAGCATTTTGACGGTGTATGCATTCATTGAAATACGACCCCATACAGTGGTTTAGATTAATATAAGCAGAGAAATTCAAAGGAAATTCACAGGATTCATGATATTTTCATTCTAAAAATATCCCTGGTTCACTTCAAGGATTAGAACTGCTTAAAAGTATGTATTTCCAATACATATACAAATTAAGTCATTTGAATGTAGGAAGTACTAGAAACTAATTAGAATTGATCTGATCATGCATGTAACATGTAACCTTATAAACTAAATATGACTGTTTCCTCTCCAATATTCTAAAGCCATTCTGCATTTGTTGATGCATATTTGAACTATTTTTAAGACAAGCTTTAGTGAGGTATATATTTATATATTTATTCCAGTTGTTCTCTTAATCTCAAACACCCCCTGTAGGATAGATTATGTGTTGTCCCCATCACACTGCAATACAGTACAATGGGGCCCTTTAGAAACTTTTGTCCTGATGCAGTCACAATCACTATACAGTAGATAAAGCCTGATCCCACATTGCGCCCATTGACTTTAACACATTAGGACACCGGCGATTCGTATTCTTCTCTTCAGGGCAACTTTGAAAATTCCGAAGCAATGCCGGCAGTGATTCATATTTTTGCCGGTGGGAAAGCAGTACTAAAATCCCCAGCTTTTGACCAGGACCCCCATAAACTTATAATTGAAGTTGGATATTTACAGAATCATTGTATCCAATCATCCTCATAGTTTCCAGAATGTCCTTCATAGGAAAAATGTATCAAGTTCCACCTCAATTGATGCTAATGCTGGGCTTCCTAAAACAGCAAATATTTATTCACCCCAAATCTTACCCTGATAAAGTTGTGCACCTCCATTGAGTTCTTTGACCCCCTCAATCATAACTAAATCATGTATAGTATGTGTTTTGGGAAATGATAATGAACAGTAATGAGAATGAAGAATGACAAAATGTTAGCTTTACTGTCTATGTGAATAAATATCACAGTTGCTCACCCTTTAGGGCTGCATCTTGCTCTGATAATTCATTAATTAATTTGCACTAAAAACATGTCTGTGTTATCAGTGTTATCAGTATCAATGTTATGTGTTCAGTGTTTTTGAGAGCTGCAGATGAGGAGTAAATGCTGAAACTTCTTTAATTTAATAAAATTCTGTATGTATTGTAGTCACATGCCCTATTATTTATTTTGTGATGTGTTTAGATGACTCAATGACAGTCCAATTGAGCGTACAATGCCCACATATCAGTAGAGTACCAGTGTGTAAGTGTTACAGGTTTAAGGAAAAGGGGTGTTCATTAGTATATGTACTGTAGCAGATATCTCACCCAGCCTGGCTCTAAGGCAGTAGCAAGTACCTGCCATTTCTGGTAGACATATGTTACATGTGGCTCTACACACTCATGTAAACCCTAGCTTGCTGTAGGAGGAAAGGCTGACCTTACTGAGGGGTAATTTCTCTCTGTGCACATTTATTTGCAAATGGTTGAGTTGCCTATGTTTTTTCCTAAACACATAAATATTATACTGCCTGCTTTTCCTTATATTGCAAATTCGAATTGCGCAAAAATATTTGCAAATTAAATCTGTGTTTGCATGAGCATGACCATTGTTGTATGTATATAACATTGGCGGTAATTTAAATGTATGAGAATATTTTTTCCTCCACCAAAGTCATGGCGTAACTGGAACGCAGAGTTTACGCATAAATATTCGCATTTTGAGCTAATGCCATACAGTAGAGCCCCATTTTATGTTTTTCAGGGGACCAAAGTAAAATCCGGAAAAATGGAAAATCAGGAAAATGTATTTTGAGATACAACATATAATGTGTTATCAACAAGGGTTAAGCATTGCAGCGTTAATTTTACACTATAGGAAGCATGTGCAAGACTCTCTGTCAGTCACATGCACAACCTAAAACAATAAGGTTTTGGTGCAGGACTGTATGAGGTGCAGGACTGGAATGGACCATTAACAGGCAGAACCATGGCAAAATATACATCTGGCCAGTATTTAAAACCTCTTTATTTCACAAATAATACCATTCATAGAGGAATAAAAGCAGTTTTTGGGAACATCAGGACAAAATTTTTACTAAAATCCGGGAAAACAGTACTTAAATTCAGTGAAATACACTTTGAAATGCCATTGAAATGCAGTATAAATTGGTGGAACTACAAATAAAAAATGTAAAATGCAGGAAAACTTAAAATCAGGGTACTTAAGTTCAAGGTTTTATTGTATTTAAAAAGCTCTTAAAGGGGAAGTTCACTTTCCAAAGACTTTTTTCCGTTGAGTTGTTTTCAGATTGTTCATCATAAACAAAGACTTTGTTTCAGTTGCTTTCCATAATTGATTTTTTTATTGTTTTCCTAAAATTTAAGTTTAAAGTTTAATATTTGTGTCTTGTGTCTAGTGTTTCAGTCTGGCAGCTCAGTGATTCAGGACAAAACATTCTGAACTGTTACAATTCTGAACTGTTACAATTCAACTTTAAACTTAGATTTTGGAAAAACAGTAAAAAATAAATAAAGGAAGTTGAAAATAAAAGAGCGGCGGGATGACTACTTGTCTTGATTCCCCTTTTTTCCCCTTTTCTTTTCCCTTTTTTTTTGTTTTCTCACTTTTTCTCTTCTCTCTCTCTTTTTTTCTTCTTTTCTCCGTGTCTTGGAATTATATCACAACATAAAAATAAAGATGTGGAAACTGAGATATTTTGGAAAGTATGCGTCAAATGGATAAATTGTGATATTTTTATATGTTGTAATTCCTTTTCATAACGGAAAAATGGAAATAAAAATAAAGTATATAAAAACAACTGAATTGAAACAAGTGTTTGGAAGGTGAACAACTCCTTTATGGACAATTGTGATACATAAGAAATGTATAATTATGTTTTCACATTAAACACACCAATCTTACTCAGCTTTACAAATATGTTCACTGTGCAAATCATTCTGCAATGTGAAGTTTTTAAATGAGCTCTAGTGTATCTTCACCATAAGGCAAATTCTTCAAATAAACCTGGGCACCAGCAGTTCTTTAAAAACAGATTAACACTTTATTGACTGATGGTACACTTTGGAAATGGTTCCTGCTGACTTCAATGGTATACAAATCAATCAGTAAAAGCTTCCAGCTATAGTCATCCTGTACTCACAGTCTTTCAAGTTTAGCTTTCAGAACACCCCAGAAGTAGTATTGACTGCCTTTGGTGCACAATCACCATTTCAGACAAATCGCACATGCCAAGGTTTTCTCTGTCCCTGAACCTAACTGATTGAGTCCCTATCATGGGGGCCTTGTCACCACAGGGGACTAACCCTGCTGGCCTCCTTGTTGGAGCCTACTAGCTAACCCTGATCCTTTCTCCTAGAGTGACTATAACAAAACTGCCCTTGCATTCCATACTTCTATACTCTGTTCCAGGCCCTATGGAGCATCACACTCTTCTAGCCAGTGGGGAAACTACCTACTCCCCCTTCCAACTATTGGACCTAAACCTAGTTTGCTAATAACCCTCCTGGGGAAAACTATCAGACCTAAAGGTTTACCCTCCCACATAAGCAACCACTTCCTGCCTACCTGTATGCATTTGGGGTGTGATTGGGGTACCAGTAGGAAACCAGTACAGACACAGAAGAAATTACTAACTGATTGCAGATAGCCCTTGCTGAAATTGAATAATGGAATACTGACATAAAAATCCAACAGAAAACAATCCATCATGACATAAAGGCACTGGTTGATTAATAAAATACAGATGAAAAAGCACAAATCTCCTTATCACTGAGACAAGACTAACGTTATTGTCTTTGTTATGCTGTCATTCTAAATTGATTATTTGTTTTTATAATGGGCATCAATACGTTTGTTTTTGTATACACACATTTTAGTAGACATTGCATTGTTGTATGATGAAAATTTCATTTCACAAACTGAAAGATCAAAAAATCCAAGGTCAAGTTGGATAATGTATTGAACAAAACAAGCCACACACCCATGCACCCAACTGGTTCTAATTGCAACATGGGGATGAGCTGCATTCTTTGATTTTGAGTAGTGATGGGCGAATTTATTCTCCAGGCGCAAATTTGCGACGAATTTGCGTGATTCACAGCCAGCAAATAAATTTGCAAAACGCCCGCAAAAATTCGCCCAAAAAAATTTGGCGCCGTCAAAAAAAATTTCGCCAGCGTCGAACAAAACGGAGGCCGGCATCAAAAATGGGCGCTGGCGCCATTTCGTGAATTTTTTGGCATTTCGCGGGAAATTGACACATTTTCCGGCGAAGCGAAATGGCGCAAATTCGCCCATCACTAATTTTGAGTTGGAAAATGTAGACAGTAAAGACATCATACTAACGATATGCCCAGTTTCCTAGATTCTATTGATAGCTTAGCACACTGCCGCTGTTGGTTGTTCAAACAGTAGAGGAACTACTGTATAATTATTTTAAAGAAACACATATCACAGTAATAAAAAATATAAATTTGCTTACCCTATTTTGCTGACTATTACCATGGTCATCCTGGAATAAGGATTTCACTTGAGTGGGACAGCAGATGTAGAGAACAAGTGTGCAAGATACTACAATATAAAATAGACAAGGTTCAGGAAGGTGAAAATGCTCTTAGTTTAGTCTTATTACCCATAATTCTGTGCTGATTTCCATACATATACGAAGATTGGTTGCTCTCTAACTAGTCTAAAAGTGACCTAAAGCTTTACAAGAAAACAGTAACAGTCTGACGTCAAGATAAGGATACCCTAACCTATAAGAATTCTTAATACAATTGTGAACACGTGTATCACATAATGTTTGATTACATTTTGTATAGCCTTATGACTGTAGTCAATAAAGATAATTAGAGTCATATTGCTTAACACCATTTAAAAATATCTTTCCATTAATTCCATGTCTCTGTAGGATACCTGCTCTGAATTGCTAGCGGTAAACCAAAGTCTGAACTTATTACAATGCACTACTAATTAAATGAACATACTTATAATGAGCAAGGCTTTAATCTATAGGTTTATATGTTGAATGTATTATCCTATACACAAAGGATGTTGTTAATTAGGTTCATCCTTTGAAAACATACATTTTTTCATTGGAGTTGCAGTATGACCTTAAGTGAGGAAAGTGACTGACAAATCTGATCCTTTGCACTTAAAGCAGCTGTGGAAAAGTAATCACACAAATGGATAATCTTAAGCTTCTTTATTTATTTATTTTCTTGAAGACAACAAATAAATCCTAAAAGCCTTGTATGTCCAGCTGTAATAGATTTCCTACAAAGTTGCAATGTCTCACTACCCTTTCAACCAAAAAACAAATCAATATTTTTTTTCTATTCAATCAGACCCCAGTAAAGACAACCTGCAGCACTCAAGCTGCTGTAGAACTACAGATGGGACAAATTCACTTTAATACAGCTGGTATGAAACAAAATTCCATACCATTTTCAACACCCTGAAAAATCCTTTGTAAGAGAATACTTCAGGGTAATGTACCCACATATAATAAGCCAGAGCAACCAATCAGATGTTTGTTTTCAGACAGCTAACTGTTAATGCTATCTTTTGGCTGGTTGCTATGAATTACAATACCATTCCCCAACTCTGGCCCAGATTCAGCTTGATGAGAAACACTCATTTTGCCATTTTTATCTGAAAAATCCAGTGAAGTCTTTAAGGAAAAAAACTGGAACTAAATTGAAAGATAAACTTTCCTCATTTGTTTTTTATTTTAATTACCACCAGTGTCGGACTGGCCCGGCGGGACACCGGGAAAATACCCGGTGGGCCCCGACCCTTAATGGGCCCCCGCCGGGCCAGACACCTCTCCAGATATCTTTAAAAAAGTTTCCCTCCCGCAGCGCCGATCAGCGCAGCGCCTTCTGCGCATGCGCCAGGCGCCTTCACGCTGGTGCACCAAGCGGCGCCTTTGTGTGCGCGCGCTCAGCGCGTCACAGTAGGGGTTGGGGGGCGGGTCGGAAGGGGCCCTGGACAGTAGTCCCGGTGGGCCCCGGGCCCCCCAGTCCGACCCTGATTACCACTGTATGTATTTTATGAACAGGACACTAGAGGACCAATTAGAATGGATATAGTAGGTTTGATATCCCTATACTGACATTCTTGATAACTGATTCAATGATTTCAAATGAAAAATGTTTTATTTGTCATCATTTGAAAAAGTGTCCTGGACACTACAGTAGGCAAGCATTTGGATGCAGATCCCAGTAAATCGCTAACGCATTGTATAAGAAAGACAAGCTTCTAAACATTTATAGTAAATCTGCTTTTCAATTTAGTGTACAAACATATGGTGCTTTCAGAGGTTGCTTAATGTGTATTGAAGAAAATAAAAATGGAACAGGGCATTTCTATAATATATTTAAGGAATGCTGACCATAGATGGTACTGTGGAAAAAACATACTAGAGCTCATTCACAAATGCAAAATTCTAACATAAAAAGGCAGTTTTTTTTTACCCATAGGTCAGCATATTTTCACCAGAATTCCACATTGTTTACTGGACACTGGATTACTAAACCAAGTGTAAAGTTCAAGCATAAAGTACAATTCCTTTGTTTGGCATCAAACTACCTGTATGTTGGGTGTTGGTCTTACAGTGAAATTTAGGTTCAAATTTGTTAAATATTGCAATATATAATTTTACAAAGTTTATGTAAAATAAAAAAAATTCCCATAGCATCAGAAATTTACTAACACATGAGTATGACAAATATTTGTGTATTAAGTACAGGTATTGCATCAGTTATCGAGAAAGCCATTATCCAGAAAGCTCTGAATTATGGCAAGGCTCCCATAGATTTCATTTTATCCAAATAATCCAAATTTTTAAATGATTTCCTTTTTCTCTGTAATAATAAAACAGTACCTCGTACTTGATCCAAACTAAGATATCATTAATGCTTATTGGAAGAAAAACCAGCCTATTGGATTATGGAAAGATAAATTATCTGGAAAACCCCAGGTCCCGAGCATTCTGGATAACACGTTTCATAACTGTATTATCACTGTACTACAAGTTTTCTAAAATATGCCACAAAAGAAATGTAAATTATTCAGCTGCAGCAGTTGCATTAGAATTTCATTTTCATTCATATCATTGCTTTATGGTATTTATTGGCCAGCATTATTACCCCTTACAAATGTATCTGGATTGGTACTTACATACTACATAGGCACTTCTATTTTGCTGAAACACCATTGTTTTCATAACTCTATAACTATTTTAGCCATATGAACAATACTCTGGCATCATTATGTGTTTCACCCTACCCACCCTTCATGAATTCAGTGCTGTCATACTTATTCATTTTTGGAGGTAGCTGCTCCATTTCGGAGCACAGAGACCTGCATTGATTGTTTAAAAAAGGAAGACAGTGCACAAACAATGGTGGATTGCAGACTTTTGTTGGCAATTTAGACACTGTCTCCTAACTGTAAATGAACCTTTTTGTGCTCATACAGTGCTACTTTGGGTAATGTTTTCCTTAACAAGGGATATATA
Source organism: Xenopus petersii (assembly GCA_038501925.1). NCBI lineage: Eukaryota > Metazoa > Chordata > Amphibia > Anura > Pipidae > Xenopus > Xenopus petersii. The sequence continues at coordinate 102,773,603 of CM076675.1, read as the reverse complement.
TTCACTGAACTGTAATTGTGCATAGCTGCTCCAGATACAGCAGCATTTTTGTATTGCACACTGTAATCCCAATAACATTTAATTGCTTTGTGCCATTCATGATACACATCAAGTGAATATTGTCAATGATTTTAAGTATAATTGTAATTGCACAATTAACACTTTTCAACATAAGTGAAATGAATAGGACTTGCACTGCACATATTTTTTGCCTGCTGGTCATGAAAAATGTGTTGTTTTGTTATTTATCCAGCTTAACAGAGTGAGGAAGATAATTGGATTTACCAGTTCACAGATAAACAGAAGTTTAGATTATTTGTGAACGGTTAATCACAATTACCTGTACACAGTATTGGGTCCACTTTTATTAAACTTGTTCATTAATGACTTAGAGGAGGGTATTGTAAGTGATGCATCAGTGTTTGCAGATGACACAAAACTATCCAGCCCAATAAATTCCATCCAGGATGTGGCATCCTTGCAACAAGATCTTGACAAACTGACAATCAGGGCAAATGAGTATCAATATTGATAAATGTAAAGTCATGCACCTGGGATGTAAAAATATCCAAGCCACTTATACCCAGGGTTGGACTGGGAGGCGTGGGGCCCACCGGCACTACTGCCCCAGGGTCGGCCATCGATGCCGCTCCGGAGTGCTGCAGGGGGCTAGGCGCATGCGCGTGGTGCCGCGGTTGTGCTCACACGCGCGGGGCTACCTTTGTGCGCACGCGCGCGGCGCTACCTTTGTGTGCATACGCAGACATTATATTCTACCGCTACCCCGAACAAAAGTGGGGTCGCCCAGCCCCACTAAGTAGCGGATCTGGGCCAGCGGGGCCCACAAGAGCCCGGGGCCCACCGGGCCAGTCCGACACTGCTTATACCCTTAATGGGACTGCACTAGGCAAATCCATTATGGAAAAGGACCTTGGAGTCACTATAGACAATAAACTTGGCTGTAGCAAGAAATGCCAGTCAGCAGCATCAAGGGCAAATAAGGTCTTGAGCTGTATTAAAAGAGGAATTGATTCACGGCAGGAAGGGGTCATTCTTCTACTTTATAGAGCACTGGTATATGCCGTACATTTTGGTCTCCAGTGCTCAAACGGGACATTATTGTATTAGAGAGGGTACAGAGAAGGGCAACTAAGCTGGTAAAAGTTATGCAAAATCTTAGCTATGAGGAAAGACTGGCCAAAGGATGTTCACGATGGAGAAGAGGCGCTTAAGAGGATAACTATGTATAAATATATAAGGGGATCATATAATAATCTCTCTAATGCTATATTTACCAGTAGGTCTTTCCAGTTCACACAAAGTCACCCATTCCGATTAGAAGAAAAGAGGTTCCACCTAAATAATTGGAAGGGTTTTTTTACAGTTGTGAAGCTGTAGAAGATGTGGAATTCTCTCCCTGAATCAGCTGTACAGGCTGATACATTAGATAGTTTTAAGAAGGGGTTGGATGGCTTTTTAGCAAGTGAGGGAATACAGGGTTATGGAGCTCATAGTACAAGTTGATCCAGGGACTAGTTCGATTGCCATTTTGGAGTCAGGAAGGAATTTTCCCTGCTCTGAGGCAAATTGGAGAGGCTTTAGATGGGGTTTTTTGCCTTCCTCTGGATCAACTGGCAGTTAGGCAGGTTAAAAAAAGTTGATGGACGTGTGTCTAACTTATTATGTTACTATGTATAATTACATGTTCCTTTAATTCTTTAAGTAACACATTAATGTTACCCAATACACTTTTTATTACATATGGTAAGTGCATAACCTGTTACATGTGCCAGGGATAACTGATATGTGATTGTAAATGGATGTGGGAACCACTGCTTTGGTTTCTCCTTCCACATACATAACTTTTACAATGGTTAGCATCATTGTATTGTATTGCTGTGTTTCTCAGACGAGTTCTGACCAAGGCAAGGAGTTTGTATGACATCTGTATGAATTGATTATTTTTGTATTGTTTTGGAAGTCATTTACAAATTTTTTTCTGGATGGCATTTAGAGTTTCAGCTAAAGAGTTATTGGAGACTAAATGAAGCCTATGCCAGATCTCTTTTCCCTAGCTTGCTGTTGATCCTTGAGTGTTAATTTGCTCATAATGCAGGGTCTTAGAATTATTGGCACTCAATAAGATCATGATTTGAGGCTTTAAAGTTGTTACTATTTTTAAAGGATTGAATTAATGCCTGTATATATGTGCTGTATACAGTTACTTATATATAGTTACTTATATAGAAATATACATATATGTACATATACTGTACTTAACGAACTGCAGGTCTTAACTTAAGTAAAGGCACACATAACTCTTTTTTTTGTGTTTTAAAATTCCACACACATAGTTATATACAGTAGTTACATAGTTAAGTTGAAAAAAGTCCATCAAGTTCAACCCCTCCAAATGAACCCCAGCCCCTATACATATGCACACTCTATACTAAATGTAGATTTTAGAATTACAATAACCTATGATATTATGCTTGTCCTACTCTGCTTCAAATGAAAGTTCTCTTCCTGTAGTCTAAAGAGATAGCCTCTGCTACAGTGACCCTTTTTTAGGAAAAAGGTCCCCCGCAAACTGTCTATAATGCATTCTAATGTATATATGTATGTATGTATTTATTTACGGTATATAGCACCACAATTGTATGCAGTGGTTTACAAGGTGTGAGCACAAAGAAGGGTATAGTAATAATTAAATTATACAGTAGCAATAGATAAATCAATACTTCAGAGCTTTCACTATACAGTTTGGATGTGGTACCTGCCCAACAGAAACAAAAGGGGGATGAGGTATAGGATCCATAGGATAAGGATACATTGTTGCAGAGGAGGAATAATGAATTGCTACATCTAGTAGGTGGTTTTTAATGAGCTTAGAAAAAAGTGTTAGTGTGGGGGGCTTGCCTTATGCACGATGGTAAAGCATTCTAGAGTCAGGATGCAATAAGCAATAAAGGTTTAATGAGGGATTGTTTTAGTGAACTGAACGGTCAGTTTGATTATCCTGAGCTGAGCGCAGGGCCTTGGAGAGAGTGTATGGGGTGATGAGATCTGATATATAAAGAGAAGTGGAAGAGTGAAGGGCTCTGAAAGATTTTTGTATTTTATGCGCCACTTGACTGGAAGCCAAAAAACAGATTTTAATTATGAGGAGGAGAGGAGTAATTTACATACGGGTGAGATCATATAGGCACCAGTAGTGTGGATTGAATGCAATGGGTGGAGACATGATTCAGGGAGACCAGCTAGTAATATGTTACAGTAGTCTAAGCTGGAGAGTATGAGTGTTTGGACAAGTGTTTTGGTAATGGAGGGGCAGAAGAAGGGCGTATGTTTGCAATGTTTCTTAGAAAGATGTGGCATGTTCTGCAGAGGAATGTGTTGTTGACTGAGAATGTGAAAGATTGGTCTAAAGTATCACCCGCACAGGAAGGGCTGTGCGAGTGAAACTTTCCTGTCCGGATTTATAATGACATGGTGATCAGCCAATTGCATTGCTTCATTTTTGCCTGAACAGCAGGGTTGAGATCAGGGCAGGTAAGGAAGATCTGTGGGTCAGCTGCATAAAGGTGATTGGAAACCCTAGGATGTGATGAGGTCACCAAGAGAGAGAATGTAAATAGAAAAGAGAAGAGGACCTGTGAGGGACCCTTGGGGCACCCCAACAGAGAGATCAATAGGTGGAGGTATTTTCAGATACTGTTACACTGAGGGTATGCATGGATAGAAAGGATGCTAACCATAATAAAGCAGAATCACTGATGCCAAGTGTTTAGAGATAATTTAAAAGAAGACAGTGGTCCACTGTATCGAATGCTGCAGTGATATCCAGGAGAATATATATGGAATAGTGTCCATGGTCACTTATACTTATAAAGAGTAATCATGTCCTCTTGCAATTGTTTTTTTCCGGAGAAAACAACCCAACCCTTGACAGTCTACCCTCATAATTTAAATCTTTCATCCCTTTAAACAGTTTAGTTACAGGTCTCTGCGCTCCCTCCAGCTCATTTATATCCCTGTTAAGGACTGGAGCCCAACACTGCACTGCATACTTAATGTGTGACCTTATTAGGGAACTATAGAGGCAAAATTATGTTTCATCCCATGAGTTAATGCCCTTTTATATGCAAGACACAACTTTATATGATTTAGTAGCCACAGAATGACACTGCCTGCAATAAGACAACCTGTTATCTATAAAAACAAATCCCCAGATCCTTCTCAATTAATAAGCCATTTAGTGTATAGCTCACAGATATATTCTTTCTACCTAAGTGCATAGCCTTGCATTTATTAATTAACCTCATTTTCATGTTTGCTGCCCAGTTTCCAATTTAGTCAAATCACTCTGCAAAGTGGCAGCATCCTGCATGGAACCTATAGTTCTGCACAATTTAGTATCATCAGCAAAAATAGTAACAGCACTTTCAATGCCCACCTCCAGGTCATTAATAAACATGTTGAAAAGCAGCAGTATTTTACTAAAAACACCAGTACAGACTTGTCTGAATGACAAATAGGTCAAATAGGGAAGGTGAGATGAATTAACATAAAAACTACTTGAAAGATACAGTTAGCCCTAACATTATGCTCAGGAAAATCTGTTGTTCAACCCATCCACTTTTAGACCAGTCTTGCTCATAAAACCATTCTTTATTATCACTTCTCACATCTGGATTTCTGAAACCCTCAAAATAAATGTCTATTAAGACCAGTTTCTATTGGAAATGTTACAAGAGCTACATGTGCAAAACTCACCTCATCCCTCCCCACCACATAGAAAAACTTATGGATGTGTTTGATCACCATTCAGTTGTATATGTCTCTTCTTATTCTCTTATTCATCCTCTTATACATTGTAAGTTGGTCTTGGTTTATATTCTTCATATTCTGTGACATGTTTTCATTATTCATATTTTCATGCTATCTGCGAGTTGTCTGTGTCATCCTATTTCTTTTTTTTTTTTTGTGCTGACGGGTTATATAATACCTTATATAAAAAGAAATAATTACATAAGTAGCAGCCCAACATCTACACAACACAGCAAAGATCTGCAGCTCCATTGGAGCCCCCAATAATTCTCTTTCCTTGTTTCTGCTGATTCATAGCACAATCTGACTTACAATGTACTGTGTAAATACTCAAGATTGAACAATAATAAATTCAGATTCATATTACAGGGCAGCATAGAAACAGAGTATTCTGCATTCAAATTAATTAATAATGAACGCTTTAATAGTGGGTGCAGTTGCAGTTAGCAAATAATTTAGATTACATTGCAGGAGTTTTCATAGATACATTTCAAAGTAACAAGTAAGTTCAACATTGTAACTTTATTTTAACCTGCCTAACTGCCAGTTAATCCAGAGGAAGGCAAAACCCCTATGTAAAGCCTCACCAATTTGCCTCACGGGGGAAAAAATTCCTTCCTGACTACAAAATGGCAATCGGACTATTCTAATGTATGGCTGATTCAGCGAGAGAATTACACATCTTCACAGCTCTCCCGGTAAAAAAAACTCATATCAACTCTCAGTACTTTATTAAAGAGTTTTATTAACAGGTCATTCAATAAAACTGGAAATAAGAGCCATCCATCACCTAGTGCTGCCCTGAGAGGAGATAGCAAACACTCCCCCCTGCTTCCCCAGAACCTACTTTTTAAGCTCCAAAGCAGGTCAAGGGGGCCATATTGCTAGTGCAGAAAGTATAATTTTAAACAAGAGGATTTTGACTTAACCAGGAACTGCTTTTTGATGTCCCTGGTAACTTGCAAGATGCAGCTGCCTAAGGCTAGTTTCTCAAAAGCAGTTCCCCAGCTGCAAGAATAAAATTAATAAAAGTTATCAGATCCAATATTATATAATACTAGTGTATTAAAGGTATACAATACTTGATATGGAATGATTGATGCTTGGGACCTAGGGGTTTCTGTTATTTAGCAAAATCCGAAAACTTCTCATTATTTTCTGCAAACTACTCCAAATTCGACCATGGACTTTTCCCCTATTTATCAATGCATTTTTCCAAAAATTTCTTGCGTGAGGAAAACAATACTGTAGATAAAATCTTGAAAAAAAATAATTGTACACATTTTTCAGATTTGTTGCTGAAAACTGCAACTTTTTTGGATTTGTCTCACAAAATCTTCTGATTATTAAATGAAATCCAGCACAGATCAGGATATCAATAGGACCGAAATCTGCCATTGACTTCTACATGAACTCAGCAGGTCTGAGGTGGAGTACTTTTGAATTTTTTTTCCTATGAAAAAATGGTGGTTTTCCTCAGACCACAAAAAAACGGACTTTGATAAATAAAAAAATTCTGCTCCTGGTAACTTTAAGGGCTGGGTTTTCGGTTTTCCAACCAAAATGTCAGCTATTTTAGTATGGGAAGTGCTATTGTGCTTCTCTGCACTACCGGCCTGGCCCCCTGTACCCCCTCCGGTGCCAAAAAGGTGGGCATGGGGAGGGGTGACAGCAGCAAGCCAGGTGGCAAAGGAGTGAGGATTTCCTTCTAAGATAGTATTTCCATAACTCAGAGCTTTCTGGAGATCAGGATTCTGTCTAAGTGATCCCATATTTTTCTATAGAAATTATTTTCTAAGGAACAAACACAAATCCCTTGGTGCAAATCCCTTACTGATCTTTCTCTTCTGGTCAATATTGGAGCTCTTAGAAATGTCAAATTAACAACTAGACCTTCTAACTCCATGGGAATAGAAATCTCAAAGAATACATTACAGAATAGAATTTTTGAAACGTGAACAAGTTAATAAGAAAGAGGGAGAGAAAAGAGTGAGAGAAAGAAAAGGAAGGAAGGACAAAAAGAACAGAAAGGAAAGAAGACCCCCTCTATAGTATTTTAATTTCTAAGAGAGATGCAGTTGATTTGCAATCAGCAGTTCCTGAATCCTTGTGCAGGATCTGGGTGCATAGGCAGGAGGAGGAGGAGGGGGGAGTAGCATTAGGTATCGGTAACCAATCAGCACATGAAGGGAAAAAAAAAACTGTTGTCCATTCAGGCTTGAAATATAGCATAGTTGGCATCCCAGTTCCTCATGGTTTTAGCAGAGCATTCTTGGAGCTGAGGTACATGTTCCACACTTGTAATTGGCAGTCACTCCAGCTGGAACAGACAGACACGCATCACTGAGGCTGAATAGGAAGGGCTGACTTTATTCTCTAAGGTCCTGACACCCATAAAACTGCCATTAAGTGTGGATAAAAAGCAGGAGCTCTTTTCACCTCACCTTTATTGCATCACTGGCTGGGGAGAACTTGCACCATGTAAATCAACTTCTGACGGAATTTGCTTTCTTTCTGCCTTGTCTCCTGGTAAGTGGAAGCATTCCTTGCATGGACTTTGTGCATTCTAACACTTACATTAATATTGCCTTTTATAAATGTCAGCAGTAAGTCTATTGTTGTGGGAAAGTCACCTGTAAATGGGCTATTCTGCAGGACAGGCTTGTACCCAGCTGAAACCAGTCTGCTGTGCCCTGTTCCTGTGTATTTCTGGTTATTACTGTATGTCAGTGCTTTACTGTAGCTTTATAGAAAGAATCTGCTGCTGTGATGTTGATGTATGTAGGTATGTCTTTATTCACAGTGAAAGTACAACTATCAGAATTAGGATTACGATTATTTTTATCCAAATAATCTGAATTTTTAATAAATGATTCCCTTTTTCTTTTTTATAATGAAACAGTACATTGTACTAAGATATAGTTAGTCCTTGTTGGAAGAAAAAACAGCCTATTTGGTTTATTTTATGTTTTAATGATTTTCTAGTAGACCTAAGCCATAATGATCCTAATTACGGAAAGATCTGTTATCCGGAAAACCTCAGGTCCTGAGCATTCTGGATAACAGGTTCCATACTTATACACAGAGGAACAAGCATTGCAATCAAAATAATAAATAGAGTAACAAAGATTACACGACACAGGGCTTGCAAACTAAGAGGGTGGACAACTTACAGGCACAAATAGGAGGGTAATAAATGTTGTTATTTATATTCACACATAAGGGCAAAGATTAAATCAGATGCTGTGCTAGTATCCCAATAAAATTGATCTGATTTTAGTTTTGAGGAGGCTGAGGTTGATTTTCTTATGGAGAAATTTAACAAATTCCAGAGATTTATAGCATAGCAGCAAGAGATTGGGATGTGAAGGTGTTGTGAAAAGACCATGACTATGGGAGGAATGGAGAATATAATTAGAAACATATAAAAAAAACAACTGCTGACTCTATTGACATGGAGTGAGATGCCCAACAGTACAGGGTTGGAAATGTAGCAGAAAGATTGTGAAAGTTATTTATAACAGGGAGCCATAATTAAAATAATAAAATAAGAGGAAATAAGATGAGAAAGGTGAGAACAGGTAATTTCTAGCAACTGTGTTTCTGAAAAGGTAGAGATGGGAGTGTGGGAGACTGATAAGTAAGTAGGTTGCCAATGTACTGCATATTATATATTTAAATTAAGCCAGAAATATCAATGATATATGATAGATTTTTAAGGATATCCACCCAAAACTGTTTTTTTATACGTAATAAAAGAAAATGTTGTTCTAAGAAACGTTCTAGTATACAATAGTTAGAAATGGTCAGTGGTTGTAAATGTATTTGTAAATGTAATTCAACTGCAATCAGTTTCTGTCTGCCCCATTTTCATCCTTGCTCTGTCAGTTCTGACTCTCGCTACAAGATAGCAGAAACCAGCAATTTAACAGAACTGGAGTTATAACTGATTTCTGCTACATTTTATCAAAAGTCAGAAGCAGAAAACAAAAAAGAGATGATAAGGGAAGAAGATGGAGAACATCTGCCCACTCATGTAGTCAATACAGACTGAGCATAAAGAATTGAAACAGATCTGAACTGAGGGGTCACTTGCTTTTCTCCTGTGTAGAGAAACATGGAACACATGAAATAGCAGAATTGAATTTTTTCAAACAAAGCTTGGATTAAAATGTAATCAGCAACAATTCGCGTTTCATCTGCATTAAATAGAGAATAAAAATCAGTTTACATAAAACTTCTAAGGGCTTCTAAAATTCTAAGGGCTTATTTTCTATGCTGGAGTACTAAAGTTCACAAGGGGTTCAGAAAAAAAGTTAATCTATGCTTTGTTTGGTCTAGAACTTCAGTTTTATGCCTGACAAATTGCAACAACCCTTTTACTACAGGATTTATTACCCTCTTGCAACTTTGTGGTTCACCTAGGGGCCGATTCACTAAATTCGAGTGAATTCGAGTGAAGGATTCGAATTTAAAAAACTTCGAATTTCGAAGTGTTTTTTGGGCTACTTCGACCATCGAATGGGCTACTTCGACCTTCGACTACGACTATCGAACAATTCGAACTAAAAATCGTACGACTATTCGACCATTCGATAGTCTAAGTACTGTCTCTTTAAAAAAAAAATCGACCCCCTAGTTCGGCAGCTAAAAGCTACCGAACTCAATGTTAGCCTATGGGAAAGGTCCCCATAGGCTTGCCTAAGTTTTTTTCATCAAAGGATATTCATTCGATCGTTGAATTAAAATCCTTAGAATCGTTTGATTCGAAGGATTTAATCGTTCGATCGAATGAATAATCCTTCGATCAGGATTTCCTGCGCTAAATCCTTCGAATTCGATGGATTTCAATTCCTAGTCGAATATCGAGGGTTAATTAACCCTCGATATTCGACCATTGGTGATTCGGCCCCCTAGTCTTATTGCACCTTTTATGCAAATGTTCCAATGTGCTCCACCCCATAAGAATAGGGGAATATGGATCGTGTTGGTAATAAAACTCGTTAAAATAATATTGAATGAGAAGTAAGCCAAGTCCTCAAGAGGTTAACAAAAAGCAACCAAGTGCTGCTTCCTCTGTTCGTTGGGTCTTCACCAAGACTCTGTTCATTAACATAAATTGGGTCTGTATCGGACACAGGGCTTTTCCCCATGGGAAGTGGACAGCAGCCCGTCAGTAATTGTTTGTGTACATCATTGTTTATTTGAATATATACATTTCAGGGTGGTTGATTTGTGGATCTATGTAACGTAAAGGACCAAATCTGAATCCTGCTTCCATAAAGGGGCACTTTTCTTGACTATGTGCCTAACTTGCTTCTGCTATATCTAGAAGCGCAGCTTTGGTTGAGAAAAATATGAACACTTGAACCACCATGTATCTATGCAGCGATTCAGATTGCATCTCAGTTGCACTCTCATAAACACCATGGGATATGTCTCATCATGGTTCTCTCAGGTGCTGGTATTTGTCTTACCTCATGATAGGCAAAATTCAGAGGCTTGGGGGCAAATTCATTATGCGCTGAAGCGCCTAACGCTAGCGTCAATTCGCTAGCGTTGGTCAAATTCGCTAGTGTTACTTCGCACCCTTACGCCTGGCGAATTTGCGCAACGGATGTAACTACGCAAATTCACTAATGCGCGCATTGCACTGATGCTACCTTTTACGCTAGACTTCCTTCGCCACCTCAGACCAGGCGAAGCGCAATAGAGTAGATAGGGATTGCTTCAAAAAAAGTTCACATTTTTTCTAAGTCCCAAAAAACGCTGGCATTTTTTCTATATTATGGGTGATAGGCTAAAAAAGATTGAAAATTTTTTTGGGGCTCCCCTCCTTCCCCCCTACATTTCCTAACTCATGGCAACTTAACTATACAGTGGGCACATGTGTAGGGCAAAAAAATATTTTCATTTGATGTTTTGAAGGTTTCCCAGGCATTTGTAGCAATTGTACGTATTCCTCCATTGAAATTTGAATTTGGCGCCGTATGCAAATTAACCATCGCTAGCGTAACTTCGCTTAGCTAAGCGAGTCAACGCTAGCACAACTTCGCAACCTTACGCTACCCCTGAGCGCAACTTCGGATTTTAGTGAATTTGCAGAGCGCTGGCGAAACTATGCCTGTCGAAGTGCGGCGAAGTTACGCTTGGCGCAACTACGAATCTTAGAAAATTTGCCCCTTGGAGTTTTTGATGCAGACCATTAACATTGAGACTGAAAGACACATGATAGCACTAAATATACATTAAAGTGGCAAAGGTCTTTTTCTTACTCCCAACAATCCTCGTGGGGGGTCACCAATACCTCTAATTACTTAACCTGGTCCAAGAGGCAAATCTATCCTTTTTTAAGCTTGTGGATGACAGACTGATTTTGAAGAGCACTCATTGTGCCTTTATGTGGTTATGGAACTCTTCTGTGACTTATAATATCCAAATATTTTATAATACATGACATAATTCTCTGTGAAAAACAGTATCCATGCACAGAGATCTCTAAGTCTTTTATTAGCCTTCTATTACTTGGCAGATGTAAGCCACTGTTCTCTGTATGCTTTAGTGCCCCTGATTGGGTTAGCTTTTACAATCAGTAATAATACATCATTATTTAATAAATACCAGCTGCCATTTAAATTTTGGATGGTTTATTTTGCACACACCAAACTGACGATAAAGTCATAACAGACCAGAAGGATATTAAGAGTTAAAGATGTTGCTGCAGTTCTAAATAACAAAAGGGCCAAGGTAAAATATTAATGCTCACAATGTGTACAGTGCATGAGCCAAACGTCACAGCCACGCACAATTACATGTCCTCCTATAAATGTCAGCAAGCATGGAAACACATGTATAATTATCTGATCTCTTTGTGCAAACAGTTATAACAGAATCTTGTGTAATAAAAAAATATTTGCAATGTTTCCTTGGTTCAGAAATGCAATCTTACTAAATTATACTCACATCTATACATTTAATGATCTTTTTTTCTCCTGGACAAATCGTTATATTCTCTTAAAAGGGGAAGTACTGAATTAACCATTTTTGCTCACAGATTCCTTGCATAACCTATTCCATCTGATAAAAAGAAGAGGTCTGCTGTTTCTGTGAGAGGTTGATTCAAACAGAGCTGTAGTACACTCTTCCCAGTGTTGGACTGGGGAGCCAGGCCCCCCAGAAAACCTTAGACCATGGGCCTAGCTATTTATCTTTCACTCCTCATGCAATCTTTTTATTTTCTTAGTACTTTTTCATGATATACTCCTTTTCCATCTATTTGGCCCCTTTGTTTAGGAAACATTAAATGTTACAAATGCTTAGAAGCAGGAGGGCCCACTGACACCAGAGCCCGCCGGGAGTGTTCCTGGTATCCTGGTGGGCCAGTCTGACACTGATTGTGCCCACCAAACATTACATGATAAACACTTTTCAAGTACGGTATCCACCTTCAGTAAGTATAGGTTACAGAAGAGACATGTGGTGATTGAATTTTAGAAATTGTAATAAGTACTTGGGGGAGACAAGCTTAGCTATAAATGCCTGATAGAGACAAGCCTAGCTATGAGAACCTTGTGGAAGCAAGTCTAGCTATGACTACATGGTGGAGAGATGTCTAGCTATAAATATCTGACGAACCCTGCTTCCAGTGGTGTAACTAGAAGAGGCCAGGCCCTCCTGCAAAAATCATTGGGTAAGCTCCACCCAAGTCAGAAGGGGTTAAGTATGGAGACTAATATACAGGAGACCCACCTTATTTTCACATGGTCTACTGTATGGTGGTAATAGCACTGCCTGCTTCTGTGGTTTCAGGTGGAACATCTGATGCTTTCAAAAGAGCTTCTAGCAACCATTTCTTAGTCTTCTTTTGTAGCATATCTTTATATTTCACTATAGCAAACAGTCAACTAGTCAGTGTTACGGCCCTATCAATATGCATTATAAAGCTGATATATATATATATATATGGCCTATCCCAATATCCCGGAGTTTGGAGAACCTCCTTTATTGTCTTATAAATGTCCTCAGAATTTGAGGGACAGGCTTGTTAAGGCTGACCTTGGAACATTACCACTAAGAGATGGCATGTATCCGTGTGGGAGGTGTAATCAGTAGGGAAGGGGCGAATTTAGTTTTGACAAAAATTTGCCGCCAGCGAAATGTCACCGACGCCCATTAAAGTCTTTTTATTTTGACGCACAACACCATACAAGTCTATGGGCGTCATTTTTTCGGCGAAACAAGGCGAAAAAATTCGCCCATCCCTAGTAATCAGTGTTCGAGTGTGATACGCATTAATATTTTCACATATCCACATTGTGAGGGCACTTCACTTGTGACTCAGAGTATGTAAAATACATACTCAAATGTCCTTGCGGACTTGCCTATATAGGAGAGACAATTCAACCAATTAGAGACAGAGTGAGTCAACACAAATCCACAATTAGAAAGGAAGTTTTGAAATTACCTGTTCCGGCCCACTTTAAATTTGCTAGACATACTGCCCACGATGGGGGGGGGGGCAACAGACTCCTGCAACTCCAAAAGAGGGAGAAATTTTGGATACATACTTTACAAACATTATATCCCAAAGGACTTCATAGGGAATACGACCTCTATGCTTTTTTGTAATTATTGCTTGTCTGAGAAAAATTTGGTTGGGAGTAGATTGATACATTTGTCTTTGATGCAATTTCTGATATGACACACTGTGACTGATTGTAACATATTGCATATAGATACTAGTTTAAGATAGGAAACTGACTGTGTAACCAGAATAGTCTTATAACTATACATTTGATTGGTGCAATTAACATAATGGGTGTGTCTAGAGTACTGAGTATGTTAAATAGGATATGATGTCAATGTGATGAATGATGCTTGATAAAGGGGCGGGAGGTCTGAAACATTGCATGTTTGCATGTTCATCTTATGTTTGGTAAAGATTCAACTTATTTCACTTGGAATTTGTCTGGACTTTTTTGTTGATAAATAATTTGTCCATATATATGGACTAAGTCTTGGACGGGTTAAGTGCTCCACTTTTTCCATTTTTTGTATGTACAGGCATGGGACCTGTTATCCAGAATGCTTGGGTCATGGAGTTTTCTGGATAGCAGATCTTTACATAATTAGGATCTTCATACCTTATACCTTAAGAAAATCATGCAATTGTAAAATAAACCAAATAGGCTGGTTTTGCTTCTGATACGGATTAATTATATCTCAGTTTGGTACAAAATACTGTTTTATTATAACAAAGAAAAATTAAACCTTTTTAAAATATCTGGGTTAGTATCCATTCATTTTTTTTTCTTAAATAACCTCCCAGTTGTGAGTATACTGTATTTATTAGAGTAAAAAATAATTCACATAAATTCAAAATTTGACCTTTGATAAATCTGCCCACTATAATGAGCGAGAGTCAACAAATTTGATCACTTTCTACTTAAAAATTAAGCCAAAAAAGGCTAACATATCCCCAGTCTACACCATATACAACTATAAACTATAACTGCAGTGGGTTTTGATTTTAACAGCTTCCAGTCATGAAAAATCTCTAATGACTATATAAAGGTTTTAAAACTTGATCTGTTTGTATGTTATGAATTCCTCCTTGATTGATATTAATTTTAAAAAATGTTAACATATGTATTACAGCTACAGTATTTATTGTTTTAATTAGTGAGGTATATGAAGGTAGGCCTTACAATTTTTAATTATTCGTATGATAGCATGAATACTTGTTACCAATACATTTGTTTACTCAAAATTGAGTTTTAAATGTCAAGTTGAACTTTAATCAAACAAAACATAATTCCTTTGGATAACACTAAAAGGTATTTTTTCTATTTTTATTTCTATTCCATTTAAACACTGACCTGTTTGACCTGTGAAATTGTAAGGCTATTGAGCTACAGTAGATTAAATAGATTAAATAGAAAATTGAACAAACAAGTCACATATAAAATAAGGTTAACAGATTACATGACAAATCAGGGACACTTTTAGCTGACCCAGGTCATTTTAAATTGCTTAATCCAGTCACAAATTGGATACAGAACTTCTGGCCATAGACCATTTTCACAACTCATGAAGTTTATGAAATCTTGACTCTTTTGAATGAAATCTGAACAAGCCCATCACCACCATCCATATCTATCTCTTGAGAAGTGTTTTATGTGGCAGACAATCCAAAGGTTTAAAAATTGTTTTATAAAGAGAAAGCTGGGCATTTGCACCTGAAATAATGTGTTCTGAACTGAAACCTTTCCTACTGATCTTTATACCTATTGGTGTATATGATAGACTAATTCTACCTATCAATATATTTAAAAGGATCTTCAGGCTTGTACAAGGTATGTTGCTTGTGTTAGTATACTTTAAAACAAAGTATTTATTAATTACTTTATTTTGTAAAGGACTGGTTCACCTTTAAGATACATTTTAGTATATTATAGTATGGTTAATTCTAAGCAACATCATTTTTAATTTTTTTTTCTTTTTTAATTATTTAACTTCTTATTAAGACTCTTTCCTGCTTTCAAATGATCCCATCTAAAAAAACTGATCCCATCTAAAAAACAAATGCTCTGTATGAATACAAAAGTGTAGTGATTGTTGCTTTTTATTACTTATCTTTCTATGCAGGCCCTCTCATATTCATATTCCAGTCCTTATTTCAAATCACTGCATGGTTGCTAGGGTAATTTTGCAATTACGCAAGTACATCAGCACTTTCATTGTACAGTATAAGACTTTCACCAAGGTGATCCTTTTGCACAATATCAACTCTAGCATGTTGAATTTAAAGGGATGCTGGAAACACACTAAATCAGAAAAGATTATAATCCCATGTATATTCCTATTATGTCATTTAGCCATACCATTTTATAGGCACATTGCTCTCGAATTATCCCTGATAAGAGCTGACAAAATGCACTTTATTAAGAGCAACACTGTTTATTGTAGAACCAGTGATTGGATTTTGTTCCGACTCCGGCAAGTAAAAGCATAATCATACTGTTCTGTATTTTTGGCTGAATAGGGTGAAGAATAGATTACACCAGCTCAAGTCTATGAAAATATGAAAATTGTATATATATATATAGAGTACAGGTGCTTTTAGGAGCTTTTCATGCATAATATTAGCATTTTCTTTTCATGCTCAGAGCTATGTTTTTCATGCATTTATATGACTGTTTTTCATGTGAACTGTGAATGCTGCACATATTTTTATATTAATAAAACTGCATCTCAATTTTGAATCAGAGCTAATTTAATTTTAAAATGTGAAACTATCAAACTATTGTATTGTACTAAAATAGGGCACCCCTTGGAAATAAATATATCATATTATGAAGGGGACTTTTCTCAGTCCTACATGCAGTTGCTAAGGTATCTGGGTTGATAGAGAGACACTTAAGTTAAATGTGCATAGAGTTGTTCAGGGTATTAATACAGTAAAAGTCTGCTCTGAGTTTGCCCTGGGCTGCTTTGGCACTGGAGACATCAACTTTTTATTGAAATTTAGGAGAGATGTTCAACTGTGCCCTAACCCCACCCAGTTCCACCTCAATCCACACACACTGTTACAGCTCAACCATGCCCCCTTGGTCTGTCCAAACCCAGAATATATGGCAGCTCTGCCCTAATTAGATTCATGAAAGTGAGGCAGGCTGTTTTTTACATTTTTCCCAATGACACACTGGATGAATACATGGCATCTAGCATCTCAAAAGTGGTTTATTTTCCAATTTTGTTAATACATTCTTTTCTGTAGACTACGCATGTTCTCTAAAACTGCAGCAATAGTACCAAAAAAGGTTATATGAGTACTGTCCTCAACTATTTTGGCATAGAAAAAATTATTAAGGAACGTTCCATAGCTATGCAGTCTCATGCTCCCATATTGCCAGATAAAATGTCTTCTGTCTCTCTTTAAGAAGCATCTGCTTTGGTGGTGTATGAGCAAAGTGAAAATATATTTAAAAACGTTTTAAAGGATTTCTAAAAACCTCTGCATTCTGATTTGCAGGCCATTCTTTTTTAGCCAAGACCTTTCTTGGTGTAAAGTTACACTGCATTTGGTAGCATGCCACACCTTTATATCACCATGTTAATTCAGTGTTAAATTCGAAATAAATATGAACCCAGACCTGAGTTTGATGTCTGATTGTAGGTCTTAGTTTTCCAACTCCTGAGTTCACTCTGAATTGCTATAAATCCTGATAATATGTTTAGTGACTCCAAGCTTTGTTTGTGACTATTCCAATCACTGTCTATCCTGACTTGTACTTGACTCTAACTACAAGGTTGATTAACTCTTTGAATTCCTTACTGTTGACCTTGTTGCTCAGTGTCAAGTTTCCTTCTAACACTTGTGGACCTGGCACTTGGATCCATATAGAGCTAATATTTAATTTAATTAAAACCAAGAAAATCTTCTTAAAGTTAAATTTCTTCAGTTTAGGTTAGGATAAACTCTCCCTTGAAATAATAGAGTTTATAGCTCCTCCCTTGCTTTTTTTTTATTATTAATTATACATTTGGTTAAGAGAGCGGTTCATTCCTAACCAAAATAAATAGAACAGGTATGGTTTATTGTTCCTATTTCTGTTTATTCTGTAATCATGAATTACTGTGCAAATACGTTTTAATGTTTGGATTATATAAAAAGATTACTTTAAAAAATACCATTACACTCTAATCAAACAACAGAAGTAAGAAAGCGCATTAAACATTAGTACAGAATATGTTGTGAGCTCATTGCTTGAAAGTGTCTGAACAGTTCTTTGGTTAATTATTAGTAGTTGGATTAATTATTAGCAGTTTGTAAGGAGACAGCTTCAGATCATGGGTTTTCTGCCTAAGGGACCTTTTCATAATTTATACCATCATTCCAAAATTCTGCTAGAAAACATTTAAACATTTGAAAAACCCAATACAATTGTTTTGCCATCAATATTGTTATATTCTTAGTCTTTAGAATTGTGGACAAACAGGAACATAAAACCGCAGGTGCTGTGCTTCAAGGTTTTTTATTTTTCACAACATGTTTTGAGCTGAAGTGGCTCTTTTTCAAGTCAATGCAGTGACCTCGTTGAGTTGATGTTTTTAGTAACCTATCACGCCAAGGGGGTGGAGTTTATATGGATATAAAAACCTGTTTGTAATGCGCACTGATTAACACTTGAAAAAGAGCCACTTCAGCTGGAAACATGTTGTGAAAAATAAAAAACTTGCAGCACAGCACCTGCGGTTTTATGTTCCTGTTTGTCCACAATTCTAAAGACTTGGCATTTGCATTGCTTCTATTTTGGGACAGAAGCTGTGGCGCTTGGTTTCCTAAGGCCAATTACAAAGTCTAACAGAGGTAAAATAATCAGTCACAAATTAACTACTATTTTTCTTTAAATGATAAACTACGGTACGGCGCATAGCTTTTATGGTATCTTTCAGAATACCATGATTCCAGACTTAGATCACATACATGTAAAGGAAAAGTCTGAATTTTTTTTTTACTTATAACATATTTAAAGAATTGAAGAGTGTTCCTTAATATTTTATTTCATGAAAAAATATAAAAAAAAAAAAAAAAAAAAAAAAAAAAATATATATATATATATATATATATATAAGAAAGAATGTATCTCTATATAGAAATGTCCTTTAGACCATTTATATGAATAGAGAAGAGAATTGTTCTTGGAAAATGTATATTAAGTAAGAATTTAATTTCATACTTAAGCAACTGATTAGAACTGGTATGGATTTTTGCCAAGGTTTGTTAAGAAGGACGATACATGCAATTGTATGCTTGAAAATTGGAAGTCATCCCTTACTGATAAGAACTATTCCCCATACTTTTTGGTATGTGAATGCCATTGGTCATGCTTATAACTTAACTTATAACAGTATTTCTTCAAACTTGGATCCACCTCTATTCAGTTTATAAACCCTGGTATACAGTATGCTGTTCTGCTAATCATGTGTATAACTGAGCATAGCTCAATGCCCCATACTACAATAAGGTGACTGGTGAATTATACAGTGGAATCATTTAATCATGTTATCCTAGCATTACCTGCATTTTATTGTTATCTTCACAAAATCAGACATTCTGACATACATCATATTCTCTTTCTTTACATTCTCATGCATTCTAAATCTCAGATATCTAGGTAGATATGTAGTAGAGGTCTTTAAATCTAATCAAAACCATTGAAGTAAACTGAACAGGTGAAAACATTCTGGCTTAAATTAGGAGTGTTACATTTGGAGAAAAAAAAAACACTTATACCATCTGTGAAACATGGCGGTGGGAGTGTACTGTTTTGGGCCTGTTTTGCTGCATCTGGGCCTGTACTGCATGCCTTCACTTATGGAACATTGAATTCTGAACTATACCAGAGAATTCTGAAGGAAACAACAATCTTAAATATACATTTTGTTCTACCAAAGAATGGTTAAAGAAGAATAAAGTGAATGATATGGAATGGCCAAGTCAAAGTTCTGACCTTAATTCAATTGAAATGTTGTGAAAAGTCCTAAAGCAATCGATTTGTGTGAAGAAACCCACCAACCAAGTCGATGTGCAGGACTGATCAACAGTTAATGCAAATGTTTAGTTGTGGTTATAAGGGGTCACACTAATTACGGAGAGCATGATTTACTTACTTTTGCCACACACAGATATGTTATTGCAGTTCAGTATTTAATAATATGCCCAGAATGTTTCTGTGCCAAGCATAGCCCTATCTCAAACCCCCACACATTGCATAGCTCAAAATTACAAATTTCAGGCAGAAATTTTTTTATTTTCATATAGTTCCCATTTACTTTTCAAACTGTTATGCTTGAATATTATTATAAATCCTGAAATTCTAATTTCATCCCTAGTATTTATAGATGACATGCAAATGAGCTTTAGTCTGAGGGAGCAAAATCAATAAATGCACTGCAGATATTATATTTGTAGAATCCATTGGGGGAATCACCATGAGGCATCACAAGTACATTCATTGCCAAAATGATTACTGAATTTATGGTGTAGAATACAAATGGAATAAACTGCCAGTAAGAGCAGTAACCATACATAAGTGAAATCATAAGCCTATTACTATAAGAAGAAGAGATAAAATGTTAGGCATAAAAAAGCACCGTAGGAATGTTGAATTTAAACTAGTTGTCCTGTGATAGATGATTTGCATGCTGTCCTCATAGTATTAATGTCATTATTATTATTTTTCTTAATTTATATAGGACTCTCCTGTTTATGCAGAATTGTTCATCACTGACATAATTACCTTGCCCAGAGAGGCTTAAAATTAATGTTCTAGGCTTGCCATCTTTGCCAGCAAATAAAACCAGCCAGTTCTGTGGGTGGATAGGATTATGAAATAAGGGGACCTGGCAATGACATGATAGAGCAGGGCAAAGATGTAATGGGAATGGGACAGTAACATTGCTGGGTGGAGCTAACACATGGCAAGCCAGGGGCTGGGCAGATTTAAGGTGGATCAGGGTTGCTTATTTACCAGCCAAGTGGCAATCCTATGACTATCACACTCACACATTTTTCCAGACCCGTTAGAGGAAAGAAGTACCTGGAGGAAATGGTAACATCTATTCCCTGTGTTTTACCCTGTATGGAAGAATATCAGAATAATCTAACTGTTGAATTTTCTCATATATCTTTGAAGTTCATTTTATTTTTTTAACCTCTTTTAAAAAATGTTTTGTTATAGATCAATTCAGCCTGATGTCACAGAATATGGCAACAGACAAACAGCCTCCTATACAGAACAGCACAGCACTATGACTGGATACGCACATTTTTGTTAACATGGTTGATGGAACATTCATGGATTGAATCATCTGTCATGATGTCTACCATAAAAAATTGGACAACCAATATGTCTTACATAGAAAATGATATGTCACTACCACCTGAAGCAGTGCTGTCTAGGACTGGACACACAGTTGTGGCAATATTCCTTGGATTTATACTTGTATTTGGTTTTCTCAATAACTTTGTGGTGCTTATACTCTTCTGCAAGTTCAAAACCCTGAGAACGCCAGTTAATATGATGCTTTTGAATATCAGTGCTAGTGACATGCTGGTCTGTGTGTCTGGTACAACTCTCAGTTTTACATCCAGTATTAAAGGCAGATGGATTGGTGGAGAATATGGCTGCCAGTGGTATGGCTTTGTTAACTCCTGCTTTGGTAAGATGTTTACATTTAGTTACCTTGCATGTAAGATTATTTTTAACTGCAACATTTTTATTCTTTATCCTTGTATATTTCACAATAAACCTTTGGGTAAATGTGTATGTTAAACCTGCAAAATTGCTGTCCTTGGTGTTCATTCAGTAAGCTTTTGCTGCACTCTGGACTTCTTCTGGATTCAAACTCTAAAAGATGTGCAAGTTACGAGGGCAGGAGGTCTATGCATAGAAGCCTCCCCAGTATGCCCCTTGTGAATACAGCACTGCTGAATGCAGAAAATGCAGATCTTTGCACTTCTTTTTGGAGCCAGAACCTAATATCTGCATCTGTTGGTTCTAATGGCAGGGCAATGCTCAAAGTAAAAATTATATGGTGGCTTGAACCATTTGAAAAAAAAACCCCAAAGTATTACTAATAACCAAAACTATAACATACAAGGGTCGGTACAATTTATCTTTCCCCTATGTAAATGCTTCCATAACCCTGGTAAATATGTGGTCAGTGAATTTGTTGGTAACTGTTAATATCCCTATAATTTACTGTAAATATTACCAATGTCATGCCAATGACTTATTATAATGCTGTACATGTAAATGTTAGGAGGTTGACTCATATTTGAGTTTCTCTTCATTCAAAAGATGAACTTATAAATCTTGCCTTTTGTATTGCTTATTTGTGTCCGTAGGCAAAATTTGGCAATGTCAGTGACAACTAGACATTTTTATTCCCATAACTCTGTTATTGAGATAGAGTGCACCAATGATCAAAACTCTGCACAACTGCCAGCTGCTTTTCATTATAATAGTATGTGGGAAGCATGTTGCCTGGGGCACATGAGGGATGATCATCAAGGTTCTCACTTTGTTGCCTTAATCACTCTATTGTGCTGTAAACTGCATGCTAACACAGATGATAAGGGGAAGCTCTTCCCAGGAGTTCAGAGAGTTTTACTCGCCCAATTTGCATATTGCGTCAGATATGTTACATGTGTCATATGGCTTAGCTTAGATAATTAAACCTAAGGTGATCTAATTATAATTATTACAAATAATAATTTGTGCAATATTCACATACCATGTTTTAATAGCTACTTATACTACTCATATTTCCTGGATTTTCAGTAGCAAAAGATGAGATGAATTATTTATTTTTATGTTATTTTTAGCATACGTAAAATATTAGCCATTATCCATGGTGTCACTGATTCACAACCTACTGTAAATAAGTGAAGTTTGCCAGTGTGGACTGTTGATACAGAGTGTGGCAAAATTCTACTGGTCTTTACTCCAAAGATATTGGGGGAGGGAGTTAGAGATTTCTCTGCCTCAATCAGATATAATAAACATCAGTTTCCCCATATTTGCAATTGCAGTTTCATATGACAAATGTACAGTATATAAAGGAGACAATAATTCAAAAATGTATAATTCCCAGTCTTAAAAAATCAGTTGTTTTGTTTAAAGATAGGATTAAATAGTAGGATTATATTTTCTAAAATATTAGGAACACCACACATTTTTCTTTTCTGTTGTGTAATCTAGTTATATCTACCACTTTAGCAATCAGATTATCAAGAAGGACAGCATATCTTTTTTGTGCACAAATTACTATATGTGTTTGAAATTAATAAATGGATGAATTTCAAATAATCAATGGTTTTAGATGAATCAGTGAGAGGTACTTGCGCAAAACCACTGTCAAAAACCAACCCAAACTACAATATTTTGCTTCTACAAGTTTTTGTTCAATACTTTTTTTGTGGAATAGATACTTTTCAACAAAGGATTTCTTTAATTCCATTGAGCAGGGGGATTAGCTAATATTGTATTGTTTTTAATCATGTACCCTTAGGGGGTTATTTACTAAACTCTGAATGCAAAAATCCTGAAAAATAAGTGATTTTTTTAGTATAAAATCGGACATTTAAAAAATCACAAATTTTTCAGAATTTATTATACCCCGAGGATGCAAAAGTCAGAAGCAGAAAATCCGGCATCTCAGACCTGTCAAGGTTGCATATAAGTCAATGGGAGAAGTCCTAATGATTTTCTGATGAAGCAAAAAAAAAAAAGCATAATAAATCTGAGTTTTCGGATTAAAAATCCGAAAAAAACATTTTTTTCCTGCAAAGCTAATTTTCAGGAAAATCTAATAATAAATACGCAGAAAAAAACTGTGCGTATTAGATTGGAGTTTGTGGCTGGAAATTTTGAGATAAATTCTGACTTTCATAAATAACCCCCTAAGTCTTGTCTCTAATGTAATCAAAACTTTTTGGGGAGAATAAGGGCAAGCATTTGTTTCATATTATTATTTATTGTATTTTAAATGTTGTGGCCTGTTATGTATTATATCATGTATTTTCACCCAATGAAAGTAAAGGGACTTGATTCTCATACAAGTGTCTTTTTTCATTGTGGGTACCACTGGCTCATAACTTATACTGTATTTCAATTTATGGATCTCAGTATTAACCTAATACTTTTAATTTTTATAACTAAAATAACCCATCAGTCTTTCATTGTTACAATGCATTCCAATATACAAAAAGACATTAGCAGACTCTTACTCTACAGTGATTACCAAAGCTTCTTAACCTTGGCTGACTTTGAGAAAATAACATCTTTCATTGAAATGCTTAAAGCAATGTCATTGGAAAAAATATTCTGTAAAATGTTTTTCCTTGACATTGTCATAAGAGATTTTAGAAGCATGGAAACCTAACCCTTTCAAGATGCTAAGAGTAATTGGTTTCTTGGTGTCTTCTGGCACAGGATAACAACAATTGTTTTAAATACACTACCTGACTAGAAATGACTTGGATATATCCTTTTCTTCCAACACTTTATTATAGAGGCTAGTTTACCTCTCAACCCTGCTGCATTTGTTTGTGTAAATTAACAATTACAGTTTATTAACAATTGTTACATTAGTTGATCCTTACTTTTGAGTACAGTGTCCTTTCCAATAGATGCAAAATTCTTAAAGGGAAATATGAAGTTGATGAACAAATGGATTTTCTTGGTAAGTAAAACAAGAGTATTCCCTTGTCTTTGTTATGGCTAGTAGTATAGGGAAACCCGTAACTGCCAGGACCTTCCCCTTAGCTGAAGCAGGAGAGCCCTACTAACTCCGGTGTTCACCGTCACCCTTTTGGGGCCCCAGACTTTCTGCTGCGGAGCAGGCAGGGGTCCTACCCACAGCCAAGGTGGTCGGAAGCACTGTACCAAAGGGTCAGGCAAAGTCAAAGTTGTGACGTCAGCACGTTTGGTGACGTCACGACACAATCTAGGTGCAACATGAGCTATTGCGCATGCGTGCATCCAAACGTGTTGATGCGCGCCTTGTTCCGGACATGCCTCCAAAGGAAGCCCGGGATCTCTTGGGGCTTCATACAGTACCCCCTTCTCAGGAGCACCCACTGGAGGCTCCCAGGGTTTCCCAGGAAACCTCTTGTGAAACAATCTCACCAATCAAGGAGCAATCTTCAGGACCAAAACCCCTCTAGTGTATGATTTATTAAATGCTACCTCTATATCTGCGGGAATCAACAATCTCCTGGACCTCAAACTCCTGGTGCCCATGAACCAGGACCAGGGAAGGGGACTGACCGCCAGAAGAAAAGGCATTGCTGACCACTGGTTTGAGGAGAGAGACATGGAAGGAATTGAAAATCTACATGCTAGGAGGAAGCTCAAGCTTGACACAAACTGGGTTAATAACCTCCTTGATTTTAAAAGGGCCTATGAGGACCCAACTTAGGAGATGGTACACGAAGCTTGTCATTTCTTGTGGAGACAAACAGTGTCTCCAGGAACAAAAGGAACATGGAACATGCAGTGACAAACTGAGAGATGTCCTTCTTGAGGGATGGCCACCAAATGTAACTTCAGAAATTGAAGCACCGCGAGTGCATTGGCGCAGGCGATTTTTCATTTTAGCAGGCAGAAGGCAGGGGGAAGGCAGTTTTGGGAGATTGTCGCCCCAAAGAAGAGGCGATTAGTTGCCAGGCAACTAAATCTCCCCGAATCTGCCCGTGTGCTAAAGCCCTTAACTGTTGGCCAGATAAATACAGTCATCTATTTTATCTTATCTTTAACAGAGTCAAACAGAATGTTCAGACTACTCAGATTATTAAATGATTCATCACTACATTGCTTGGGAGATAAAACGTTCTCTTGGGTGAGCATCTCTTCAAGCCTTTACATTTTGGTATTTTTCTTAACATATGTGGGCATACCTGGTATACAGGGAAGGGAAGAATATCAAAAGTGTTTTTGGGGTGTGTTAGGGGGCTTGATACTGTTACTTTGGTATAGTTATGGGATCTTTTATCTGGAAACCTGATATTTAGAAAGCTCTGAATTACAGAAAGGCCATCTTATTTACAGTCTATTTTATGCAAATAAATAGATTTTTTTTTTAAATGATTGCCTTTTTCTCTGTAGTAATAACAAAACAGTACATTGCACTTTATCCTAATTAGGCTGCATGAGTTTGTTGTTTAAATGTTTTTAGTAGACAAGTTATGGCGATCCATATTATGGAAATGCTACTTATCAAGAAAATCATAGAATTTCAGAAAACAGATGCTATACCTGTACTGGAATCTGCATAATGTGGGACTGCTGGGGGATGGCACCATTCAAATACTGTAGTGTGAATGCTGATGAAGCCAGTGTTCCAGTGATATAAGCACAATTTTGGTGCCCAGATATTCAGTAGAAGTAAAAGGTGTTATATGATGTATGGTGTGGAAGAAGAATAAATGAATGGAAGAAAAATAAAAGAATTTCCTTGGTTTTTAATAAATGGCGGTCTACTAGTTATTCACGGGACACCTGCCTGCACACTTGCAGGTGCATTTGTTAATGACCTCGGGTCTTCTAACATTTTTACAGTCTAGAAATCAATAGTACTTAGCATCTGCACCACACATTATCTTTTAGATATTTTCTTTATCACACACACAACCTGCATAAAATACCTGAAAACTGAATCTACAATGTCTGGAGATAAAACTGCATGTCGTGTGTGTGCCCATCTTGGATTAAACTTCATCTCCCAGTTTGACATTTACACAACTGACATCTGCATTTCTAAAGATAAAAAATGCTGAAAGGGGTAGCTATATCAGTAAAATCACCCAATTTAGCAGACAAATAAATATATTACAGAAATAGCCAGTTAAAATTGGATTTCCCTGGGTTTTTTTTGTAATGTGAACAAATTATTCCAGAACCTAGGGTCTATATGATGTGCCTAAACAAGCCTTTTAAAGTTTCCATATTCATTCTCTAGTCTGTTTTAATTTTGCAAATAGTTTTTTCTTCTACCATAAAGATACAGCAGAACTCTTTGGAGATATATATATATAGATTTGGAGTATATTTGGCATAAGGGTTTGTTTGCCCTTAAAGGAGAAACAAACCCTTAATAAAAAAAAACCCCTACCCTGACCCTACATAGACCCCCCTCCCTCCTCCCCCATAGCCTAGCTACCTAACTCTTTATTCTTTACCTAACTCTTTACTTACCCCTCCCTGCAGATTCTGTCCAACGAAGTTCACAAGCGCCATATTCTTCTCTTCATTAATCTTCGGAATGAAGACACAAACATGGGAAGGGAAAGCCTTTAAAAAAATATAAAGAAAAACGAAAACAAAAGAAATCATCATTGTATAGTACTCATATTTTTCTCATTAAGCACTTGTGACTCATTCCACTTTAATTAAATTCAAGTTGGACAGGGAGGCTCACAATAATTCTATTTCTATATGAAGGTTCTGGTGCAGGGTATTATTTGGTTAAACATTGTGCAGTTGTTTTCCCTTTAATTTGTTATAACTTCATATGGTACCCTGTGCTTTCAATAGAATATAGAGCATGACGTATATTGACTCCTGATATTACATTTTCATGCTCTCAACCTATTATGATGAAAAATAGGGGCATGCAAAAGCAATAAAAAATAAATGGAATAATAAAATGTGAAAACTTTAGATGTACAAAGCCAAAGCCTGTATAAATACAAAGATATTTCCATAGGGTCAATAAAATCAGTCAAACACATTATGTGAAGCTCTGTCAATGACATGGAGGGGGAAAAGTATTCAGCAATCAAGGAAAATGGGATGAGGGCAGGGGGCAATAAGCAGTGATCAACAACACAAGCATTCACAATTTCTATTGTATACAGTTGGTGTTGAAAATAAACGGCCAATTTAGAGTAAGAAAAAGTAAGAAGAGCAATGAAGATGACATAAAAATCCCTTTTTTCTGCAACAGAATATCCTCTAGGTATCTAGTCCATTTCCCTCATCCATTCCAGTGCTTTCTGAAATACAAATGAACACAGTCTTCCAGTCATTCTCTCTCTCATGGCCATTGTAATTCTGGTAAACACATAGGGGCAGATTTACTAAGCTCGAGTGAATAGTTTGAATAAAAAAATATTCGAATTTCGAAATTTGGTCAAATTCGATCGAATCGATTGATTCGAACGATTCGGAGTACAAATCGTTCGACTATTCGACCATTCGATAATCTGTCTCTTTAAACTTCGCCACTTTAAACCTACTGAAGTCCAATGTTGGCCTATGGGGACCTTCCCCAGCACTTTTCTAAGCTTTTTTTGGTTGAATAAAAATCCTTTGTTCGTTTCGAAGGATTTTAGCGTTCGAACGATTTTTGCGCTAAAATCCTTCGAATTTGATATTCAAATTCGAAGGATTTTACTTTGAGGGTCAAATCTGAGGGAGTTATGTGGGAAATATAGGAATGATCAGATCCCCCATCTAACAAATCCTGTATTCAGGCCCGGATTTGTGGGAAGGCCACCTAGGCCCGGGCCTAGGGTGGCAGGATTTTAGGGGGGCGGCATGCTGGCCAACCACACCCACATTGGTTCAAAAACACTGGGGATGTGCAGGAGATACAATCTCCATGAAAATTTGCATGAATAAAAGGTAGGGGACAGGGGGGGCAAACGGCAGTGGGCCTAGGGGCGCCCGCTATGTAAATCCGGCCCTGCCTGTATTCATTCCTACATAACAATCTAGGACTACCGTTTTACAGCTTTTCTCAGATACTGTCCTGTCTCTTGAAATGCAATTATACAATTCAATAAAGGAATGAACGGAAAAAAATGCTTTATAAGAGGATTACTGTAGCTTAGTCTATGCATCATATAGGCATTACATATTTATTCCTGATAAGATTTTCCATGTTCTTTAAGTTATTTAGATCAGTATACTGATTATATTTTTGCCCATCTGTAAAATAAATTGTATGTAGCTTAGCTAAAATTCTGCCACATATGTAGTCTACATTGTCAAAATGCATTTCTTGTAGGGATGCACCGAATCCACTATTTTAGGATTTGGCCGAATCCCAAATCCTTCAGTAAAGATTTGGCCGAATACTGAACTGAATCCTAATTTGTATAGACAAATTAGGGAAAACGAGGGGCTAAAGTGATCCATTTGAAGGGTGTGCAACTATAGAATCTTCTACTTCACATGATTTTTCGCATTTGGTTCGGGCAGGAACTTAAATTCGTCTGAATCTGATTCATGTTGAAAAAGTCTTAATCCTGGATGTAGGGCATCCCTAATTCATTACAAAATGCCTATTTTACATAGTTTTTCATAGTGATGTGCAATTATTATATGTGTATGGTTTCGCAGTGAATTTATGAGTTTCGCTGTCTGGAAAAGTTTTGTGTAACTATACCAATATTTTGCTAAGCAGCCCGTTTTGTATGTGACAAGGATGTAAGAGGGGTGCAACAGTTCAAGTAATGAGCACTAAGGGCTGTGCTCTTGCACCCCTTAATACTACAGCACTTGCAATACTGGGGTCTTAAATGTCCCCATGGACCTTGCTCCAGTGGTACTACAGGATGGCCTAAGGATGCAAGGATGGTTGGGCAGTTCAAATATAAACTACCTGACTATATCATTGCATGTCTAACTAACACTACTTCAACTCTTTCATGTCTGACATTGAATGTACTGTATATAACTGCAATAAAAAATATGCACAATAAAGACTGCATAGGTTGTGCATATATGCAAATTTCCAGGAGCATGGAAATTTTTCCCAGGTTTTTAAAATTTGCCAATTGCACTTCATTTAAATAACTATTCCTCAAACTTGTTTATTGTTCTCTTGCTCTTAGTCAGACTCAGAAACATAATAATACACGCAAGAAACAAACAATGTTCAATTTCTTCATGGTGAGAAAATGAAACATCCCATCAAAATTAGGAATAAATTATAATGGGCCTTTATTTAGTACTGAAAAAATCAGGAGCTATTTATCTTTTGTCATTAGCTGAACAGCATTTCTCTCCAAATGATACGGTGTTACACATTCAAATGACTGCTACATAATAGCTAGCTCTAAGCAAATGTAAAAAATGAAAAAGGAGGAAACAGCTAAATTAATATTTGTATTATAAACAGACAGTAGGTAAGTAAGTAAATACAGTAGTAATAGTTATAGAAGTAGTGGATATCATACAGTAATACATTAGGTTTGTTACACCTAAAATGGCACAAAACACTTACATTTAAAAATGTAGGATCTTTTTAGGACATGGCTATAGGTTGCCCAGATCATGCACCCATATTACTAGCCACACATCCCTCTCATTACACACTAACTACTGCTATATCCAGGTCCTAATAAAATAGCTTTTGAATTCCATGGTATTCTTATTTCCATCCAACCAGAGACATATAGGCACAAAACAAGATTCAGTAAGATAATGATCTAAATATTAGTAGTCTGAGAACACGAATAGATAAAATATAAAGACAACATAAATCACAAGCATCAGCTAAAGCTCAAACACAACATAAATCACGAGCATCAGAGTTGTCCAGAATGTTTAATGTATCTTCATTCCTGCTATACCAAAATAAAATCTGAAAATCCAAACAACTATCCATACTAAAATAACATTTGTGCCCACGCAATTCAGCAAAGCATAGTTTATATCCCCGAAAACAAGTGCTGTCAGGTTTATAATCTTTTTCAACAGTCAGTGGGGGTGTTAGAGCTTAGCACTCCTGCTGAGCTCAAACAACCTATAGAATAACATGTGCAGCTTTTCAAAACAGTCAAACATATAGAACAGATATGACAAATGATTTGGGAAAATAAGATCTAATTGCCACCTTCATATTGCTCATCAAATAAGGCAATTTTGTATGCTTACTCGTCTTTAAGGAATTAGGAATACTATACCTAAACATCTTTGTTGTATCTCCCTGTAAAGTCTGTAAAGGTAATGTATATATATTTCCCATATTCCCAAACTGGGGTATCCAGGGTCCACCAGTACTGCAACTTCAAGGGCCTACCTTGCAGACTGAAGGGCCCTCCTTTTAGTGTGCATCGTCACACTCCTACCTTCTCCCTGTGCATGTGTGCCACGTCCTTCAATGCTACTTGATTTTATGGCTGTAATCTGGGGAGAGGTGATGATACTTCCAGGTGAGTAGAGCTGTGTCTGCAGAGCCCACCGGGTTTTTGCCAGTGTCACTTTTGCCCAGTCTATCACTGTATTAGATCACTCCCAAGGCAACCATCAGAGGGTTACAATGGTACTGTTGGAGACCTTGACATTTTTTTTAGTACTACTGACTATGTGGGGGAACCTGCCTGTCCAGTCCACTGACCATCCCCTCCACCCCCCACCTCCGCTCGTACCTTTGTTCATTTGGTAACTGGGGCAGGATAGGGAGGTTGGGGGCAGCGGTGACAGATTCAGGCAGGGAGCTGGTCTCGGATGGCAGGGCCCATGAGAGCTGACCCAAAATTTTAAATGTTTTCTGTTTATGCAGCAGTGAAAACCATTGAAAGCCAGGCACGTACCTTCTCTGTTGCCTACCCTAAGTCCGGCTCTCTTCTCTTCCCGACTCGGCATTTTTTCACGCTTCTCAGCGCTTGTGCGCATGCGCGCGAGCTTGAATTTGCGCATGCGCACGCGAGCTTGAATGTGCGCATGCGCACGCGAGCTTGAATTTGCGCATGCAAACTTGAATTCACGCACGGGAACGCAAATTTGTGCAGGCGCCGCGACTGCCGGGCCTGCCTAGGGCGCCTGCCCAGCATGGCCCAGCACTGTTTATAATAATAAAATGTACCTGCTACTACTAAACTGCATAAACCAATATTAGTAGCAAAACAAAAATCCCTTTGTATGTTATTTAAATGCCTTAGGCATAGAGGCGGAGCAGGCAATTTCTTTGAAGGAGAAGGAAACCCCCTGGGCGCAAAAACCCTCCCCCTCCCCTGTGTTGCTTCCCCTCCCTCCTCCCCCCTGGCCTACCTGTCCCGCTGGGCAAATGCCCCTAACTTCTTACTTACCCCTCTGCGCAGGTCCAGTCCACGGAGTTCACAGACGCCATCTTCTCCCAAGCGATCTTGATCTTGTTATGTTTATTTTGCTTGACTGACATCATAACATAGGACTTTAAATATTTCTTAGGGTGACAAGTCCCCTTTAAAAACTTAGATCCCAAGCATTCCACATAATAGATCCCATACTTATATTTCCATTGTTTTACATTTGCTTGGATAACTCCAGTTAATATTCCTGTCCTGTATGTCCAGAAAGCTGGTTTACAGGAGACTCTTGAAACATTGGACTATTTTTATATTAAGATTTAGTTCTTCACAATGTAATGTTAATTTAAATATATCCATAGAAATATTTGCTTGGGAGTATAGGAGAAAAGAAAATCAAATTTCATGCACAGATCATGTGTGCCTGCTTACCTAGCAAAATAAAGAACATTATGTACTTGGACATAATGAATGGTATAATTAGAGAAGTGTGAATAGAAATGCAATAAGCATTCTAGTGAGGAATAATAGGCTCACAGTATTGCAACTCATTCCGGCTGCAGAATAAGAAACATTTGTCAGCCTTATCTCAGTATAAATTAATGAACACATTGTTGAGCATTATCTTCTCAGATTGAGATGTTAAGGTGTATTCTTCTAAGGCAAAAAACACCATGGGGGTTATTTACTAAACTCCGAATTCCGAAAGTCCAAATATTTGTGTTTTTTTAGTATAAAATCTGAATTTTAAAAACCACTAATTTTTTGTGTTCCCCGAGGATAGAAAAAGTCTGAATCCAAAAATACGGCATCTCAGACCTACAGCATCTCAGACCTTGCATATCAATGGGAGAAGTCCCTAAGATTTTTTGATCTGCGATGGGTTTTGAGTTTTCGGGTGGAAATTCAGAGAAAAAAATCGTAAAATTTGTGTTTTTCTCACTCATTCTGCTTACCTATAACCTGAAGTGCCTTTTTCTCTTTTTTTGTTTTCAATGTGAAATGTAAATAAAGTTCATGTAACCAGCGCTAAAAGTCATCTTCAAAACAACACTATAGTATAACTAAACCACACCTTAGGGCTTATCCTAATAAATAACCCAACAGACCAGGGCCGGACTGGGAGTAAAAAGCAATACTATACATACCACCCAAAGGTTTGTGTGGAGCAAAAAAAGGAAGCAAAAGGAGCTTTTTTTTATTCCACACAAACCTTTGGGGGGTATGTATATTATTGCTATGTATATGATTTCTATGTAAACTGAACTTTTGTTAATACTGTTGTAAACTGCCAAATTGTTTTTTAAACAGTAAAAGATTTTTTGATACCACCGGAGTTTATGATTGAATTTTATTTCTGAGAGTACATAACCGAGTGTATGGTATACTGTGTTATAAATTAGTGAGACAGTCTTTATACTTCCTCCTCCTAGTATCCATAAAATATGTGTGTAATCAATGTACAGTCGCTTTGCATAACAGGACACCAAGTATGTTTCCTAGGATTGTTTTGGCATATGGATTAAGGTGTTTTATTTAGGATCAAGTCCAATGTACTATTTTATTATAGAAAACAATGAAATCATATTTAAAAATTAGAATGGTTTGCTTTAATGGATTCTATGAGGGGTGACCTTACTGTCATTTGGAGCAGGTTTCGGGTCAAGATACTTGTACTATGTTATCATGTCTTCCCCACTGTGCAGATCTGCAATCTGTGTCTCAAAGGACCTAAGTGCATAGATCATAGATTCCACAATTTGTTGTACTCCCTTATTTGTTCCTTAGGCAACTAGTAGAGAATGAGACTTAGTGGCCCCTGTGGGCACCTTCTTACACAAAAGCTGTTTTATTTTGTGTGGGGTTCTGCACACAAAAGAATTGGTACACAATTGTTTACACCATTCACACACATATTGCCTTTTAATTCAATCTCATTCTGCATTGTTCTAGATTACTTGTGTTTGCCTTTAAATTTTTGTCTGCACGTTTTTCATTTTGGGGTCTGTACATGCCACGTAGTTTTGTAATCCTATGAATAATGTTTATGTTTGCAAATATTTTATTTGATTTTCATGTTAAACAAGTGATAACAGTATGACAGCAAATATTATGCAGATGAAGAAAGACATGTTGTAATCGATACAATGGCACAGTATTATGAATAATGAATATAAAGTTGCTCAGAAAACTCATGGAATTCAACATGATTTTGCATGTCTGTAAAATGCCATTAGTGCATACTGAATAAGTGCCAGGTAACTTTTCAATTATTGTCCAGCAGGGATAGCAGTGCATAAAGATATAGCTTTGCTCACGGTTTTTGAGCTTCCTGTAGACGAATACTTGAAAGGGATATTTCATATGTAATGAAGGCAACGCTATGATTAAATTTATATTAGCATGTGGTTGCAGATTTATTATGTGGTATAAAAAAACGGTGGAATAATTCACCACACATTGCCACAATCCACATGTAATAGCCACAATCCACATAAACTGTATTAGTGTGGATTCATTTCTGTTATTAAATTCATCTGTTATTTCTTAGTATTTTCCCCATCTGTACAGGCCTGATGGTAAGGTTTGAATTGCAATATCCGTTTCTTAATTCTGATATCGTTCTTCTTCATTTGGTGGATGCCATCATTTATGCCAGTGCTTCCCTTGACACATTTTAAACATTTTGTTTCTATGACTTTTGCTCCAGCTATCCATTCTCATAATCAGATATGCTGGGTTGTGATAGTGGGAACTTGCAGGGAGTCACAATTAAACAGTACAGTACTTTATAAAGTTCGCGCAATGCATATTTATTTGCAAATGGTTGTATTGCCCATGCTTTATCATGAATGCTAAAATATTGTACCGCTGACTTTCCATGTTTTGTGAATTTGCATTGCGAACAAATTTTCGCAAATGAGACAGGTGAGGCCACTGTGCGAGGCTGTTGTGCGAGAATAGGGTTGACAGGAATTGAAATTCGCAACTGTTTTCGAATATTTTCTCTGCCACCAAAATCGTCATGTAAGTGTGTGCTTAAATATTTGCAAAATACACCACTCTTGTTCAGCTTTATAAATATAACCATGCACAGGGCAGATACTGTATATTCACTGTGTGAATCATCCTGCACTGCACAAGGTTTATATATGAGCCCCAGTAACTTATAAGTCCCTGCTCTGGAGATGGTACACCAATTGTACATGAATGAAGGGGTAATCTAAAACCGATTCACTCTATGACTTGAAACAGTAATCGCCACTGAGGGGGAGCATGAATCTGCAGGTATATATATCAAGTCAGGCTATACAAATGTAACTATTGCACAAGCATTGTGGCAATTTTCAGAAATTAAACCACAAACCTTATCGAAACTTTGCAATGTAAAATGCAGTCAATGTGGCAGACTTACTAAAGGGCGAAGTGGTCGACGCTAGCGAAAATTCTCCAGAAATTCCATCCGAAGGGGCATCGCCAATTACAGGTGTAGAGGACAATTCGCAAACGAGACCTTCGCTAGCATATGTTCCCACCCTATCGCCAGGCAACTTTTCGCTCAGGTGACCGGTCATTACTCTGCAAATTCACGAAGATACTAATTTTACTGAACATTACCTCTTTCACCAGAGTTTACTTCGCCACTTCAGACCAGGCGAAGTGAGAAAACGAAGCTACATCTTCCTCGATCTTATGTCAGTTACATCATATCCTCTATGCCGGAAATGCATTAAAGATGTAAAAATGCTGGTGACTTTTACTTTTTTAAAGCAGGATTGCCTTTAAAAATTTGTTGTGTTAACATTTTTTTTTCAGACATGTGAGGGACATGTCCAGGGCATTAGGGGATCCCTTTTGTCTTTGGGCATTTGTTTTAAAAAGTGGCCATTTCAAGCATTTGCACCAACATTACTTATAAAGTCGTCAATATGACTTTTATGTACCTGTCCTATTCAAAATGACCTATGCGAATACTAACAATGTTTTGCTAGTCAGAAATGAAAATTTATTTTTGGCTCCATGCACACATTTAAAATGATAATTATTAAAAATTACTTTTGTGCTTACCTTTAAAAATGAATGTACACAGAAAGGCAGGTTGCTCAAAGTACTAAAGAATGTGTTTCCCCTCAGTCTTGTGCTCATCCGAAACTTATGAACATAAGTGGCAAACAGCATCATCAAGAGCATTTGACCATACCAACCAATATGTAATTGTGTAATAAGTAAGTGTACAACCAGCAACCAACAATAGAGAAGTTCTCATTGGTTAATCTCTGGATGGGAGAGTGTGCCAAGGTCAGTGGGGCCCACTGGGTGTTCTCTTGGTGTCCCCCCAGCTAAGTTTGACCCTGAGACTAGCAAATCATAGAATAGCAAAGACCAGAAAGATTACGCTTTCAGTTGCAAGTAGCCTTACAAATATGTGTAAAACCAGTTAAATTCTGTAACTAATGTATATTGTAAAGTTGTTTAGAATTACATTAGATTGCTCTATCCAAAATTTCAGCAGATCACCTCAGCTTTCATTTCACCCCTGGTACAGGGCCAGAACAATAGCTAATCGCTGGCAATACCACTCATGCTCGACTTACTTTTTCATGGGAACAGCAAACCCCTTATATGAAGATGAACAGGGTAGGTTAGGGTAGGTAACTAGATGTTACTGGGCCCCACAGAATATTAATTTTAGGGCCCCCAACATATCCAGATATTGACCTGTTTTACTAGTATGTGTTGATTGCTCATTAATTAGGGCCTCATGGGCCCTCCAATACCTCCTGGGCCCCCCTGCAGCCGCAGGGTCTGCTTCCTTTGTAGTTACACCCCTGACCGCAGCATATGGGTTTACTGGGATTGAGGCTATACGAATGCATTATTCAAATGTAAAGGTTATTATGTGATTCAAACAACCTTTATAAGTGAGTACATTATTACAAGTGCCTAATCACATAAATTTCAACGTACAGCAAAGAGAAGAAAGCTTCATCGTCAATGTTCTCTACCTGATGATGTTCTGTTAAATACCATAAATAATATAAAGAGGGGCATATATTTGTGGCAGCCATCAGCACACTTTTACAAAAGAAAACCATGTTGTTCAGTACTGGAAGTTATTGCTTATATTCCTTACATTAGGAAGAATGACAGCAAATTCATTTTCCATTTTACTCACTTAGTTACGCATGGGGTAATAGTTTTTTTTATTATAAAATTCTCCATGCTGTGCCATTTAATGGGCTCCATCACCTTTCTTACAGCACTTAGGTAGGTTACAAACAAGCACTGGGATGCACTGTATTAATGTAGAATGTACAGTACAACAGAGTTTGCTCCAAATGACAGAGCTGTACTTGTGGAAGGTTATAGAGAAACATAATGTACATTATATAATCTAATGCAAAAAAAGTCATTTGTTTGAACAGCTTAAGTTTTTGTTGAGAATGGGTTATATAAGTGTCGATTCATTTATGTGATAATTGTGCTATACTTTATTTCACCATTTACACCACCGGTACATGCCTTTTAGTTACCCTCCAACTGCCTTCCAATCTGTTTCTAAATCCTGATGCCATTTTTCTTCATTCGGTGTATGCTGTCGTGATTGTTACCAGCCCTTGACACATTTTAAACATTTTGTTTCTGTGACTTTTGCTCCTTCTATTCATTCTCATAATCAGATCTGTCATGTTGCTATGGAAACACATATACTTGTTTTTTTCCCCATAATCTTTTATAAGAAAGTCTAAAAGGTATAGAGCATTTGAAATACGTAGAAGATCATTTTTAAGACATAATGGAAACACTAATTGCTTTGGTAAACTGTGTCCTTTATTAGGTTGTTAACCCATATTTTGCCCTTATTACAGCCTGTTTTCTATGTGATGGGAATCGAAATCTTCTCAATCCTGTTTTCAAAACAGACCATAATTGTATGCGTAATACGAAATGTTGAATCTTGAACTGGCTTAGTTTGATTTCTTTGGGTTTCTAAAATGTATTTTGGTATTACAATGTGGGGGCAGTAGCTTTCATACATAACCAGGAATAGTTCTTTATTTTTTTAATAGTAAATAATTTAAGACAAACCATTAAATACAATTAGGGATGGGTGAATTTTTTCGCCTTGTTCCGCTGTAAAAATGACGCCCGTAGACTTTTATGGCGGCGCACGACAATTTTTTTTTGACGCCCATAGACTTTAAAGGGCCTCGGTGACATTTCGCCGGCGGCGAATTTTTGATCACACGAAACAGGTCACATTCGCCCATCCCTGAATACAATGCATTTATAGAGTGGGGACATGCAGCTTGAACAAAGGTGTTGATGCTGTAATATATAAGACTGAAAGTAAGGCAGGAAAGAAATGATTATGTTGACATGACAGAACTAGAGGGTCTGTGAACCATAGTAAGACATGGCCAAAGATTTATAGATGCTGGGCGCAGGTCTATTAATGAAAACCAATACAGTGAGCTGACCTTGAGGCTAAAGCAGTATCAAGTTTGATACCAAATTGATGCATTTTAAATTGCATCATTTGCCTTTATTGATCGTATGTCATTCTACAAACTAGGGAAAACTGGTAGTAATATAAACAAACATAAAGATATATATTTCTGCTAGACAACCTTCCCCAAATAACTATTGTGACCTAAAATATGCATGTTCTTAAACATTCTAAATGATATGGTTCCTGTGACCCGATGCATTAACCTTCATCTATATGATCTAAAATCCCTAATTTTCCTTGCCAGTGACAAGAAATGATTTACTGACGTATAAAGCAGAACTTTTTAATATAGTCTTTGCCATTTTTGTAGTGGGCGGATTTTATTTAATTAAAGAACACAGGCACAGTTTACAAGTTATTTGCATTACAGTTGGAGTATGACTGCAGTATAATTTGAATCCAGTGATGCAAAAGAACGTACACTTTACAGTTTGACTTCTCTTGCTCTGTTGTGAAAGTTGGGATCTCATTTTTCTTTGGTGCATGAATTCACATCTTGCACATGATTTATTGTGTTCTGCGAAAGCACTTACGTAACAGAGAATTAAGGAGAGTAATTAAAATGTAATTTATTACAGACTTTTTTAAAGTCTATTATATCTATTGTTTCATGTGGCATTTTACAAGGTAATTTAGATTATATTTTTAAAAATCTATATATTTATAAGTATTTGCATTTATTTAATCTTTTTCTTAACAATGCAAACTAATCTCATTTTATACCGGTAACCAACTAACCATTTGCCTGCTTTTATTAAAAGGAAAGCACACTTTTAAATGATATTTTATTAAACTGAAAGAGAAACTATTTAAGCTTTGTTGCCTCATGTCATTTTTGTGTCTTTTGTGTGTGTTTGTTGAATTGTTTGCACTTCTTTATAGTGTCTTTTCAATGTGAAATGCTGGCTGGTTGTTAGGATTAGAGAAACTAGAAAGAAGATTCAATGTGAGATTGTATATTTGTTTTTAATTTGTATTGTTGTCTTTCTGTTAGGGAACTATGTTATTCATCCTTCATTGTGGCATTCCAACCAATCCGTTGTTATTAGAAGCAGCGAGATTGTAAACCCAAGTAGCAGTTTATTTTCCACATTGAAGAACTGCAAAGCAAAAAAAAATAAAAAATTAAAAAATATAGTAGTAGCAGTTTGTCTTAGACTGTAATTTTTTGCATTTTCCTAAAAGTTTAATGTTAACATTAATTTTTCAAATTAATTTTTTCAAATTCAAAGTGTTGTCCAGGAGCCAGACAATGCAGTGTACTCCGTAGGTCAGCCCCATTGTGGTTCCGTGACTTTGTGTATTTGTGTCCTTTTTTTTATCACTGGTGGAATAACTCTGGGAGGCTTAGCACAGGGATGACTTGGATTCCCGTTTCACAAGAAATTACTATAAAGTGTTGTCATATTTGCACTGCTGTAGAACAATTTGATTTTGACAGTAACGTAACTATCCATCCCCAAGCCGAGTACAGGCCATGCAGCTGGGACCCCCAAACCCCCTCTGGATGCCTTTTTTGCACCTGGATTCACCCCCCCCCACCCCCAGGTAGTTCCGCCACTGGATTTTGATATAATAGTGTTGCAGATTAAGTAGCCCAGTTGATGAATAATGTCATAATGCATAATGCCATGCA
Source organism: Xenopus petersii (assembly GCA_038501925.1). Lineage (NCBI taxonomy): Eukaryota > Metazoa > Chordata > Amphibia > Anura > Pipidae > Xenopus > Xenopus petersii. The sequence continues at coordinate 102,734,033 of CM076675.1, read as the reverse complement.
GTATCCTACGCATGTACCATTTCTGTTTTCATAATAAAATGTCTTTTTAAATCAGTTTCACTATATATTATTTATCTATAAACACATTTGCCCTCTGTTTTATTAAATATTTATCTATTTACATTTGTCTTATGTTTACCTTGAAAAATGCAGTGCTCTCAACAATGGCTTTTAGTTTTAGCAAATATGTGCTGTTTCTTATAAAGCATGAAGCGAACCAGCATTTGCAGTTAATGTGCCATAACATGTACATCTCACAGGATATACAGGCTATCGAGAATGTCAGCTCCTATGAATTTTAAATAACATGACCTTTTAACAATACCTGGTTTAGGAAAAAAATGGGCAATTATTTAGAACCTGGAACTAAATGTGAAATATGTTATTTTTAATCAATAAATACAACATGCAGAATTTAAACAGCATGATCTAGGGGATATAGGTTAATGGCAATGCAGAGTTTGTGAGTCTAAGATGCCTAGTGCATCTCAGAATTAATTGAAAATTATTATTTGAGATATATATATATATATATATAAATATAAATATATATATATATATATATATATATATATAACAAACAAGGGAAAGTTGTGCTCACCACTATTTTTTTAAAACCATTAGGCGGGGGTGCAATGAGGGTGTGACCACAAAATAAATGTCGCTGTCTTAAATATATTGATAATGGGTTGAGTGCAGAGGACCTTTTGTAGTTGACTATATATATATATATATATATATATATATATATATATATATATATATATATATATATCACACAGTCTAAAATAGCCAGATTGTTGTTTTGCCATTTTATCATATCATTTGAGTGTATCTGCCACTATTAGCTTGTCTTGAACTGTGGTTGTGGCCTTGCATTTACTAAACCTCTCTGTAATTTTTCTGCTCTTCTATGAAGCAAATATTAAAATCTGATTTAATAACTTTACAATATCATCTTACTCTCTATACCATCTCCTATGTCATTAATACAATAACAGTATCGTAATTGCCCACAAACACTATAAGCCAAGCCTTGAGGTGGCTTTCCATACTGTGTCTCCCTAAAGGAATGAGCCTCAGGTTCATTAAAGGAACAGTAACAAAAAATGTAAGTGTTTTAAAGTAATGAAAATATCATGTACTGTTGCCCTGCACTGGTAAAACTGATCTGTTTGCTTCAGTAACACTACTATAGTTCATATAAACAAGCTGCTGTGGAGCAATGGTGGAAATTGAAAAGTGGCTATATGGCACAGGTTAAATAATGGATAACAGATAACACCATTAGACAGAAAGAGCTTATTTGCTATCTGCTGTGTAACCTGAGCCTTTTCTCCTTTGAATGGCTGCCTCCATGGCTACACAGCAGCTTATTTATATAAACAATAGTAGTGTTTCTTAAGCAAATACAGCAGTTTTACCAGTGCAGGGAAACACTGCATTATATTTTCATTGCTTTAAAACACTTTTATTTTTTGATATTACTGTTCCTTTAAAAGAGTATTTTTTGTGTAAGGCTATAGTAAAATGAGCAGCTCTACTACTCTCCATTAGTAGCTTTACCCCAATATTTGCTCTGGAAGAGACCTTGATTTTCAGGGATGAGCCCTCACAACAGTGTGGAGGCAGGGTGTTGTGCCACTATAACTTTATGTTATGCACAATAATTGGGTGCCAGTAGTTCTTGCAACTTAACCATAGAGCTGATTTATTGATGAGAATACAGTATCTATGGAGGTATACTCAGCTTTCAGCCTTTACTCTAAGTGGAGAAAACTCTAATGCTTAGTCCCCACTTCTGGGCAATTAGTACCCAGGATCCTAATCCCACTCAACACTCCTCGGTGGATCCTCAGCGGTACAGATAAATAGCCTAACTATCGCTCCTAGAGTGATCTATGAAAGTAAGCTAGCTTATCACATACTAGACCTGATTTTGTCTAGGTTCCTGCCTGCTCAGTTAAGAGGAGAAACAAAATGGACCGTGAGCACATGCATGTTCAGTATATATATATGGATTGTGATGTGAAAAATAAAAGCTATCACTTTGAAATGAAAGTGAGAGTGCGGATCCTCTATTACTTATATATACTTATATATATTAAAAAGTCACAATTCGGTGCACTCTCAACCAAGTGGCATCAGACTGGGTTCTGGTTGAAAGGATTAACATGTAATAAATACAAAAAATCCGCACTCCTAGGACTTATTCAGTGAAAAATCAGACAAAATTTATTCTCAAAGTTTCGGCAACTATACTTGTGCCGACACTGAATAAGTCCTAGGGCTAATTCTAAACCTGGGAAAGTTAGGGGTCATGCTTTGACCCATGAAATGGATTCTAGCTCCTGTTTAACTAAGGGGTCCTTAAGCAGCCAAACTTAAAGCAATGTGCTATAAATGGGGAATACATTTATCAGTTCTGTACACTTGTAAGTTCTGAGCTGGTGACAACACAAAGGACCAATGGACTTCATTTGATTGGAATCTGAAATCTGTAATAATATTTTGGGCAATGTTACCTAAACCATAAAGTAAAAATGAACAAAAACAGGTACCACATTCCACATTCCATTCCATTGATGGAACCTAGAAATATCTCAATTGAACTAAAATTATCAATCCTCCAATTTTCGGACAGAAAGACATTATTTCTGACATAATTCAGTACAGTATAACACACTGTAAGAATATTTAGTACCATAAAAAATGGAACGGATGAGTCTGAATTACAGGGGAATGTAATATAATTTTATCCATGTACATTCATCTTACACAGGAGAAAGAATGCAGATGAGCAAACTGTTATATTAAAGGGGATTTAAAGAGTCAAGAATGGCAGAGATTATTTTTCAGTAAATCTTCCTCTAACCCAATAATATGTACAGTACATTTCCAAAGTAAGCTCAAACTAATTTATTTTATATTTGCTGTGGCTTTAGAAACTAATTCTGTGGAAAAGCTTAAGAAAAATGATTGTTTATAGCAAATATATTATATATATATATATATATATTCCAGCGAACTATCATCCGAAATGCTCAAGAAATAATTTAAACATTAAATAAACAGGAATTCTCTCTCTCCAGTAAGCATTAATTATATCTTTGTTGGTATCAAGTACAAGGAAAAAGAGCTCTGGCCATTTGATCCTGCACACTAGCCACAAAGAGCATACAATTCAGAGGACCAAGATTCCCCCTTACATCTAAAAGACACAAAGTTAAGATGTGTACTCTCCCTCTCAAGATGGTGCCAACTCTGATTCGCAGCCTCAGGATCTATCCTGTCTGTAACATTCCCTCCACAGAATGTAAGTAACTCACATTCTCCTTGGCTCACTCCTCTGCCTCAGTCACCATCTGTCAGGGAGCCAGGAGCTCCCTCCAGCGAGGTAGTCAGGATCTAGAAGGAATCCCTCTTGAGGGAGCAAGTATCCAAAGGGTTAAGCAAGTGGAAGGTCAGAGTCCAGGCAAGAGTTCAGTGGCAAGGCAGGAACAGGAATCAGGAGTGGGAACAGGAATCAAGGCTTGAAAACAGGAACCCAGGTTCAGGGTAGAACCTATTCTCGGGCCCCATTGAGGAGTCCAGGGCGCCCTTAAATAGTCAAATCTTGGCGCCAAAGTGACATCACTGACGCTGGCGTTCTTGTGCCAGTGTCAATACGCTGGCATCAATGCGCTGGCTTCTTGCACCGGCTGACGTTGTTGCGCCGGCGCCGCTACCCACGTGGCTGCCATGGCGCCCCAATTTTGGGAGCGACGCTGGCGGAGGAGGATACGCCACCCGGAGCTCCTGGGACTGCTCCGGGTGGCGATCATGACACCATCACAATCCACCTCAGACTCTTTACCAGCATATCAGCCAGTGACTGCTCAAATATTAAGGGACCAGTTAGCTCACCTACAAACCGCATGTATAACTATTTCACACACTACCTCTGCTGCAGTCAGTGTAGCCATTAAAGACTTACAAAAAGACATCACAGATCTGGGGGATCATACCAATAAGTTGATACGATAAGCATTTAGTTTCTTAAAGAGGAAGTAATACATTTAAGGGATATGTGCGAAAATCTGGAAAATAGTTAAAGGAAGCACAACTTGATATTTAGGGGGGTCTCAGAAGAGATTTCCAAATTGGATGTTCCAACTATCTTAAGGACCTCTGCTCACACATACACCCAGACAAACCTGTAGGTTCATGACTACTGAATAAAGCCCATCTCTCCTTGGGGCCCAAACCGCCACCTGCTAAGCCACCCCGGGAGATCATAGCTTGCTCTCACTACTTACAAAGCAAAGAAGCTATTTTGGCTAAAGTCCATTCTGCTAGAATTTTTAAATTTCATAACCACAAAATTCAAATATTCACAGACTTATCACCATTAACACTTGGAAAGAGTAGGAAGCTTAAACCAATTATTTCCAAGTTGAATGGTAAATGGCTCAGGACAAACCTTTATTCTACAAAACCCTTGCAATGGCAAGAAAGCACTGAACCCCAAAAGCTCTTCACCACCAACATGCACTCCTCTGAAACCAAAAAACCCTGCCGTGCCAGTGAATACCCTCTGCTCTTATAATAAATCATCATAAAGGTTATAACTATGTCTGTTTTTAAAGACTCTTGCAGTGACAGAGAAAATTTACTGGAAATATTAAAGATTACATCAAATAGTACTTAATATTAGTAATTTTAGTTCTTAATTTTGTTTTAAAATTCCAATGGAGAAAGACAACATATTGGCCTAGCAATCAATACATATGTGGCATTAACACATCATATAGTTAAAAGCAAACATTTAAATGGTTGCTCTTGTTCTTTGTTCCTTTTATAACATTACCATAAGAATTTAGCAATTTCACCACCAGAGAATTGGTTTACAAATGTTTTAGAAGAAAAAAAGACCATAATTCTGATACCTCTGTCCCCAGCTAATGACTTGCATGTTTATGTGCATGGAAAAAATAGTTCATGGTGTAGCTTGAGTGTGACTTGTGCTTTGGCTTTCAATTTAATAAAACAATTTTAATATAAATATATTTATTTGTCAGGGGTGTATAACACTGCTCTGGACACTTAAGGTGGTTATACACAGGTGGATTTGTCAGCAGGCTACCTGCCTCATGTATTCGACCCTCTGGCAGGCATGTCTGTCTGGTATCTGGCTAAAAATCGGGCAGGTTAAAAAATCCTGTGGGGATGATGACTGTAAGAATTGATGCAGTTCTTGCCTTGATGGCCTGCATTCACGTTATTGTGATCCAATCATTTGGACACCTAAAGGTGTGAATATCAGCAAAAGATGCAATGCCTTGTGACCTCTCCAAACAATGGATGTTTCAATATATTGTCAACTTTAGTTCTTTATAGAGTGCTGTTATTGTCATATGTTATTGAGGCCTGGCTCACATTTGGAGTCTGACTTTGTCTCATAGGTAGTCATTTGTGTTGAGGTCTGAGTTCTGTGGATGGCGGTCAAGTCCTTTCACTGACATCCCTGCAAAACAATTCTGTATGTTCCTTGTGTTGTGCATTGGGTTATTTTCCTGTTTACACAGCAAGGAGCTTCCTCAAAGAAGGAAACATGGGAATGGTTTGGCCATAGAGTGTATTTAATGGTATATATTTTTAAAAATCTGTTTCCGTTTGAATCGAAAACATAGCTTTAATGTGCATACTTTATTAATAAATGTTCAACAGAAGGGTGCATATGTCAAGCATACAGATTACACACAAATACTCATATAGTAGGTAGAGAGGGTGCTAATAAAATGATATATATACTGTAATTTAATTTTGGTGATGTTATTATATAAAGTCATTATATAATATTATAAAGTTATTATATAGATATAATGTGTTTCATAAAATGTTTGTTTTCTTTCAGGAATTGTATCACTCATCTCACTGGCTATCCTGTCTTATGAGCGCTATAGCACGCTAACCTTGTACAACAAAGGTGGTCCTGATTTTAAAAAAGCACTGCTTGCTGTGGGTAGTTCCTGGTTATATTCCTTAGTGTGGACAATGCCGCCCCTTCTTGGATGGAGCAGTTATGGAAGGGAAGGAGCTGGAACAAGCTGTTCGGTGCGCTGGACCTCTGAATCTGTGGAGTCAGTCTCTTACATCATTTGTCTTTTCATTTTCTGCCTGGCATTGCCTGTGTTTGTGATGCTCTACTGCTATGGAAGACTTCTGTATGCTGTAAAGCAGGTGAGTGTTGGTCCTCTTTTATTTCATTAAATGTTGAACCAAAAAAACAAAAAGAAAAGCTTACCTCAAAAACTGTAGGCAAATATTCAAAGGCATTTATAAAAATACTGTATATACTCGAGTATAAGCCAAGTTTTTCAGCATCCAAAAAAGTCTACCTCGGCTTATATTCGAGTCAGAAGGCAGCAGCTGAGATTGTAGTCACTTTTAATCATTCCTATACCAACAGAAGGATTAACAGTGATGGCAATATCACACAGCGCCCTCTGTTGGTTATACGAATGATTAACTGTGATGGTAATATCACACAGCACCCTCTGCACATGGTAGTGGGACAGTGGGACAATGCACACAGTAATCCTTTTGGCAATTCACCATCACCATCAACTTTGCAAAGAAGTCCGGTTGATTGCTGGGGGGGTCGCTTTGGCTGAATGTGCTCTTCTGGGAGACAGGGCTGTAGTTGTGTCTAGGCTTATACTCGAGTCAATAAGTTTCCCCAGTTTTCGTAGGTAAAATTAGGTACCTGGGCTTATACTCGGGTCAGCTTATACTCGAGTATATACGGTACTGCATACTGTATATAGCTGTTGCATCAGATGACTAAAAATCTGTCTATTCTACCATTATTGACATAATGAACACTTAGGAAGTACAGTAGTTCTGTAAAACCAGACTTTTCATTGCATTAATAATGTAACTATTTGCCTATATCATGAAATTAAACTGCCTTTCAAAGCTTTGGGGATGTGCCTTTCATGTTGGATAAGTCAGGAAATTCCAATTCCAAGAAAAAAAAAATATGAGGAACTAAAGCCTTTTTTTAAAACAAACACTTAATTTCAGGGGCTCAAAAGTAATTTGACCAGGGGTTCAAAAGTAACTGGACAATTGACTCAAAGGCTATTTCATGGGCAGTAGTGGGCAATTCCTTTGTTATGTCATTATCAAGGAAGCAGATAAAAGCCCTGGAGTTGATTTGAGGAGGGTGCTTGTATGTGGAAGATTTTGCTGTGAACAGACAACATGCGGTCAAAGGAGCTCTCCATGCAGGTGAAACAAGCCATCCTTAAGCTGCAAAAAAAAAACATCTGAGAAATTGCTGCAATATTAGGAGTGGTAAAATCTACAGTTTGGTACATCCAGAGAAAAAATTAAAGCACTGGTGAACTCAGCAATGCAAAAAGACCTGGACGTCCACAGGAGACAACAGTGGTGGATGATCGCAGAATCATTTCCATGGTGAAGAGAAACCCCTTCACAACAGCCAAACAAGTGAACAACACTCTCCAGGAGGTAGGCGTATCAATATCCAAGTCTACCATAAAGAGAAGACTGCATGACAGTAAATACAGTACACTCAGTAATAGACCAAAAACCATTCCAAAGTAAATGAAGACATTCTACCAGCAGAGTATCTTGATACCAGAGTATCGAGAAATAAGTCACAAATATTTGAATCCTCAGAATTCAGTATATTTATTATTTTTATAACAAAAATGCAATATTTGTTGCTGTTATGTAAATCCTGATTTTTTGGGGGGAGGGGGGGGTTGAGGATATAGTTTACCAAAATGGGAAAGTACAAGCAAGGCCATGGTTTGGATGACTTTAGTCGATTGACTAACAATAGCTCTGACAATCTGATCATAAAGAATACAGCATAGCAATTCAGAATATAAGAAGCCCCATTTATCAACTGTATTATACCCCTACATGTCCCTGAAAGCTCTCTTCCAGTGAGGTACCACAATCACTTTTCTCTGCTTTATACAGTGGCAGGCCAAGCTAGTCAGGAGCTCTAGGCAACCCAGTCAGCAAACTCTTTCCCCAAAGTGCTAGTGTGATGGAGGGACACCCAGCAGATGGAGCCTACACAGGACGCAAGGGTCTGGACTAGGGGTAGGCAGAAATAAGAGGTACCCCCACCATTGTCATTAGATATGTTCCTCTCGGTCTACTCCTAATTTCGTCTCTGGATTTATGAATTCACCAGGTTTTTTGTCAGCTACAAATGAGTTAACAAAACTATAGAGGTAAGCAGAGTGACTGCTCTTTTCTTTTAGATCAAAAGAATGTAATGCAGCATGTTGTACAAGCTAACTGGATTTGGAGAGTCCATTCGAAGTGCCAATGTATTTTTCTTTGAGTGTTGGAAAATCTAAGCAATTCAGTTCTTTCTTCAAAAATGAATCTACTATTAAAGCAAGTTCTTGAGACATGCATTCAATGCATTATTACTAAAATCAAATAGAATAGAAGCAATATTAAGAATAATGTACCGGGAATACAAGCCTTTATCTTGCAGCTTTTACAGTTCTGTAATTCTATGAATCTGCAATTGAAGAGAAACAAACAATATTTTCTTTTTTATGTTAAATGCCAGCTAGCTTTTATCAGGGTTAAATACTGCTGTGGTGTTTCATAAATGTGCCTTTCTGAGTAAAATGCTACTCTATGGATAGGGCTTATATAATATTTGCTATTAATAGGTTTGGCCATTACAGAATATCATTAAGGCCTTAAATTGTTGCAATATAAAAGCTAAAATACTTGGTCTTTATGTGAAAAAACATTGATCAGCATAAATAATTGTGTTGCTGAAACTGCACTAGAACTATAAAATTGCTGTCCAAATTATTTTGTCATTGCCCCCCAAAAATTCAGGCATGTTATAAATGAAGAGAGAAAGCTGAACTAAAAAAAGAAATTAAAACTATAATGCATTCTAAATTTGCAGCCTTTTCTTATTATTATCATTGTTATTTCTATGGGGTTATTAAGCATTTAATCTGTACGTGTAAGTGTGTCTCCATGCCCTTTTCTATAGAGAAAAAAGGTGACAAGCTCAGTTGGGCTTTATTTAAAAAAAACAAAAAACAAAAAGGTGTTTAAACATTTTCTATAGCAGATGGTGCATAGTTTTTCTGGAAAGCCCTATAACTGATCTCTTTACAATAGAAGGTGGTGGTGGGTTGAATGATTCTGTAAACATAAGGGGGGGCTTGGAATTAGTTCTTAAATTTATTGAGACTGCACTGGAAAAGCCTTACTCAAAATATACTGAATGGCTTAGATATGTCAGCTAAGTTATAGTTGTAAAGTTTATGGGTTACTGTTATTTTGAGAAATCAGACAAAGAATCCACACCAATAAGTGTATATTGAGTTAATAAATCAAGTGATCGTTAGCAAATTATTATTTGAACTAAATCATATTCACATTATTGAATTAATGATTATTATGCATGATCTACATTTTCGCTATCAACAAGCATGACATGAAAGAAAACATGGTGGTCAGTTTCTCTCACTCCATCAGGTCCATCATGGCTTCCCTCTGGGTCATCTGTTGGCTTATTCTCCCATCTTCACACCAATCTGTCCAGCTCCTTCTGTCAAATGCAAAAGGTCCCATAACCGTCTATTGTTCATTTTTATGCAAGTACTTCATACCTCCCCTTCCTCCAGCTAACAGGTCCTAACTTATCAGATGAGGGTTTGTAAAATCTTCACATGCTGAGAGGCTTTCTTGCATACAGTAATGGGATTTAGGGGCTCCTGTGTGGAAACCTTTTGATACTAAGATCCAGCTTTGGGTGTAACTAAGAATGCTAGCTTTCTTGGAAACTATTTCTCTAGTATAAATACATTAGTCTTATACAATGTATAAGACAACTGCCATGACCATATGTATATAAGATAAAAGAGATACAATAATGAACAATTTCTTACATAGCGTACTAAGGGCAGAGACACACGCAAAGATTTGGGGAGATTTTGTCGCCCGGCGACAAATGGGCTCTTCTTCGAGCGACTTTGGAAAACGAATTCTAGCCAGCAGGAAGGCAGTTCAGGAGATTAGTTGCTCAAAGAAGAGCGATTAGCCTAAGACATAGAGGAGGGGCAGGCAATATTTGATGCTTTTACAGCTATGAATGCTTTAATAAAAAAAAGAATTTGGATTTCATGTTTAAATTGAAAAGGACTTTTATTATACAGATTTTTATGTTGGGTGACAGGTCCACTTTAAGACTATGGGGCCTGTTTATTATGTTGTGTAAAATATTTGCCATAAAAATGATGTAGAAAGCTGTGTAAAATAAATGGCAATCTTATCAAGGTGTGTGATATTTTACGCCATGCAAACGACAGATTTTCTGCCATTATTTTACACTGCTTTAGACCTTTGTAAGTAAGTTCCAGAGGAAGTTGCTCAAAGAAAATGCACGTAAAAAAAATTACGACATTTTTGCGCTGTTTTTTTTTACACTGCAGTGCCTGGTGATGTATGGAGAATTATTCTGTTTTTTACAACACATAATAAATCTGCCCCTAAGAGTCAGCATCGGCACTCATTTGTGATCATGATGGATTTTGGTTTCATTACTATATCAACTAACTAATAAGTACATGATGCTGTAGGGGGCAGAGGAAATGCGTCTGTCAAACATATCTGATAATGATACAGAGGCAGAATCACCAATCGGTTATATATCCAGGCCATAGGCTGACTGGGTTTTAATGCAGCTTTTAGATGCACTGTACATCCCCAGACTCCCCTCTCTGACTAATTAGCTTGTTAAGTCAGGAAATATGCATTCAATAATATCAAAGGAATTCATATTTTTTTAAACTTGACCCTTACTCGGCTGTAATGTCCAAAATCAAGCTGCTAGGCAGAACATGTTATATTTATGTCTCTCTCTCTCAGATGATTATTCGTAAAGGTGGAAGAAGGAATCATAAGTCCATGTTTAACATGATGTTGGTTGACAGAGAATTGTATGACACCAAAGTGAATAATTAAGGTGATTGAGACTGAAGGGAGGTGCAGGCATTCAGGGAACTCAGGATTAGATACACAGGGGCACAGGATTGGCTATGGGTGCTAAGGGAGTGGTAATATTTAAAGCAGGAACACCTACCTGCTTCCTATTTCTACATCACGGCCTGGACACCTGGAATGAAGTTCAGTCCCTGGCAGTGTGTCTGACCTCCCACAGAAAATGGAGATGGATCCCCACCCCCCCACCTCTTTTTTTTTATTGCTGGTGGGGTTACCTGTATACTGTTAAAAGCAGCATTGTTCTTGTTTTATATTTTGTTAACGCAAGTGGACTTCTTCTTCGTACTTGTTTGTGTTTGCTTGCTGTTAACGATTCGGTGCGTTTGGTCATAGCTATATGTATTTCTTTGGTCCTTGTCATTAATAGGGTTCACTTCATATGTGGCGGTGGCTGGAATCTGGGTACCATTTTTGTTATGGCAAGGCAAGGACATTGTTTAATAAAGCTATGGCCGACCCACTTAAGGGAAAATGAATCTCTATGTCTTTATTTATTATACTGTATGTCCAGAATCACTCTTACTGGGGTCTTTTGCTCCAAGCTTCACATCATATCCACCCTGGCAACAAGTGAAAAGACCATGTGCTCCCTCCCCTTAAATCAACCCTGGGCAGGAACTAGACAATCTACCTCTGGGCCTATAGGAACCCACCACTCCTTGATGGCATGGGCTATAGCTGACAGGACTTCCAGGACTAGCGTGGAGCTTAATTCCTTGCCCTACCAAAACAATAGATGCTATATCAACTATTCAGCTCAACATATACCATATGTATTAGTTATTTTTTATCTATCATAAAGACAAGCTGTGGTAACAGAAACTATTTGTTCAAGATGCAGTTTTATATAAACTATGTAGTACATATTCAGGATGCAAGAATTGTTAGCTTTCAGCTCCACTATTATATTGTTTCCAGCAGTAGCCAGGTTCTTGATCTGATCTTGTTTTTACATTGTTTTCTGATGGAATAGAAATAACATTGCATTTTAGTTTATCTATCTCTATCTCTGTATATATATATATATATATATATATATATATATATATATATATATATATATATATATATTGGGGTGATTTAAAGGGGAGCATCACCCAAATGGTTACAAAAAATTGCAAATGTAAGATAATGAACTTCTAAGTAACTTTACAATACATGGGTATGGAAACCTGTTATCCAGAAAGCTCCAAATTATGGAAAGGTTGTCATGTCAAATTATTAAATTTTTTTAAACTCTATCCTTTTTCTCTGTAATAATAAAACAGTACCATGTACTTGATCCAAACTAAGATATAATCAATCCTTACTGGAATCAAAAGCAGTCTATTGGGTTTATTTAATTTTAACTTGATCTTCTAGTAGACATAAGATATGAAGATCCAATTTTTTTTTTACAGAAAAAGGTATTTAGAGATAAAGATAAGCCTTTGTTCTATTGATCTCCGTTACTCTGTTATTACACCGTTACCATTTCTGAAAGTCTGTATTTCAGCTGCATTGCAAATACTGCTGCCATTAATTTCCCTCTCAACATCATTCTTCCTCTGCTAAATAATGTGGTAGCTTTTCATTAAATCTTTATGCTTTAATGATATGTTTTGGAAGTCCAGGTTTTGGTGGCCACAAAAAAAAACTAGAGAACTAGATCACACATATAGTTGAATAGTAGTTTTTTAATGAAGTAAGAATTCTCACAGTTACTACAGTGCAGTCGATATACACAAGTGAGAATGGAAGAGAAAAAAAGAGACCCTCCAGGTACATGTGTATTGGAATGATCGCATTAGAATAGGGGCAAGCGTCCTAAAAAATGTGTTCTAAAGTTCTGTCTGATCTCCTTTTGCTGTAAGGGCGATTGCTATTTCGGCAATGTGAATAGAAAACCAATCTACCCAATTCAATTGTAATTGAATATTACTCATCAAAGGGCTGATCACATTACCGTGAGCATTTTTGCTGCAGATCAAGATTGTTTGCATTATTATCAAATGTACTAGCTTCGTCTTGCTGGAGTTTTCTCACAAGAGGCAACCCCAAAATCCATTAAATCAGCATGGGCTTTAATTGAGATGTCCCTACTGTAATATTCCTCTTATTTGAGGATTTGCTGGATTTATAGCAGATTCTCAAAGAAATTTATGGGAACCTGGTGTAAATGGAGAATTGCATCTTCTTGGACATTTTCAGGATTATTTTGGGATGCACCCAAGTCTTAAACCACTATAACATATACAATTTCAGCTATTACTTCTCAGACATTTCTACTTCCAATTTCTCCACCTGTTCTATCCATCCCATCTCCTAACCATACATGAATTGGTTATCTCTTGGCACATTGCCTGCGTTATTACCACTTTTTTGTCTGTTAAAAACATTTATCGGGTGCTCACATTCATCTTACATTAATATTAGCTTTATTGTGCATGGGCAAATGAGTCAAATTTCAATCATCTAGTTTAAGGGTCAGCCAGTCACAAAATGCAAAATTGGACACACATACAAACTTATTCTTCAATCATCTTTTTTTCCTCTTCCCTATTGTTGACAATAGGTAATTAATTCCTCTAGCTTTGAGGAACATTATCCTTATGAGACATCATGTTGTTGCTTACATAATGAAGTATACGCAAATAATTCATTGTTTAATAAATGTCAGTTGCCTTCCCTTTGTTAGTATGTCAGGGAAAGTGTGGGATAATCATCTTATATACAAGAGTTCTCTTACAAACTCCTTTCTTCATTAAGTCTACAGTAGTAGTTGTTTAATGAATAGCTTATTTTTTACCAGTGTATACATAGACAAGAGCAGATATACAAGTAATTCAAGAACACATTTTTAAGCACACTTGCCCCTATTCTAAAGCACCTTTAATACATTTGCTGAGCCTTTTTAAATATTCATAATTACTTATTTAAATATTTAATACTGAAGGACATAGATAGAACCAACAGACAATAACTGCTGATTGTTTTCAACCCCAAGGTTTAGCAAACATTGAGACACTGAATCAACTGGTTCTGGTTGGGAGTATGATGACCTTTCCCACATGCAGTACAATCAGTTGCACTACTCTTTACTACACTTTGGGGGAATGTAATTAAAAGTCGCTAACATTATTCAAAATGAGGCCTTTGCTAATGTTTAGAACTGATTGCATTGTCGCTGGCGAATATTATATTACACTTTCACTTAAGCTGGCCATAGATGTTGAGATTTTTAAAAGATCAGATCCTGATCGTGAGACCACGATCTTCTCAGAACGATCGTACGATCGTACAAATTTACCATTAACTAAAAAGACCAATTTACCAGGAAAACAAAGGGGAGCTGCACTGGGACCGACAAAGATTTTTTGACCTGGCCGATCAATTTCCCGACAGATGTCGGCCGAAAAATCATAAGATGTACGATCGTTTGAATACCACTAACCGCACGATAATTTCGAAGGATTGGTCGGGCTTCCCTAAAATCGGTCGTTCGGCAAGAAGAATCGTCGCGTCTATGGGGAGCTTAAGTAAAAGTCTAGCTTTTACACCTGCTCTGGAGTTTCGTTAAATATTTTGTAGCAAAAAAGGTTTAGGGATAGTGAAACGTTCACAAAAACATTGCGATTAAGTTTTTGAGGTCTTTATTCAGTCAAAACAGACATAAACATGGTCGCTAACGTTTTTTGCGCTAGTGAAACATATTACATCCCCCCTTGCCTTTTTTTTTTTTTTTATAGAATATATGAATAAACGCTCCTTACATTTTCTAAATGCACACTTTGGGTCTTAAGAGATCTCAGGGTCTTTTAGAGAATTTCAACCAGAGTCCAAGCAATCGGGAACTATACATTTTCAGCAGTGGCGTAACTAGACCCCTAAGGGCCCTGGTACAGAAATTTAAAACTGGGCCCCCCTACCCCCATGCATTGGGCTGGAATACAGAATTACTGTGTTGGGAGAGCAAGTAGTAGGGCGAGGATTAGCATTGCAGGTGCTCGGTCAGCTCTATGTCCTGTTCTGTAAAGAGGGACTTGGTGGCATTGCGCAGAGGAGCCGTGTGCTGCCTACAGTGTCTCCCTACTATACCTGCTATCCCACAGTCACACTCCCTTCCCAGAGACTATTATCCCACTGTTACTATAGACACCATCTCTCCCTACTATACCTGCTATCCCACAGTCACACTCCCTTCCCAGAGACTATTATCCACTGTTACTATAGACACATCTCTCCCTACTATACCTGCTATCCCACAGTCACACTCCCTTCCCAGAGACTATTATCCCACTGTTACTATAGACACCATCTCTCCCTACTATACCTGCTATCCCACAGTCACACTCCCTTCCCAGAGACTATTATCCACTGTTACTATAGGCACCATCTCTCCCTACTATACCTGCTATCCCACAGTCACACTCCCTTCCCAGAGACTATTATCTACTGTTATTATAGGCACCATCTCTCCCTACTATACCTGCTATCCCACAGTCACACTCCCTTCCCAGAGACTATTATCCACTGTTACTATAAGCACCATCTCTCCCTACTATACCTGCTATCCCACAGTCACACTCCCTTCCCAGAGACTATTATCCACTGTTACTATAGGCACCATCTCTCCCTACTATACCTGCTATCCCACAGTCACACTCCCTTCCCAGAGACTATTATCTACTGTTACTATAGGCACCATCTCTCCCTACTATACCTGCTATCCCACAGTCACACTCCCTTCCCAGAGACTATTACCCACTGTTACTATAGGCACCATCTCTCCCTACTATACCTGCTATCCCACAGTCACACTCCCTTCCCAGAGACTATTATCCACTGTTACTATAGACACATCTCTCCCTACTATACCTGCTATCCCACAGTCACACTCCCTTCCCAGAGACTATTATCTACTGTTACTATAGGCACCATCTCTCCCTACTATACCTGCTATCCCACAGTCACACTCCCTTCCCAGAGACTATTATCCACTGTTACTATAGGCACCATCTCTCCCTACTATACCTGCTATCCCACAGTCACACTCCCTTCCCAGAGACTATAATCCACTGTTACTATAGACACATCTCTCCCTACTATACCTGCTATCCCACAGTCACACTCCCTTCCCAGAGACTATTATCCACTGTTACTATAGACACATCTCTCCCTACTATACCTGCTATCCCACAGTCACACTCCCTTCCCAGAGACTATTATCCACTGTTACTATAGACACATCTCTCCCTACTATACCTGCTATCCCACACTCACACTCCCTTCCCAGAGACTATTATCCACTGTTACTATAGACACCATCTCTCCCTACTATACCTGCTATCCCACAGTCACACTCCCTTCCCAGAGACTATTATCCACTGTTACTATAGACACCATCTCTCCCTACTATACCTGCTATCCCACAGTCACACTCCCTTCCCAGAGACTATTATCCACTGTTACTATAGGTAGCATCTCTCCCTACTATACCTGCTATCCCACAGTCACACTCCCTTCCCAGAGACTATTATCCACTGTTACTATAGACACATCTCTCCCTACTATACCTGCTATCCCACAGTCACACTCCCTTCCCAGAGACTATTATCCACTGTTACTATAGACACATCTCTCCCTACTATACCTGCTATCCCACAGTCACACTCCCTTCCCAGAGATTATTATTATCCCACTGTTAATATGGACACCATACCATTTTTAAAGCGAGACTGAAAAGAAGTAGTAGATATTTTTAACAAAAATCCATATCCTTATGGTACATAGAGTTGATTAATAGAATGGCTATGTGGAGGGAAAAGATGAATTCAGCAGGCTGAAAACTTTTATACTGCATATACCATATTACAAGCATGTATCTTTCATTTTTTTTTTTGCACAAATATGGCAGGTAGATGAGATTAGCATTCACATGCTGATGTAGTTCTCACCAAAAAGTCTCTGTAGGCCTCAATAAATGATCCCACTTTTAGACCTTGGCACAACAGTGAGGGTCTATTTTTTTAATAAATTTTCGAATGGTCAAATTTCAAGTTCATGGGAATTTATGGGAGTTTTTAAAAACCTCACATGATTTCGAAATATGACCATTGATAAATTTGCCTCAAAATGAGCACAATTCCCTTTAGGTTTGATCAAGGTTGATCTTTAATGCCAGTGCAAATTTTATGTTGTTTGCCAATTTGCAGATTATTGGGTTAAGCGACAGCTGCAAATTCATTTTGTTTTTCATAATACAGTAAATACAATTAAAACCTAGACATTAAAAACAAGAAAAACTCTATTCCTGCCATATCTAATATAATTAATTCTAAAACAACTGGACTTGCTGAGTAATCATTGAAGACGTTCCACTACTCATCCGAGCAGCTTCATCAGTTCAACTGACTGGTGTGGGAAGTCCTATGCATATAAACTCTTCCACTAATCCAATCACAATGGCACCTTATATTAGATATACCGTGACCTGGATGAATGAAAATCTTCAAAGTCTTTTCCTGCCACTCACTATATATTCAGCTATAACAGACAGATGAGCAGCAAGGTATATCTGTAGGCTTGAAACAGCATCAATAGGAAACTAATAGAACTGGGAGACAGGAAATCTGTTCAAATTGATAGTAGATAGATGAGGTTATCAGGAAATATACCAGCATATTAAGATAGATGACAAGTGTCAGAAACCTTATTCTAGACTATCTTACAGGCTCACATGCATGTAATTATTGATTTTACCAGCAAAATGGTTTTAACTGCTGTATATAGTATTTTCAATATTTCATGATTTTCTAAATTCTTTTTATTTTAAAGGGCTAATATATACCTATAGATCAAACACTGCATATTGTATCATTCTCAGATATGGGTTCAACATTCTAATGTTTAGCAGACACCACCACCTACTGGTAGAAAATCAAATTTTACTCTAAAAATATGTATGTACCCATACAAGGAAAAGAAGGGTAAAAAAAGCCTGGAAAATGATTATGTACTGAGAGAAAGGTGCAAAGTATATGTGCAATTATACAAGAGAGGAACTGCAGGGCAGAAATATGGTTTAGCTATAGAAACAAAACAGAAGATTCTGCATAAATCACTTTACTACACTAAAGAACCCACCACAAACAGTAGAGTCTATAGCACTGGCACTGTGGTCCTTTTCAGACAGTAATAATATTACTATAACAACGTATTCATAAACATGTTCAGCAGCTCTGCACAGTGGAATGGTGTATACATCAATCACACAGATTATGTTTTATGTGAATCTGGCATTCTTTTAACTCCAGTTTATCTCCAATAATATTGATATGAATTCCCACCCTATTCCGAACCTTCCAATGTTAATAAATATGTTCACAAATGTTGGTCATGAAATGATTGGCCCAACAGCCCTTTTTAAGAAAGGCTTTGCAGGACGCATTTTTGAAAAGCGCCTTTATATGAGATTATGGGGGGGTATGTTACTGGGACATACACATGTGTGGCTACTATTTCATCCCTATACTATTTTTCATATTCTATATGAAACACATATAATGCACATCTAATTAGTAAACAGCAGAGATCATGGAGGTGGGTGGATCTCATTCCTAATTAGTAATCAGCAGAAATATTAGTCATTTATTAACACCTCAGGGCAGAAGTGCAAGGAGGTGTGTAAGAGTATAGCCCTTAGGTCTCATTCATGCACTTCCACCCCAGGTCTGGCTGCACACTTTACTGGAAAACAATCTGCCACAAGGTGCAGAATGCAGCATTAGAACATGTACAGGGCACTGTCTTGTACCTTTGTCCCCTGCCACTCCTTAACTTGCACCTCTGAGCTATAAATAACACTATCATTTCTGTTTGTGTCAAATATGTGAACTGATGTAAATATAGAATGTGTATTAGTCCTTAACTTTACCCTGAGATGTGGCTATATATATATATATATATATATATATATATATATATATATATATACATATATATATATATATATATATATGTATGCTAGTTTTTTAAAACAGATATTCACCTCATCATTGTGAATGTATGATGTTTTGCACACCTTTGGGTGAAAAAGTCAATAAAGTTCAACCCCTTCAAATGATAACCCTGTGCACATACATAAACACACTCACACCGACCCTTCCATACACTCACATAAAATATATATATATACCCATATCTATATTAATTGTAGATTTTAGTATCACAATAGCCTTTGATATTATGTCTGTCCAAGAAATCATCCAAGCCATTCTTAAAGGCATTAACTGAATCAGCCATCACAACATCACCCGGCAGTGCATTCCACAACCTCACTGTCCTGACTGTGAAGAACCCCCTACATTGCTTCAAATGAAAGTTCTTTTCTTCTAGCCTGAAGGGGTGGCCTCTGGTGCAGTTATCCTCTTTATGGTTAAAAAAGTCCCTTGCTATTTGTAAAGTGTAATTATGTCCCCTCACAAGCGCCTGATTTGCAGAGAGAACAATCCCAACCTTGACAGTCTAAACTCATAATTTAAGTCTTCCATCCCTTTAATCCGTGGCGTAACTAGAATGTTCCTGGCCCCCCTGCAAAACAAACTTCATAGGGGTCCAGTCCCGCCCATGGCCCCACCCATTTTCTGCCCAACTCCACCTACTTCTCTGCTCCTTGCCGACTTGCGCTCCTTATTCCCATGCTGCAAGTAAGAGAGCTGCTGGGGAAGGGGTTTTTTTTGTTAGCTATAGACCCTGTTCCCCAGGCCCCCCTGTGACTGCAGGGTCTGCTTCCTCTATTGTTACGCCACTGCCTCTAACCAGTTTTAGTTGCACATATTTGCCATAGAATTAAACAACTAGATCCTACACTGCCATTTAGTATATAACTTGCATTTATACATACCTTTCAAAAGAAAGGTGTGAGTATCTCCAACAATAATGAATCAATCAGTTAGAAAGTTGAAAAATTTATTAGGACATAAGAGCAAGACCTAGGTTTTTAAATTTTTTAACTGATTGATTCATTATTGTTGGAGATACTCACACCTTTCTTTTGAAATGTTGTCTTGGTCCTACACCCTAGGACTGGGGTGAGTATATTCTCCATGATTAACTTCTTGTTTTTGAATTATTAATTATTTTGGAGTAGTACCTATTTATATACATGTATATATATTTCTTTGGCATTGACACAAACCATATTACTATAGATTTATACATACCTCCCAACATTTAGGTAAAAAAGACTTTGGCCATGCCCGTTTTTGTGGCCTCACCCCCTAATTACCATGGTCATTTAACATAATTTGGCAGGTTATGAAAGTATGAACACATTTCTGTGTTTTTTATATGTTATTACAGTTTTGCAAATGAAGGTGAATTGCCCTTTAAGCTATGAGTCTTCGTTCTTATCTTATCAAACTGTTACAAGTTAAGTATCTATTCTGAGCTGTCTGCCAAGACCCAATTAAGTTACAAACTTTGTATCTGTTTCTGGCTGTTCAGTGCAGCAGATCAAAGAGAAACTCGGGATTTATCAGTACAAATCTGTGACAGTGGGTTGAGCTGTCAAAAGCTGGACTGTCCCGCTCAAAACGGGACAGTTGGGAGGCACGATTTATATTATTTCTGCCAATGTGCAAACCTTGCATTTATCAACATGGAACCTCATTTTCCAGTTTGCTGCCCAGTTTTCCAATTTAGTCAAATCACTCTAAAAATTGAACACAGTACTCTCAATACTCAGGTCATTATTTACATATCTTATATGCTTAAGGTCAAGTAAGTTGGCAATTTGCAAAATAATTCTTTTGTTTAGCTCACAGAAAAATTTGTAGTATTGATTTGGAAACTTTACATGCTTAATGATTCAAACTGCAGTGCATATATCCTGTAAAACGAGGACTATTGGTACTGGCTATGCTTCTGCTTTCCTATCAGAGATACGATCTTGATTTAATCCTTAATATTCTTTTTTTTTTTTTTTTTATCCCTTGTCAGGTGGGAAAGATCAGAAAGATTGCTGCCCGTAAAAGAGAATACCATGTCTTATTCATGGTAATTACAACAGTGATCTGCTACTTGATTTGCTGGTTGCCCTATGGAGTGGTTGCTTTGCTTGCTACATTCGGAAGACCAGGGGTGGTATCTCCTGTTGCCAGCGTCGTCCCGTCCATTCTGGCCAAGAGCAGTACTGTTTTCAATCCCATTATTTATATTCTTATGAATAAGCAGGTGAGTAGCCATAAACAAGTTTCCCCCTAAGCACATCCTATTCAATGTATTCCTCAGGAAGGAAATACTTACAAACTCTGAAATATAAAGACATTTTGTTGTTGATTGTTGACACCTTTTCTATTTCCCAGGAACCTAATAACAAAATGATCTGAAATCCCTCATACATATTTACCGTATTTACAAAAGTTCCCTACAGTGAACCATGCTGAAATTCCACCACTCTGTTCATTTGCATAGAAATGTTTGGGGTGAACTCATGGGGGAAGATTTACATATGGTTGATTAACCCTCGATATTCGACTGCCGAAGGTCAATCCTTCTACTTCGAATATCGAAGTGGAAGAATTTACCGCAATTAGTTTGATCGATTTGAAGGGGGTCGAAGTTTTTTTTAAAGAGACAGTACTTCGACTATCGAATGGTCGAATATTCAAACAATTTTTAGTTCGATTCGAAGTCGTAGTCGAAGTAGCCAAAAAAAACAAGTTTTTTTTTATTCTATTCCTTCACTCGAGCAAAGTAAATGTGCCCCATAATGTCATCATTATTCACATTATTCACTTGCATGGGATTTTTAGGGAACTGTTTATCAAAAGGTGAGAGCTCAACCCATGTTAAATAATACCGTAAAAATCCAATAGTATGAAAAGTTTTTTTAAAAAATATATTTATAGATATTTAGTCTGCTGATGTATGCCTTTGTGCCAGCACGATTCAGGCCCTAGGCTAGTTCTCACAACAATAAATCTTACAGTGTATTTTTTTTATATTTCAAAACACCGATTCAAAAAACTATTTTTTTCGAGTGACATTGTTTTTTGAAATAAATCTCACAAGAAAAAAAAATAGCAATTAGTTTTGATAATCAACAACCAGTTAGAAAATGAAAGCAAAAATCTGATTGAGTGCTCTGGGCAGCTGCACTGGTGCATTTTATCTCTCTAAATTAGAACTTTATTTCCAAAAAACGCTTTGCGATTGCAAAATTGTATTACATACACTACGCATTTTCGCAAAAGCAATTTTGTAATCGATCAAAAAGGAATAAAATGCTTTACCAAAAGTAGGGATGGACTAAATCCCTATTTTTTTTGATTGGGCCACACCCTGAATCTTTCAGGAAGGATTCAGGCAAATCCGGAACTGAATCCAACCCTTACTTTGCATATGCAAATTAAGGAATGGGAAAAGAAAGAAAAAAAAACGTTCCCCCTTAATCACATCACCTAAAGACACATGGGTTTGGATTTCAGCCAGGCTCTTGCATCAGGCCAAATTCTGCTGAAAAAAGCTCAGATTCAGGCTGAATTCTAAACCGAATCCAGGATTCTAACTAAAAGGAATGAGAAACTTGACACAAATATAGATGCGCCAGACGGCTTCAATCAAATTCTGCTGTTTTTAGTGCAGATTCTTCTTCTAGACATTAAAGACATTTTGGACATTCAGTAAGTAGCAAATAAATTCCCAGCACAATCAGTACAAATGGACAGTTATTTTATTTACATGAAATACATTGTGCATACTTAAAAATGTACAAAATCATAATAGAAAAGTGTTAATATTTGTGTACAAACACTATTCAAAATGGCAATCTCGTCAAAATGTATGATTCTATCAGATGGACAATTAAAAAAAAAACATTTTTAACCATAGTACAATAGGAAATAGTCTGCCTTTAGATTGCAATAAAACATATCAAGTGTCCACTGAAATGTTTAGTTTAATGCTGCATTATGGCCTGGCAGGAGACAAGTCAATACTGTATAATTATGGAAATCTTAATACAAAAATGTTATGTGCAGAGCTGCTCCAAGTACAAATTCATTGACAGAGTCACCATACTTAAAGATACCGTATGTTTGCGTGTGTGTGTATTTAATATTTGATTCATTTTCCTGTTTTGTCAAATATTAAAATATTACCTTGAAATATTAAGGTGCATGTTCGGAGGTTGAGTCAAAGCAGAGCACCACTATGTGAAAGCAGAATATTAATCATACAGAGAAGCCACAATGTCTGTGCCACCCCCAGACATTTCTAAATGTTCTAAATTATAGGGCTACTGAACCTGTGGGCAGTATATAAAATACATTTATGTCCATAAACTTTTATGGGTTTAGTTCTCCTTTAAATATAGCATAAAGCTGCATAACTTGTGTAGAAACCATTTTGGTTATAAACCTTTAATGCTATATTACTAAGTTATAGAAACTTTTACTGACAAACTGCTTTGCTACTAAAAATCCATCCTCAATAAATAATCCCCCACGAGTTTCAGCAAACACCTCTCATGTTTAATGGGACCCTTGTCAGTGAATATTGGTGACAGTAATATCCTTAAGTTTCCAGGTTTAAAATGCCCGGGAATTCCCTACCACTAAGTTGAACTGAAGAAGTCCCTTGAATGAGTGGTGAAACATTTTCAAGAATACTCAAAGTCCAGCTTTAAACTATTCCCTTTTCTCTATAATAATAAAACAATAGCTTGTACTTAATGGTAACTAAAGCTGTATGGATCCATACTAGTGGCAAAACAATGCAACCTATCATTACTGAAATAACAATCCAGTAAATTGGGATATTCTTTTTTAAATACATTCATTTTCATACTGTAGGGTTTTTATTGCCAACACAATAGACCAATATTGTTTAAGCTATGTGTAAAATAATGTTGATTCATTTGAACTATTTCATTGTTTGGTTCTGCTGGTCCTTTACACTAGCCCTGTAGAAAGATCTCCAGGGTGAAGTGACAGGTATAGTGTTAATACATTTAAGAAAACATATGAACTGTTAGGATACACAGGAGGCTTTACAGATTAGCTGGGCAAAGGAATTTATTAGATACCAACTGTCTTACTACTGCTGTTCTGTAGAAATGTTTAGTGTAGATTCTAGGATGGACCTTTGCATTCATACTGTATATTGTAGTTGTACAGTAGCTCATATAGCCAGATGATGGCCATCTGAACAATAACTATCAGCATGGCTTTATGAAGGATAGGTCATGTCAGACAAATTTGATTGCTTTTTATGATGAGGTAAGTAAGATGCTGGACAGTGGGGGGGGGCAGTAGATGTGATCTATTTGGATTTTTCCAAATCGTTTCATACTGTGCCCCACAAACGACTGCTTTCTAAACTAAGGTCTGTTGGGCTTAAAGGAGAAGGAAATTCCCTGGGCGCAAAAACCCTCCCCCCTCCCCTCCTGATTTTTGCGCCCAGGGGGTTTCCTTCTCCTTTAATGAAGTCGTTTGCACATGGATAGGAAACTGGCTAAAGGATCGGGTACAGAGGGTGGTTGTTAATGGGACATTCTCTACTTGGAGTAAGGTTCTTAGTGGGGTCCTTCAGGGCTCGGTATTGGGTCCAATTTAATTTAACTTGTTCAATAATGACTTAGGGGAGGGTATTGTAAGTAATGTATCAGTGTTTGCAGATGACACAAAACTATGCAGCCCAATTAATTCCATCCAGGATGTGGCATCCTTGCAACATGATCTTGACAAACTGGCAATCTGGGCAGCTAAGTGGCAAATGAGATTCAATGTAGATAAATGTAAAGTCATGCACCTGGGATGTAAAAATATCCAATCCAAGCCCTTAATAGGACTGCACTAGACAAATCCATTATGGAAAAGGGCCTTGGGGTCCTTGTAGATAATAAACTTGGCTGTAGCAAGCAATGCCAGTCAGCAGCATCAAGGACAGATAAGGTCTTGAGCTGTATTAAAAGAGGAATTGATTCATGAGAGAAGGGGGTTATTCTTCCACTGTATAGAGCACTGGTAAGGCTCCATATAGAATATGCCGTACAGTTTGGTATCAAGCTCTCAAACAGGACATTATTAAATTAAAAGGGTACAGAGCAGGGCAACTAAACTGGTAAAATATATGAAAAATCTTAGCTATGAGGAAAGACTGGCCAAGTTGGGGATGTTCATGCTGGAGAAGAGGCGCTTAAGGGGTGATATGATAACTATGTATAAATATATAAGGGGATCATATAATTATTTCTCTAATGCTTTATTTACCAGTAGGTCTTTCCAACTGACACAAGGTCACCCATTCTGATTAGAAGAAAAGAGGTTCCCCTAAATATTCGGAAGGGGTTTTTTACAGTGAGAGCTGTGAAGATGTGGAATTCTCTCCCTGAATCAGTGGTACAGGCTGATACATTAGATAGCTTTAAGAAGGGGTTGGATGGCTTTTGTAGCAAAGTAGGAAATACAGGTTTATGGAAGGTAGTTCATAATACAAGTTGATCCCAGGGACTAGTCCGATTGCCATTTTGGAGTCAGGAAGGAATTTCCCCCCTCTGAAGCAAATTGGAGAGGCTTCAAATGGGGTTTTGTTTTTGCCTTCCTCTGGATCAACTGAGTTAGGCAGGTTATATATAGATTTAAAAGGTTGAACTTGATGGATGTGTGTCTTTTTTCCACCTTACTATGTTACTAAGTAACAACAGTAGGTCACATGGGCATCTGCTGAGTTACTCTATGCTTGCTCTATCGTATACGGCCAATACAAATGAGAACAGTTTTCTAAAAATAGCTTAAAAAAATGGCACATTATAAATCAACCAAAGCATTCCTTTCTGATCCACAACAGAATATTGGCTTCTGCCTAAATAACACCGACTTGCATCACCCATCAGCTAAGCTTGCTTTACTCATCGCAAAGCATTTATATATACGTCCATGGCTCGGTTAGGCATTTAGATGCCCACCAATTTATAGACCAATTCGTTTTGGTCTCAGTAATTCTTGTTTCAAGTATTTTAGTTGACATTTCAACAGTAGCAAATTATTGCACATGATTTTTTTTTAAAAAACAATACACCCCCCCTGTCTTATGTAATGTGATCCTTTATTGGGCAATGTATAGAGCTGAATCCTGGCAATATTACTTTCCCTTTTCTCAGAAGATTGTCTTCTGTCCCTTGATTAATCCTTTGGACAAGCATTTTTTCATACAGTAACGGGTGGTAGGCTCCCAGGGTACAAGCTGCATCATAGTATTGTTCATGATAATGACAAAGGTCTGTTTGCCTGTAGGAAGGAATATATTCATACACATGCACCGTCTGGCACATTGACATCATGATGAGGATACCTAGGGAAACATGAGAAGGCAAAATAAAATATGGCATGTTCATTTTGGTTCAAAGCTACACTGCAATTTAAGATGTGAACTTGTATTTCAGTTATTTGATACTGCACTACAGAATAAAAAGAGGTGTGACAAATCTGTTGGCATGTATCAAGAAGCGAGGCTTACAAATCAAAATAAATTATTCAGAAACTGTGACAAGATATATATATATATATATATATATATATATATATATATATATATATTTTAGCAAACCACAGCCATTGCATAGCAGATGTTAAACTTAATTTCATTTATATTTTATTGAAATACACAGCAAGGATAAAGGCACAGTGCATTTGAGATTGATGTATTCATTATATATCCATAATATATTTATACACTTTTAGAGAAAACGAACGAAAGAAACACATTAGATATAAATCATTGATATTCATTTTAAATGGGATTTAAACTCAGCAACAGAAGTGAACTTACTTAGCGTGGTCCTCTGAGCATGTTTGCTGTTTACTTTTGTAATTGGGAAAATACCAGGTTTAGACTTGTAATATCCTTTTTTGGGTCACCTGAGAGAAAGCAACCCTAGGGTTAACGGACAATACAGTACATAGATAAGGTACCTTACCTTCAAAGAGAGCTGTTGAGCTGAAAACCTGCTAGTAGCAGTCCAAAACAGCTAATATCTCAGCAACCACTAACAATAAATGTGAAATTGTCAGAGGGCCACTTTGAGTAATTTTACATCTATTCATTTGTTCATCATTAAATCCCTTTAGAAGGGATTATAATGGCATTGTTATAATATAATGAAAATTGCCTACATGCATTGCCTTTTCTAGCAGTATGTAAAATGTTCACTTGCTTATCTAATAAAAGTTCCATAGCTTGCACCAATTCTAGTAACCTACACAACAACCACATAAATGTTTCCTATCAAACAGATGCAGTGGTGCTGGCTACCTGCTGTGTGGAACTGTGGGTAACAAGAAGCAGCAAACTTTACAACAGTTAATACATTTTGCCCCATGCATTGGCTTTCTCTAAAGTAAAGGTGGCCATAGATGCAAAGATCATTAACAGGCATGGCTATATCGGGGGTAATCTGATTGTTCGGCCGTATGGCCATGTGCCATGAGCTCCGGCGGGATCGGTCGGGTCAGAATCAAACCTGACCGATCGACCAAACAACCAATCTCCGCCGGGCAAAAGATGTCGGCACACGCCACACACGATCCAAAAATCGTTAGTATCCTCGATTCGTACGATCGGATCTGTGTGTCTTTGGCCACCTTTAGCCGTGCTATATCCAAACCTCTGCTCTCTCTAAGGAGCTTTTAAACACAACATTTATAGAGGCTCCTCACATTTCCCTTAGACAATACTCCCAAAGGAGGAAAATTCTGTACAGACTTGCACAGACAGAAGCTAGCATTGAGTGCAGTCATTTTGCTTGTTGACTTATACTTTATATTAGGGATGCAATGAATCCAGGATTCGGGATTTTGTCTTTTTCAGCAGGATTCGGATTCGGCCGAATCCTTCTGCCCAGCCGAACCGAATCTGAATCCTAATTTGAATATGCAAATTAGAGGCGGGGAGGGAAATCACATGACTTTTAGTCCCAAAACAAGGAAGTATATAATATTTCCCCTTCCCACCCCTAATTTGCATATGCAAATTAGGATTCAGAATCGGTTCGGTGTTAGGCGAAATCCAAAATACTTTATATGAGTGAGAATTTGAACTGCAGGTGAAACAAGATGTTTTCCCATATATTTTCCCGAATTTTGCCAGGCTGTAGTCATGTCTACAAATAGCTAATCTTGAATTGTACTATAGTATGATGGCTCCATTTTTTAAGAATTCTAAGCCATAATTCAGTGTGGAATTTTACTTCAGACCTATCTATATGCAACCATTCAGTGAATGTGTGCTGCATAGATATACATCAGACAGAGTTTAAAGAAATACACTTTTGGTGGTCTGTGCGTTGTTTTGGGAGCAGTAAGGCGTCCACTGCAGAATGACACTGCACTAGATGTATTTCTACATTAATATAGTCCCCATTCCTGGATGTGCATATAAGATCACTATGAAAAGAATACACAAATACTTGCTAAAATGTATTCTGCTTTCCTTGTAAGACATACAGAAACAGGAACAGATTAATGGGCAGATTTATCAAATGTTGAATTTTGAATTGAAAATTGAAAGTGTTTTTCTACTCTAATAGATTTGAATTTACTCAAAACAAATGGTAGGTTATTTATGAAAAAACTTGAATGTCTAATATTTGATCGAATAGTTCTGCCGAAAAATTGTACGAAAATCTTACAAATTGAGTTTTTCTCTAAAAAAAACTTAAATATCAGGAAGGAAACTAACATGGGGGTCAATGGACCTCTGCCATTCACTTGTAAAGGAACTCAGCAGGATTAGAAATGTTTCCACGGTCGCGGTGTGATAGATCTCACAATTGAAATTCAAATTTGTGAGTTTGTGACACCACAAAAAAACGAAAATAAGAATTTATATTTCGACCCGTAATAAATCTGCCTCTAAGATTGAGTAATAACATGTATTACATCCATAATGCAGCTTATTTTTCTTTTTTCCTTTTAGTTCTACAAATGCTTTCTCACACTTTTCCACTGTCACCCTACATCATCAGCGGATGGGAAATCTATATGTCAGTCGAATTATACAGTCATCCAGATGAACCAAAAACTTAACAATACAGTGGTAATCCCTGGACAGACTCAGATACCTGATAGCAGAAGTATGGACAAGATGCCCTGCATTCATAGACAAGTCATTGAGCCATCTTATCAAATTCCACAATCTACAACAGATCAATTAATTTCATGAACGTAGTACATTATTGGAATTTTTGTTCAGTCTTCACAAAAGAGGAGGCAGTTCCTCTGACAGTATGAAGCAACAATACTTGATTGGTCCTCTTATTTTAGTTGTAAAACTATTATCTGTCTTTTAGTCTGCTTTTTAGTTGTAGAAAGCAGTGGTAATGCAAGGCTCTTTCATTCCATGGTGTATGAAGGAGGTTCTCTATGTGAAATTCTGCACCAGTATCTCAGGACACTTTCAGAGGAACACAAGCTTTTTAGTGATATCCTGTAAATTACTCTATGGGGCACATTTACTAAGGGTCGAATATCGAGGGTTAATTAACTTCGACTTTGAATATCGAAGTCGAAGGATTAACCGCAAATACTTTGATCGAATGTTCGAAGGAAAAATCGTTTGGTAGATTAGTCTAAAATTTTTTAGTTCGAAGTCGAAGGTCGAAGTAGCCTATTTGATGGTCGAAGTACCCAAAAAAAACCTTCGAAATTCAAAGTTTTTTTACTTCACTCAAGCTTAGTAAATGTGCCCCTATGTGTTTTGCAACATCTTGTGTTTTTCTACCATGTGTGTCTGAAGCAGCAATTAAATGCACAGTGTTGTAGTTTTCCAACTATGTAGAGCACATTAAAGCACTGGATAAATGTCAATCACATGCTGCTATTTGTCTAAGAAATGGAGAAGATTAAGAAATAGTAGAGACCTGGATGGACCCACCCACCCATGGTGCGTGTGTTTTTATTCTGGACTAAAAAACAGCACATGCTTGAATATAATAACAAAGAGAAGTGACTTTGGACTTTCTAACCTTTGCTGATACTATGGGGTTCTACAAAAAATATACTAATGATAAGCAAGACAATCCTATTTCTTCTTGAGCACTTTATCTTCTCATTCCAGGCACATGGAAGTAATTGAACTAATACCAAAATTATGGAGCCAAATGTTCAAAAGAATAGCTACTGTAAGTGTACAGGCACATAACTGGCATAAAATTTGTGCTAGAAAATGCTCCTCCGACATGTTTGCCCAATAATCCAACCCATGTGCTATTCAGGGGAATACATTTATGGTACATTTGTGACAATTATCTGCCTTTTTTTCCTTAGATAAAATGCAAATAAACTATTACATTATAGTCAACTGCACTACTTATTTTATTCTACTCAGTTCAAGGTATCCCACCCATATTTAAAACAATTATCTCACACATTATTACCCAAGACAATCATACAAATATCGTTTCATCCTGTCTGATCAATATGACAAGGGCTTTCTAGAATGGTATATGCCATTTATAGCAACACAAATACATTCATTTGTTATATAAAATACACCAGACTAATTTCTGAATTGCACAAACCTATGTACTCACAATATAGCTATCACTGAATAAATATCTTCTATTTATCATAGAACTTTGGAGTGTAATCTTCATTTACTTTGAATTGGTGTACCCTGGCATTATACAGTAGGGGCAACACTCCAGTTTTGCTATACACACACATTGCCTTGCAAAAGTATTCAGTTGTTTCAGCCATTTTCTCATGTTACTAAATAATGCATTGTACACTAAAATATTGTGCTTTTATGCTAAAGATTGCATTTCTGAAGAAATCCCACCAGCTTTACAAGAACAGGACAAAGGTTATGTATATTTATAATATATATATATATATATATATATATATATATATATATATATATATAATATATAAAAGCCTTTTATTGCTGTCCTTTTAAAGAAGGGGTCCCCAACCTTTTTTTACTCATGAGACATTTTCATGAAAAAGTTGGGAGAGCATGAAAAAATCTCTGGGGATGCCAAAAAAGTATTGTGATTGGCTATTAAGTAGCCCCTATGTGGACTGATAGCCTACAGGAGGATTTTTTGACAGTACATCTGGTTTTTATGCCACCAAAATTTAGCTCTAAGCCAGGAATTAAAAAAATGCATAAGATTTGAGGCCACTGAGAGCAACACCCAAGGGGTTATTGAGCAACATGTTGGGGATCACTGCTTTAAAGTAATTTAAAGTGCAAATCATACACTAACCACATTTCAAAAAACACCATGCCAGCATTGAAGTATGGTGGCTTCATGGTTGGAGCTGATTAGTAACAGCCAGAATAAATAATGGAAGGAACAAAATGCAGGGGAATTCGGCAAGAGAACTTAAAGGAAAACTATACCCCCCAAACAATGTAGGTCTCTATTAAAAGATACTGAGTAAAACAGCTCATGTGTAAAACCCTGCTTCTTGTAAATGAACCATTATCATAATAATATACTTTTTTAGTAGTATGTGCCATTGGGTAATCATACATAGAAAATTGCCATTTTATAAAATAAGGGCCGCCCCCTGAGATAGTAGGATTCACTGTGCACACATACAAACCACATGTAAGGTCACATGAGCCAATTAACAGACAGAGTTCTGCCTTTTGCTTCCTCACTTCTTCCTGTTACAGTTAGTGTTGTAGTATTTCTGGTCAGGTGATCTCTGAGGCAGCACAGATAGAGTCACGAAATGGTGGTTCAAGGCAAGAGATGTAAAAGGGCAATATTTATGTAAATATATATTCCAGTTTGGAAAGATTCTTTAATATGTCATTCAATTTGATATAAACTATCTGTTGCTTAAGTATTCATTTTTGGGGTATAGTTTTCCTTTAAAGAAATAAAAATGAACACTGGGAGAATGTTTATCTCTCAGCAGGATCCCAAAGGCCAGCAAAAGTAACACTGGAGTTGTCCAATGGTCCAGACAAAGCCCAGAATTGTGCAAGCATCATCCAACTAATGTGAACAACTGACAACCTTCCGGGAAAAATGTTAAAGATGACTACAGAACAGTGTGCAAAGCTGGGGCAGAGAAGTAGAGAGCTGTACCCTGTTGCATATGTTATTTTTAAAAGATTATGTTGTAACATAAAACAATGTCATGTTAAAAAAATAGTTAATTTCTTTGAAATAAAAATATTCCAGAGATACAACAGTTGGTTTACAAAAAAATCTTGCCAGTAATTTGGTGTCAAGCTCTTTATTTTTTGACAATAAATGATTGCACGTAAAAAATCTCAAAATTAATGTCCAGAAAAGAAGAAGTAGTACTGGTCAGAGATTTGGATACTTTTCCAAGGCAATGTACTGTATATACAATACACCATTACAAACACAGAGGAACAACATGATTTTATTTTGAGCTATAGTTACTTGCCTCGCTGCATTTGAAAAACATGCTCCTTCTGTAATTCTGGCTCATTTCACAATCCTTTCAACAGTTTCCTGCATTTCTAGTATAATTAGGTTTACTATGGTTAATTTATGCAACAACTTAGAAAATATGACTTCTGTTTTGTTCTTTCATAAAGCGTTTAATGTAGTGCATTAAGCCTATTGTATTGTATGGTCAAACATAATGAATGAGATGATATTGTACCTGTATGTATTGCAACTGTGATAGTGATTATTATGTTATTTAGATATGTTAATGTTTTGGAGACTGTAGACTATGACTCACATAAAATATTAAGCATTTCACTGGATTACCAATACTTCCCTGGATGTATTGTGTGCAAACAACGTCCTTAATGTTTAAAAAACAAACAAACCAAATTTAAGCATGTATTGTACATATTGAACTTTTCCACATCCCCATTAAACCATATATCATATGTTTAGTTTTTACTTGACCATCGACTGCATATACTTATAGCACATATCTTCCTCTATTTTCTATTTTAATGAATGTAAATAAAGTATCCTTTACGAAAAAAGGGCACAGGAAACGGGATTAACGCATTTTACTGTGCATTTTACTGTGCATTCATCCTGTGTTTCAATGAGTATTTTATTTTTAGCAGTGTAAGCACTGTATCCTTGCCAGTGCAGTTACCTTGTTACTAAAAAATGTAGCAGTGAGAATTTTTAAAGGACAAGTCAACACCAAAATAGAAGTTTCCTAACACAATAAAACATAATTCTAAGCAACTTTCCAATATACATTTATTACAGTTATGCAGTGCTTTCAAAGTTATTTGTAAGAACAATTGCTATTGGAAGCAGCATTTGATTAAATGGGATGGTCACCTTAGACCATATTATACATTTGAATAGATTTTTGCAAATCATCTTTATTATTTTAAGTGTTCCATTTTGAAGCTACAGACCTGATAAGCCACAGATCAGCCCTGCAAAAATTCTCTCTTCTGTGCTCTCAGCTCTGTGTAAGGGGATTTCCCACCCTGGGACTTGGCTGGCAAGATTTAGCCAATAGGATCAGTGAAATGCAAATGAAGCAGGAGTGGGGAGGCATGTGCCGTAACTAGATCAGTGACAGCTTCCTGTATGGGCAGACTAGACTTCCGGTGTCGCCAATCCCTAGCTGAGAGGCAGCAGAGAGCAGAGGAGAGAGGCATTTAGCAGCAGAGATCCACAGTTTATATGGTCTGTAGCTTCAAAATTATCCATTTAAAATAATAAAGATAAATAACAAAAATGTTTAATGTGACTGGGGCTATTCAAATTTAGAATTTATTTTCTGAAAGCGAACCACCCCTTTAACTTGTAGTTGTTACTTTTTGAACAATGATGCAAAAGTATTAGTTCCCCAGCAAAGACAGATCTGTTAATCAGCTGCTTGTCTTATATTGCATCAGCAGTCGGAACCATCAGGGCTGGGAGTAGAAAGGCACAAACATTGCTTTAAATAGCAATACATACACAAATAACTTAAAAACAATAGAAAAATTGTAATGAATGTATACGGTAAAGTTTTTTAGAATTATGTTTCCTTTCATTTGTCAAAAAATTATTTATAGGGTTGAGATTCCCTTTAAGTGACAAAGGTAGTGCACCACACAGTGATTTCAACGCCATTTGAAGACCCAAAAAACTAATTCTGCATATGTCATTGTTCCTAATGTTCGGAGTAATGACACACAGGGCATGTGTCATCTATGTGAAATATCTTTTGTAATGAAGAGCATTGGAATCACCATAGCCAGGATTTTTGTAACCCCCTCCAAAGCAGATGAGGAGCAAGTGAATGGGATATGAACGTCATCTACCTGCAGGGCCGGAACTAGGGGAAGGCAGAGTAGGCACGTGCCTAGGGCGCAAAAGCTAGGGGGCGCCAGGCACATGCCTTCTCTGACACCTACCCTATGTCCGGTCGCCTCTCTCCAAAAGTATCTTCTATTTCGCCCCGTAGTTGTGGTTCCGTGCATGCGCATGAACATCAATTGGCGCATATGCGCGAACGTCAAAAGGCGCATGCGCGCGAAAGTGGGAGTTCGGAAGGAAGCAGCAGTTTTAGCAGTGGCTTGCAGGCGTCGGACCGGCTGTCTGCCTAGGGCCCGGCCATGTCTACCTGCTATCGGCAACAGTCAATCCAAGACTGATCTTGATCCTACTTCACAAATACCATCCAGGCCTAGAAAAACGGTAAGGAAATCTCTCTTATACGACACATGAATTGCTATTTAATAGTAGTTACACATATATTATTAATCTACCAACCAATACATGGTTGCAAGTCTTTTTTGCTGATTAGATCACGGATACATCTATGAATCATTTAAAGTGCTCTTCCTTATAAGTACATTAGGCAATCACATTTTTTATAACAAGTATTTTAAGTATGAGCCTTTGGATATGTTCATCCAAAGGCAGTTATATGAATAAATAACTAGCAGTGATGAGCGAATCTGTCCCGCTTCACTGAAAAACTTGCAAAACAGCAAAAATATGCAAAACACATTAAAGTCAATTTGCGGTTAATTTCTTCAGAAAAAGTCAATGGGCTTTTTCGTGGCAAAAATTTGCCATTGCATCTTACAGAAACATTATTATGTAATTAAAAAAATCAGAAACCCTTCTCTGCGCAAACCTTCATAACAGAATACAGGTATGGGATCTGTTATCCGGAAACCCGTTATCCAGAAAGCTCTTAATTATGGAAAAGCCATCTCCCATAGACTCTATTTTATCCAAATAATCCAAATTTTTAAAAATGATTTCCTTTTCTCTGTAATAATAAAACAGTACCTTGTACTTGATCCCAACTAAGATAAAGTTAATCCTTATTGGAGGCAGAACCAGCCTATTGGGTATATTTAATGTTTACATGGTTTTCTAGTAGACTTAAGGTATGAAGATCCAAATTACGGGAAGATCTATTATCCGGCAAACCCCAGGTCCTGAGCATTCTGGATAACAGGTCCCATTCCTGTAATTTATTGAGACTAAAATGTAAGGGGGGGAGGTAAAAATCAACTCTCTAATGACAAAATATATGAAAAAGACCTCAAGCACTGTAGCCTTCTAGACACTTTAAGGAGACCATTAATAGCTGGCCCTTATAGGATTAAGCAGAAATCTGGAAAATGGAAATGCCCATCATTAAGGAGAACCTAATTGGTTAGTTTAAACCCCACTAGCCTCCTGATGATAGAGTGGGATGAAATGATTGCACTCTGCTACACATTCTCAAATAAATATAACTGATTAAAGGACATATAAAGCCTACATTTTCCTACCATGCATATAAGTTGGCCATCTTCCCCACCCAAGTCACATCATACATCATATACCCCCTCCATTTGCCAGCGCCATCACATTTTCCTAAAACAAATAGCAGCTTTCACCCGGCGGCCATTTTCCCTCTGACACATCATCAATAACACTGACATGTGCAAACACGACATTTATGCTGTAAAATTCATGCAATGCAGAATGCAGGTTACAAAACCCAACATACTTTGATAAAAAGTTCTGCTGAGGTTGAGCACTGCAATGGTTAAGCTGAGTTAAGGAGAGGTGGTTAGGAGAAAAAAATAGGATCATACAGCTAGAGCAGAGTTTCTATGGGAACCAGCAATGCTATCTCTTCATTGGCTGTTAGACTGTAGGGTGTGTTTAGCAATCTGAGCTGAGATGAACTGAGCATGCTCATAAGTCAACAGCCAAAGCAAATTCCTGAGGGAAGGGGCTGAGGGGGTTATAGGAGGAGAAGTGATTAAGGGGATGCTGCAGCCTTACTGTTAACCTTTTAACAACCAGAGTGGCAGTTACCTAAAGATTTCAAAGAGACTGTTCACTGTTTACATTTTGTGCAGGGGGTTTACATGTCCTTTAAGAGAGAGGTAATCTTTCCTTAAAATGAAGGTTGCCCAGGAGCAATTTGATTGCTTTGGAGCAAGTTTAGTTTTTTGCATGGCTTTATCTTGCCTATTGTGTTTGATATTTAAAGATATTTAAACATGCGCTTTTTTTTTTTAGGTATTTCCTATCATGGCTACTCACACTTGGTTTTGTATTACTGGTGAGTATGTTACTTGCAAAAACTGTTTGAGATGCGTGATCTTTTTTTTAAAAATGTAATTTCACTACAGGGCAAATTATTGCAGTACATCAAGCTAAATGTAATGTAAAATAGTTGGTTGAAATGTTTATGTACATAAAATAAACTCAGCATTTTCATGTGAATGTTTCTTTGTACCCACTGTATCTCACAGCAGATTTCTTCGCCAAAACATGTCTGCTCATATGTCTATGGATGATACGATGTGGTGAACCATGTTGTGAATTTAGCTCACATTTATTTATGCCTCTTCAATTAATTACTTTTGTAATTCTTTTGTTCAGGCCCGGATTTACAAACGGGGCGCCCCTAGGCTGTCTCTGCTCATCTCCCCCTCTCTGTCCGCGTCCAACTCCCTTTCTGCTTGTCCCTCTGCATCCACATCTCACTCCCATACCCCTCCCCGTCTCCCTCCCCATCCCATCCGCCTCCTCTTCTGCTTCCCCCTTCGCGTCTCCCTCCCCTCCCCATCCGCCTCCTCTTCTGCTTCCCCCCTCAGCTTCTCTCTCCCCTTCCCCTGCGCCTCCGCTTCGCCCTAACAGTCTCTCTCCTCTTCTGCTTCCCCCTTAGCTTCTGTTTCCCCCTCCACATCTGCTTCTCTCTCCCCGTCTGGAAAACAACATTTTATAATAAATATAAAGCTAGCCAACTGCAAAATGCTCACAGTTACAGAACCACACAGTGCCGCAGTAAAAATGGTTTAAATACATTTTCATGCCAAGAACTCCTAAAAAAAGGACCATATAATTCTGGGAAATAAATGCTGTTTACCCACAATATATCAATTTTAAGTGACTCTGGAGTAATATATTAAATTTCAGTTGCACTTGTTTTCTAAAATCTGATCTATAATTCCTGCATTGTAAGGTTAATTGTATTCTTAATGTACCCTTGGGCACAATAACCTTGTTAAATGTTAATTAATGTCTACACTGAATTAAACCATCTCACTAACAAAATATTTTAGCACCTGCTTGTGTGGTGGAGAGCTTTAATTTTCCTTAATAGAATTATATTTTAATCAATAGGGGCCATTACACTTCGCTCTTAAGGTTAAAACAAAAAACTGTGAAATGCAATTATAAAAGCACAAGTCGTTCTCAATCAATGAGCAGGACTAACGTACCAATGAATCCAGATGAGGGAGGGTTGGGCTGTATTTTCTCATTACTGTTCTCCTGAATTATCTTCCATAACTCCCATGTGAATTTTGGGTGAAGGATATAAAAGGGCTGGTCAGGATTCCTTTTACGATGTTTCTCATATGGTGGGAATAGGTTGTAGTCTGGCTTGTGGTACCACTATAAAAAGAACACTAGACTTATGAAAAATCGAGAGAAGATTATTTTATTTTATAATATTGACATTAACAAGTGAATGTATCTCACCATGTGAAGATCTGCATAATATGGAGAGGGGTCCCAAGCAATTAAAGTGACATCTTTATATAATGAACTGTCAGTAAAATGGTGGTTTGGGTTGGTAAGAATCTGCAACAAAGAACAATCGCCTTGTGAGCAGTTTCACTTCTCTATTCCATAGCCCATTTCTTCTGCTCAGTAACATACAATACCTTACATGCAGACATTTACATCTTTATGAAAAGAAAAGTATAGTTATTTTTTATTATCAAACAGGAAAAAGAACCAATACAAAAGACATGCAATTCAGAATATAAAAACCGACAAAATCTATATACTCAGCTTTACCCAGGACAGAATATCAGAAAGTCTTCTGTAAATATCTTAATAATACATCAGGGTTAAAGGATGATGATAATAATATGTGTTACAGGAATTCATTAACTATACTGGATAGAAGATCACTTGCTTATCATTTCATATATATAAAAAATAAGTCTGGGTAGTAAAGCATATGACACAGGTATGTTATACATGTTCTGCCTCAATAGTAAATGGTTGTAAAATAACCAGGGAAACAAATGTGTGTCAGTTTTTAAATACAGTTTTAGTTGTACCAGTATGTGATCCTATTTCCAAAAACCTTTGATCCACAAAAGGGGGGAAAGCAATCTCCCATGTTTAATCTCACTCCATTTAACGCAAACACAATACCCTGTACGTAATGGTGATTTTTATTGGTTTTTAACAGACTTAAGGTATTACAGAAAGATCCCTTATAAAGAAATCCCCAGGTCACAAGTATTCCAGATAATAGATCCTTGGAGAAGGCAAATATAGAGAGGGAAGTGATAAAAAGCAGCAATACCAGTAAAAGTATAGCCCACAAAGCAATGGATTTTGGTATGTGGGGACCAGAAACTCCCATATCAAAGCTAGACAGAGGCATAAGAGGAAGGTAAATCATTAAAAGGGAAATAAAAAAATAAGACAAATAAATCAATTTGCTATGGATATGCCATTCCATTATATACTAACATTTAAGTTACACTACCTATTAAAATAGTGATGATGCATTGGGCTACCTATGGTCAGCATCAAAAGAATGGACAGAATGCTTATTTTATAGAATACCTAGTTATGTGGTTAATACTGTGAATGAGTGTATATAGACCTTTTAGCAAAATCAAAGCAAGGAATATCATCAAAGGCAAAGGGCAGTGACTATGAAGAAAGTATGGCCTGCGGTGGTTGCGTTACTGCCCTGTAGTGTTGGGTTCCTTTGGATGTTCTCCCTCGCGGTTCCATCTTCTTTCACATCCTTCACAGTCCAAATACACAGAGGAAATACAGTAAATTGGCTTCTGATATAATTTCCCTAGTTTGTGTTCATGTTTAGATTGTTACCTCCATCGGATACTAATGTTGAGAGAATTAAGTAATAAAGCACTGCAACATATTTTGACAAATATGTTAAAAATAATAATATGAGTTGCACATCTGTTTCTGGGGAAATAAAAGGTGCTAAAAAGCACAAACATGGGTATTTAAGAGTTTATTCAGTGTGATCCCCCTCTTATTTATCCTTTTCTATTTAGAATACGCATTTGGTTGTCTAGTTCAAGCATTATCATTGAAGTCTTGTATGTAACATTGAGAACATGTTCAATCATGCCTTGCCTAGGGACCAAGTTTATTGTTTTCTTACTTTAATTAACACTTGTTTTTAAAAAGTCATATAGTTTCTTGCAATTTGAGCTAGTTGTTTGCACAATAACCACTGGGTGTCACTCTAGTGCTTCCAGTAGAATTCTACAGATGCTGCAGGATGAGGTTGGACATATAACTGTATGAGAGTTATAAAACTGTACCCATAAATTGTAACTACAAAAAACAATGAGCACCAGCAGCAGGAATAAAAAGTAACATGTTACACCAAGAAGAGGAGCAGACATACATGAAATTAACAAAGGGCAAAGGCCATATTCCAAAAGACTAATGATTATTCATATTCCACTTACAGGGCACTTACTATTCCTATTCTTGCAGTCAGTACTGCATTGTAGGAACAGAATGCATGTCAGGTGCTATATAAAATCCTGCAGAAGGGGGGCCAGAGAATTAATAATCATCTAAATTTGACCCAGGTTCCAAGGATTTTGGGACCCATGCATGGTATTTAGCCCTTTCAGGTGCAAATGCTTTGATAACATGCCTACAATTTATTTGTCTGTACAATAAATAATAGCAAGCAAATTTTGAAGACTTTTGGTTTTTGGCTTATTTTCAGACTTGTTATGGAATCTTTACCATATAATGATAAATGACTTGAACTTGAAATATTTCACCCTTCCCATTTGCCCCCTATCTAGGTGGGCATTCCCAATGTGTGGATAATACCAGGGGCACAAGTTACTAAAATATGGTTGGGTTTAGGGCAACTGGAGTTGTAATTGGGCACAGCTTGGATGGATCAGGGCACATTTTAAAGCATACCAATATTCCATTTTTCCAATTTTTTAAATTTTCTTTAAAAATCACTTTGAGTTCATGAACAGGATGAATAGAGCATATGGCATATTACATGTATAGCCAATATTTCAAATGGGATCTTTGACAACTTACACCATAAATTGTAATCAGTGCGCCCTTCTAATATTTGTTACTTAATTGTTTTATTAAAATAACACAAGAATTAGAATGCAAGTTACCTGAGAATTTATAATACGTAACGTTGTTTTGTTTCCAACATCTTTTTCATAGTTCCTTGTCGGTGCAGAATTAAATCTCAGCACTGCATCATGAGAATCTGTGGAGTGACATAATACATTAGTATTAGCAGTTCACAGACCAGATACACTGGTATGGGATCTCTTATCTGGAATCCTGATATCCCAAAAAGCTCTGAATTACTGGAAGGCCATAGGGTCCACTTAAAGCAAACAATTTAGACTTTAAAATTATTTAATTTTTCTTTGCAATGATAAGACAGTACCTTGTACTTGATATTATTGACAAAACAATCCTTTTAATGTTAAAGGGGAACTATTGCCAAATAGAAAATGTAATATAAGCTTTAGCATACTGAAATAATTCGTTTTCTAAATATAATCAATTAAAAATGCTGTAACGTTTCTGAAATTATCAAGTTTATCTTCACTATCCCTCTCTCAGCATCTGGTTTTCTTTATTCTCTCTTCATGCAGGAGTTGAGAGTCAGATATTCATTGACATTTGGATCCAATATATCTTATAGGGGTCTCCTAGAAGATGTATTGGAGCTCCCTCTATTAAAATCACCAGAAATCTTGTCTCTCTACTTTCAGGATTTATGCAGAAGGCAGTTATTTTGATAGATTTTGTTTGTACTGGAATCAGTTATTTGAATAAGCACTAATTCCTCTGCTAGAAAAGAAAGCCCCCCTATAAGATATATTGGATCTAACTGTCAATGAATACCTGACACCTGTTTTTATAAATTAATTTGGGTTTAAGGGCTATTCCACACGGGGAGATAGCGACGCGTTTGCGGTCGCGGCGACAAAGCGCCGCGACCGGCGCAGGCGACAGTTTTGTATGGGCGCCTATGTAAAAACGCCTGTGCTAACCACACGAGGCGATGCTCTTTTCAACAGTCGCCTGAAAAAGCCTGGCGAGGCATTTTCAGGCGACTGTTGAAAAGCGCATCGCCTCGTGTGGTTAGCACAGGCGTTTTTACATAGGCGCCCATACAA
Source organism: Xenopus petersii (assembly GCA_038501925.1). NCBI lineage: Eukaryota > Metazoa > Chordata > Amphibia > Anura > Pipidae > Xenopus > Xenopus petersii. Next base: position 102,692,303 of record CM076675.1, on the reverse strand, counting down.
AACTGTCGCCTGCGCCGGTTGCGGCGACTGTCACGGCGCTTTGTCGCCGCGACCGCAAACGCGTCGCTATCTCCCCGTGTGGAATAGCCCTTAAGCATAGCCAGTCAGCATGATCTATTCTTTAAACATGTGATCTATTCTTCATGCAGCAACCCCCCCCCCCCAAATTTTGTGTCTGCCTTCTAAAGCTGTATTTATATACTCCCAAACCATCTTGCAGCAAACTTTAAAAAATGTAAAAGGACACACTAATATATCTGACAGTCCTACATTAAGAAAACATCTGTATCTCAAATTAATGTTGCTCCGATACGATATGTTATAAAATTCACATCTTTTACATTTCAGGACTATAGTCCCTCTGCAGGCTTAAAAATATATACATAAAAAAAAATTATATATATAGAGAGAGAGAGAGAAGCCAGTATGTTACATTACTACATTAATCCTGTGTGTGTGTGTGTGTGTGTGTGTATACTGTATATATATATATATATATATATATACAGTATTAATGTAGTAATGCAACATACCAGCTTTATATTCTTTATAGAATTCATATTAAGTTCTTCTAAACAAACCACTAGATTTAGGTGGGTGCATTGCACGCACAGGTATTCACAAGAAGCATTCACAAGAAATTGCAGGCAGAATGTCACTAGCAATCAGGTCAGCAATCGGTTCATTCAGTTAGTAATGGCTTTTTATAATACCTGCATTCCTTGGCATTTTCCCCCAAGATATAGAATTTTGAGAAAACAACCAGTTAAAATATTGTCAACAGAAATCATTTTGACACTAACACCAACTGACAGCATAAGGAAAGATATTATTTGCACCTTCGTGGCAATGCTTCATTTCAGCAGAGACATGATGTGACTGACACAAGCTGAAGAACATTTGAAAATAAATGTACTAGGTTTTATACCATCGAACTGGAGTGATATCTTAGAATTGTGTAATGTTTGCTAATTAAAACAGCAGGCAAGCGTCCTTATCTACTCTCATAGATGTCCTATGTGTTATTATCCCCTACCAAGAAGGGACATTTCCCAGTCCATCATTATTTGAAGAAAGTGGCTAGCAATACAAGGATAAATAAAATCAACCCTGACAGCCTCCACTTTTCTAAATTGACACCTAGACAATATTAAGACTAGAAGCTGAATAATTTGGCCCAGGAGGGTGAGCCTTCCAGACATTATGGTCAGAAGTCTGCCCTGATTTCTTTGTCTCAAGTACCTGCTGCTTCATCAGATCTCTCAGGGCTGAATTCCATAAGTGCTTTTGTAGGATGGTGTCAGATCGACAAAACACATCCTAGAAGTTGGATGTTGTCTTGTGGGTAAAAATATAATGGGATGGATACAAAAATCAGATGCATAAACTACTTTTTTCATCAATATATCAAATCAATTTTCCATCTGTCATGACTGTGGGATGGGAACACTGCATGCTGTGTCTTGATCCTACAAAATAAAAACGGATGATGTCGGAAAGACTTTTTTACTTGAAATATCTGTCAGTAAACGCATGAACAAAAGACCACCTCCAACTTTATCTGATCCGACTTTTCATTCTAGCCTAGGGTCATCAGATTTTGTAGCATCCTACAAAGGTTTGTGCTGTTGAGTGGTGTTGTGTGGCGTTGCGTGTTGTTGCATGGCATGATCCGATAAAATCTGACCCACAAAATCTGATCAAAATCTCCTGTGTAGTGCTACCCTCAGGCATGCACAGATTGTTATTTAAAAAAAACTGTTATGAGACATAGGGTAGAACTACAAAGGTGCTCGCGGAGTTCAGGTAACCCGTGCAACAAAAAATATCTCCCAGGATGACCGCATGGTCAGCTTTCTCTGTAGTTCCACCACTGCTATAAAGTACCTACTACCCTACTACTATATAACATCTAGGGGCAGAAAATATCATATGACATGAGGATTGTGCTGAAGCCAGCTTACTATCTACATGATGGAGGGCCATTTTTTATCTAATACCTATGATATGGCACTACAGTACCTAGACTGTAAGCTCTACAGGGCAGAGATATCCATCCTACTGTTTCTCTGGTATTTCATCTCTATTTGTATTTAATTACAAAAGTACTTGTCCTTCCTGTGTGTACTTTTCTATACTGCATAATTGTTCAGTGCTGTGTATGCACTATATAAATAAAGTTATATTTTAGATATAGGATCCCTTATCTGGAAACCTGTTATTTAGGAAACTCTGAATTACAGGAAGGCCATCTCCTATAGAATCCATTGTAAGCAAATATTTCTATTTATTAACGATTTCCCTTTTCTCTGCAATAATAAAACAGTAGCTTGTCCTTGATGGTAATTAAACTGCATGAATCCATATTGGTGGCAAAACAATCCTACTGGGTTTTGTTTCATGTGTAAATGTTTTTATAGCAGACGTAAGGTATGGTGATCCAAATTATGGAAAAATTATTCCATAATTATCCAGAAAACCACAGGCCACAAGCATTCCATATAATCCTCCAAACTCTGTACAAACATGCATGCAGAAGCATATTAGAAAACACTACTGTAGTAAAAATATGTCTGCAATTACTTCTTGCGGGAAAAGTTAAAGTTGGTAGAACATCCATTTCATTTTCAATTTATTAAGTAATCTAATTTGTTTTGCACAGACAATTGATAATACACAGAGCTGCGTGTGAACGAATATGTCTGCTTTATAATAATGGCTTTAACATTATAATGTACAGAGTTTAGCTTTCCAGCTGGAAGCAAAGAAACCTTTGTTTCTCATCAGTGTTATTGCAGATAAGTACTGCTGTATAATGGATTTTTCCTCTGTAATATAACTAATTAAATTAGTTTGATTAATTGAATTCACGCACAAGTGACTTTAATGACTACCATTTCTATTAGACTATAATGGCCATTCCACGGAGCTGATATTGCAGGACAGTGAGATCTAAAACAATTAGACTTGTGGGAAAATCACAAAGTGATAGGTTGCTTTCAGGATGACAAACATATAAACAATTACTGTTTTCTGCAAAAAGCTCTTTACACACAGATTATTTGAATAAAATGGAGTCTATGGGATACAATCTTTCCGTAATTCAGAGCCTTCTGGTAAATGGGTTTCCAGATAACGGATCCCATAACTATATATATATATATATATATATATATATATATATAGATATATATATATATATATATATATGTATATATATATATATATATATATATATATATATATATATATATATATATACACACACACACATGCATTTGTGTTAACTAAAGCATATGAGTGATAATGTCCCTTCTCATTTAAATAAAACATGATATATATGAATCTCTCAGACATGCTCAGACACATATAATGAACTTAAATATAATATGTTTTCTGCATATTTTCAAGCACATGGATATATGCACTTTGCAACATCTCCAAGTAATGGCCTTGCACATCTGGCCTTGTGTCAGTCTGCTGCCTCTTGTTGTGAAGAATGTAATTATGATGATTAAGATGGTTGATTTTGATTAGAACTGGGCTGGAAATACCAGAAATGATGCATATGGAATGCATATAAGTATACAGCACTTCTGCATGAGACACCTGGCTTAGTTTGTAACTCTGTGGAACTTTTAATTGGTGCTAGAATGAAGAGCTTTAGTAATGTTCCTTCACATCATGCAAATATGAATTCTCTAACTAAACTGCAAAGAGCAAAACATATTAAATGGGTATCTTGTGCTAAAAACTGAGAAGCAACCAGCTCTAAGAAGCATGTCTTGCTCCAGTAAACCGCTTTCTGGGCTTGATAACGATGGCAGCTCTAATCTACCACAGGCGGTTAAGAGTGACTCATTTGTGTCAAAGTGAGGAAAAATAGATAGGAAAATGCACATCCCAAGGAGCTGCAGTGATTTGATGATTACTCGTGGCTCACCCAGTGAAGGAGTTAAAGTGTTCCAAAAAAAAAAAAAGAATTGGAGACAATCAAATGGCAAAGAAATTACCTCTCTGAATGCGGCTTCACTCAGGCTAAATGACAGCATCTTTGAGTGAAGAAGAGCTAATGTAGAAAAGTAGGGGCTGCCAAGCATTCAGGACAGACCCATAAATACAGCAGTCACATTGATTTAGCCAGCAGACCTGCAGATAATAGGACACAGATTCCTGGCATTCCTTTAACACTTGTATTTAAAGTGCCTGAACAGCCTGCTGTATGGTGGATGCAATATAATAAGGACTGCATAGCAGCTAATGACTAATAAGTCTATTACAGTGAGAGCTATTAATTATAATACTGTGTTATGCTACTATTGTGGTATTATAGTACTTAGTGACCACTTCAATACTAAATATGACTGATCTGTTTTTTACTTTTTGTACCTGGTAACTATAACAGTATTGACAAGATTATCCGTATGTTCGCACACTCAAAACAGACAATTTAGAAAAAAGGTGGTTTGAAAAAAATTTTTTTACTTTTATGCAGAGAAAAATACTTTACATGAACAACGCCATAATGCACATGGCATAATTTATACAATATTAAAAATAGCATACAATATCAGCCACCCTTTAATTATACATGGCAAGCAAGATATCAACAAGGTACAAAGTATTTTTCTCTGCATAAAAGTAAAAATTATTTTTTTCAAACCACCTTTTTTCTAAATTGTGTCTGTTTTGAGTGTGCGAACATACGGATAAAATACATTGGTATAGGTTACCTTTGGTAGGGGTAACATTTGTTCCTGCACCTCTAATTACTTTTTGAAAGTTCTGGTGTGCCCTCCATTCGCTATTAATTCTGTATTGACAAGATTAGTCATAATATTCCTGAGTGAAGCCCTTAAGAGAAATTTAATGATAATATTTATTGAGCTGACTGACCCACAGACCAGTTCTACATCCAAAAATTGGGCTCCATATTGCGCTACACATTTTAAAAATGTGTATTTGTAGGGTAGTACTAAATCACAACCTATACAGAGACAGGTTGGGTGAATTTTGGGGTATTATATTATAATTGATGGATCTGAGTGTGGGCTGTACCAGTACTGGCATTGTCCTTACGGTTACAATCTTCATTTTGGCTATCTGGGAGGTACGCAAGGTCAACAGAACTAGTGGTAAAGAAACAAATGGTTCAACTCTTTTAACAGGCAATTAAAATGCCTAGGCACAGGACAAGCAAACAGTATGGCTCCTATTCAGAACAGTAGCTTTGCACATTAATAATCAACTTAAAACTTACTGTAAAAGTATTCATGGATGAACTAATGTTTGCACTTAGATACATAGAGCATTTCATGATGTTTTGTCCATATAATGTCAGTAACTGTCTTGAGAAATTACCATTGTTATTGCACCTGCACACAATTAATAGAATCTAGGATATCTGTGTTTTAAGACAAATAATCACCTGTGTTCTACAAACAAAACAATTACAACGCTTTTTTTGAAACAACTCCTGCCATTATGTATTTATGTTCTTTTCCCTTGGGAATATTTACAATACATCAGAAAATGCTCATGTGCCATACATTTGATGTATAGTGGCTTAATATATAATATAGGGGGAATAATGCACCGTGTGTTGGTAAACATAAGGAAATCAGTAAGTCTCTAAGGTGTTCTGGCAAAAAGCCATTGGACAGGTGCTTTTCTACAGGTCGTGGAACTCAGTTTTTTTTCTCTGTTTTCTTTATCTTTTAATACTGCACTCACATATTTCAGTAATCTTACAGAACATTCACTTTAACTTTTTTGCTCTTAAGTTTTAAAATGCAACATTACCCTTCTAATAGAATTCCCATAGAATACCCGTTGCATGTTATGTCACCTTTAAGGGGATACTCACATGGGAAAACTAATGGGACTCCTCAATTCTGTACCAAAATAAATTTTTTAAGAAGAGCAAATATATATTTTTTTATATTTCGTTTTGACACAAAACAAGGCATTTTTTTCTAAGTCATCTTACCCTTATAACTTGTACCTAACCGTCAACAAAGCAGGTAAAAAGACAACAGCTCTTCCTAAATTCAAAAAATGTTTTTATGCTGCTTACACTGCTCTGCTTCGGGCTAGTAGTACATGCTGGTGGAGAAACCACTTTGTACTGTAGTGGAGGGTAATGCATTAGTCCATTAAGCGTAAGCACACATAGGATATTTTGTTGCCAGTGGGAAATCTTGCTCCCTGCAGGCAACAAAATACTTTTGCATTACATCTAACCTGAACTGCTGTATTAAAACAATCTGCATTATGTATTTTTAAAAAATGGCTTCTTTATTTTCGTAAAGTTACATGGTTCATACAGCAAATGTAAGCAGCCATTAAAAATTGTCCCTGCTGCAAGGCACATTTTATATAAAACAACAAAATGGAGTGGAGATTAACCCTAGTCTGTGACCTAGTCCAAAAGACAAATTATATATCAACCAAAAAATCCAGACAACTTGCTTGTTCATCAAGAAAAAACTTTTATCAAGCAAGTAATAAGTACGGTACAATGTTTCGAAGCTCCCGCTTCTTTATCAAGCAATAAAGTATTGAATGACATCACATCCTTTTAAAGCCATAAGTTTAAACCACACCCATAAGTGGGATGTGGTTCACCATACAATATATATAGACCAATGTACATAGGCTTAAAGGGATACTGTCATGGAAAAACATGTTTTTTACAAAATGTATCAGTTATTAGTGCTACTACAGCAGAATCCTGCATTGAAATCTGTTTTTCAAAACAAGAAATGGATTGTTTTATATCTAATTTTAAAATTTGCTATGGGGCTAGACATTTTGACATTTCTCAGATACCCTCAGGTCATGTGACTTGTGCTCTGATAAACTTCAGTCACACTTTACTGCTGCACTGCAAGTTGGAGTGATGTCATTACCCCTCCCTCCTACAAGCTGCTGTAATGTAAATAGAGCCTTGTCTGCTGAGCCTGTCAATTGAACAATAGGCAGGAATCAAGATAAGCTCCCACTGACACCACTTCAGAAGGACTGAAATAAGATAGTCCTGTGATCACTGCCCCCACTTACGTTTCAAAAATAAATAAATATATATATATATATATATATATATATATATATATATATATATATACACACACACACACACAATTCATTTTGGGCACTGGAAAAAATATTTTATATAGATAGTTTATTATATTTGTTTACACAAAAATAAATGGCAGAAACACAGGAGTACACTCCCAGGACTGATGACAGGGAATAGAAAAAAGGATAAAATAAGGAGGACATACTTGAAAACCAGGAAAACTTAGGAGGAAGTTTTAAAATAGCTCAGGAGAAAGGAGGCAGTAAGTAGTTAATGAAAAAAGAAGTATTGCAGGCAGGAAAGGAGCAAGGTGTGTGTGAGGTGGATAGCAAAGGGAACTCACAGCTCCTTTACCTCATCTAGTAAGCAGTAAAACAAACTAGGAAGGCAGCAAGGAGAGAAAGTTCCCCCCTCCAAAGGAAAGCAGAGAACAAACTTACAGAACGGCAGGAGCTTTGATAGTGTCTGTGGGAGGAGGGGCTGCTAGTGCAGCTATAGCGCAGGACGTAGGAAAGTGAAAGTAATTGCTTCCCTGCAAACCATGTGACCTCTCTCCTCCAAACATCACACGCATGGGCAGAGAGGGAAGGGGGAGTGTACAGCTAGATTCTCATGTTGTAGTGCGACCTGGCTTTTCATTACAGAGTGGCTGCCTCCAAGCACACAGGTAATGCTGTGCCTGCTATTAGAGCAGCACAGGATGAATGTGTAATGAGCAGAAATGGAAGCCCCCATGACAAAATACAAACTAAAATAACTTATGCATGGATTTGTGGATTAACATTTTATTTGCCAGATAGTGTTTATGGATGTGTGTTTTTCATAAAAATGCAAAAAAAAAAAAAAGTTTAAAATGACGACAGATTCCCTTTAAACAGTATAACAGACCTGTGTCAACAGAGCATATTAGTAGTATTCCACAATTGTGAGCAGAATATATTGGTCAAAATTAACAGTATAATAAGCGAAAAAAGGAATTATGAGGAATGTGTAGAATTTAAATCGTCCCAACCACAACCCAGTGTACATATATCATATATCACATGAAAGCATACAGATCATACTCTCTATTAAGCCCTTTTGGGGACAGTGTTTGCAATGTATGTATCCAAAATTTCTCACTTTTCTGGAGTTGTAGAAGTCTATTGCCCCCCCGACGTGGGGGGGCAATAGACGCCAACACAAGAATCTGAGGGTTGCTACTGAATGTCGTGCTGAATGGAAATGGGCTGGTACAGGTAATTTCAACACCTCCTTCCTGATTGTGGATTTATGCTGACTGATACAATCCAGTATCGGTTGGACAGTTTCCCCAACATACGCAAGTCCACACGGGCACTTAAGCATATAAACAACATATTCCGTATGACATGTAAAGTGACCTCGTAGCTCAAATTTTCTCCCTGTATGTGGATGGGTGAAAGCATTAGTGCGAATAACACTGGAACATTGATTGCACCTGCCACAGGGAAACATGCCATTTGTTAAGGGTGCCAAGACCCTTTGTGTATTGACCCGTTGGGTACCCAGATCGGCTTTTACGAGCCTATCTCTAAGGTTTCGTGGACGTTTGTAAGACAGTAATGGCGGTTCCTGAAATTCTGGGATGTCTGGGTATGCTGTACGTAGTAAGGGCCAGTGCTTGTAAATTACATGGTGAATTTTCCGAGTACAGGGATAGTAAGAATGAACAAATGGTATACGAGAACTTTTTGTCCTATCAGGCAATCTTTCCTGTATAGTTGACTCACGGTCCAGCCCTTTCACACGTGCCACCTCCTGTGTAAGCATCTGTTGGGGATACCCTCTTTGTATAAATTTTGTGGACATTTCTGTCAACCGTGTAGAGAGCTGTTCCTCCTCCGTGACTATTCGTCTAACACGTAGCATCTGTGATCTAGGGAGAGAGGAAATATTAGCCTTTGGGTGTGCGCTATCAAACCGCAACAGATTATTGCGGTCAGTGGATTTAACAAACAAATCCGTATATAGGAATCTGTCTCTACGGTACACAGTGGTGTCTAGAAATGTAACTGATTCCTCACTATGTGTAAGAGTAAACCCAATAGTGGGAACACAAGAATCCAAGTATGCTTTGAATTCCAGCAAGGATCCAACATCACCCCTCCATAAAACCAACAAGTCATCGATATATCGCCACCATTTTAGACAATTTTGTTTGTATAATACATGGCCATATACATACATGTTCTCAAAAAAATTCATGAAGATGTTGGCATAGGTAGGGGCGACGTTGGACCCCATTGCAGTCCCCTGCACCTGGAGGAAATACTTATCCTGGAATAAGAAATAGTTCTTATGCAAAATTAGATATAGCAATTCCATAAAGAAATCAGTCTGTGCTGAATCATAGTCTGATTCCTCCAGGGTCAGTCTTACTGCTGCCATTCCCAAATCATGAGGTATAGAGGTATACAAGCTGTTAACATCAAATGCCGCCAACAGTAGCCTGTCGTGGCCCAAATCTAGACCTTGAATAGACCGTAGGAAATGGGAAGTATCCCTAATTTATGAGGCTCCTGATGTTACAAAGGGAGCTAGTACCTTGTCAAGAAAAATTGATAAAGGAGATAAAACAGAGTTAACACCTGCCACAATTGGTCGTCCTGGGGGAAACTGGAGATTTCTATGCACCTTGGGCAGAGTGTAGAACACAGGTATGCATGGAAATTCCTGTATGAGATAATCCTTCAAACCATCCGTAATGACACCCTGTCCCTGGTACTGAGACAACACTCCTAATATTAGGCCTGCAATTTCATTGGTAGGGTCCCTATCAAGTGGAACATATGTGTTACAATTGTGTAATTGACCCAAAATCTCCTGAATATAGTAATCCTTATCCAGGATTACTAGAGCTCCCCCTTTGTCGGCAGGCTTGTAAATCACACTCTTATCACCCATCAATGCATTAAGTGATTCACGTTCAATCTTTGATAATAACAAATTGTTATTATAGCGCATATGCCTTAGTCCCTTTGAATCATTCACAAATTGGTTAATGTCTCTAGAAATAAAGTTTATCACCGTTTCCACGGGATGAAAGGAAGTAGGAGGAAGGTATTTACTCTTTTTGTGTAGGTTAAACCATTGTGGAGTTAACCCCTCCATCTGGGACCGCATGTCAGCAAACTCCTTATCTTTATCTTTAAACTGCACTTTAAGGCGCAGCAATCTATAGAATCGTTGCAAGTCTATATCCAGGGAAAACGTGTCTAATTTCGCAGATGGGCAAAATGATAAACCCTTTTGTAAAACACTTAATTCCGAGGGTGACAGTACCTTTTTAGAGATGTTGATCACGGGCGATGTGCCTTCTTGGGAGCCGCTTTGCTGACGTTGTGTGCTTGTCGTGTCTGGATAGCCGCTTGCTTCTGGAGCGTTGACCTCGCGCTCCCCGCTGCTGGAAGGAGCGCTGTCTTCTCCTAAAAAAGACGACCCAGACGAATCTGTGGCCCGCTGTGAAGCAGTTTCACCGGAGCTACTCCTAATGGCCTCCTGTCGTCCCTCGCGGCGTGTACCACGTGGTGCTTGCGTCTGCGTCCCGCGTCCCCGGAAGTAAGTTGTCGTCACATGAGGGCGTCCCGGGGTCCACCAGTATATGCGTCCACTCGTGTAGTCCTCTGCGTCCCTCAAAAACTTCTCCCTCTTGCGTGTCTCTGTTTCCAAACGGAACTTTAATATCGATTCTTCCAATCGGGTCAATACACAAAGGGTCTTGACACCCTTAACAAATGCCATGTTTCCCTGTGGCAGGTGCAATCAATGTTCCAGTGTTACTCGCACTAATGCTTTCACCCATCCACATACAGGGAGAAAATTTGAGCTACGAGGTCACTTTACATGTGATACGGAATATGTTGTTTATATGCTTAAGTGCCCGTGTGGACTTGCGTATGTTGGGAAAACTGTCCAACCGATACGGGATCGTATCAGTCAGCATAAATCCACAATCAGGAAGGAGGTGTTGAAATTACCTGTACCAGACCATTTCCATTCAGCACGACATTCCGTAGCAACCCTTAGACACGTCGGGGGGGCAATAGACTTCTACAACTCCAGAAAAGAGAGAAATTTTGGATACATACATTGCAAACACTGTCCCCAAAAGGGCTTAATAGAGAGTATGATCTGTATGCTTTCATGTGATTTGAAAAAATTTATGATATATGTACACTGGGTTGTGGTTGGGACGATTTAAATATGACATTCTACACATTCCTCATAATTCCTTTTTTTTCGCTTATTATACTGTTAATTTTGACCAATATATTCTGCTCACAATTGTGGAATACTACTAATCTGCTCTGTTGACACAGGTGTGTTATACTGTTTAAGCCTATGTACATTGGTCTATATATATTGTATGGTGAACCACATCCCACTTATGGGTGTGGTTTAAACTTATGGCTTTAAAAGTATGTGATGTCATTCAATACTTTATTGCTTGATAAAGAATCGGGAGCTTCGAAACGTTGTACTTGCTTGATAAAAGTTTTTTCTTGATGAACAAGCAAGTTGTCTGGACTTTTTTGGTTGATATATATATATATATATATATATAGATATATATATATATATATATATATATATATATATATGAAGTTGGCCACCATTTGCTAAATCACTTAATTTCGCTACATTTTGGAACATTGGTGGAATTTGCCTTAAGAGAATCAAAGAGGTTGGATACATCCCAAAGGTGTTTGTTTGATATCAAGTCAGGACTCTTTGCCACCAAATAAAGTTTTTCCACTTCCATGTCAGCAAAGCAATTCTACACAACGGACACTATTGTGCTTAAATAAGAGAAACTTTTCCCCGCAAAAGTAAGAAGAATGGAATTGTCAAAAATGTTATTGTGAATGTTAAGACTTGTATTCTATAAAAGTAGAAAACCATTAAAGTAATTCTTCAGTGTAAACATAAAAATTTAGTAAACACATAGACTGTGCAAAATAAAAAATGTTTCTAATATAGTTAGTTAGTCAAAAAATTTAATTTATAAAGGCTGGAGTGACTGGATGTCTAACATAATAGCCATAACTCTACTTCCTGCTTTGCATGGGTCATAACTGTTGCTTTTGAGTCTGACCTGCATGCCAAGGATCAAAAGCAAACTCACTGAACAGTTATGTCTCATGTGGCCCCCCTTAAAGTTGCTGACTAAAGCTGGCCATACATGAAGAGATCCGCTCGTCTGGTGACATTGCCAAACAAGCGGATCTATCCCCAATATGCCCACCAACGGCAGGGCTATTGCAGATTGGATTACAACGAGGAGCAATGGGCTCAGAAGGATCGGTCAGCAGAAAAATTCAACCTTCCCGATCTATATCGTGGCCAGATAACGATCGGGAAGACCCGTGGGAAGCCCCCATACACGGGCAGAGAAATTGGCGAATTAGTCTAAAGGATCGATATCGGCAGCTTTATCTGCCCGTGTATGGCCACCTTAAGAGTTAGATAGTTGAAAAGAAGGAAGTAGTATTCTCTCTATTATGTTAGACATCCAGTCGCTCCAGCCTTTATAGATTAGATTTTTGTCTAACTAACGATATTATTAACATTTTTTATTTTGTACAGCCTTTACCCAGTTTTTATTTTTACACTGAACTTTTCCTTTAAAGGGGTAGTAAACCCTGCTTACTCCTCAATCAAACTTTACTCAGTTGTTGCTGGACAACAAATGCCAGAATAATGTAACATATAATAAAGATTGAGGCATGCTGGGAGCTGTAGTCCAGCAACATCAGGGTTCTTTTCGTAACGCAATATTGCACAATAAAACGTTTCCCAAACATTTCTACAAATCTCCACAGCCAACGACTACTTTAAAACGAAAATAAAAACCTCCAATGAGAATTACAGCTGATCAGTGTAAATTTGGCTCCATGTTCTTTGTTTCTGCAACTGGAGCTGAAAGCTTTTAGCACAGTTTCCCAACACTGAACAAGTCTGTCCTTTATTTCCATGTTTGATTCCAGTCAATGTTCCCTCTAATTCCTTCTTGGCTATGTGAGCAAAAAAAATGTTTTCATGTCAAAATTGATACAAACTTTTGTGTTTTAACACAAAATTCTTTGTGCACACCACAATTTGCTGTTTGTTGTGGCTTTAAAATATAATCTTGTGCGGCTTAGAGGGTAGATTGCTGAGAAAACCAGACAGATTCTTCCACTTCAATTTTAGCAAACAAATTACGTATAGGTTTTTCCTGACTCTGATGCCATAAAGCAATTATAAAGAATACAATTATAAGTTGTATTATTAAGTCTTATGGCTTTGTCTACATAGAAACCCAGGTAGAGATAAAGCTTATTTGTGTGCACTGGCCTCAAAATTTGTGTGTGGGAGTACAAGTGCACACCTTAGAGCAGGGATTCCCAACCTTGTCAAACTGTCAGAAACATTCAGAAGTAAAAGGAGTTGGGGAGCAACACTAGCATGAGGTGCCAAATAAGTGCTGTGATTGGCCATTTGGTAGCCCCAATGTTTGTCAACCTACATTGAAACTCTGGCAGTGCACCTGGTTTTGATAAAACCATAACTTACCTCCAAGCCTGGAATTCAAAAATAAGCACCTGCTTTGATGCCACTTGGAGCAACATCCAAAGGGTTGGAGAGCAACATGTTGCTCACGAGCTACTGGTTGGGGATCACTGCCTTAAGGTGGCCATAGACACACAGATCCGATCGTACGAATCGAGGATTCGTACGATTTTCGGATCGTGTGTGGCATGTGCCGACTTCTTTCGTCCGGCGGAGATCGGTCGTTTGGTCGATCGGTCAGGTTTGATTTTGACCCGACCGATCCCGCCGGAGCGCATGGCACATCGTAATCTGATCGTTCGGCCGTACGGCCGAACAATCAGATTACCCCCGATATAGCCATGCCTGTTAATGGCATATCGGGGAAAGATCCGCTCGTTTGGCAACATCGCCAAACGAGCGGATCTTTGCATCTATGGCCACCTTTAGAGGGAACATTGATTCCAGTGTAATTCAAAACTCTCTCTATATGTAAGATAACAGCAAGAAGTCAGTTGAAGGGCTTGGAATCAGCATTCTCATTGGTCAATTATTTTACATGTATAACAAAGTTTTTGATCAGTAGAATTCTCATTGGTGAATTTTCTTGCAACTATAAAACATTTGTGGGTGCTGTGGGGCAGCATTACAGTTGGGTTTACAGCCCCTTTAAGAACAGCCCCAGATCACTGTTTCTTTTTCACCAAACATTACCGTCCTCATCACTACGCAACAAAGTAGGTTGTATTTCTCCTAGCAATTCACACCACACCATACAACACTTGGAATTGTACACGGCAATGTTAGATTTGTTTGTTTCTATTAAATACAATGCTCCTTATGAATAATTCTTGCACTGACATTGTTTCCAGAGACAGTTTGGAACTTAGCAATAATAGTTCTGTGTGAGAAAACATACATGCAGCTACAAAAAAAGCTATTGGTATGTTTACTGTTTACAAATTGTGCATAAGGTCCCTTGTAGGGCGACTGCTTCAAAAGCCCTCAGTAATAGAAATGCTTCTACAAAAATTATACAGACAGACAATTATAATGAATTGGCTAATATATGTGTATTTTCTCTTCAGTCTTTCAACTCCTTCTCATTAGAGGAAGAATGCAGTTTATAGTCTTCTTTGAGAAAGCTATAACAAAGTTAGTCCATTTTAGTTTACATATTCTTATAATTTTCTACTTTCTGACATCTTGCAAATAGCATGGACATACTTTTCACCTAAAATGGACTAACTTTGTTATAGCTTTCTCAAAGAAGACTATAAACTGCATTCTTCCACTAATGAGAAGGATTTGAAAGACTGAAGAGAAAATACACATACATTAGCCAATTCATTATAATTGTCTGTCTGTGTAATTACAGTATTTTTGTACAAGCATTTTTATTACTGAGGGCTTTTGAAGCAGTCGCCCTACAAGGGACCTTATGCACAATTTGTAAACAGTAAACATATTAAATATATATATATAAAGTATACACAAAGGAGAGAGTTTGTCCATGTATTTCCTCCGAAATAAAGTATTGCCACTGATATTAAATGCCCAGTCATGAGACTCATTCTGCCATTTTTCAGCAACACCAATCACATCATGTTTCCCCTCCAGGGATATCACCTCCTTCTCTCCCATTTTCCAGTCAGGTTCTTTGCATTTGAAAACATACATTTTATATTGGTACCAGCATGAACATTTTGTATATACAACATGTATACATCCCTGATATACATTTCTGTCCTTAACAGTACCCCAACCAAAGCTCCTCCCCATTTGACCTTACTATGCCCAAATCTAAACTGTCTTCCACAAAATCCCTTATTGCACCCTTCCCCTGCACCTAGTTTAAAATGTTCTCCAACCCTCCATCCATCGTCTCCCCCAAAGCAGCTGCACCATCATCATCATTGAGGTGAAGCCCTGGCAAAGAGCCTGTAGCCAATTGAGGAATCAGCCCAGTTTTCCAGAAACCAAAGCCCTCCTCCTTACACCAAACTCTCAGCCACACAGTGATCTCCCTAAGATCCCACTATCTTCTTAACATTGCTTGTGGCACATGTAATATGTCTGAGAAAATTACCTTGGAAGTCCTCTCCCTCAACTTTTCATCTAGCTTTTTAAAAACATTCTTGAGGACTTTGCCCCCTCCTATAACTTTGTCCTTGATACCTATGTGTACAAGACCACTGTGTCTTTTCCAGCCCCTCCCAATAATCTGTCCACTCATTCCACCACATGCTGAACCCTAACACCAGGCAAGCAGCAGACTGTTGAATGACATATTACCCTATCCACCTTTCTAATAATTGAATTCCCTATTCTCCATACATGCCAGTTCAGAGCTGTCCTCCCCAGCATCTTCAGCCAACATGGCAAATCTGACTAGTCTCTGGATCGACTTGTACTATGAGCTATCTTCCAAAACCCTTGCTAAAAAGCCATCCAACCCCTTCTTAAAGCTATCTAATGTATCACTAATATTACACCGAGTACTTACAATCTCCCAAATACAATTCCTCAAAAACACCTTTTAAGTTTTAAACACCTTTAGGTTTTTTACCACCTGCTTAACACTTAATTCCCATGCAATGCTCGCCTAGCAGCTCCCATACTCACTGTGTAGTAACAGACTTATTGAGGTATCAAAACCCTGTTTAAAATTGTAGGGACCCATAGGGTTAATTCCCTACAATCTAAAACCACATGTCTGGAAATTCCCCTGCTTGGACTTGAGCTACAGGGTTTCCTATAGTTTGGCAGGGGCAGGAGCCCTTGTGCTGGTGCAGCATGGCATATACCGGAGTATGTCACTATATGTCCCTGCTGCACTACTTTACTATGAATATGAGAGCCATGTGCTCACACAGCCATTACTGTCTTACTGCTCTTCACTGAGGAGAGAGTGATTTCAGCCATCAGGATGTTGAGGCAGGAAGCCCCTGAGGCTAGGGTGTGGCAGCCCAATGCCTGGGAGCTAGACCAGAAGGGTCTGAAGCTCCTGATTCCCAAATCTGGACTTGGAATGCTCGTGCTGTAGACAGTGCTGGGAGCTACAGTTCAGCTACGGATTTAGTGTGCTTGCACTATGACAGTGCTGAGAACTATGTTTGGAGGATAAACAAGCTGCATGTGCTTCATAGAATGGATTCATCACTGTGGAAACCTGCTCCAGCTCTGGATGAGCCTACTCATTTGAGTGAATCCCCAGGGTGAGTTGTGCCCAGGGGAGGGTAGATCCAGCATGTTTTCCATTTGTAACAGGCATTGTTGATGCCTGCCACGTGGGAGTAAGTACCTGGTCCCATGAGGAGAGGTATTTGGGTACTAGCGCTACCTGGGACCAATTGTGCTCATTGGTGATAAGGGACTGAAACTCTGTATCTGCCAATGGAGTAGTGCAGGACTAGTCCTGGTAGGGAAGTGCCAGGACTGGACTGTTACAGGGTTCCCAGGGTAGTACTATGACAGTTTTACTTACCCTTTAATCTGCACTTTTGTTATTATAAAGTTGATATTTTTATAAAGCAAAGTGTATGTTGAATGTTTTTCCTAATAGGGCCACCCGCAAGTGTATTATCGGATCCCATTAGGTGGAGGCACTGCCAGAGAAGAATTTCCCAGTACCCTTTCACCTTGCAAAGGGGACTCAGGATCTGCACTGGCGTTTGGTAAGAATGTACAACTTGGGCATCAGGGGGGTCGCCAAGAGGGTGTTACAAAAGATTTGCTTCTCCTCTAAAGCAGTGTTTTCCTAACTTTCCTAACTCCTCAGGAGTGTGCAGAATGGTTGTATTTTATTAGATATTATTAAATCTATTAAATAAAACTGCAATCTCCGTTACTCAGCCCTCTTTTTATTATAATGTAATTTACAATGCCAGTGTGCCCCCAACCCAGATATACATAGGAGTATAAATTTGTGTCAGTGCTGGTCTACAGTACTAAAGCCTATGATACATGCAATCATTGAAAACTGCCTTCATAGGAATGACTTTATTTGCCATAAGAAATCAATTCAGTACCATTAGTGATACTGTTCAGCTAAGATTTGATTAAATGACCTACAACTTTCTAGTGACAGATGTTGCAGGGCCAATAGAAAACAGTAATAAACCAGTGAAGATTTTTTCTTACATATCATTAAGGGGCACATTTACTAAGGGTCGAAGTGAATTCAAGGTGAATTTTCGAATTCAAAAACTTTGAATTCCGAAGTAATTTTTTGGTACTTTGACCATCGAATAGGCCAAAATTTGTTTCGAATTGAAAAAACTTTGAATATCCGACCATTCAAAGTACTGTCTCTTTAAAAAAACCTTTGCCACCTTAAACCTGCTATGTTAGCCTATAGGGACCTCCTAGAACCTATAGCCAGTATTTGGCTACGTTTTTAGAAGGCAAAGTTTTCTTTTTTGAAAATCGTTCAATCGATCAATTACATTGTTCGAATCATTCGATTCGAACGATTTCTATGATCGTTCGATCAAACGATTTGAATTCGATCTAAACGGCTAAATTCACTGGAAAAAAACTTTGACTATCGAATTTCTACAATTCGATGGTTGAATTTCGAAGTTTTACACTTCGAAATTCGACCCTTAGTAAATGTGCCCCTTAATGTAAGAAAGGATGATAACCTCAATGTGCAATTTCTTTCCTTCACGGTCACCCAAAATTGACATTATTTCCTTGTTCACAGCCCCCTTGGAACTTTAGAAAGAATGGCAAAGTGATGGCTTTTAGTGAAAAAGCAAACCCAGTATTTTTCCCCACAAAAAGACTAGTAAATTCTTATTTTCTATTAAAAATATATATTAAACATAGTACTATAGTTCAAAAAAACATGTCCCCAAAGAGCAGCCCCTGGTGCTATTTTTGCAGAAACTAATTTCATAAGAGGGACTGTCTGCAGCTGTGCAAGCAGTTTCTTTTATTACGGTACTCTTCCATCTCGTTAGCTTCTCAAAAGCACTAAATAGGTCAAGGAAATATATTTACTTTTCATGGTTTTTATATTCCCAGTGGAACAAGTCAATAAATATCTTAATTCTATATTTACAGACAATGCACCTCTTCAGAGTACATTTATACCTAGCAGCATATACAGTATATAGACAATTGTCCATGGAGTAAACACTGATGAACACTCAGTTTTAACAGAGATATTTCTTCTCTATAGCAATGATGTGAAGCTGTAAATTATATACAGGTATGGGACCTATTATCCAGAATGCTCAGGACTTGGGGTTTTCCAGGTAAGGGAGCCTTCTAGATCAAATGCCTTAAGTCTACTAAAAAAGTATTTAAAATGAAATACACCCAATAGGATTGTTTTGATCCTATACCTGTACATATAATTTACATAATACATAATAACAGTTTTATTCTATGCCCTCCATATTGCCCTGCCACTTGAAACACATATGTTCAGTTATCACAGTTTCTTCACAGTTATCACAGTTTCTTAAAGGGCAAGTGTCAAGATAATGCTTTGTACAGCATACAGTTGACTCTGTAATAGTGTGTGCTAGTTGTGTCACTATTTTGGCTTGCCATGGCCCTCATGACATGATGCCACACACATTTCAGGTTTGCTATAATGGGCTTGAATCGTTAGGCGATGTCACACAATATATATAAATATGTATTAATGCACATCTTTTTATGTCTGGGTGACAGATCCCCTTTAATTCCCATTACCACAACTATTTACTGTATATAAAAATTACGTTAAATATCAACCTTTCTATAAGAATGATATGAGAATTTGTCCTGTTATGCCCCAGGAATAATTAATAATGTGGTGCCATATAATGTTGAGTACAAAGGGGTGTACAACATCTACAATAAAACTCACCAATCTCTGACCCAAGAGAGGAGTTTAATATTGCTCCAGCTGATGAAACTACTGCACAAGTTGCGAAGCCACGAGGATATAATTTATTCAAAGGTATTTTGGGAAAATACTTTTCCCATCCAAGATTTGAGAACGGAGCCTCCTTTCCATCCAAACTTTGAACTTGGGCTCGATCTTTGAGAACACAAAGAAGTTCTTGGGGATTCAGTTTCCTGGAGTTTTTCTGTTTGCCATTGAAACTAACACCAAGTTTATTAGCTCTGAGGTACTCTCGTCTAGCTTTCTGTAGACGTGGTGTCAACATTTTTGATGAGACATTACCCTTCCACAGTTTCTGCAGAAAAGATTTGGACATTGCTGAAGAAAATCCATTCCAGTCATAAGAGTCTTCAATCATATGCCGTCTCTTGTGTTGCATATTCCTTCTGAATTTTTTGTGCTGTGCATGTGTTTCATGATAATACCTTTTACTATAAGCCAAGGCCTTCTTTCCAGAAACTGAATCCAAATTATTGTGTGAGTAGATTTCACCATCATTTTCACGATTATTACGAAGTGGACTTTTGAGTTTTTCTGACATAATAAATTCTTGTTCACTTTCAAAATAATGCTCTGCGCTAGCCATCTTTTTCATACTACCTGGGCCCAGAATAAAGGAATCTAAAATGCCTTCTTTAAGTAAATCTTGGTTGTCAATAGCATACGAGAATGATTGATCCTGATGTGCTCCCATTATGGCCCGCTGCCTACCCTGAATTGGTAAATTTTTCTTAGACTCTACATAAGAGAAAGGACTTGGTACTGGTTCTACAGAATTGCTGTCCGTAAAGTAAACAAAGATTACGAGGAACAGGAGACCCCATGCACAGATACCAAATAGCATGAATTGTTTCCATTGCTTCAAGTTTGGTTTCATGGCTCAGTTTTGCTCCGATTCTTCTGGCACTTACTGATGATGATGATTCAGGGAACACGATACCTGCAGAGAGTATCATGATACCGTCAGATACAAACAGCGCAATGCTCATGTATTCATTCACAAATAAACTTTAAAGGGAATTTACATTAAAAAAGTTATCAATGGATGCTGCTGTAGAGCTTAGGCACATACATAAATATGAGGCACTATTATACATTATATGTGTACCCATATGCATATACTCTTTTTTTTTATCTAGAAGCAGTCTGAAAATAATCAGATTATCTAGGGGATAATATACAATAATGAGTGCCATTACAAAGGCTTTACACAGCACACCAGATTGTGTAATGTCGCTGCAAATGTAAATGTCTCTGCCATTTAGAAGTCTGTCACTGCCAACACACAATGATCTCCAAGTGCAACAGCCAAATAGCAAGTGTTCTGGAGATAGTGCTCAGAATATTTTGAATATTCTGCTGAGCACTGGAAGCGAACAAAAGATCTGATTTGGCCCTTTCTGAACCTGAGTTTAAACTGTATATCCCCAGGGTTAGAACATACGAAAAAAGAGCTTTAAAACAAAAAGATGTGAATCTATGATAAGAAACATATTTCAATGAAAAACATACACCATGCAGAAAATCTGGAAACTATTAATATTATTATAAACTATTAGAATATTAATAAACTATATATTGACTAACTTATTAGTGCTACCCTAAATCCAGGAATTGGATTCTTCTGAATCCTGAGTGCTTATCAAAAATGAATCCATACCCTAAAGCTGGCCATAGATGCAAAGCTACAGTCGCACAAAAAGATTGTGTGTGGCGTTTCACAACATTTTTTGTACCGTGGCAATTGATCGTTTAGTTGATCAGACAGGTTTAAAGATTTATATCGGCAAACGAGAATATCTGCCAATAGCATTGGGTGAGTCACTATTATTTGTCGGCCATAACTTTTGTATGATTGCTGTCTGTCAATTAATCTTCCGATATATTATTTTTCCTACTTATTTAAGTCTGAATGGTTAATGGTAGATTGTTAGGCTGAAACAAACCAGAATTCATCTCACAAAGAATAAAATCTGCATGTCTATTGACAGCTTTTTAGCCAAGAGACCTTAAAGTACTTAACTGACTGAAATAATTTTAGCGTAATCTAAAAAAAATTCTCAAATATGAATGTGCAAATTAGCGTTCATATAAAGTTTAATATTTGTTATTTATTAAAGCCCAAATGCCAAAAACTAGAATAATTCCAGATTTTCCGAGATTATACCCCAAGGATGGAAAAAGTCTCAATCTCAGACCTGCCAAGGTTGTATATAAGTCAATGTGAGAGGTCCCTATCCTATTTGGAAGTTTCTGTGGTCTGCGCTGGAATTAGCTGAAAATCCAACTATTTCGAGAAAAAGCCAGAAGAAATCGTAAGATTCAGGAAAAAAACTCCAAAAAAATCCTATGATTAGGATTTTTGCTAAATTTTAAAGACTTTGTCCCTGATCTGATTAAACTGTGCTTTTTTAATAATAAATAAGGTCACATCATGGATTCTAGTTTGGTCTGACTTTTTTATTTAGAAAAATCTGAAACATCGGATTTTGATAAATAACCCCTTGAAATTGTACATGCCAAGCATATTGCGTGAGTTTTAGACTTAGTAAGATGGAACAAACTCACTGTTTTGAATTTAAAAATCTAAAAACTACCATTGATAGAGCTGATCAAACCAGATGATCAGGTCTCTTATCTTGGACAATGTACAAAATGTTATTGATTAAGAAATTCAGAACCAAAGAGTGATATAAAAATAAACAAACATATCTAAAAATCACTACATAGCAATTTCAGCTGAGATTTCAGATTTTATAAAGTTAAGACACTTAACAAATTTATAATCCTGAAAAGTGCTAAAGCTACATTTGTAAATGCCCTTTTAAATCAATTATTTTCATGTTTTTATACTTTCAGTTTGTTTAGCACCATTTAATGCTGGCATGGCCACATTAAGTATATTTTCCTCTTTGTTTATCCCTAATGGAACCCTGGCCACCTGTTGATTTTACTGCAATTACTGAAACTGTTTCTATTCCATAAAACCTGATGACAAAATAGATTAGAGCTTCTAAATTCAAGGCAAACAGCTGTGGAGTACGTTGACCCTCTCTGCTACCACCCATGCTATTATTAAGGATTTTTCCTAAAGCCCTCATCAGATGTGAAAGCTCTTTTAAAACCCTGGATTCTCACATTGTGCCAGATGACTGAATATGCAGTAAGCCATAAATACTCACTTTTACAGGGAAGGAAGGTGATATGCATCTCTGAAACACACACTTCTCTATCATAAAGATTTTTACAGATATAATTTTTCATTGTAAATGGTGCACAAGTAGTAACTTGTAATCACTGGCTTACAATGCTAGACTTAAGCTGACCACACACAGGCTGATAAACAGTTCCTATGGAATAGGAGAGGTTCAGGTAACAGAGTCAGCAACAGCTGAAGGGCTGTATAAATGGCTCCTGAGGGCCTTGGATGGATACATAATTTCAATATAGGGTTGTAACACGGTCATTCTTCACGAGTGTTTCAAACAATTAAAAGGGACTAGGACTACACTAATCCATTATGTGGTGAGCTCTAAACACATAATTCAAAAGTCGGGAGTCCATGTAGTTGTTCAGCCAAGCTCACGGGACTCGCCCCAGTTCAAAAAGGCAATCAATTATAGAAAGGTTTATATCAAAAAACGATATAAGTCCCAAGGCTTCTTCAAGTAAAAAATATTAATTTATTGTTGTTCACATTAAAAAGAAGTAACTAGTACATACTACCCCCCATACCCCACCTTATGCATTTCGCACCCTCCGGCGCTTAGACATAGGTGTATGACTAAGCGCCGGAGGGTGCGAAACACGTAAGGTGGGGTATGGGGGGTAGTATGTACTAGTTACTTTTTTTTTAATGTGAACAACAATAAATTAATATTTTTTACTTGAAGAAGCCTTGGGACTTATATCGTTTTTAGAGCTCTAAACACACACTTTGATAAATATGCCCCTACAAAGTGTCCACGTTTGACAGATTTTCTGTCCAAAGCTGTAGCTTCTTCTTTCTGACTGAACAAATTTAAAGGGAAGCACAAACACATGGACGCTCATTTGTGGTTTTGAAAACCACGACTAAACTCGCAAACTCTAAAACCAGGATTGTCATCGAATTTATTATAAAAAGTGTGAATGAAAAAACATCCTCGAACAATGCGCTAAAAAATCTGAATACTTTTAAATCCTCTAAAAATCTGTTTTTCAGACAATTCCTAGTGGAAAAATGTCCAAATTGATTTAAAGAGGACCAAAAAGATCAGTGCAGCTCCCATTGACTTCAACAACTTTTACTTGGTGAATTTTGGTATTAAAGGTTTTCGTGTTTTTTTTACTTATTATATTTTTAATTTTTAAAATTTTTAGAAAAATAGGAAAATCACAAATCTTTTGAGAACCATGGAAAATAAATCGCAAAATGATTTTTAGTAAGTAGGCCCCTATGTGTGGTCATATGGCTAACTTATAAAGTGTTGTGCAAACATACAAAACTGCATCACTTCCACCAGTTCTATACACCTCATACAGATGTTGTTAATACAAAGCAATGCTTGTGGCCAACACACAGATGTTTTTTTCGAGAATTTGGAGATTTACCATACTCTGGCCCTTTAAGAACTCGAATCGAGTATTTGCCACCTAAAACCTGCCGAGTTCATGTATAAGTCAATGGGATACATCCAGGAACCAATCTGGACATGTTAGTAGCCTTCCTGACATTCAAGTTTTTTTTTCTGAGAAAAAACTCGAATCGAGTTTAGATGAATTTGATTCAAATTCGATTTGAGATTTCGAGTCAGTAAAATTCATCCGAGTTTTAGATATTCGATTTTTTTTATAAATAACCCCCCAGTCGAATTTTGAGTATATTTGAATTTAATAGAGTTTTATACAACTCACATAATTATGAAATTCAATCTTTAATAAATGTGCCTCCCAGTGTTGAACTAGTTGCAGAGCTTTAAATAAAGAGCATAAATGATACTTAAGGCAAAGTCATTAACTATTTTCCTTAAAGGAACAGTAATACCAAAAAATGTAAGTGTTTTAAAGTAATGAAAATTTTATGTACTGTAGCCCTGTGCTGATACAACTAATGTATTTGCTTCAGAATCTCTACTATAGTTTATATAAACAAGCTGCTGTGTAGCCATGGGGGCAGCCATTCAAAGCTGAAAAACGAGAAAAGGCACAGGATACACAGCAGATGACATATAACCTCTGTAGTATACAATGGGATTCTTTAGAACTTATCTGTTATCTACTGAGTATTCTTTTCCTTGAATTGCTGCCCCCATGGCTAAATAGCAGCTTGTTTATATAAAACTCTAGTTTGTGTTTCTGAAGCAAAACACTAAATTTTTACTAATGCAGAGCAACAGTTCATTATATTGTCATTCCTTTAAAGCACTTCCATTTTTTGGTGTTACTGTTCCTTTAAAAGTGACAACATTCTTTTTCAACCATTGCAAACCATTTGTGCTACAGAACTTTTCCCAATGCATGTTTTATTTCTATCTGCAATGTGTTCAGCATTTTGACTAGAGTTTAAGCTTGCATTTTGTTTGTCTATCGCTGGATAAAAGGTTTCTTTGTCTTGTACAGAGATCTCTTCCAACAATCCTCTAAGCAATGTGTAATATGACTAAGTAGCCCGTCTGACTCGTTGGCATTTATCAAGGAGGATTTAGTGTGGACCAAAATGTAACTTTAGATTTAGAAGAGAAAACACAAGAAGCCAGCGATCTTAATATTTGACAAACTGGCACGCTGAGCTGGAAAATGTAGAATTTCATTTTACCAAACATTCTAATGATACACTGCATACAAAACGCATACATGGACACTAGATAGTTAAATGGATGCATTCATAAATTATGTCACAGCATTCACAAATTTAAAAAAATACTGCATGTAAGGAAAGACAGAGTTTGGTTTAATCACTTGCTGAGCATCTGCACACCTGTAACGCTTATGTTGAGTGTGGTTACAGCAGCTAACATTACAAAAACAACAATAGCTGTACAAGAGAAACAAAGCTTGAGTAACAGCGGCATTGTTAAGAAACACTGATTTTTTTTAAGAAGCCCTTTCACATGGCTTCACAACTGCAATTGCTCATACCTGTCAACTGCCATATGCTATCTATAAATCTAAAGGCTGCAGAGAGTGACCTCCAATCCCCAAGCTCAGATGTGGATATTCCCAATCCCCATGTTCAGGAATGGTGACAGTTCTGTCACCTTCTTCAAAAGGAAGTGAAACTAAACCTTCTGAATACAATTTAAAAAATTCCATTAGTTTCTGATGTCAGTAAGTAGAATTAATTCAAACAATGCAACAACAAAAAAGCCAGTAGGGTTTTCATAAGCAATTGTCTATATGTGTAAGTTTTATTATACATATATTGATTCTGCACTTTATAGTTTTTCTAAACTGTAATATTTGGTACGGTATATCACACATTGATTATATACTTTCATAAACAGATATTATACTGCACAAAAGAATCCTTGTTATTGATTGGAATGGAATTTACGGTTATCCAGAAAGCTCCGAATTACAGGAAGATCATCTCCCATAGACTCCTTTATAATCAAATAATTTTTTTTACAATTATTTCATTTTTCTCTATAATAAGAAAACAGTACCTTGAAGTTGATCCAAACTAAGATATAATTACTCCTTATTGGAATCAAAACCAGCCTATTGTAAAGCACTGCGTATCTTGACAGCGCTATATAAATAAATGATGATGATGATGATTGTGTTTATTTAATGTTTACATTATTTTCTATTAGACTTAAGGAATGAAGATCCAAATTACAGAAACATCAGTTATATGGAAAACCCCAGGTCCTGAGCATTCTGCATTACAGGACCCATACCTGTACTAAAAATTTCTTATCAGCCCCCCAACTATTCATAAAAACTGGTTGCCAACTTTAAAAACTAGTAGCAAATTCCACCCTACTCAGCATGCTCACGGACTGAAGCTTTATTAAATTCTTTGATTGAGCAGTCATTATAATTGAATATACTGATTTTACAGCAATGTGTCAAGGCAATATTTTTAGTATCTTTAACCTTAGCCCTGACTGCCTACTTCAACCATCGAATGGGCTACTATGACCTTTGACTTCGAATCGAACGATTCAAACTAAATATCGTTCGACTATTCGATAGTCAAAGTACTGTCTCTTTAAAAAAATCTTCGACCCCCTAGTTCGCCACCTAAAACCTACCAAGGCCAATGTTAGCCTATGGGGAAGGTCCCCATAGGCTTCCTAACAATTTTCTGATCGAAGGAATATACTTCGATCGATGGATTAAAATCCTTCGAATTGTTCGATTCGAAGGATTTAATCGTTCGATCGAACGATTATTCCTTCGATCGTAGGAATAGCTTTAAATCATTTGAAGTCGAAGGATTTTACTTTGACGGTTAATTAACCCTCGGTATTCGACCCTAGGTAAATGTGCCCCACAGTGTAAATCAAAATGGTACAAAAACCACTGGTTTAAATATTCAGTAACTAGGCTTACAGAGCTGCTACTGAGAAACATTTGATGGAGGAAAATAAATTAATGTTATATCTAAATAGACAAATAATCCAAAAACTATAAAAACAAACACCATTTGCAACGTTTCTAAGTATAAAACATTCTATAACATACTGGAAGTTAACATAAAAGAGAACAATCACTGTAAAGAAGTCTGAATTTAATTTTGGTTCAATTTTATAGTTCACAGTGTTAGATATTGTGCAACAATTCAAACATGGAGTATACTCAACTGATCATACTTGTAAAAAAACTATTTGTTTTCTGCTGTGCTCCACATAGTCCCACAAGCTGGTTACTTTTGATGTTAGGACTCTGCACTTTTTGTTTTCTTCATTTTCATAATATTTAACATTTTCTAGTTGAGTCAAGTCCATTACTGAAAGGTGTGAATGAAGTGCTACACATACAATCATCAGTAAATGAACTGAGAATAAGATGTTAGGTAAAACTGACAAAAATGCTAACGTCGTCAGAACAAGATCTTGGCTGTGGATATAATTAAATATGTAAGTTGAGAGAAGAATATAAATCCACTCAGCATTTGGACACAAACTGATATCCCCAAGACAATGAGACATAACAAGAATTGATTCATAGGCATATTTCTGTGCAAACTGGTGCCAGGGGTTCCCATATTTGCACTGCCAAACTAACATTCCCATACAATAAAAAAGTACTGTTTTACACAGGTGAGCAAATTGATTTATCCACACTTTATTTATCAGAACCTCTGCAGCCTGTCATTCGGATTTCCTTAATGATTTGCAAGTTCAGTGATTAGAAAACTTGTAAATAAGGAGAATGACAGAAATTTGTAAAGCATTATGGTAACTTAAGACAGATGACAATTGCATCACTGTTTACATGGCACATGTAGTCAAGACCAGCAGTGCAGAGAATAGCAAACATACTGTAACTATTTTCAAAGTCAGGTAATTTGTAGTGAATTTAAAATGCAAAGATATTTAGTATACATTTTGCTTTCAATACTGGAAACTTTATATATTCATTTTTTAATGTACAACTCAAGTTGTTTTACATTCCAAATGTCCTCAGCAATTTTTATTTCATTAGTGCGGGAGAGCTGTTCTATCTATATGTATATATACAGAGGAACTTACTCATCCTATTCCCTATTAGGGATGTAGCGAACTGTTCGCCGGCGAACTTGTTCGCGCGAACTTCGACCGTTCGCGTCCGCCGAATGTTCGCGAACGTTGCGCAATGTTCGCCAATTTGGGTTCGCGTTCGATTCGTTCGACCATTCAACCATTCGAATTCCTTCGACCGCTAAAAATTCGTTTGAACGATTGTAAGCATTCGATCTAATGAAAAGCATTCGATCGAATGGTTTCGATCGTTCGATTCGAATGAAAATCCTTCGATCGAACGAAAATCCTTCGATCGAACGATTAAAATCCTTCGATCGTTCGAATCGAACGATTTTGCGGGTGTTCGAAGTTCGCGAACTGTTCGCATTTTTGCCGGCGTTCGCGAACACCAAAACGGCAGTTCGCTACATCCCTATTCCCTATGAGAAAACTGCGCATACACAGAACATTTACAGAAGTGAGCTGTAATTGCCAAAGGCAATTAAAATAAATACTTCCAAAAGTGTCAGAAAACTTTAGTTCAAATTTAACTTTTCTATACTGACATTAAAATTGTCAGTGGCTACATGGGTTTTTGGGGCCAAAATGCATTTATTCAAATGCGGATATTACCCCCCTCCAGCTGCAGTGAAATGTAACCATCTCTAATTTTCATTAGGATACAGGAATATTGGAGGCATGGCTTTGATTAGTGACAATACAGGTATGATATCTGTTATTCGGAAACCCATTATCTAGAATGCTCAGAATTATGGAAAGGCCATTTCCTATAGACTCCATTTTATCCAAATAATCCAAAGTTTTAAAAATGAATTCCTCTATAATAATAAAACAGTACTTTGTTCTTGATCCAAACCAAGATATAATTAATCATTATTGGAAGCAAAACCAGCATATTGGGTTTACTTAATGTTAAAATGATTTTCTAGTAGACTTGTGGTATGAAGATCCAAATTATAGGTAGATAACATGTCCCATACCTGTATCACACTTTTTTTCTTTCCATATTTCTCCATATTTATCGCAACTAACCAAAGCAATATCTGAACAGGAAATTTAAAACTGTCCATTACTAAACGCTGACAAGTTTGGACTTACATTTACCCTTTGTAAAAATGTCCCTTTTTAAGAAATAGCAAATAATATTTTTGGCACATGGGACAATATAGCACCTTGAGCCAAAGCACCTAAACTGCACAAGCACCCTCTGAAAACCCCTTTATAGAGCTGCTTTAAGGTTCATTAACTTAATTTTGGAAATTGCTGGTTTGCTATGTACAGAAGAGCTAATACTCTTCAACCTGGAACCACTGAATCATAACTGACCCACAGTCACCCAACTTATAGGTTCACCTACTTCAAGGTGTACTGTATGCTCCTCATCTCATAGGTTCCCCCTAGCACTGTGATATTTGCTTTATTACTCAAGACTAGTAAAATCTTGATTCACTTGCTATTTGCACATGAGCATTCAAAATTTGAATTGCTTGAAACAATCATATCATTATCGGTGACTATTAGGGGCAGATTCATTAAGGGTCGAATTTCGAAGTTAAAATTATTTCGAAATTCGACCCTCGAATTGAAATCCTTCGACTTCGAATATCGAAGTCGAAGGATTTAGCACTAATCGTTCGATCGAACGATCAAAGGATTTTTCGTTCGATCGAACGATTAAATCGTTCGATCGAACGATTAAATCGTTCGAAACGAACGATTCGAACGATTTTAATCAAACAATCGAAGGAAAATCCTTCGATCAAAAAAAGCTTAGCAAGTCTATGGGGACCTTCCCCATAGGCTAACATTGACTTCGGTAGGTTTTATCTGCCGAAGTAGGAGGTCGAAGTTTTTTTTAAAGGGCAAGTACTTCGACTATCGAATGGTCGAATAGTCGAACGATTTTTACTTCGAAACGTTCGATTTCGTTCGAATTCGAACGAATTTAACCAATTCGATGGTCGAAGTACCCAAAAAATACTTCGAAATTCGAATTTTTTTCATTCGAATTCTTCACCCGAATTTTGTGAATCGGCCCCTAAGTATTCAAGTTACGCAGACTTTTACAATAAAACTGGCCCAAAAAAATATAACTGTTATTATTGTATAATATATGAAGACATCCTGGTTCAAATATAAGTGCCTAAATGAAGGGAAATTGCGCCCACCTCACTTATGCACACATATAGTATCTTATCTGTAGATGGGTATCTACACCATTGAACATATAAGCACCAAACTGTAAACGGTTTAAAGCTGGTACCCAGACATGGTTGGATGACATTCTTAATCTAAATCATCTGAAAAATAGGGAAATGGAAACAGCTGTGCTTCTTTTCAAACACATCCTTCTAGCAATATTTCAAGGCTTGCATGCATTTGTATTCTCTTTAGGAATGAATCAGATCCTTATCTAAATCTGGCCTCTTTAATATATTGGAACATCAGGCAACAGATATCCAGTTGCAAATATAAACCATTTCCTTTGTTTAAAATAAAGTGCATGCTGTTATCACATTCTTTGTACGTGTTATTGGGCTTTAGTCAGTTCTCAACTGAATTTATCTTCCTTATTAAGTAATAAAATAATAACTTAATGGTCTCCTGAGGGTTCTAACCTTTATATCAGGAAACAGACAGCATATTAAACTACAACTAGGAGTACAAACAGCAGCAGCACAGAAAGCTTAGGTTTCCCCACCTATATATTATGCAACAACATTTTTCTGCTTGCTTTAAAAATGTAAAATGGAGGGCCAAAGGTTTCTACAGTTGATCCTGAGTTTAATGTATAGTTATATCCTCTAATCATCAGCCCTGAATGATCCTAAAATTCTATTTTTTAAACTGTGGATTTTACAGGAATGGCAGCCACACAACTGGGAAGGCATGAGTAAACTGTGGCCCACCAAATTAGACACACTCTTTTTATTTCCTAAATGTTGGGAGGTATGGTAACTGAACAGCTCACTATCTAATGTTATATATGATTTATTTCCACTGTTTTAATAGTCAATATGAACAGCTCACAATCTAATGTTATACAGGAATGGGACCTATTATCCAGAATCCTTGGGACCTGGGGCTTTCCAGATAATGGGTCTTTCTGTAATTTGGATCTTCATACCTTAAGACTACTCAAAATCATGTAAACATTAAATAAGCCCAATAGGCTGGTTTTGCTTCCAATTATGATTAATTATATCTTAATTTGCATCAAGTACAAACTACTGTTTTATTATTACAGTTTTAAATATTTGGATTATTTGATTATAATGGAGCCTATGGGAGAAGGCCTTTCCGTAATTTGGAACTTTCTGGATAATGGGTTTCCGGATAACGGATCCTATACCTGTATATGTTTTATTTCCACTGTTTTAATAGTCAATCTATCATAGTCAATGATTTTACTGTTTCAGGCTGTAGAAGAAAATACACATGGTTATTATTTGAAGTGTGTA
Source organism: Xenopus petersii (assembly GCA_038501925.1). Taxonomy (NCBI): domain Eukaryota; kingdom Metazoa; phylum Chordata; class Amphibia; order Anura; family Pipidae; genus Xenopus; species Xenopus petersii. The sequence continues at coordinate 102,660,629 of CM076675.1, read as the reverse complement.
ACTGCAATCCCTTAGATAATGTGTTATTTTCCATAGCTTGTTATATGTTTTACTTCCTTTTTACACAGTTTAGTAGACCTAATATCTAATAAGGTAACACAGCAATTGTTTTATTGGGTCGGTGGAACTAGTAACATTTTTATAGTTTACTTTAGTTTCTAGAACAATGTAAATCATATGCTGCAATGATATGTGCAAATTCACCAAGATGCAAGTTTACCAAGCTGCAAAATATTATTAAAGCTTTAAAAATGGTGTAAAAGGCAGTAAAAAAAATAAATGGCATATTTATTAATGTGATTTTTGGGCCTGATAAAAGTATTTAGAGCTGTTATTTTATACCGTAATTTAACCCATTCAAGTCAATGGGAAAAATTGACATTTTCCATAAGTCATTGTTTTTTACATGGAAAAATAAATACCTGGCTGCAAAAATACATAATTTTGAAATAAATGAGCTCTGTTGTGTTACATTATAAGTAATTTTCCATCATTTTCCTAGGGGAGAATTAAGTACTAGTTCTCCTTTCTGTCACTGGTCACCAGCCCTTGTAATGTCACTACTAGTTTATTTCAACTTTCTGCTTTTTATTTCAGTCACAACCACTGAAAAACATCCAAACAAGATATGTTTTAGATTATAAATGATTCAGCTGATACACACAACTATGTTATTTTACTATGTTGCACACTCCCTTTCTAAAGAAGTATTGTTTGATAAATATCATGGAGCTAAACATATAGTTAAATACATTTCTTGAACTTATCTGTGAATATTAGTTCACTAATGAGAGCCTCACTAAATACCATAACACAACTTCTGAAGTGAAGGTATCCCATACACAAGTGCTTGATTGTCTTAGCTTCTAAAACAGCTAAGAAAACAGGCCTTTTGAACTGGCCATACATGGGCATATGATATGTATGTTATTGTTAACCTGAGGAGCCACTCCAAGTACTTCATTTTATGGGATAGGGTATTTTAACATGATTGGTGATTGCTAAGATTTTCAAGAAGGGAGTTGTAATTCATCTTCAGTGTTGTTTTAGAGTTGTGATTTGGACTAGTATAATCTAACTGAACTACAGTTCTTATATTTGATGAGTTGTATTTCATGTTTTTAGTGTTGGTGCAGCATTAGAAGCAAACCTGCTGTAAACCTGTAAAGCACCATGTAACCAGAAATACCTCCAACATTTCTATGAGATTTAATGTCAGAACCACACTAGTGTCAGTGGACCCAAGTTTACTCATTGTCCATTGTGCTACCCTAGATGCTCGGTGGCTTACAGTGATGACTAGAGCTTCCCTAAGACATCAACATTTAAGGAGTTAAGATAATTAATTAGATAATTAATTAGATGTCCAAGAAGCTGTATGGGTTTGAAATACAGAATTGTTTACAGTTTAGTGGATTTTGTTCATTGTAATAGCAACAGTTGTTCTTAAAAACACTAGAACCTCTATTTAATATGATGAAAATGATTTCAACTTAAGGACAATTCAAAATCAAGGAAATGTGTTCAAGCAACTTAAGCATTAAGCATTTAAATGATATTAGCATAGTGATTCCTGACAAACCTTTGAGCAGCGAGATGGGAAATATTGCTTATCCTCTCATCTATAATCAGCGGAGCAATGGTAATCTATCAATGACCATTTTACAGATATGCCCATTACAGTTTTAATATATACTTTTGCATAATAGCATATGAATAGGTTTTCAGAACAAAGGCAAGAACACACAGTTTCATGAATAGATAAAAGAGAAGCACGAAGAAGAATAGAGTGCTTTGATTAAAAAGAAACTGAGCAGACCATAAGCAAATTTCAAAGGGGAACTGTACACACAGTGACTTACAGGAGAACAGAGATCAGATGGGGAAGAATGGGAAATTATAAAGCCAAAAGAGGGGAGTCAAATGTCAAAATACAACTAGGAGAAATTATGACTAGACGCTTTTTAAAAGGTAAATTTAATCTAAGAATATGAGTGTGTAAATAAGGGTTGCAGTGACCTTATCTCAGACATATTCATTTGCCAAGTGTGTAATAAAACGTATCCAAAGTTTTTTCTCTTGTATTTAAACTATATTACCTTGTATTAATGTTTAATAAGAACAGATGTAGGAGAGAGGGCTAAGCAATGTATTTTGTTGTCATAACTACTGTACAGCTGAATATCGGATACACCAATATTGTCCGATGTCCAGAACCTTGTCATTTTAAGCTGGCCAAAGACACAAAGATAAAGTTGCATGAAAATTAGTTTGGAATGTTTTTCGGACTTTGTGTGGATCCTCCCAACATTTTTCGTACCGTGGCGATCGGTCGCTTAGTCGATCGGACAGATTAGAAGATTTCTGTCAGCTAACATTAATATCCTTGCATGTATTGATGATATGAATGGGTGACTGTCACTACTATTTGTCACACATAACTTTTTTATGATTGCTGTCACGGACAGACTACTTTATCTGAATGGTTAGTTGCAGGTTGGAAGATTACGACATACGATCGTTCACCGAATATAAGACAAAATCTGCACGTCTATGGCCAGCTTAAAGGGGGCCCTAAAGAAAGACTGGAATTCTAAATGGGACTTGTACAGTCCAACAACCACTGCTATAGTGGACTATAAACCACCATGACACTGCTGCTGCATAGTTGGAAGGCTGAGGTTCAGCTATCATCAAAAGGTGTTCCTGTCTTTTGTGGATAATGTGCACTAGAGACAGTGTTAACAATTTTAGCCATCATAAAATGGATGAAACTGTAGAATAGATAGATTTGAGGATGTACTTTAGATTGTAACCTCCACTCAAGCAGGACCTAATATTAATGATGTATAAACTGTAAACTTATGCTCATTATGTCAGAACTATATGAATAAGGCATAATCATGATAATAATAATTATACTGAGTCAAATTTTTTAAATAACCACTAGTATTTGTATAGCAATTATGTGCATTAGAAGCTACTTTATGCCTGGTATAAGTCAATGTGCTTTCAACCCCCACCAGGAAATGACAAGATAACTTTGACCCAAATGGAAATGTATTCATCTGTCAAGAAGTACCAAGATTTGCAAACATATAATTAAATTAAACCAAATTTCAGGCTTCGTATATAATGAAATCTAATGCTCCTTAAATGTATGTAATATCATGCATTTCCATACATAAAACTAGAAGAATAATACTAGTTTTCATCCTAATACCAGCACTCAGGGTTATAGAGATCACATTAGTAGTAACTAATTTTCTGTTTTTCTACTCATGCCGGTTGGTCATTAGTGCAGGAATTTAAAAAAAAAATGGTGGTGGGGAAGAAAACTGCAGGAATTGTTTTCTAAATGCAGGATATCGGCACAAAAGAGAACATATGATCTGCACTGTATATTCAGATCATTTCAAGTAGAGGTTGCAAGAGGCTGTGAATATGAAAGGCATTGTAATAGACAGCAGGCATCCTATAGAATGTGAAGAGAAATGTCATGATTGGAAATAGTCCAGTGATTTCTGAATTGGCCACTGGGAACACATTGTTAGTGTGATTGTAGCTTTAAGTCACAATTTCCCGCTGCATAATTGCTTCCAATAGAAGCATGTGCTGAAAGAGCATTGAATGCATTTTCTGGTGCTCAGTGGTAGACTTCTACTTTCTAAAAGTGCTAAAAATAATTCAGCTTTGTTGAAAGGAAGCTTTTGTTAAATGTTTATTTTTATAGAAAAAAAATATATTTATATGAATAACTAGTTGAAGGATGTAATTTATGAGTATATAAGTGTATTAATTATTATTTATAACTCTTCACAGATAAATAAAAACAGAGATACAAATTAGAGATTTTTTAAAAATATACCTGGAAGTTTAATTTGAGTGGTTTTAGAGGTTTTGGACAGAAACAAATTGGCATAACCGCTCTGACTCACCGCATGTAGTGGTAAACACGGAACTGACGGCTAATAGACATCGCAACGGGTGCTGGAGTTCAATCAGCGCCCCACGCTGCACAATATGGAAAGTAGGAAGAAGCGGTTCCGCACTCCGAATTTTAAAAAGTCAAAACTTTATTCGTCCATTAAAAGGAAGACAGACAAGTTGCACACATTGCTAGACGTGTTTTGGGTGCAGGCAAAAACAAAAACCACAAATGTCATTGAATTTATTAAAAGATCAGAATATAAAGATCTGAATATAAAAAGTGTGAATGAAAAAATCGCTGACCGATGAACTAAAAAATAGAAATACCTTGAAACCTATTACTAGTGAAAAAAGTCTGAAGCCTCTAAAAGTCTGATTCGATTGAAAGCAGTCCAATAAGATGAGAGCAGCTCCCATTGATTTCTATAGGACCACAACAACTTTTACTTGCAAAGTTTGGTCTAAATAAGTAATTTTTAGAGCATTTAAAAATTATAGGAAAACCACAAATTCTGTGGAAACAATAACAATTTTAGTGTTAGTAAATAGGCCCCATAGTGCCTGCTTGCAGTAGAATACTGTATAGAGAAAAATAATGTGGCACATCCTGTATCCTGTATCCACATAACTGGAGGAAATTGAAAGTATACAGTATGTGAACTGGGACCATGTGCACAGTCAGTGCTATTAGAACATAAAAATGAAATACTGTAAGGTGCAGGTTCATATCGACCAGCGAAGGGATATCAGAAGAATTATGTGACTCTACCAGATGAGGTCAAGTAGTGAAACATGTTCTGATGGAAAGTGTAGATTGAATGAGTTATATAGAGATGTCTAAAATGAAATTGCAGTGGACATTTAATGTCTTGGAGGCTGGGGAGAATAAGATAAAAAAATAAAGGGATGAAAGCGAGGAAGTGCATAAATTAAGTAGTTGAACAAAAGCCGCACTGTTTGCTTGGACTAATGAAAAAAAAACTTTTTAAAAAATGTAGTTCATAATTTTCAAACGCAATCTGACTAAAAGCCCCATGCCTGAAGGTCAGAAAACAGAATACGCTACTTTAAGTGGATAAGTAATAGTTTTCATTGTTATTATTGGAAATATAGGTTATGTCACCTTTAGGGCATACTGGCCTTTCTTATTTTAATCTTTCTTCTCAATTAATAACATTGGCATCCAGTGTAGGACAGAACAAGGATGACTGACATAGTTGGCTAGCTTGAATATATTGCAATATATTGACAAAAATCACTGTTTTGCTTCAAAGGGAGGGCACTTCTTAGTAGGTTAATGTACAAAAAAAGTCTAAGGGGCCTATTTATTAAACCCCACATTTTTCAAAAGAACTGTTATCCGGAAAACCCCAAGTTCCAAGCATTCTGGATAACAGGTCCCATACCTGTAGTACCAAATAAAGAGATACAAAGTAATACTAAAAAAAAAACATTTGTGAAAAGGATTTTACTATAGTATAATAGATTTTTATGAAAAAAATTACAGTTCACACTTAATATTTTGCATCTCTGGATTATTCCAGAGAGCCAGGACCCATTCAGGAAATATGGGTTTAAATTTCAGGGTCGTAGGCTGCTTTTATTCTCTGAGCCTCAAGCAGATAGTATTCAGGTATGGAATTCCTGTTTGCTTTTAAAAAAAGAAACCTTTATAGCTCTGGCTCATAAAATCAATGTAACAAAAAAGGATTATTTAATTAATGGACTAGATGTACAGTTCCCTCAAAATCATTGCAGCTTCTTTTGTAACTGCTTTCAGGCTCTAGAGAATGATCATATTGTATTACATGCAGTATGCATACATTCGTCTATCAATTCCAAAGAATGGAATATATACTTACATTATCATCAGTATTGCTTAGACTTTGGAAACCACATAAACCTTTTACCATAGCATGTATCTTTTTAAGAATCATGAAATTGTATATGGAAACTGTAAGTAGCAATGGACTTGTGTATAAACAAAACAGGACACGGTTTCTCAACCAAGATGCATTTATAAAAATGGTAACATGGTGCATATGGCAATCACTTTTATATTAAGAAAAGTATATATTATAACAAAACCAGTGTGGTCTCACAAATTATACGGTATAATTACCCTACTAAATACATACAGCAAACTGTAAAAAAAAAAATATTGCAGCAGATGATGCTGAACAGAGAATTAACAGTACCACTTCTTTGCTGTATCACGGTATATATACACATGTAAGAGCTCTCCCTGACAGGACCATAACAGCAGTTTTATTTTAACAGAATATTCTGACCACTATGATCTGACACTTTAGGGATTATTTATTAAACACTATTTTGTTAAAACCACTCTGGCCAAATTCTCGCTAACTTTTTACCGTATTTATCAATCAATTTTCATGAAAAAAAAGGTGCGGCAAAAGACTCGATAAAATAATTAAAAAATGCGAATCGTATTATTTTTTTTCGAATTTCACACCCTAAACTCAGACTTTTTTGGATTATGGCCCGAAAAACAAAAAATCTTCGGATTGTTGTACGAAACCCACCGCAGATCATGATATCTTCCAATTGTAAACAGGCCATCTGCCATTGACTTCTACATGACCTCAGCAAGTTGGAGATGGAATATGTTTCTTATTCTGACTTTTAACACCATTTTTCACTGAAAATAATGTGTTTTCCTCTTTAAAAGTCCAACCAGAAAAAAAAAAATCGGACTTTAGTAAATAACCTCCTTTATATCTGAAACCCGCTGTTTAAATTACTGCTATATACTGAGCCCTTAACAGAATCAATAAGGGAATAGTTGCGATAATAAAGCTTTGCAAAAACATGAAAATGAGCTGTTTTGTAAAATAAAGTTTGCCACAGTAGGAGTATTATCTACTGCTAATTCTGCCCTTGTACCAGTTGCCTTACTTAAGGGCTTGATTTAAGTTTTGGGTACTAATATCATAACACTGCTAATACATAGGGATGGGCGAATTGCCTTAGTTCTGTTCCAACTGCGCTATTTCGCACAGAGTTCATCCATTAAACATATAACAAAGATGCATTTAAACTTCATTGAAAAGAGTTCATCAGGGACACAATCACATAAATATAAAACACCTATATTAAGATGAATTACAAAGTACATTATGCCCATCATAAACCCTTATTAACTATTACTTTGCACATACTTTATATCTTTTAAAGGATTTATGAAAACTGCTGACCACTATATAGCTGCAAACCTCAAGAGCTAGAAAAAATTAAACGTTACAATCCATGCAGCTTAACATAAAAAGGAATTTAGGGCATTTAAAAAATTGTCAAGGGGGAAAAATATTCTAAAACTACAGTCAGGGCAATAACAGAAAAGACAATACAAAAAATAAAAATACCACAGGTTTTATTGCATAAGAAAATGAAAAGCATCAGAGCCATTATGGTCAGAATATGTCAGATATAGGGGAAATATTATGGTGGTTATTTACTAAAACTCGGCTTTTTGTCACTATCAAAAGTTCTCGAAAAATTTGCTACAAAATTGAGTGTCATTTCAAATATTTTTCATATTGTTGCTCCAAAAACTCGACTTTATCAGATCGTCGAACGAAAACCAGCACAAACAGTTAGAAACTATCAAGAATTGTTTGTAAAATACAAACAGTTCGAGGTTAAAGGGACCATCTGCTTTGACTTTTACATGATTTTGACAGATTTTAGTGGGACTATTTCCGGATTCAAACTTTTAGCAGCATAATATATCTTGAAAAATGTTAGTGTTTTTTCCCTCTAAAAATTCTTATTTTTTGCTCTTTAAAACTCAACCAGAGAAACACGATCTTTAATAAATGGACCCCTATGTATAGAATTCAAATGTACTTTACTTCTCAAAAGTTATGTCATAGTCAGAACTTCTATTTGTACTGTATTCAATAATGCAACTGTAGGTCTATTGGGAGATTGTGGGCATTGTGCAACTTTTTTTGCCCCTTTTTTTGAACTTTGCACACTGTCTTTCCATAAGTCAGTGAGCCCTTTTGTCTATTAGTTGTGAAAAGATAAGAGCTCTGACACTGAAGGGATACTCCATTAAAAAATTAATTATTTTGGCCTAATAAAGGAAATATAATTTTAGCACCTTTCCAAGATAGTTAATTAAACAGTTTTATGGTTATAAACTTTTTTGTAATAATTACAATTGAAAGCATAATTACTTGAAACACTGTTACAGATGGGGGAGATGATCATCATTTAATGATCTATTCATATTGGTGATACATTTTGATAAACAAACGGCTTTCAGTTCTAAAGAAAAAACATCAAAAATACTGAAATTTTTTTTATTAAAATATAATGTATAAGTTGTGCGCAATTAGATTTCCCAGTAATCAGGTGCAAGAGTAAGTAAAAATTAAATTAAAAGAATCACCAATCGATTTACTGATGCACCAAATGTTCTTGCTATGAAAAAAGTGCATAGAAGAATAAAAATAAAAATTAAGATTACCATTAATAAATGAGATGAAATTTCATTGGTGAACCGTAGTTATATTCCCAGATGCTAGCACTAGCATGTCCCCTCCATAAAAAACACTAATCCCACACTGTGACCACCAGGTTTGAGAAGAGTAGAAACTCTTAACTGGTAAATATTACTGCAATGTTGGATCTTTGGTCTCATTCAGTACAGTCTGCCCTGGTAAACAGTCTGTCTGAAGCTCGGCCTAATATGTTGGTTCTATATAAATAAAGCATAATAATAAACTAATCATACTTCCACATTTTTAATATGATTTTACACTGGGAAACAGTAGTTTAACTACTTTTGCAGTTTTGTGCATGTCATTGATGTGTTCATTTGGTGATATTGTCATTGGAAGTAGTTACATGTGGGGCCATTCTAATATTAGGAAGCTTTTTGCCATAGTATTTCTCTCCAACAGCCCAATATTTTATTTGTGGTAAGAGAAGTGTGCCTTTCTTACAATTATTGACTGTTAGTCAATGTGCAAATTTGGCCCATTCAGATCCGCCGCAAATTTCCCGTGGAATTCACGAAACGGGCAAAACATTTACGAAACGCAGATTTTGGCACCACAACAATTTAACGTCAATGGGCATCCGGTAATCGCCACTGGCGTCTAAATTGACACGGAAATTTGCAGCAAATTCTCACCTGGCGAATAAAGTCGCCCATCACTAAGGGGCCGATTCACGAAGGGTCGAATATCGAGGGTTAATTAACCCTCGATATTCGACTGGGAACTAAAATCGTACGACTTCGAATATCGAAGTCGAACGATTTTGCGCAAATCCTGCGATCGATCGATCGAAGGATTTTTCGTTCGATCGAACGATTAAATCCTTCGAATCGAACGATTCGAAGGATTTTAATCCAACGATCGAACGAAAATCCTTCGATCAAAAAATCACAGGCAAGCCTAAGGGGACCTTCCCAATAGGCTAACATTGACTTCGGTAGCTTTTAGCTGCCGAAGTAGGGGGTCGAAGTTTTTCTTAAAGGGACAGTACTTTGACTATCGAATGGTCGAATAGTCGAACGATTTTTAATTCTAATCGTTCGAATCGTTCGAATTCGATCGAATTTAACCAATTCGATGGTCGAAGTACCCAAAAAATAGTTTGAAATTTTTTTTATTCGAACCCTTCACCCGAAATTCGTGAATCGGCCCCTTGCTGTTGTATGAAACAAGACATAGGTCAAAAATAATGTTTGAAGTAGCAATTTATTCCTTTCTGTTCCATAAATCCTTTCATATAAGCTTGGTATTTATGACAGATGGGTATGTTTATTCCCTTCAACTCAGGTTACTGCTTAAATACTCAAAGTGTTTCAAACACTTTCTGAATTACCCTTGTATAAAAGCATCCCAAAGAGTATAATAAAACATAGTGTGCTCACTGCTATGTTCTGGACTAATTCACACATAAACCCAAGAACAGTTGTATTCTGTATAACACATGACGTCTACGTCACTCTAGTTGTTTCAGAACTGCAAGTCTCTGCATTCCCCAGCTAGTAGGTTTGGCATAGGAATTCTAGAAGTTGTCATTTTCCAACGGCTCCATAATACTTTATGCCAAGTCTGTGCTTCTTAATTGTTAGTGAAAACTACATTATAAAGAGAATGCATTTTCACCCATTATCATCAGTTAAGACCTTGCATCTATGTTGTAAAAGAAAATGTTTTGTTTCCTTTACAATAAGACAGTTCTATTCAGTTATTTTATTCTTTTTTTTATAAAGAACTTTTTTCTTCATCCCAGATCTGGTCAAATCCATTATTTCCCACAAGAGGTTGAAGAGCTTCTCTGTGGCAAATACTGTACATGTAATGGGATTTCAGCAGTGTAACTATTGTATTTCCAATAAAAGGAGCACAAGTCACATGACTTGGGGCAGCTGGGAAATTGACAATATGTCTAGCCCCATGTCAGATTTCAAAATTGAATATAAAAAAATCTGTTTGCTATTTTGAGAAATGGATTTCAGTGCAGAATTCTGCTGGAGCAGCACTATTAACTGATTCATTTTGAAAAAAAAAATGTTTTTCAATGACAGTATCCCTTTAACACACTAACAACTGCTTTTCTTGTTTCAAAACTTTGAGACTTTATACATTGGCCATTGGTTCACCTTTAAGTTAACTTTTTGTATATTGTAGAGTGCCCAATTCTAAGCAGCTTTTTATTTGGTCTTCATTATTTATTTTTTATAGTTTTTGAATTATTTGCCTTTTTTCCAGCTTTCAAATGGGGGTCACTGACCCCATCTAAAAACAAATGCTCTTTACAGCAACAAAAGTATTGTTATTCCTAATTTTTGTTACTCATCTTTCTATTCTGGCCCTCTGCTATTCATAGTCTAGTCTCTTGTTCAGATCAATGCATTGTTGTTAGGGTAATTTGGAGCCTAGCAACTAGATTGTTGAAATTGCAAACTGGAGTTTCAGAATAAAAAGCTAAATAATTAAAAAAACACTAATAATAAAAAATGAAAACCAATCACAAACTGTTTCAGAATATCACTCACTACATCAAACTAGAAGTTAAGTTGAAGGTGAACAAACTTTCAGTGTTCAACCTGCAGCTGACTGAAAAAAGCTAATCACTGATTGGTTGCTATGGGTTACTGCTCAGGCGCAAATCTGCTCAGTGTTTATAAATGAGCCCAATTGTGTGTTATAGTAAAACATGTGATATGAATGTGAACCTTATCACAATTAAATGTATGAAATTCAGGATGCTTTAATAAGGTACGGTAAGTGAAAGGAGCCAAATAACCTGAAGCGATTCAATAAAAAAGAAAGTGCAATTGACCAGGGTTACTTAAATTTTTATAGCTTAGAGCCATTGTTGGAGCTGACCCCGCAGTGTATGACTAGCACAAGCCAACTCAGGATCTGAGATTTTTGGTTACATGTATATATATATTTAGGAAACAATACTATGGATCTGTGATGTAATTACGTATGTTCTGCACCAATATTTTTTTAAACATTTCTATGATTTCCTACATCAGTTTTTTGTGTCTGCAGCTTAAAGTCGATAGTTCTACTACAGCCTACAAACAGGTTTTGCTTTCCAGCAAAACTGGTGATTTAGTATATACATATAGCAAGTGACCAAGCTATCAATTCTGCAACTTCAAAAAAAGTCTCAATTATATATTATCCAAAAATCGCAAGACAGTAAAGTTTAATTAGTTGACACGATCTCTACAACTTTAATGCATAGGAAAAAATATATAAGGCAAAATACTTCCTTTTAGGTATACGGATAATCTGCCCTTATAGAGGACAATATTTATATTATTAAAAATTGTATAATTTTGCCCTTACACTTTGTATAACATTTTTCCAGGCTAATATGGCAGTGAAATGCTGGTAGTTCTCTTGTTTCAGGCTCACTGTTAACAACATAACAAGGAAAACTGCAGTGCGGTCCACTGGAACTGCAGACTTGGAAGCACATATATCAGCTACTGTCTGCGGTTATTATTCCTCTGGTTTACAGGGCTGATTTTTTTCCATATATAATGCACTGTAATGGTGGCTGCATGTTATAAAAAGCAACATTATCTGTGATTTTTAAGAGAAATTATGGGAGAACAAACAAAATCACATTTAACTGCGACCAGGAATAAAGAACAGCAGGAAGGTGCTCTGATTCTAAATTACTCTAAGATTTAACACATCAGCAATCAAAACATCAACCTACCATCCCTAACAATGAACTAGAATATAGCTCTCCATGAGATAAGATTAATGGGAGCCTGTGTGTATGGATTTTTGTCCCTCGGTTCATTGATTTTGTAATCTATGTCTGTGGGTCCCCTTCACTCTGACTTTTTTTTAGTCTGGGCTCCAGCAGAGCAGAGGCTGTTGAGTATCAAATAAAAAAAAATCAAAGCATGAATAGGGAATTGCTTTCTATATCATTCTTTCCTGGCATTTGGATTACCAAATGCATGATAAATATAGAATGGATTTAGCTGATTAAGCCAGTATTTTCAATTCAATAAATATGAACCAAGGGGTCAAGGGAATGACCTTGAAAATTGTGATCTATATTGCAACCGAGTGATCCGCATATTTAATTTGGACTTTATGTGTATTTTCCTGCAGTACAACTGCCAGATCTCTTTGGCCAAGTTTGAACAATATATAAAGCTACTGTGATATGTTAATTTAATAAACATAAGTATAAGCCCTGCAGTTTTTTTTATAGTAAACAACGTTCTTAAGTAAAGCCGTGCCTTGAAAAAGTATCCATCCTCTTGACCCTCCCCTCTCTTTTTATAAATAGTACACTGAAATTGTATTTTCTGACATTTTTATGTCAAAGCTTTGAACCTCAAATGCAGTATTTTCATTCTGGTATTTCTTAATAAATAACTATAATACTATTATTACTAATATTTGAATATTTTCAGAAAAACTTTTACAGCTATATTTTGAGGTACAGTAAGTGGGGTATTTACTAAAAGTCGATTTTTTCTCACTATAATAAAAAAATTGACCAAACTCTGAAACCCGAATCCCTTAAATTTACCAAAAGATCTGACCGAAAAAGTTGTTGAGGAAAAAATGTTGTGACAAAATCATGCGGCAATTCAAATTGTTCGATTTATTTTAATTGTCGCCCGGAAAATTCCAATTTATCGGATTATCTAATGATAACCAGCATCAAACAGTCCAAAACTATTGAGAATCATGTAGGCAAAAACATGTTCCATTTGTTAAAGGGACCCTTTGCCATTGACTTCTACACGCTTTCCTACTTTTGCTCAAAACACTCAGGAATAAATCAGATCATCAGGAGGATTGCAAATATTGACGGCTGTGAATAAACAACATCCAATATTAAATAGACAAAGTTCTCCCAAGATGAAAAAGCTTTTACAATACATTCAAACAGTATTTACAAAAGTTTTCTCCTTTTTCAATTGTGTTTCTGAGTTAGAATGCATAAAAGTTACATAGTTAAATCAGGTTGAAAAAAGACAAAGTCCATCAAATTCAACCCCTCCAAATGAAAACCCAGCATCCATACACTCACCCCTCCATACTTTCACATAAATTATATATACCCATATCTATATAACTATAGAATTTAGTATCACAATAGCCTTTGATATTATGTCTGTCCAAAAAATCATCCAAGCCATTCTTAAAGGCATTAACTGAATCAGCCATCACAACATCACCCGGCAGTGCACTCCACAACCTCACTGTCCTGACTGTGAAGAACCCCCTACGTTGCTTCAAATGAAAGTTCTTTTCTTCTAGTCTAAAGGGGTGGCCTCTGGTATGGTGATCCACTTTATGGGTAAAAAGGTCCCTTGCTATTTGTCTATAATGTCCTCTAATGTACTTGTAAAGTATAATCATGTCCCCTCGCAAGCTTCTTTTTTCCAGAGAAAACAACCCCAACCTTAACAGTCTACCCTCATAATCTCAATAATGTAATTGATACACACGGAGGATTGCAATGGATCCTATTACTGTTCCTATGGTGCTCCGTCCAAGCACCTAAAATATCAATCCAATATCTGTAGTTTGGAACAAAGGACCAAATCGCAGGATAACTGCTAATGTGCCAAATTTTATTTAATCCACACACGACATGTTTCGGGCGCAACTGCCCTTTTTCAAGTTTCACTTGAAAAAGGGCAGTTGCGCCCGAAACATGTCGTGTGTGGATTAAATAAAATTTGGCACATTAGCAGTTATCCTGCGATTTGGTCCTTTGTTCCAAACTACAGATATTGGATAGTCTACCCTCATAATTTAAGTCTTCCACACCTCTAACCAGTTTAGTTACATGTCTCTGCACTCTCTCCAGCTCATTTATATCCCTCTTAAAGGAGAAGGAAAGGCTAAAACTAAGTAAGCTTTATCAGAAAGGTCTATATAAACAAACCAGTAAACCCTCAAAGTAATGCTGCTCTGAGTCCTCTGTCAAAAGAAACACAGCATTTCTTTCCTTCTATTGTGTACACATGGGCTTCTGTATCAAACTTCCTGTTTTCAGCATAAACCTCCAGGGCAGGGCTTGAGCATGCTCATTTTGCTCCTCTCCCCCTCCCTCCTCCCATCCCTGCTGTAATCTGAGCTCAGATCTGTATGTGAGCCGGGTAGAGATTCAGGCAGGAAGTGATGTCACACCAAGCTTATATGGCAGCTTCTATCCTAAACAAATAGAGACAGTGTCTAGAGCTGTTTACTCAGGTATGGTAAAGCATTCTGCAGAATAAATATAGCATTCTAGCTTGTACTATTGTGGCTAATATGTTGGCAATAAACTGTCTTGGAGCTTTCCTTCTCCTTTAAGGACTGGAGTCCAAAACTGCACTGCCTTTTTTATGCAAGACAGAACTTTATTTGCTTTAGTAGCCACAGAATGACACTGCCCAGAATTAGACAACGTGTTATCTACAAAGACCTCTAGATCCTTCTCATTTAAGGAAACTCCCAACACACTGCCATTTAGTGTATAACTTGCATTTATATTATTTTTGCCAAAGTGCATAACCTTGCATTTATCAACATTGAACCTCATTTTCCAGTTTGCTGGCCAGTTTTCCAGTTTATGTAGCTAAGAATTCAGAAGAATTCAGGCAAAACATTAAAGGGAAACTTTTAAGTGCATCTACTGTATATACAGCTGAAATGGTGTCATGATGAATTAATTAGTGCTGTAAAAAGATAATTATAAGGGCTTCAGGGGTATAATCTGAATTTCCTGGACCCCCTCCAATAACAGTTTTGGGACCCCATCCACTGCACATTACCATGACTCCCTGCACCTATGAACGCATGGATCATATGGCACATGTGCAGGCATAATTATGTTTTCATCCCTTGAGTTAATGCCCTTTTTTATGCAAGACACAACTTTATTTGCTTTAGTAGCCACAGAATGACACTGCCCAGAATTAGACAACGTGTTATCTACAAAAACCCCTAGATCCTTCTCATTAAAGGAAACTCCCAACACACTGCCATTTAGTGTATAACTTGCATTTATATTATTTTTGCCAAAGTGCATAACCTTGCATTTATCAACATTGAACTTATTTTTTTCATTTTGCTGCCCAGTTTTTCAACAAATCACTCTGCAAAGTGGCAGCATCCTGCATGGAACCTATAGTTCTGCACAATTTAGTATCATCTGCAAAATTAGAAACAGTACTTTCAATGCCCACCTCCAGGTCACTGATAAACAAGTTGAAAAGCAAGGGACCTAGTACAGAGCCCTGCGGTACTCCACTAACAACACTGGTTCAATTAGAAAATTACCACCACTCTTTGTACACACATGGTAAAAATATTTGAAAATAACTAAATGTCTTCATTTGCTTTAATAAACAGAGAGTACTCTAAATTATAAATTGTATTTACATGTTCAAATTGATTTAGAATAGGATATAGCATGAAAACATTCAAAGTGGTGTTTTTGTATAAACGCCATATTCATTGTGCTGATTCAAAGGTTTGAGGCAATTAAGCTTTGCAAATTGTTTGTACATTTTGGCTACAGCTTCGAAAACATAATAGCCTGTGCATTTTCTGAGACCTGTAGTGTTTAGTAGTATCCTCTCCAGGGAGGTTTGTGTTATTTTGTTCTAACCACTTTAATTAGTTTTTTAAATGTACTTGCATTTGTATTCTGATTTACAAATATTAACCCCATGTCCCACTCACTGGTTAACTATTCAGTGCTGGCCTAAGGCTATATGATGCTTCATAGAAAGAGCTGAAATGGCATTATATGAAATAGAGTATTAATACAGACCTATTAGCCCATATCTCAAATCTAAAATGTTTTAAAGGAAGCTAAGGGAGAGGTCCACCACTGGGGGTAAACTGTAAAATAAATAAACTGTAATTGTGCAGCTTTATTGAATAACATATCCTTCACTGAAATGCCATAATTATTTAAAAACAGTAAAACTTAAAATTAGGAGACCAAGTTTAATGGAAAAGTATACCATCAACATTAATACTTAAGTATATTAAAGAATCTTACCAAACTGGTATATATATTAAGTAAATATTGTCATTTTACATCCTTTCACTTGAGCCCCCATATTATGTTATTCTCTGTGCTGCAGAGATCACCTGGCCAGAAATACTGCAGCTGTAACATATAACTATATCTAACTATGACAGGAAGAACTTTGCCCTTTAATTGGCTCATGTGACCTAACGTATGGGTGTGACCCTTAGTTCTTAAAATGGCAATTTTCTATTTATGATTATCCAAAGGCACATACTACAAAAAAGTATATTATTATGAATATAGTTTATTTACAGGAAGCAGGGCTTTACATACTAACTGTTTTGTGCAATATATTTTTATTTTTATAGTTTTCCTTTAAGAAATACAGGATTCACACAAGTATTCCATCCCCACACAATATTTTGTTAAACCACTTTTTGCAAAAATAAGAGCTTCAGGTCTTTGACGTAAATATGTACCCTGGTGACGCATTTTGTGTCCCCTGGTGACATGAAACGCATCAGGCTTTTTTTGTTTTATTTATGGTAAATAAACATGTAATCTTTTAAACGTCAACATCCTGGCTTCCTGATTTTCTATTATATACAGTCCGGTATGTGCCAGCCTGCAATGTTGTTTTCTTGAGCACATTCCCTCTGCTGAAGGTATGGGGCAAGTGCACCCAGACCCACCGTACTTAGCGGTAAGCATTGACTTTAACAACTCCAACACAGTCATTATCCTGCATTTGTTTAATAAGTGGCCATACACTGGAGCAATTCAACATCCAATCAGCAGTTATAATTTATACATCTCCAGCAGGTAGAATAATAAAAAAAAGCAAATATGAGTGGTTGCTATTTGTGACTGCATCTGGATTCATCTGTACCTTTTATTTAGCAAAATCAGTAATTTGCACTGAATTGGCAAACCATTATCATTATTTTTATCAACATTTTTTTTTTACAGTGCCAACTAAAATGTATTTTTTTGATCTGGCAAGCTGAAAAATCTGATTGCCCGGTGGTCACATTTGTCATTGCCATCAATCTGCTAACCTTTAATGATAAAGTCACTTAGATGACTTTGGATAAATGGTCCTCAGCATTTTTCAGCCAGTTTGGCCCTCCATGGATACACACACAAAAAAAATCACCACCTGTGATTCAGTTAATATTGTTTATGTTTTACACAGCACCAGACTTTTGTACAAAGAACTTACAATTAGTGCAACTATACAAATTCTAAACTTATGAAAAAAAATAGTTGTTGCAAGTTGTAATTATAGAAATGGCAGAACAGTGCTCAACTGTATGTATAGAAGACTAACAAGATAAACTATAAATGTAATAAAAATCTCTTTCTCAAACTGCTACCACCAAAAAGAGGTGCTAATTACAACTACAGCCTAATACTTACATTAGGGGCACCCAAAATGAAGATCTTCAGATGGTGAACAAAAGATATGCAAAGCAGGGTTCTGTGCACTGGCAAACAGATGCATTAGATTATCCTTGCAAGTGCTTTATACTATTCAGAGTTTAGTCCATGACGCTCTAAAACACTGTTGCAGTGCTTAATCTTGAAGGCACTACATCACTAATCTCCACCGAATAAGGGGTGCATGAATAGATGTAAATGAGAAACAATTTATGTAAAGTGTTTTAAAATACATCACAATAGAATTATAAGTATACCCAGTAATGGCCAGTCTAGGCAACCGTAGCTTACTCATATATATTGTGTCAGCCGTGTCTAGCTTCCCAGTTAGTCACATTGCCAATTTCTGTACAAAATTTAGTACAAAACCTAAGAAACAATCATTTGGTGAACATCGACCAACGTTTTTTATGTGAGCTGCAAACTGCAATTTCAGAAATTATATTGCCCATTGCAGCACTTGGTCATAAACTATGAAAAGTTCCAAAGCAAATCTACTTCAGCTTCTCATATACAATATTGGTGGTTGGGCATAAGATGTGTGACAGGATGTAAAAATTTTTACCAATACTGGAAGCACTTCACTGTGCAAACCACTCAACAGATTAGTCATAATTACTGAAAAGCAGAAGCCTAACTATAGCCATATGAAATTAAATATAAGAGGCATGACCTTGTTGGAGAGGCTGAAACATTTATCTTTGAAGAGATTAATGAGCAGATTGATGAGGCACTGGTGCATTGAAGGGGTTGACTAGGTTAGGGAGTTGGACAGATATGGAACAACTTGAATTGTATACTCAAGAGATCACAGGTCATATGGGATGGCTGTAAACAGTCATCCTAATAATTCTACATTAAACAATTTAGGGTCAGGGCACACAGGCAGATTCAGGGAGATTAGACGCCCAGAAACTAATCTCCTCTTCTTCGTGGCGACTAATCAACCCGAACTGCCTCCCCTGCCTTCCTGCCAGCTAAAATGTAAATCGCTGGCGGAATGGCACTCATCTCGATTAGTTTTCCGAACTCACCTAAAGTTTCCTTGTGAGGCAGTTTGGGGAGATTAGTCGCCCTGAAAAAGAGATTTGTCGCCAAACGACTAATCTCCCTGAATTTGCTTGTATGCCCTGACCCTTACTGTCAAATATATCTCTTTGGGGGTGAGATCCAGATCACTAGCTTGTGCTGAGTAATAATAAATTGTTATTAACAAAAATTAAGAAAGCACCAACAAATAAAGGACCTAAAATTATCAGGCTATAGACAAATTAGGTAAACATATTTTCATAACACCATATTCTCTTTGCAGCAGTAAAGCCTGCAATTGGAGACAGATGTACATTCCCAAAATGCAGCAAATCATCAGTAAATCATTTGCTTGGATAATGAGAAACTACTTTTACAGTTTCTCAATTTGTATTAGATTCTTCAACATCTCTGAATTCTAAAATAATAATTTCTATTTTTATTTGTGTTCTTCACAATTAACCACTGTTACAAGGTGGATTGCTGGTCATTATGATGTGAGCAACTTTTTAGCATATGTTTAGCACTGCCAGAGAGTGAACATTTCAATGAGCTGAGGGGCAGAAGCTGACAAGACGTTCGAAAGTAAAAGACCTTGGCAATAAAAGAGTAGGATGCATTTTACAAAAAAAATTGCCTCCATTTGCATTTGTGCAGTATCTGTGACCATCTAAGAATAATATAGTGCCATATACTGTAGACATAGACTGAAATTGCAATTAGCTGCCAGTAGGATTTGTTAATTTTGGTCTATGTGATCAAATAAAACAATATAGCTGAAAGAACAGTCACAGATATATATTACTGGCAGCACACTGGCTCAGTAGTTAGCTCTTCTGCAGCACTGTGGTCTAGATAGCTATCTGTCATTATCTGTAATGAGTCTTTGTGTTCTCTGCATTAGTTTCCTCTTCATACTTCAGTTTTGTCCCTCTCTAAAACAACAATACAAGTTGTTTAATTGACTTCTGATGAAACCGTCCATAGTGTGATGTGTGAATAAGATAAAAACGTTAGATTATAAGCTCTGCTTTAATAAGGAGTGATGTTGCACAACCGATGTAAAGCTAACATAAGGTCAATTTTAGTTGTGGCTTATTTGATTGTGGTGAACATCTGAACATATTGGGGCAGATTCACTGAAGGGCAAAGTGGTCGTCGCTAACGACGATTCACCAGAAATCTCATCCGCAGGGACATCGCCAATTCACTAACAAGACAATGTGCTTATGATTGAGACTATCAATATCGTCTGTTCGCACCCTATCACCAGCCAGCTTTTCGCTCTGGCTAACGGTTGTTACTCTGCAAATTCACTAAGATGCAAATTTTACTGAACATTATCTCTTTCACCAGAGTTTACTTTGCCACCTCAGACCAGGCGAAATGATAAAACTAAGCTACGTCTTCCTCAATCTTATGTCAATGACATCATATCCTGTATGCCGGAAATGCATTAAAGTTGTAAAAAACGCTGGGGACTTTTCTTTTTATTAAAGTGGGATTATCTTCAAAAGTCCAAACTATTAAAGATTTATGTGTAAAAAAATTTTTTAAACTAATTTGAGGGGCATGCCACATATGTTTAAGGGTGGGCTCATGTCTAGGGCATTACAGGATCTCTTCTGTCTTTATTATGGCTCATTGGACATGTGTTTGAAAGAGTGGCCACTTCAAGCATTTGCACTAACATTACTATTAAAGACGTCCATATGACCTTTAGGTACCTGTCCTATTCAAATTAACCTAAGTGCAAGAGTGCTAGTGAAGTTTCGCTATGAAATGCATGCCCAGCTGTAACACTAGTGAAAATTCTCCAGCATTCGGCTGCTGAGATGCAACTTTGCATTTTAGTGAATTAGCGTAGTGGTAACTTATTTGCGCCTTGCAAAATGGCAAGGAGTGTGGCAAACACAGGTGGAAAAATATTCAAAATCTTACTTATAAGACTATAAATTTAGTAATTTGGTTATGACCTTATCTCTTGAATAATATCACAAGCAGATAACTGTCACAGATAAATATTAAACAACCCACAAAATGGCCACGGGGGCACCAACAACACAACAGTTTTTCTGATATCCAACCAAATGACTTATAGCTGTCGTTTTAAAGAAAACTACTAAACATCTGTTTAGCCTCGTTATTACAACAGGTGGTGCTCTTCCTGGTTTTGGTATTTCAGTGCTTGTATTCTGTCAACATGCACATGTGATTTACACCCTTCTTTAAAAATAAAAACATATGGACAAGTGTTTTTGTTAATTGGTTTTATTACAGAAATGCCATACACCTGGAAAAGGAATGTTGCCCCAGTTGGAGTGGCTATGCCAATTGATTGCATGAGGTTTCAAGCAGCATTTCATTTAAATTTCCAGTGTTACTTCTGTTTATTTATTATCTGAGATGCAAATGCAGTTCCATTAGCTATAGCAAAAATATGTTCTTCTTGTTTAATATGTAATGACTAAAAAGTGTAATCATAACACATGGATTATAAATAAACAACAGTGATGGTTTTGAAGATGGCCAAGATTTTCTAAGAGTGGAGTACGACTGCCTTCTCCTTCATCCACAATTAATGGAAGAGGACATATATAGCTCAAGTTCCCATTCTGAAAGTATATCTGTGTGACTTGAATGCCTAGTGCATGCACGGAATGCAGAAAGATTGTAAGAAACAAAGGAAAAGAGCAGAACACATTTTAAGAATCACATCACAACTGTATTATAATGACAATTGCTAATTCCAGATTTGAGGGAAACTAAACCAACCATGTGATCCTGCAGTAAGCCAGATTTTAGGGATAAAGCTACATTACCATTGCTGTCTGCAACAATACTACTGCATGTGTCACTGCTTCCTTTAGGTTTATACGGCTGACTACACCTTTTGTATGAAAAACACACTTGAAGAGGGAAAAAACCCTCTGTGTTAAGCCATTATTGATTTATAAAAGAATAATTGTTTTCACTCATGCAAGAAATGCTTTGTTCAAAAGTTACTGATTAGCAAAGCTTGACTGCTCTTAATTCAGTTTGAGCACTGAAGCCTGTGGGTGAAATTTTAGATTTTCTTTTCTGAGTAACCTACATGGTAGCACCTACTTATATGTATACACACTGATAAATTAAGCTCTATGGATAGAATATCTATAGGGTAGAATAGAATAACACATTTATAGAAAAATAAAATATTTAAAGCATACTATACATGTGATTTTGCAGTTTTTGCAGAGTAAAGACATGGATATGCTAACTCTTTACTAAACAACATGACTAGTAAAGCCAAAACTAATGTGCCCTAGATATAAATCCCAACAATTGTATTATTACAAGACTCAGCATTAACTATGTTGCTATAAGGGCTCTCCCGGGCACAAGCCAAATACCTTTAATGATAAAACCAGTATTTTAAGGGATGCTGTCATGATTTATATGGTGCAGTTTTTATTTATAGATTACACCGTTTACACTGCAAATAATTCACTTTACAATATAAAATTTAATTCCTGAACCAGCAAGTCTATTTTTTGTAATATTGGGTGTGTAGGCAGCCATCTCAGGCCTGATCATGTGCTTTCAGAAAGAGCCAGCACTTTAGGATGGAACTGCTTTCTGGCAGGCTGTTGTTTCTCCTACTCAATGTAACGTAATGCGTCTCAGTGGAACCTGGATTTTACTACTGAGTGCTGTTCTTAGATCTACCAGGGAGCTGTTATCTTGTGTCAGGGAGCTGCTATCTGGTTACCTTCCCATTGTTCTGTTGTTAAAGGAACAGTAACACCAAAAACTGAAAGTGTTTTAAAGTAATGAAAATATCATGTACTGTTGCCCTGCACTGGTAAAACTGGTGTGTTTGCTTCAGAAACACTACTATAGTTCATATAAACAAGCTGCTGTGTAGCAATGGCAGAAATTGAAAAACGGCTAAATGGCACAGGTTAACTAATGGATAACAGATAACACCATTAGACAGACAGAGCTTATCTGCTGTCTGCTGTGTAACTTGAGCCTTTTCTCCTTTGAATGGCTGCCCCCATGGCTACACAGCAGCTTATTTATATAAACAATAGTAATGTTTCTGAAGCAAACACAGCAGTTTTACTAGTGCAGGGCAACACTGCATTATATTTTTATTACTTTAAAACAATTAAATTTTTTGATGTTACTGGTCCTTTAAGATACGGGGGGGGAAGGGAGGCTATCACTCTAACTTGCAGTACAGCAGTAAAGAGTGGCTGAAGTTTATCCACATGACTGGGGGCAGCTGGGAAACTGATAATATGTCTTTCCCAATGTCAGATTTCAAATGAAATATATAAAAATCAGTTTGCTCTTTTGAGAAACATATTTCAGTGCATAATTCTGCTGGAGCAGCACTATTAACTGATGCATTTAAAAAAAAAATCTTTTAAATATAGCTACCACAGTACCCATGATACAAGCTGTAAATAATTGGTATTTGGATGAATCTTTCATGAAGGATTCAAAATTTGTCCAAATTACAAAACTGTAGATTCAACGCATCCCTAGCCAATATATGGTCACCTTTACGCAAGACATGCTTACAGCATTTCTTATCTCCAAATAAGTAAATGGGAGCTGTGAATAGCTCAACTGTGGCATTATACCTAGACAATAACAGCCAACATACATTCACTATAAGCAATTCAGCTACTGTTGTTATTATGGTTAAAGGATAATGCCGATCTTGAGGGATGCGGTATTGCAGCTACCACACAAAAGTAAAAATAGCAATAGGCAGTGAAGGAAATTTTCTTTGCTCACATTCAAATATTGTCACATACAATGTCTATTTAAGGGTAATAGCATATGTGCATCTTCTCACAGCATTTATTCTTAAAGGAGAAGGAAAGGCTAAAATTAAGTAAACTTTATCAGAAAGGTCTATATAAATACACCAGTAAACCCTCAAAGTAATGCTGCTTTGAGTCCTCTGTCAAAAGAAACACAGCATTTCTTTCCTCCTATTGTATACACATGGGCTTCTGTATCAGACTTCCTGTTTTCAGCTTAAACCTCCAGGGCATGGCCTTGAGCATGCTCAGTTTGTTCCTCTCCCCCTCCCTCCTCCCATCCCTGCTGTAATCTGAGCTAAGGGCTGTTAGTGAGCAGGGAGAGACTCGGGCAGGAAGTGATGTCATGCCAAGCTTATATGGCAGCTTCTATCCTTAACAAACAGAGACAGTGTCATGAGCTATTTACTTAGGTATGGTAAAGCATTCTGTGGAATAAATATAGCATTCCAGCTTGCACTATTGTTGCTAATCTGTTGGCAATAAACTGTCTTGGAGCTTTCCTTCTCCTTTAAGAAATACAATCTGCAGCATAAATATGCCATTGTCATAAGGGTGAATGCATGGATTGTTGTTGAAAAAAATATATGAAGGCATTTGCTTCCAAAAACAACAACATTCAACCTTTTTGCATAAATAAAGATAAAACTGAAACTGTAACGTTTTGAGTCTATTTGGGATCTTATGGCTATGTCACATGTGGCATTATTATGCAGCATTATGACGTGGTATAAAAATGGCACATAAACAGTTCTACAGAAAGCAACACTATAATACACTTGTTGTAAAACCTATTTTAAATTAAAGGAAACTATTTCTTTGAAATGAATACATAAGCAATAGATAATTGACATCATTTTAAGTGGCATGTTAAAGAATTTTACTAAACTGGTATATATATTTAAGTAAATATTGCCCATTTACATCTTTTCCCTTGAGCTCCTATTTTATGATATTCTCTGCCCTGCCTCAAAGATCACCTGACCAGAAATAATGCAACTCTAACTGCAACGGAAAGAAGTATGAAAGCAAAAGACAGAACTGTCTTATAATTGGCTTATGTGAGCTAACATGTATGGTTTGTTTGTGTGCACTATGAATAGTAGAATTCCAGGGAACAGCCCTTAGTTTTTAAAATGACAATATTTCATACCTCCCAACATTTTGAAAATAGGAAGAGGAACTACAATTTAGACCATGCCAATTTTATGGCCACACCCCCATTACCATTTACATTTTACAAAATTAGACAGGTTATGGAAAGTTTGAACACATTTCTTGGGGTTTTAGGGTCAGTTTTTATGGGTTATTACAGTTTTGCTAATGAAGGTGAGTTGCCTTTTCAGCTGCAAGTCAGTTTCCCCAAGAGACTTGCTTGTCTTAAATAGTTACAATTGTTTCTTTTCTTATCCTAAATTGTAACAAATGTATCTAAGTGCACCTGCCATGTATTATTGGCTCTATGGCAAAAGCCAATTAAGTTTTAGAAGCGTTGTATCTTTTTCTTACTGTTTACTGCAGGAGATCAAAGAGAAAGTAGGGACATTTCAGTAACAATCCGGGACTGCGGGTTGAGCTGTCAAAATCGTGACTGTCCAGTGAAAACACTTTAATTTTTTGGTGTTACTGTTCCTTTAAGAGGGTCCCTTCATGGCTCAATGTATATATTTTTGAAGCTCTTTAGCTGCAGGAGTTCCAGCTGTGACTCTAATAATCACAATATGTAAAGGTTCTTGTGGCCGAGTCCTATTACTTGGCTACTGATTAGTTTCAGTATTAGTTAGATTAGTTCATTTACAGTACACAGAAAGGGTTTAATATTTATGTTACTATATCCATATCAGATTAACTGTGAGTCAGAGTGCACAAAGTCAATATTTGTGGTTATCTGGAAAGATTAGCAAGAATGTAAATCTAGTTTTTGCATGCATAATTTATAATTGTTGTTGTGCTTGGGGACTGCTATACATTTGTATTTACTGCCAGGTATAGGTGGCATCGTTTTGCACATTGAATGGAATGTAACAAATACAAATACAAACCTAGATTAATGACACACTAGGCTGGCCCAAAGATTGTCCAAGCCGATCCGCTGCCATTTGCTCCTTGCTATAAGTGCACTGACATGCACCATACAGTATTTCTGTGCTGATATATACGCTGAAATCTGCTTCAAGTGTGTGAAGCTGGAAAATCATGTGGTTTGCTATTGCTCATATGCTAGAGTCCCATGCTAGAGACATGCATCACATAAATGGCAGATGATCTGCCAAGCTAATTTTTTGCTCTTCTCAAAACAGTTAATTACATTAAATTAGAAAAGTTTCAATTTGTTTTCTTAATCTGATCAAAGAGCCAATATTGTCTGCCAATGTGGCCACTGTTGACGTACTGCTTACCTGCTTACTGTCTATAGCATAGGATAAATAGAATTGTCTGCAACCAACATCTGACTTACAGTCAGGCATTGATCAGGAAGGCTGGAAAATCCTGCCAGGTGAGGACTGCATGGGGCCTCTTCTCCAGACTTGGGTGACCAAATCAAGTGAAGATCTGACATCACCAAATGAGTGGATTTTCCAGTGTATTGCCAGCTTCATAATTTTACCTTGAAGAAATGCCAAAAAGACAATCCCATTCTTCTGGTAACATAGTCTATTTATTTTAGCATTAGGAAACTCAAATACTCTAAAGCACACTTCCACGTTTATACATGTTTTTTAAAATAACAAGCGCCACACACTGAGCTTTGCTGGTGACAAAGGTATAGGCAGCATTTTTATTTTCACTGTTGACTTTTTAAATTTTATATATGCTATGGAACAATGGCAATGTCCAGACCTGTAATGAAGTCAACTTTAAGGGGATACCCCAATTTATTCATGTGCCATTTAGCTACAAAACTGCTTATGCCACTAGGATGCACAATGAAATGTGGTCTACACAGAAAGTCTTTTATGCGTGCAGATATAATTTAGAGTTTTAATAGAAGTATGGACATACTATAGTCATAGCACAGTTTACAGTGTTTTAAAAAGCATTTTTTAACAGTCTAAAATTACATTAAAGTGAACATTCAAATTGCTGTGCACATCCATTTGTCATAGGGCTGCGGGTCAATGGCAATTAGAGAAAGAAATGCAGTGCCTCAACATCATGCACAAGACTGATCAAGTAAGCCCAAGAGCAGACACCCAACTACACTTGCTTGGAGTCTGGAGAGATAATCGAATGAGTATAACATAAGTATAATACGTTTCAGTGGGTTGTATGCCAACACTGACCTCACTAAACTCAAGTTAAAAAGTCATCACTGTAAATTTATGACATCACTAAGATATATATATATATATATATATATATATATATATATATATATATATATATTTTTTTTTTTTTTTCCCACAGACATATCCGAGTCCACAGATTAAAAAGAAACAAGTACAAACCATTTCCTAACACCCCTTAGGTTCAAGACATACCATAGGGCCAGCAAGGGAAATCTGAAAATGCCAGATTTTTTTTATATACCACCTATGTGAAGGCAAACAAGGGACTTTTTCACTGTTATATGAAATGCCCGAATTACTGCTAAAGCCACTGAAATTCTGGAGTCAATGCTGGAGTCGTTTGGGGGAATGTAATATGTTTCGTTAGTGACCATGTTTGCTACATTGATTTTGACTGATTAGACCTCAACGACTTCCTCTCAAAGTTTGCAACCAAATTGCTTTTGCAAACGTTCGCAGTGTATGTATTAAAATGTCACAATCGCAAACCATTTTTTGCGACAAAATATTTAGCAAAACTCCAGAGAAGGTGTTAAAGGTTCGCAATGTGCAATTAAAGATTAACAATGCAATAAAAGCCTAATGAAGAATATTACATTGCGACAGGCAAATTTTTATTGGCAAAGTTTTGCTCTTTGAGAATTTTATTACATTTCCCCCGTTGTGTAACAAAAAATCAGAGGTCACTTCTGAAGTAATTGCGCCAAGAAATGCTGGGGAAACTCTGCCACAAAACTGTTTTTTGGCACAAAACTGTGCCAAAAAACACTGGCCCGTCTGCTCACAAGTTATATAGTAATTACATGCCAAGGGTTGAAGGGAGTCACTAAGCTCCTTAATGCTATGTGGGCATTGTATCTGGGAGTTACTGTGTTTTTTAATTCATATTGGTAACAGAAGAAAGTGTATGTATGAAATTTAGAGTCGTGTTGAATAAACAGTGGTAGTTGTTCTGTGGTGTTGTGGGCATTTTATTTTAGATGTTTGATTTACTTTCTTTGTTTATAATGTTTTATGTCCCAATGCCCTTAAAATCACTTCTTAAGAGCAATGTCAGCCATAGACACACTACATATCCCATGCTTTTAAGATTTCAAAAGTTAAAGAAAAACTATACCCCCAATATGAAGACTAAAGCAACAGAACTGTCTTCAATATCATACCCCCCAAAATTTTTGAAAAATAGAAAGAAGGTTAAAACATGGCAAAAAATTTTGTCCAGGGTCATTTTATGACCACACCCCCTAATTACCATATCCATTTTACAAAATTTGGCAGGCTATGGAAAGTTTGAACACATTTCTGGGGGGTTTAGGGTCAGGTTTTTTATGTTATTACAGTTTTTCTAATAAAAGTGAATTGTCCTTTAAACTGCAAGTCCCCAAGAGATCTGTTTATCTTAAATAGTTACAATTGTTTCTTTGCGTATCCTAAATTGTTACAAATGTATCTAAGTGCACCTGCCACATATTCTGGGCTCTCTGCCAAAAGCAGAATTAAGTTTTAGCAACTTTGTACATTTTTCTGGCTGTTCAGTGCAGGAGATCAACGAGAAAGTTGGTACATTTCAGTAACAATCCAGGAATTTGGGTTGACCTGTCAAAATCGGGACTGTCCTGTGAAAAACGGTACACTTGGGAGGTATGTAATGTGACGGTATGGCTCATGAGACCCAAAATGTTAGTTTGGTTTGTTTGAATGCACGGTAAACCCCAGAGGGCAGCCCTTATTCCTTAAAATGGCAATTTTCTATTTAGTAAAAAGTAAATTATAAAATTAATGTAGCATTTCAACTTTGGTTTTCCAATACCCTGGCAGCTGATGATTGGGAGGCAGGAAGAATA
Organism: Xenopus petersii; assembly: GCA_038501925.1. Lineage (NCBI taxonomy): Eukaryota > Metazoa > Chordata > Amphibia > Anura > Pipidae > Xenopus > Xenopus petersii. The sequence continues at coordinate 102,631,757 of CM076675.1, read as the reverse complement.
GAAACATCTTCTTTATGGCAAAGGTAATCTTCTCATAAAACCTATCACATGGAAGTTTTTTATAATGTTTTAAAAATGTTTTCACAGGGTTCAAAGCCCAGGACACAGTGGGCCTTTGTCTAGGAGAGAAAGATGTTAATGGTTGTGCAATGGACCTAGCTTGTGTTAGGGGTAAAGTTGTAAAACAGGCTAAGGGCTGAACTAGGAGGCCATAGAAGTTACAATTCCAATCTTTCCTGGAAAAGATCTTTCCAGGAAAGATCATTTGTCAGATACACAGGTAGAAACAATAGAATTCTACCGTTATCTGATGATTCAGCACTAACAATGGCCGATGTTCGGGTGCCTTCAAAGGTGGCCGAACAAATTTTTTTGGACAACCTGACTGACGAAGCGACCAACATCCAAGTCTTCTACCGATATTGGCTGGCTCGTCTTCCACCATACATGCACCGAATATTGTACGAAAATTTGTTTCATTCAATAGTATTCGTACGTCTATGATCACAGCAAGCGACTTTGTCGGATGTTCTGAAATCAACAGATCACATCCTAGAAGTAATAAAACTAATATTATGTATAATAATATCTTTCTAGGAGAAGCATAAAATCTTAGAAGCTCATCTCAACCTTTACATACTGTAATATTAAATTCTGATCGGTAAAGTACATGAAAGGTTTGCCAGGAGATATACTGCATGCTGTATTTTCAGCTGACATGATAAATCCGGATACATGTTATTTTTCATTGAAAGACACTAACTGGCCGATATAGTTGTATAACCACAAGAAAGCATCAGATTTTATCTCAGCAAATTTTAAATTACAGAAACCCACAAAATATGCAAGTGTTGTGGGACTGGGTCTATCTGGGCAAAGTTTATTGTGTGTTTGTGTATTCCTGTCCTACTCCTTATGATCTGATTCAGTATAATAGCATTCAGTATAATTCAGTATAATAGCAGACCTAGCGGTTTAACTCAGGGCTGCACGCAGACTGTTTCCTGTGCAGAGAATCCATGCTCAGCAGAGCTTACAGTCTAAATCAGGTATCATGGTCTGTTTTCTTAGAAGCAACATTATTTAATTAATGATCATACTTAAACTATGACCTTGGTTTTTCAATTAGATAATTCTAACTTGGTGACAGTATTATGTCTGATCTCTTCCTTACAGTGGGAACCAGTGCGTATAAAGTGCTCATTATTAGTCCCACACACACACACACACACACAATTTCCAGCCTAAAAGTTAGTGTTACAAGGTATTTAGTCACCACTATCCCCTTGGGGAGAAGAAAGCAGAGAAGCTTTAGCCTCTTCCTTCTTTCTAGGAATCCCTGAATAACTGCAAAGCAGCCAAATGTCTGCCTCCCCAACACACTGCACTTCTGTCCACACACATTATAACAACATGAACTCCTGATAGGAACAAAGAAAACCTGTGCCCTTCCACAGCAAACCTTCAGCCAAGCTCACCACATCTCAGGCTGGCAGTGAGAAACTCTGTGCCCAGTTATTCTCAGTGATTATTTGTATACAAAGCAGGGAAGGACATGGCTCAAGCCATTTAGCAATTCAGCAATGTATGAAAGGCAGTGCACATGAAGTAGAAATGGGATGCTACAGATTCCTGTACATGGCCAGGTTGTGCCATACTGTGTGCATAGGCTCAGTGCATAGAGCACCAACTGTACTTGCAGCAGGGGATACACACACGCTCAACTACAATAAACACACGCGCATTGATACTTGATCCTTCCCCAGCTAGGAAAGAAGGCAAGTCCCCAGGTGCGCACCAGATGAGTTCTTTGTCCGTGGGCTGCAACTATTCCCCGTGCCCGTGTGTAGAACAAAGCGCGCATTGGGCTGCTGCCCCCACAAACCATTCGGCCGCCCCTACCTGATCCTCCTCCTGCCTCAGGAGCGGCGAGTGACAGTGAGGAACCGGGGAGCCGCTTCCTGCACTGCTGGGATGGAGACTAAGGACTCCGCTTGATGCCGACAGACGGACATGTTTGCCGCTACCAGTGATCCTCAAGCTACTGATCTCTCACTGCTGCGCTCCCATTCCCTCCCCTTAATGGGACTAAACACAGGAGGGAGGGGGGAGACTGGTGTGTGTCTGTGAATGTTACATCTTCCCTCCCATTCTTTGTCTGCTCTACTCACATTATTGCGCCCCTGACACGCTCAGGTTTGTGCATAGAAACGCTCATCCGTGCGCCACCTCACTCTGCTGTAGGTGTTCCGCGTGACGGATGAGTTGGGACTATTCCATTATGTAGTGTAAGTGCTGCCAATGTCCATCCACTCACGCACCGTGCTGCTTTCCTGTAACCTCTAAGTGGTTTAGTCTCCACAAACGGCCAGTGATAGCCGGGTGGTCACTGACTGAAGCCAGCAAGTGTCCATTGAAACGTTATCTGCCTCTTTGATACTTTTCCTCCTTATCATTGGTCACTTTTTTTTAAACGTGGTCTGCGTCTGGATACTTGTGAAGAACACTCATCTGCCAATTATCGTTTCTCTCCTCAGAGCTGTGGAGAAATAAGAGCCATTTCCCACAGAGGGACTATGGAAATCACTTCACTCCATTAGCCCAATGGACACACACAAGTGACATCTCAAGTGAAACATCTTTCTCACAGATCCCTTCCTGCTATTGGAATCACCTAATGTCAGACTGAGACACCAGGGGCCCACCCAAAAACCTTAAACCAGAGGCCCACCATAAAACCTTAGACCAGGGGCCCACTCAGTTCTAATATTCTTTATCTCCTCAATCAACCTCTATTCTCCTAGTCTCTTTTCTTTACATACTATAATCAATTATTCCATCTATTTATCCTCTTTGTTCTCATAGAAATAAGGAATGGCCATGAAATAGGCCAAAGGTTTAGCAGCATGAGGGCCCACTGACACCTGGGCCCACCAGGACTTTTCCTGGTATCCTGGTGGGTCAGTCCGACACTAGAATCACCAGTACTACTAGTGTGGCACATATGTACACTCATCACATGCTTGTGTCTATTCACATGTGCTATTCATTATAGGGGATCACCACTGTACATGCCCTTAACCCAATCCTGCGTGGCTCATTAGACATTCATTAAGAAGCACGCTGCAGACTGTGCTGAGTTTTGTACAGCGTGCATCTTAATAAATGGCTAATGAGCCAGGCAGGATGTGGATTTAATATAAGCCTTAAAGGGCTCTTATACTTGAGCATTTTGTCTTATGTTCCGATGTGGCAGTGCCAGTTTAAGACAGCCAACTATGTGCCCCCCCAAACATGTGCACACGCCTAAAATGTGTGTTTGTGAATGCACAAAAGAGCGCGTGGTGGGGGACACGAGTTTGAATTAGGGGAATGCGGCAGAAGAGGTTGTGTGCCTGGCGCCACACCTTTGCACCCTATCTTCTGCCTATCCCTAGCTTAGGCCCTGCATTGTGTTGGCCAGTGTCGGACTGGGACACCCGGGGCCCACCCAAAAACCTTAGATCAGGGGCCCACCATAAAAACTTAGACCAGGGGCCCACTAGCAGTAATAATATTCATCATCTCCTTAGTCAACCTCTATTCTCCTAGTCTGTTTGCTTTACATACTATAATCAATTGTTCCATCTATTTAGGAATGGCCATAAAATAGGCCAAATGTTCAGCAGCATGAGGGCCGACTGACACCTGGGCCCACCAGGAGTTTTCCCAGTATCCGACACTGGTGCTGACTTTTTAATAGGCATGCACCAAATCTAGGATTAGAATTCGTCCGTGCCTGGCGAACCAAATCAGAATCCTAAAAAATCACATTAGTCACACAAACAAGCAGACCTGGATTTCAGTCATGTGTGCCCCAAGGCCAATTCACGGCATAGGGTCCTAGCGCCTGGCTTCTACATTGCGCAGAGTCCTAGCGCCCGGCCGCCAAATTCTCTAGCAATCTCTTGCCCCCGCAGGAGCGTACGCACACTTAAAATGCGGCTGGGTGGTATGCCGCCCCTTCAGACTTGCCGCCCTAGGCCCGGGCATTTGTGGCCTCGCCATAAATCCGGGCCTGCAAACAAGGAAGTTAAAAAATTTAAAAAAAAAATTAAAAACCCCTTCCTTGCCAAATCAGGCTTAAATTTAGGGTTTATTTTGGTTCAGTATTCAGCCAAATCTTACACAAAGGATTCAGGGTTCACCCAGACCTAAAATAGTGGATTCGGGGAATCTCTACTTTTTAATCATAAGCAAGTTCCATTTCATCTGGATTTGGCGTTTCCATATGGCACAGTGTGTACAGACACTATAGAAAACAATGGGCTGTGTTAACTCGTGTTTCCTTTCAGTGAAATGCATAAAAACATCCTCTACAGGGGAAAGCAGGACAAAACGCCTGTGTGTAAAGAGCTCTAATGTGGTGAAGGTATATGTATGTGCCCCCTGATGCTTGAAGCCAGTGGCATAACTTGCCATCGCCAGCCCCCCCTGCAAACAAATTGCATACAGCAATGCCTACCTAGAACTACTGCCCACCCTGTCATCGCTCACCTGCTTCTTCTGGTCTCTGGCAGGTAGGAGAGCGGCTGGCGAGGGGGGGATTCTTCGCCATTAAACAGCTATAGAGAAACCGACCCAGCAGCACATTTATATAGCAAATATATGACTAGACCTTTAAATGGGGTGTGTTTGTTTTAGCATTGTCTAACAGCTGTAGTTCAACAATAATTGAATGGCTTCATTGGTTGTTGATCATTTATGTTTGCTTCGCTTAAAGCTTTTGAAAAGCGGCATTAAAAAGTAGCAAAGCATATTTCAAAATAGTCTCAACATTCCTTACCAAAACATTTGCTGCAGTTCAGGGGCCCTTTAATACATGGGCAAATGGGGATCATACTAATTGTGTTATACGTTTGTGAAAAAGAACTACTACCTTAGCTTAGGCCTTTCCACTCTTTCCATGTGTGCTTTGGTATGTTTTTAATGTATTTATAATAAAGATGAACTTTTAATGGGTTTTACTATGGTTTATCCCTCTTGGTACATCATTATACTTGCTGTAGAACATTCAGGCTGTAGAACATAAAGCTGTGTTTATAACCAAGGCACACAATACAGTCTGGCTGTGTAAATCTAAAACCATATTGTAGGAGTGTATATACGGATTATTAGTTTTATACTGGGCATACAGCTGTGGCTGAGAAGACGAGATGTTAGTGTTACAGAGAGCATATAGCTGCGGGCCAATAGCAGACTGCCAATTAAATGTAGAGAGTGCTCAACACATTTTTAAATAATAAAAAGGTGCAATAAGGGTGCAACAACATAATTTATGCCAATCCAACAATAAAATAGATCTTCTGCACCCCCCATATGAATATCTAATACAGCAATAAGGTAGATTGTGCAAAAAACACTTTAAAAAAGTTGTCACTCATAACCCTGTACATGATGAATATCATAGAATCTACTAGTGCCTGTTTATTCAATGGTGAATACATATAATCAGGAATAACAGTAAAGTTGCCAAGCTATTTACAACAGCAGTTTTCTGGGCATTTAATTGTCATTGCTATTGAATGTCAATGTTAGTTCCTGCATACCTGTAGCATTGCATGTGCATATAGGCTGGCAAGGGAAAGTTAGTTATAACGATAGTATTTCATACAAGGTTCCAGTACAAATGTGAACATAATTACCATAGCACAGTATTCTATTTTTTGCTGCCAGAGGACAGATGAGTGCATAAAGCCAAATTAAGTTGTTGTATTTCTTATGTGGATTAAAGGGGTTGTTCACCTTCAACCACTTTTTCAAGTTCAGTTGGTTTCAGATAGATCACCAGAGAAATATACTTTTTCCAATTACTTTCTATTTTCTATTTGTAACTGTTCTTCTAATATTGAAGTATAAAGTTTTTCACCTTCTAAAGCAGCTCTGGGAGGTAGGGGGTCGCCAACTCTTTAAATGTTTTAAATTGATACATTTAGTTGATACATTTGTCTTTTTTTGTCCCTACTGAGCAGAATCCCTGAGTTTCATTAAAAGCAGCCTGTTAGAATTGATAAATTAGTTGCTAATATTCCACAGATGCTGCTGAGAAATGTAACTAATTGTATCAACTAAATGTAGCAAATTGTAACAGTTAAGAATGCTCCTGGATCACTGAGCTGCTAGACTGAAACGCCAGAGTCACGAACATTAAACTTTAAACTTCAATTTTGGCAAAACAGTAAAAAAATTAAAAAAAGATGAAAAGCAATTGAAAGAAGTCTTTGTTTATGGTCAACAATCTGAAAACAACTCAACTGAAAATAAGTGTTTGGAAGGAGAACAACCTGTTTAACTTTTAGCGCCAAAGTGCATTCTAATTGGTCACACGGAAACCCATTTTAGAATGTTCTTTTGTGATTCAGTTTAAATAAAAAATAATTTATCCTTCTACTACAAAGCAAAGAATGCATCAGACTAATTATATGCTTGTGTTTATTTATCAACATGAAAAGTCTGAAAGCCAAATAACACAGAACTTATAGGTATCTCTATATGGCTCAGTGTGTATCATTCTGTGCCTTATTAACTGTGACGGTGCAGTAACCTCAGGCTCAGAAACAACGCATATTTTTTTCAGAATAAAGCATTGTCTGTAGTAAATATGTGCTTGTGAGGACATTTTGCTTGAGGCCATTTTTAACTTCTTGCTACAGTATATTATTTATTTTCTTATTTATCTCTTATTTATTTTCTGTTGCTCTCCTGCTTTGGGTTTAGCAGAGACAAAACATGGAGCAAATTTTGTACTAAAGTTACAGCAAAAGTATACAGTCAGGGGCACTTCAGTCCTTTCTACCTCTAGGTGACCCTTCCCAACTCTCAGTAGTTTATTCAGGTCAGGTACTACCCTAGGCATGATGTCATGGCTCAACTTGCATGTGTGTGATGTCACTTGTGCTGCATACTACTAGAGGGACCCCCATCTCTGCTGCCAGATTTGATAGGAAAGCATCTGACAGCAGGGGGAGTAGGTTAGAGGGTTTTATTTTTTTTTAAGTGATTTTTTTTTACCATATAGGCATCCAGGCCCCCCCTTAAAGCTCTCGAGTGCCCCTGCTGACTTACCTCTCCTGTGCTCAGAACAATCAAAGATGGGCCATCACAATTGTACTCTCAGAAATTCAGCTTTTTTAGTGTAAGGTACAGAGGAGCATAGCTATGAGAAATTTGTGAGTAGCATTGTAATGGATGTAGTTTAGCAATTTACACTACACCTTGTTATTGTAAATGAAAAGAACCTGAGACCACACCTGGAACCTGTAAGGACCCACATCCCCATTGCACCATCGCTTCTGCCTGCACATGTGCCATATGATCCATGCGTTCATAGGTGCAGGGAGTCATGGTAATGTGCAGTGGATGGGGTCCCAAAACTGTTATTGGAGGGGGTCCAGGAAATTCAGATTATACCCCTGAAGCCCTTATAATTATCTTTTTACAGCACTAATTAATTCATCATGACATCATTTCAGCTGTATATACAGTAGATGCACTTAAAAGTTTCCCTTTAATATTTTGCCTGGATTCTTCTGAATTCTTAGCTACATAAACTGGAAAACTGGCCAGCAAACTGGAAAATGAGGTTCAATGTTGATAAATGCAAGGTTATGCACTTTGGCAAAAATAATATAAATGCAAGTTATACACTAAATGGCAGTGTGTTGGGAGTTTCCTTAAATGAGAAGGATCTAGGGGTCTTTGTAGATAACAAGTTGTCTAATTCTGGGCAGTGTCATTCTGTGGCTACTAAAGCAAATAAAGTTCTGTCTTGCATAAAAAAGGGCATTAACTCAAGGGATGAAAACATAATTATGCCTCTTTATAGGTCCCTGGTAAGGCCTCATCTGGAGTATACAGTGCAGTTTTGGACTCCAGTACTTAAGAGGGATATGAATGAGCTGGAGAGAGTGCAGAGACGTGCAACTAAATTGGTTAGAGGGACGGAAGACTTAAATTATGAGGGTAGACTGTCAAGGTTGAGGTTGTTTTCTTTGGAAGAAAGGCGCTTGCGAGGGGACATGATTACACTTTACAAGTACATTAGAGGACATTATAGACAAATAGCAGGGGACCTTTTTACCCATAAAGTGGATCACCGTACCAGAGGCCACCCCTTTAGACTAGAAGAAAAGAACTTTCATTTGAAGCAACGTAGGGGGTTCTTCAAAGTCAGGAAAGTGAGGTTGTGGAATGCACTGCCGGGTGATGTTGTGATGGCTGATTCAGTTAATGCCTTTAAGAATGGCTTGGATGATTTTTTTGGACAGACATAATATCAAAGGCTATTGTGATACTAAGCTCTATAGTTAGTATAGGTATGGGTATATAGAATTTAATTAAAAGTAGGGAGGGGTGTATGTATGGATGCTGGGTTTTCATTTGGAGGGGTTGAACTTGATGGACTTTGTCTTTTTTCAACCCAATTTAACTATGTAACTATGTAACTATGTAACTATGTAACATGCGTACGTACCTAAGGTTAACTTTTCCTAAAAACATATACATACAGGGAAATGTGTCTGCATATTTAATAACCTACCTGCAAGGCATATAATCAGTTGTTTTAGCCAGATGCTTCCTTGCTGTAAGCACACATGTTCCAGTGCTGGTGGCAATGTAACATTTGCTTAAGTTTAAAGATCTGCTATTGTTTTGCAAGAGAAGTCAAAAGTTGAACAGCTGGATAATTTATCTGTTCAGAACAGGAACTCTACCAGGTGTAGTTGATGTAAGGGTGCCATAAATAACTGACCAGTCTGCAATGCAATAAAGTGCAGAGTAGAGCCTTTCAAAGATACATCATATAATGCCCATCAAAGGGATTTACAGCACTTTTTCAGCATGCTGAATGGAAAACCAAACCTGGTTAGGATGAGAAGGGCTGAAAGGAGCCAAAAAGCCCTTCACAAGCAATTGCATGCAAAGTGAAGCCTCTGAAATCAGAAGGTATTTACTTGTCTCATGCAAATCACTTCTTTATGTCCCTTTGACCAACTACGCATCCAGAACCGCTGGTATAAAGCACAGATATGGCTCTGAACCATTAGGCTGTATCTGTGCTATAAACCAGCGATTCTGGATGCATAGTTGGCCAAAAGGACATAAAGGATTAATTTGCATGTCTCTGCCCATGATACCTTGTGGGAGAATTAAAACTCTCAATTTTGGTATTTAGGCAGTGCTTTGTGTATTGCATTCGAAAAGTAAATACCTTCTGATTTAAGAAGGCTTCCCTTTGCATGTAATTGCTTGTGAAGGGCTTCTCGGCTCCTTTCAGCCCTTCTCACCCTAAACAGGTTTGGTTTTTCATTTCACTACTCTCCAAGTCCTACACCCTCGGAAGCCAGGTTCCAATATCTTGCATTGATGAGATCTAACAAGATTGAAACAGGCTGTCTGCATAACAAGCTTACAATCTAAGAAACAAATAGGGGATACCTAATTCATAATGGTTGGTGAAATGACTGAAATAGCAGTAGGATGCTAGTTTAATTCTAAAGAGATTGATACAGAATTCTTTACAGACCAACACAGGGGTGGAATTCCAGAAGTAAGTAGCCTCACAAGAGAATAATTAAAATAAGAGATTGCAGTCTATGTGGGCGGTGTGAAAAGACAAGAGATCTGAATGGATCAGAGGAAACGAGCAGGAAATTATGGAGACACAAATGACAAGATGTAATGAGATGTGAATGAGTGAAGTGTCTCTTGACATTAAGAGAACGATTTTGAAAGTCAGTCATAGGTGAGAGTGTGATTTACCAAATGCATAGTAGATGCAATTTGAAATTTAATGTCTGCTAGAATTTCCAAGATTTAGAAAATAGTTTTCTGTTGTTTGCATTCAAGGAATATCACAATCATCAATTCTCTTGAAATAATAATTGTCATTATTTATGCACATCTGATTACTGGCTACTGACATATACTTTATATAGTTCACAAAGTCATTGAAGTCCTGCTGGCCTGGATGCAATTCAGGATAAATCCATAGATCCACAGCAGAGAAGAAATCTGGACTCTCAGGGCTTAAAGGAGAACTAAACCCCCTTGCTAATAAAAAACCCTACCCTCCATAGCCCCCCTCCCTGCTCCCCCCACACCGGTGTTAACAACTAAGCCTGTATTTACCCCTAGTTGCAGATTCAGAGGAGCTCACAGAGGCCATCTTCAGTGCTTCAGTAAGCATTGTTAAGTAAGCACTGTATCAGCACATGTGCAGTTGGAGAAGTCTTCAGCTTCGTGATAACTGTGCATGCGCTGAAAGTGATGAAGGTTGCTTAAGTGCCGGACGATGGTACCCGTGAGCAGCACAAGGATCGCCCCTGACATCATCACATGTCACTGGAGTGAGAGAGTGTAAACAAATAATCACATTTTGTTTTATGAGTAGAAAACCTTCACAGTGTGTCATTAAAGTTGCAAAAGGAAGTCAGGCATCTCATTGTAGAGCTAAATTAGAAAACATTACTTATAAGTATGTACCAGAAAAATAGCAACAAATTAGCAAATATATATCACTTGTTGTTGTAGAAGCAGTTGTTACGTTCCAACAGATACCGGTTATGTGGAGTGGAGTGCTAAAAAGGGGGTAGAAAAGCATAGTTTAGAGAAGGATGGGTAGAGATCACCCAAGAATTGTTTAATTTGGAAAAAGTCAAACCCATAAGTTATGGTCTTTAGCTGCAAAATCAGATTGTTGCACATTCTCTAACATAGTGCTGGAGCCTCTGCACTGTTATGGACTTGACAGAAAATGATATGGCTCTTAGCACCTGTAAATGTTGTACTTTGATGTGGTAAAAAAAACCACTTATACTGCTCTGATGGTTGCGCCTGGTACTGTGCCAGTAGTAGCATCTCTGGCACTACATCTGCATTCAGTGGTAGTGCCAGTGCTGGAATCAAATGGAAGGGTGCTGGATACTGGGATTAGTGTATACCCATGTATATATCAAGCAGGGAAATGTACTGGCGGTCCTCCTGTTGTTACCCATATTCAGGAGTTCCATACCCAGGGACATTCAAGACCACCCTGCCCACGGTAAGGTGCTATAACTCCTGTCCCATAATCAAGGTGCTATTAAAGCATAAAATAGAATTTCAATATTTAATTTAGTCCGGAAATTATTTGCAACCACGATTATTAAGGAGCAACTAAACTTAAGTATTTATGCTTTTATGTGTAACTTAAAGGACCAATACCACACCTCATACTAAGAAACAGTGAAGAAAATCTAAACACCAAGAAACACTGTACAGAATAAACAAAGAAAAGCATTGGAAATAAAAGGGAAAACTTTCAAATATTCATTACAGAATTTCCAATAGAATTAGGGCATGTACTCATATTAGTCTAATAATTAACAAATGGTACCTCTTTCACGACCGGCACCCGATACCAGAACAAATGCCAAGCACCCTGGTCTCGGCTCGGCTTCACCAGTAGTGTGACCACCGTTGGGCTTTGGGAGGAGCCCTCAGCTTACTTGGGTGCCACCTGGACTTAACGAGGGGTGCAAGTTGAGATGTTCTGGCTAGCAGAGGGGCACGGCTGTTAGCAGAGTGTTTTGGGCCGAAGGTCACGGTACAAATCGAGCAGGCAAGAGAATCGTCAGACAGGCAGAGTCGAGGTAGGCAGATATCAGAATCGTCAGGCAGGCAAGGGTCAAACCGGGTTGTCAATCAAGGGGTTAAGCAGGAAGAGTTGTCGTAAGCAGGCAAGGGTCAGGATACAGAGTTCAGAATAGTCAGGATACAGGCTGGGTCAAACACGGATAATCAGACAGATGAGATTCAGATCAGATGCACATGGCTCAGGAAACCACTACAAACAAGTTCTATCACGGGCACTGGCTGGGAGTAAGAATGGGCCTTAAACACTTTTGAATTTCGCGCCAAAACGTGCACCTGTACCTTTAAGAGGGGCACAGGAGCGCCGCACGCTCCCTAGAGAATCAAGATGGCGCCGGCGCTGGAGACTGGACCAGGAGCGCGGCGGCGTGGTGGCCGTCCATGCCGCCGCACACCAGGTAATTTTATTAAACCCTCTTTTTAAGTAATCAAGTTCTAATCAATGTTCTTTCAGTAGATGGACTTAGATATAAATTGTATGGGAAAATTAACATAATTAAACAACAATCCAACCAAGCTGTTAGTTATTAGGATGGAGTTAGTAGTACATACAGGGCTCATCCCTCACAATCTAGAAAAATGGTGTATAAGGGACTGATGGTATTAAGTCTGTGGATCCACACTGCAAGAGAAGCCTCTCACGATCACCACCATCTTTTGGGGATTGTTATGTGGCCAATAATCATGCACCTCAGGCTGGCTAAAGTATGGTGGTGTTTCCCTAAAAATGGGGGTCTAAGTTTTGTCCTTTTGTAGAACTGACTAGTGGTCCCTAACAATGCCGCCTGTGTGAAAATCGCCAGGAGTGTAGGTGGTTAAAAAAAGTCATTCTCTCAATCATGTTGACTCTAGGTTTTTGGTTAGCAGGGTAATTTGTGACAATCCCAGAACCCTGTCTGTAGGCAGTATCGGATAACTCTTCTGTATAAACCGTGCCATCTGTTCATCCTGTTAGTGTTGTTTCTGACCATGTGTACCATGGTATGCTTTTAGATAAATGTGGTGGGTGGCATGACCTCCTATGAAGTAGTGTGTTCCTGTCTCCTTACCATGTGTGGTGGTCTCAATGTTGCCTTTACAAACTACAGTTTAAGTCCATATTTTTGATTGAGACTGTGAATTTGATAGGGGTGGGTAAGCCATTAAAGGGATTGTTCACTTTCAAACGCATTTTTTTTAGTTCAGATGGTTTCAGATTGTTCACTAGAAAGAAATACTTTTTCCAATTACTTTCTATTTTGTAACTGTGATAATTTTTCTAATACTGAAGTTTATAGTTTCATTTTTCACCTTCCAAAGCAGCTCTGGAAGGGAGGGGTGCTCTAAGTTGGTTTACTTGATACATTTCTTTATCTTTAGTCCTGCTAAGAAGAATCCCTGAGTTTCATTAAAAAGAGCTGTTATAATTGATACAATAATTGCCAATATTCCACAGCTACTGCAGAGAAATGTATCAATTAATTGTATCAATTAAATGTAGCAAAATGTAACAGTTCATATGCTCCTGGATCACTGAGCTGCCAGACTCAAACAACAGAGACGGGAACATTTAACTAGAAACTTGAATTTTGTGGAAACTGTAAAAAAATAAAAGATGTAAAGCAGTTGAAAAAAGTATTTGTTTATGGTGAACATAAAACAACTGAACTGAAAAAAGTGTTTGGAAGGTGAACAACCCCTTTAAGTGCATATCCAGGAACTCTGATTCAGTGCCCACCTATGATATAAAGATATCGTCTATAAATCTCCAGAGTCTGAAAATGCTGTAAATGTGCTTTTGTTCAAACTGGTCCTTGTATAGATTTGCAAATGTGAGCGCTACATTTAAACCCATGCTGGTATCGCCTAATTGTAAGAAATAAGAAAGTTGAAACTTAAAATAGTTAATTGTGAGGCACATATCCAAGAGTTCAATGAGAACTAGTGATCGGTGAATCAACCTGTTTTGCTTCGCCAAAAATTTGCAAAATGGAGAAAAATTTGCAAATGCATTGAAATCTATGGGTGTCTATTTTTTTTACATTTTTTTTTCACCTATTAGAGTCAATGGCATCTTTTTTGCTGCAAAATGTTGTGAACCTGGTGAAAATTTTCACTCATTAATGTGAAGAAAATCCCCAGTATCCTTTATGTTCATGGGTATCGTTGGTATCTATGGCTGGAGAAAGTAATCAACAAACCTAGCCAAAGGTTGTAGTAATGAGTTCCTTACACTGACTATAGGGTGCCCTAGGGGATTGTTAAGGTCTTTGTGGATTTTTGAGAATGGGGCAAACTGAATGTGATTGTGATAGAAAATGGTATACTTTTCCAGAGATAAACCTTGTGTGGACCTTCCCCTACCTTCCCGCCGGCTATAATGAGAAATCTCCAGCAGAATGGCACTCGCGGCACTTTGTTTTCTGAAGTCGCCCGAAGTTGCCTCATGAGGAAATCTCGGACGACTTCGGAAAACGAAGACCTGCGAGTGCCATCCCGCTGGAGATTTCTCATTATAGCCGGCAGGAAGATAGGGGAAGGCAAATAGGGCCTTTGATCCCTATTTTTAGCTTGTAATAAAGATTTTTTCCTCTTCAAGTGGAGTGCCGTCCATTCCTTTGGCACAGATCAGGAAGATTGACGCCCAGAAGAAGAGGCGATTCGTTATTCAGGGTGGCACCTTCACCACCAGACCAAGATGAAGTCTACCAACCATTCTTACAGTCTGAATGCTCTATTATGAAGGTCGCTAGACTTTCCTCCACAAGGTATGATAGAGCTGATGTTAGAAAAGAAAGAAAACCAACAATCTAGGTTAGGATGAAATGAACTGAAAGCTATTCCAAATGCCTTTTGAAAATAGAAGGTATTCACGTGCCTCATACTACATGTATAGCACTGCCAGAAACATTGATTTGTTAAAGATATTTTATGGGTGGAGACATGCAAATTGTACCTGTGGCAAACAATACATCTAGAACCACTAGTTTAATAGAACAGATACAGCCAAATAATAATAAAAAATAAAAAAAAATAACCATATAATTGCCCATCTCTAAAAGTAACAAAGTTTCTTATTTTAACCTCTTATGCTTAGCACTGCACTTTGTTTACAGGGACCTTTGAATAGTAGAAGCTTATAAATTCAGATTTCGAAGATCTAAATTGCAGACACACTGATATACAATTATATTACATACAGTACATGCTGAATTTCCCATTTGCAAAAATACCCATGTGCCTTATTTACTTATGTCCAACCAAATTATCCTTTGCTCCACTTTTTTTGTCCGTTCAGTTCATTCTCTACCTTTAGTATCTAGATATTTAAGTCTAGATATTGATATTGATATAGATATTGAAGTCTAGAGAATCATTTCACATTTTGAAAAATAAATCAGAATACTTCTGGGAATACTGATGGCTTTACTTGAAGTGAAAAAAGCAGCCGTCGTCTCTCACATATTAACAGTTACGCTTGTTGTGGCAATGAGTTAAACAAAAGGATCTGGACTATCTGGGCAAGGAAATAAGTGTGAAAAACCAAATCATTGGATCATTAAGGGTACAATTAAGGGTAATGGATGGTACAGTGGATAATTCTGCAGCATCCCCTCCGTTCATCCTACAGTAATACCGTGCACCCATAGTAGTACTACTGGATCAGATGACTATCATTTAAAAATGCTTACCCTGCGAGTACAGGTTATTACTATAAGAATTAATGTATTTACCGACCATCAGTTCCAAGAATATTTGTTGTACTTTTTTTGCTTAATAGGTTTGTTGGAACATTGTTTAGTCTGTAACTGAATCTAAGCCAAACTCTTTAAGCATTAAAGATGATCCAGCACAGGTATGGTTTGTTTGTAAGAAAGTAATAAAACTATGATACAAAATGAAAAAAATAAAAAATTAATGTATTGATGCCCACTCTCCTAATGGGGAACCACTTGAGCACTAAACATGCAGAAGGTACCATTTGCCTATGACTGGGAAAAGTGGAATAGTTATGTTACCGTGTCCTACAGTATGAGTTTAAAATAATAGAAAATACATAATTGCCAGCATATTACTCAGTAATCTTGTGATCTTATACTGTATATGCAGTACTAAAGTGGGCCTTGTTTACTTGAACTATTGTAAGCTATACATATCAGAGACCTCCTTCTTTGTCACTTCAACACTAAGTACTTAATAACGTATATAAACATATTTGTGGAATATTATATGAACAGAAGACAATTTACTACATATCACTATTAGAAATTGCATGCTGTGTGATGTGCCTCAAGTTAATGTTTTGCTTGCTCAAGTGTTTTACAGCAGTTACATTTTATTCTGATTATCAGCAGAACTGCTTTACCTCTCATAAGATTTATGACTCTCATCCATGTGGAGGAATATTAAAGAAGTCATTGCTTCTAGAATGCAAGGTTGTTTATCAGGGACAAACCTAATTAATTATGCATTCTCCTTTTAAAGGAATACTGACATGGAAAATACAAAGATTTGAATTACAACTAAAAATAAAATCTTATATTGTGCAATTTCTATCTTAGTTTTACAAATCAAGGGCCTGTTTTTGTGCTTTTATGGGGTTATTTCATTGTACTAAAGTGGGCCTTGTTTACTATTTAATTCTAGATATAGGACTAGACAGAGCAGTAGCCTCAAAGGCTCCTGAAAATATTTTTAATGCTTTGTCTGAATCAATAATAGTCTCTTCCACCACTGTAGCCAGGAGCGACTGTAAGGCTTATGGCAGACTAGGTATTTTTCAATATCTGGTGAAAAACAGCGGCAATCAAAATGTCTTGCCAATGTGTAATGTTTTTAAATTAAAAGGCGCACTCTGAAATATAAATTAATCTCCATGTAAAATTGCTGCAGCATTTTTGTGCAGAAGCTTCTCCATGTGATTTTTTTTTTAACATCCTACCATATTTATATTACACGTTATCCAGAATGCTCGGGATCTGCGGTTTTCAGGATATGGATCTTTCTGTAATTTGGATCTTCATACCGTTCTACTAGAAAATCATGGAAACATTAAATAAACCCAATAGGATGGTTTTGCTTCCAATAAGGATTCATTATATCTTAGTTGGGATCAAGTACAAGGTACTGTTTGTAATAACTTACCCCAGTAGGGGTTGTGGAGTTCGGCAGGGACGCCCGCCGCACTCCAAGCGGGGATGCCAGCAGGGATCTTCTGCGCCTAGGGCGCGCGCGCCGCTTCCATCCGCATCTTAAAGGCGCAGGCACGCTGACGTGTGACGTCAGCGCGCAATGGCGCGAGTTTTGAATATATTTAAAGGGACAGTTTGTAATTGTAGATTGCCCGTGATAGGATTGATATCCTGGTGCTTCCTGTGCTTGTGCTTGCTGATCCTGACCTTGATTCTTGTTTGATTACCCGTGTTTGACCCTGCTTGTATACTGACTACTCTGAACTCTGAATATTGACCCAGCCTGAACTTTGACCACTCTCTTGCCTGATCCCATCTGTCTTTTTTTTTGATACCCAGTTTTGACCCTTGCCTGCTTGACGATTCTGATATCCGCCTGCCTCGATCCAGCCTGTCTGACCATCCGATTGCCTTGACCTTTGTACCGTGACCTTCGGCCTAAAGACTCTGCTAACAGCCGTGCCCCTTTGCCAGCCAGAACGTCTCGCCTTGCACCCCTCGTTAAGTCCAGGTGGCACCCAAGTAAGCTGAGGGCTCCTCCCGAAGTCACACTACTGGTGAAGCCGAGCCGAGACCAGGGTGCTTGGCATTTGTTCTGGTATCGGGTGCCGGCCGTGACACTGTTTTATTATTACAGAGGAAAAGGAAATCATTTTTAAAAAAATGGATTATTTGACTTCTATGTATATTCTTTTCTGTCGGCAGCAGCTTCCCTATTCAGAAACTGAAAAAAGTTTACAGTATAAATTGGAAATTTTACCCCTAACTGTAAAGGGTACCCTAATATAACTCTAATATATCATTTAATATTTATCACTTTCATTCTGTACTCTTTTCTGAGTTGCTTGATAAATTATATCTTAATAATAAAATAAAGTATTGATAGCGTCTTAGATATAATAGGGCTCATTTGCGGCTGTAAGTGCAGTGTGTGTGTTGCTTCAAGAAATCAGCATTTAAACACTATTAGCATAATGCTTTAGGTTAAAGTGTGTTGCTACTATTGATGGAGCCCCTTGTGGGAACCTAGAAATTATCCCCACATTCAGGGTAGCTGTAGCTCCAGGGTTCCCATGATTCAATAGGCACACTTTCACACAATTAACTTAATGAGGGAATAGGCACTCAGTGCAACAAAAGGGAAGTGTAGAGCAAGTTTTGACACAAGTATCTTTAATGAATAGAGTCAATACACACACACAAGCTTGAGTATCTGAGCTCAGGGACACTTGTGCTTGCTCATAGATGAGCCCTGATGCGTCTTTTGGTTTTAACAAACAATAAAAAAAAAAAAAAAATTATTTTGTAGAAGTTCATTAGTGCAAGGCCTGTAAGTCTATTTGTATGTGAAAAGAAAGGGATTGGAAACCCTGAGGCAACAATCACAATTATTTAAGCAAAAAAAAAAAAAAAGAAAAGCGTCACACTATTAATGAAAAATATGCACACATAGAAGAAACTTTAGCCATTGCATAAAATGGCTCATGAAATGAGAACAGTTTATTCATGATTATTTTAAAAAGGTATAATGTGAGAAAAGAACTGAACATTTTTTTTCTATTTACTCACATTTTAACCAATAATAAGATCTAACCAGTTATGTGCCTGGCACATATAGAAACAAAACACATTATCAAGAATGGTAGCTGTAATTTTGCGCACTTTTTGATTGATAAGCACTTTTTTTTTTATTGATAAGCACTTTAAATCATAGGTACATGGGCAGCATGGGCAGAGAGGGGCACACAGTGGGGCTGTCCTCAGGGCTGCATTTATATATAGGAACCTGGCAGCTTGTGCTTGGGGGGCAGCAAGGGGCAGCCCTTGGGTGGCTATATAATCACTTTATTTTTTTTTTTAAATAAAAAACCTCCCCAGCCGACATAAATCAGAGGAGCTGGGGTATGAGTGGGTCAGTCTGCAATTCCTGGGGGTGTGACATCACTCATAGCGGCAGTGACAACAAGTGTAGTGGAAGTGATGTCAATCATAGTTGTGTGTGTGACGTCTATTCCATAGACTTGGCACCAGACCTAAATACAGCACGGACTGCCTTTCTATTGATTTTTTTTATCTGATCATTTGTGTGACAGGAACTGAAGAGGATCCCCAGCTCTTCACTTCCTTATCTGCTAATGCACCATTCACTGCTGCTGACGACAGATGAAAACCTACCTGATCCCCAGGCCCACTGACATCCATAGCACATGGATAATGGATAGCATCAGTAATTCACTATTTTTCAAACAATGTTACTAATCAGGAGGGGAAACAATACATAATTTTTTCAGTATTCAGCACTGATTTCCATCCCAGTATGATAGGAAACATTGAAGTGTGTCATTTGCAAATGGTAGCATTATTATTATACTTTGTTTATATAGCGCTAACATATTCTGAAGCACTTTAAATCATTCATATAATTCACTCTGGAGCAGAGAATATATCATTCATATCAGTCACAGATTGTGGTAAGGTAGTGAAAAAGAGTGCATTCCCCCCCTATTTAAGTACAGATTCAGTTGAAGCAGCAGTTGGCTTCTATTTTGAACTTTTTAAACCATGATTTTTTTCTAAAACAAAGAATTTCCTCTTCTTCTTTGATAAATGCGTCCAGGTTATTGGGCAATAAACTCCTGACACCTAACAGTTTCTGCATTATAAGTAATAAGCTGAACATTAAAAATAACTTTCCCTGGCCAACTCCATGTCATACCTATTGGCAGGGTCGGACTGGCCTGTCGGGACACCGGGAAAGAACCTGGTGGGCCCCAACCTGCGTGAGCCCCAGCTGGGCCAGACCCCCTCTCCTGATATTCAGAATGTAGAAGAAAAAATGTTTTTGGCGATGCGCATCGCCGTCTGCACATGCACGCAGAGTGGTGCCTTCATTTATGCGAGGGGTTCACTCCTGGGTTTGGAATCCCTGAGTTACCCCAGTGTTATGGGGCTAGTAGACATCTTTGTAGTAAGATATGTTTAGTTAGGGGCCTGAGCCTTATAATCTCCTTTTTCCCCCCCATACTTTTTTCTTTTATGGAAGATTTTAGGTTCAGAGCCAGCTGCCTCTTTCATAAGTGTTTCCCAGGGTTGAGGTAATTTACCAACAAAAAAAGTTTGCTTTTAATCTGCAAGGACAGAGTTAATGTTCAAGTTCTGCAGGTAAGCCTGATTCCCATAGTCTCTGCCAGCAGTGGATATCCAATGCTGGTCTGTGCAGGCTTCAGATCTGTTTCAGGCTGTGTAGAGGTATATAAACCAGAATAGGGATACTAAAAACAAGAAAAAGCAGTAAAACCCCACTCTACCTTACTAAAATTAATTGAGATCTAATTATATAAGTGCTTAGTGCTATATCAATGCAAATAGGATTTTCATCTGTCGCATGGCTTTTTAAAGCTTCAGTGTCTGACATTGAGCCTGGTTGTATTCCTGAGACAAACTGAAGTGATTGACATGTTAGGAAAGCTGTGAG
The DNA here is from genome assembly GCA_038501925.1 of Xenopus petersii. Classification (NCBI taxonomy): domain Eukaryota; kingdom Metazoa; phylum Chordata; class Amphibia; order Anura; family Pipidae; genus Xenopus; species Xenopus petersii. The sequence continues at coordinate 102,611,438 of CM076675.1, read as the reverse complement.
TATCATGCTGACAGGTGTGCAGCAATGAGGCTCCACAGTGTGAGAATCTCGCAAGATCTCAACGATGATGTCAGACACTGAAGCTTGCCTTGATAAAGCGTAAGCGAAACATGCGTCGAGGAGCCTTCAAACCCTTTTTTTTTTAAAAAAAAAAACTTATTATTGAAATCTTACCTTCTTAAACTTTAATTGAATCTCGGATCAAGAGAAATTTAATGGAATTGTAGCGCTACTAGCGCAGCATTCATTCCTTTTATTCTCCTTTATCTCTAAGGCACTGAGGATTTGTTGGTTTTATAGCAAAGTTAGCTCTCCTTACAAGACAGTTAAATGTAGTAACGAGACCACAGTCCTCAGTGTTCTGCCTTTCTCCCACGTGTGGTGTCCCAGGGCTTAGAACAACGCAGCTAGTGTCTTCCGACAACTCCACCTCTATACTATTTTCTATTTTCTAACTTTTATTCATGAATTGCTGATGCTTTATTTTTAATTGTTTGATACTGTAACACCTATTTGGGCTGCATAGCACACAAATAGTTAAACTGTCCAGCTAGCAGTAGAAACATGGGTTACATGCGACTTCACACAACAGGGTCAGGGCCTTCGCCAAGTGGAAGTGTTCCCTCTATGGTGTAGTGCAACTACATCCCCCAGGCTACTGTGCATACAACAAACAAATAGGGCGCCAGGAGGTTCTTGCAGTAAAACAGAAACGGTTTATTGAACTATGCACGAGGCAAGTGACCACAGGTTTAGTACTCACGCAGGAGCTGAGGCAATAGCACATTACTCACACAGAGCTGCAGGCATTAGGCATTTCTCATAGAGGAAAGGTCTCCATTAGGCATTTGCAGTATTACACACATTCCCACCTGGAAGTTGTCAGGCAAGCAGCTTCTACCCTACAGTCCCTCTTCACTGAGGTTCCTGACTGGAGGCAACACACAAAGCCTCTGGGAAGCTACTCCCTTACTGCAAATCCTCGTTGGAGCTTCAGCTGCTCTTTCTCTCTCACCTCTCTGCCTTTCTCTCCTAGAGAGACTATGACAAGTCTGCCCTAGTGTAACTATTCCTCATTCACGGGGTTACCTGGTCCCCGACTTCTTCTCCAAAGCACATGGGCCTTTCTGGGCCTAGCTGTGCTCAGTCCCCCTGAGCACACCCAGCTGGATCACCATCCACAGGCCAAAGAGGAAGTGGCCACTCCCTACACACACTATATAGCAGTGTAGCAGGGGAGTGTCATTCTCTCCTGGCAGATCACTCCAAGAAAAAAGGTGGGGGCCTTAAAGCTGCAGGGCAGATTAACCCATACCCATAGGGGCCCCTACATACACCCGGGGGAAAAACCCATTTCGTCCCGACAATGGTTTAAACATCCCCAACATATATCAACTTACAGTACCATCACATCCACTTCTGGTATCCTCTCCTAAGGCATACCTGGTAACAATGGTCACTGTAAAGGAAACACAGCATGCACAATACTGTATCAAACATTTTCAATTGCATAATAAACAGTTGCAGTTGGTCAACTTTATTACACATCAGCAAAAATACTTCTCCCCCTCCCAAGGGTCCACACAGGCCAGTCCTTGGGTGCAGAAACACTACTCAGCGAGTAGGTGAAGGCAGAAGAGTTGTGGTGGAGATCAATAGTCTTTTGTTAGAACCCACTTAGTCCACAGTCCTTCAAGCCACAAATAGCAGCTGTACTCTAGGCATCTCAAACTCTGCAGTGAGTCCGTAGAGAAGCTGTAGAAATCAGAAGAATCCATCCTCCAGGTCCTTCTCTCACATCAGGGGGCACAAATGAACAGGGAGTGGTCCCAGCAGAGACATCCATCTTCCTCCCATCCATTCCAACTAACATCCGCAGGCCTTCGTGAAATTCGGGGCGAACCTCCAAGCCCGAACCCACGGCCAAACACTCTGAAGAAATTCGTACGATTCATTCGTACACTCCGACAACTTCGTACATCCATTCGTACGATTCGAACAAAACAATGCACAGCCTGGTTTTAGGGAATCGAGCCCCACGTTGGGCGCCAAATGTAACACCTATTTGGGCTGCATAGCACACAAATAGTTAAACTGTCCAGCTAGCAGTAGAAACATGGGTTACATGCGACTTCACACAACAGGGTCAGGGCCTTCGCCAAGTGGAAGTGTTCCCTCTATGGTGTAGTGCAACTACATCCCCCAGGCTACTGTGCATACAACAAACAAATTGGGCGCCAGGAGGTTCTTGCAGTAAAACAGAAACGGTTTATTGAACTATGCACGAGGCAAGTGACCACAGGTTTAGTACTCACGCAGGAGCTGAGGCAATAGCACATTACTCACACAGAGCTGCAGGCATTAGGCATTTCTCATAGAGGAAAGGTCTCCATTAGGCATTTGCAGTATTACACACATTCCCACCTGGAAGTTGTCAGGCAAGCAGCTTCTACCCTACAGTCCCTCTTCACTGAGGTTCCTGACTGGAGGCAACACACAAAGCCTCTGGGAAGCTACTCCCTTACTGCAAATCCTCGTTGGAGCTTCAGCTGCTCTTTCTCTCTCACCTCTCTGCCTTTCTCTCCTAGAGAGACTATGACAAGTCTGCCCTAGTGTAACTATTCCTCATTCACGGGGTTACCTGGTCCCCGACTTCTTCTCCAAAGCACATGGGCCTTTCTGGGCCTAGCTGTGCTCAGTCCCCCTGAGCACACCCAGCTGGATCACCATCCACAGGCCAAAGAGGAAGTGGCCACTCCCTACACACACTATATAGCAGTGTAGCAGGGGAGTGTCATTCTCTCCTGGCAGATCACTCCAAGAAAAAAGGTGGGGGCCTTAAAGCTGCAGGGCAGATTAACCCATACCCATAGGGGCCCCTACAATACCATGAACTCACTTGAAAATTATAACTACAGCACTAACACCTTATTTAATTCATATAAGAACCATGAACTTTTAGATTATTCATCAATTGTGTGTAGATAGATTTTATTGCGGGTCACATCACCTGATTTGTAGCACTTGAGCACCTTAATCTTTTTAATTATCTATATATAACACAATCGATTGAAATACCATTAATTATATGTTGGTGCTAAATTGATTGAGAACTAAACATATGTTTATAATAGCACTAAGCACTTATATAATTAGATCTCAATTAATTTTAGTAAGGTACTGTGGGGTTTTACTGCTTTTCCAAACAGGTGGGAACTAATGGCCTGGCTCTTGAAAGGCTGAACTTGGCTTCTTCAGGGCTCTCAGCAGCCTCTATATCAGGGGTGCAACAAGAGCCACATTTGGTGAGGTGAAAATGTGTGAGGGCCAAACATTCAGCCTGACATCCATTCTGAGGTAGCTAGCTTGTGATCAGGATCATTCACTCCTGGAGATGGATGCGTACATGGCATTTAGGAAGTGTAGAAGTGGAGTCTGTTTGGACTTATTCTCCGCGCCTCATTTAGAAAAAGCAGTAATACTTGGGCACATGATTAGTGAAATGATCGTCTATAATGACACGTAGTGATGCGCCGCTGTCACATACGTCTTTAGTATACGGTACTGGCACGTCAGTACGTCTATTGTGCTTATCAGCCCTAAAGACATATGCGAGAGAAGTGCATCACTACGTGCCATTACGTGTCTATTGCTAACACCTTCAGGCTTCAGGCTTCAGTACACAGGCAGCAGTATAGACGATCATTTCACTAATCATGTGCCCAAATATTACTGCGCTTCATGACTCCAGAGTGCACTGTGCTGGGGGGCTACATTATTATTAATTTCATAATGGAGGCCTGACTTTGTACATGCCTGCTCTATATTGACACTGATGGCAGCAAGGAAACCAAGTATTTTACAAAAATACTATACTATTTGGGAGAAATTTGCTAAGTGGTGTGAAGAAGCCGGAGCTGACCCACTAAATGCATTTAGCATATGGTGGAATTTTTTCAAAAGGCAATGGAGCTTAGCTGAGTATCTCCACCCTTAAAAATCAAGTTACGGCCATTTCCCATTTTTGCGTGGAGTTGCATGAGCACAGAAACCGTTGGTAAAAGGAGAAATAAACCCCTCCAATAAGAAAATTGCCTACCTACTACCCTCCCTGCTACCCCCCCACATGAAATTGCCCCTAAGATCAGTGCAGAGTAAGAGCAGAGGAGCTCATTGGCACCATCTTCTGGATCTCTGGTCTTACTCTTACTTCCCTTAAAGGGATCCTGTCATCGGAAAACATGTTTTTTTCAAAACACATCAGTTAATAGTGCTACTCCAGCAGAATTCTGCACTGAAATCCATTTCTCAAAAGAGCAAACAGATTTTTTTATATTCAATTTTGAAATCTGACATGGGGCTAGATATTTTGTCAATTTCCCAGCTGCCCCTGGTCATGTGACTTGTGCCTGCACTTAAGGAGAGAAATACTTTCTGGCAGGCTGCTGTTTTTCCTTCTCAATGTAACTGAATGTGTCTCAGTGGGACATGGGTTTTTACTATTGAGTGTTGTTCTTAGATCTACCAGGCAGCTGTTATCTTGTGTTAGGGAGCTGTTATCTGATTACCTTCCCATTGTTCTTTTGTTTGGCTGCTGGGGGGGGGAGGGAGGGGGTGATATCACTCCAACTTGCAATACAGCAGTAAAGAGTGATTGAAGTTTATCAGAGCAGCTGGGAAATTGACAATATGTCTAGCCCCATGTCAGATTTCAAAATTGAATATAAAAAAATCTGTTTGAGAAATGGAGTTCAGTGCAGAATTCTGCTGGAGCAGCACTATTAACGGATTCATTTTGAAAAAAATGTTTTTTCCCATGACAGTATCCCTTTAAGCAATTTCTGCCACTTTTGGCGCATGCACAGTTGCTACAAGCCAGAAGACTGCTCCAACTGTGCATGTGCCAATATGGTGCTCACTTACAGAAGAAGACCGGAGATCTGGAAGGTGGCGCACATGAGCTCTGCTGTGCTTACTCTGCACTGATACGTGAACAAACTCTTAAGGCCAATTTCAGGGGTAACTAACTATGCTGGGGGAGGGAAGCAGGTTGGGGGGACTACCTAGGGTAGTAGATAGGTGATTTTTTTAATTTGGGGGGTTGAGTTCTCCTATAAGAAAGTTTTCAAGGGGAAAAAAAAACTCTCCCAACAGTCAACAGACCCCAAGTGCCTTTGTGGGATCTAAATCTGGTGTTGAATGCACTTACCACCGTTTGAACACATCCATAATTCTCAATGAAAATGCTAAACCTTAAAGGAACAGTTCAGTGTGAAAATAAAAACTGTGTAAATAGATAGGCTGTGCAAAATAAAAAATGTTTCTAATATAGTTAGTTAGGCAAAACTGTAATGTATAAAGGCTGGAGTGACTGGATGTCTAATATAATAGCCAGAACACAACTTCCTGCTTTTCAGCTCTATAACTCTGAGTTAGTCAGCGACTTGAAGGAGGGCCACATGGTACATTTCTGTTCAGTGAGTTTGCTATTGATCCTCAGCATTCAGCTCAGATTCAAAAGCAACAGATATGATAAATATGATTTTCACTATTCTTCTTGTCTTTTGTCTGGCATGCAGTCAGGCCCTGATTTGTGGCGAGGCCCCACAACTGGAGTCTTGGCGCACAGTTGATGTCCTGTGCTTCTGCCTGTTGTAAAATCAAGGATTGTGGTGGATAGCAATGCTATTAGAAATCCGGCATGCAGTTTCATTCTGTAATCCAGCTTTCCTTGATACCCTCCCATTTGGGGCAGTTAACTTGCTACATCCCACTAGGTATGACAGCTTTATTTTTCCAAGAATGAACTAGAAGTGTAAGCTGAATAATTCACAGAATGTATTATGTTAAAAAAAGGAAACAGTCCATCTGCAGGAGCTCTATCTGGTCAGTCAAAATTGTCACAGCAGCCAGTGTAGTAGCACACAGTGCATACATTATATTCAGCAAATTTCTGTTAAAGCTGGCAATATATGCGGAATATTAGTGTAATATGACCTGAAGCAAATTAACATCTCCTTAGAGTATATAGCAGAAAATTTGGTAATTTACTATGAGGAAAGCAGGGTGCAATAAGTAAGAAAGAAGTGACATTACAGAAATAAAGCAACATAATGTACACTTAAATATTATGGCTAGGCATGGGCGAATTTGACCCTTTGCAAAAATTTGCCGCCAGTCTATGGGCGACACATTTTTTAATGTGCTGCAATTTTTTTTGATACACAACATTTTTTCTCCCATTGAAGTCTATGGGGTCATAATTGTCAAAAGAATTTGCTCATCCCTAATTTTTGGCTTATTTACAAATGCAAGTTGCAGTGCACAGCATAAGATTGCATGCAAAACTGCTTCTGAGGCATTTGCCCCAATACATTTTGCACCATGCTTGCATCTTGTTCTAAAGTTTTCATTGCATCCAAGGCCCACAATTACACTGGAATTCTCGGAAATAATGTTTGACTATCATGCAAAATACTCTCGACCCAATTGCACTGATTGTTTCATGGATTACACAGTGTAAAGATGTGTAGTTCCAGGTCAGCCCCTAACCAGATAGACACCCCAAACTTGGCAGACAGCTCAGTTTTCCATCTTTGTTATATATCCTAGAGGTTTCTGACCCCGTGCTGGTTATACTACACATATTTTAACGATTAAAGCAAGATTAATGACCTTTAACTCCAGAAACATCTTCCTACAAGTCATTCTGAATTGAAAAAGTCAGTCAGACAACTGGTGGTCCGCAACCAGAGGCTCATGAGCATGTTACTTACCAACCCTTTGGATGTTGCTCTCAGTGGCTTTAAAGCAGGTGCTTAGTTTTGAATTTCTGGTTTGGAGTCAAGTTTTAGTCAAATACAAACCAGGTGTACTACCAAACACAGCTTCCTGTAGGCTGCCAGTCCACATAAGGGCTACCAATAGCTAATCACAGCCCTTATTTGGCACCCTAGAGACTTTTTTTTTGCTTGTGTTGGTCACTGGTAAAAAAGGTTGGGGAACTCTGCTAAAGATATACCATGACCTGGATAAATGAGAAACTTGACAGACATCCTAGACAACAATATTTCCAAAATCTATTTTTCCAAAATGATTTTTTACTACCTGGTTCCACTAAAAAGCATCTATTCCACTTATAAAATTATTTATGGTTTTTGCACATAAACTGTTTGAAATGTTGCATAATAATTTTATGGCAATAGTTTTCTCTTATTAAGTATATACAGTATATAAGTATCTATGTGTGTGTGAACATACACATCCCAAGTCATAGTATGATGAATATATACACAACCAGTAAAGTACTTTGTCTCCTGTTATTGTAGCAAAAAGCTAATTGCATTGAATTATTCAGAAGACAAAGCTATTCTAAGTTATACATTAAACAGAGGTAATACACAACGGTTTGGAAACTCCAGAGCTTGAATACTGTTTTAAACTTAATATAGCTCTGTCTGGCAATAATGTGTATGTTGTAAAGATCTTTATCAGCATTATTTTCCCAGAAAAGATCAGGAAATAATATAGCATGGCTAATTAACAAAGTTATCTAGTTATTTGTGTTTAAAAATAACACATGACCTTCCAGTTAAACCTTCCTAATACTTCAGTAAGTACCCAACACACCTTTGTTTTAAGAATAAGCCCATTAAACCAAATTACAGCCTTAATTCAATGAAGATTTGACACTCCCCACCTGTGGTGATCACCTTATTGTTCACTGCCCTGTTCTACTAATGCTGGACACATACCTGACACACAATCAGTCATCCAAAGATCAGCTAGATCTTTGTGCAATGTACATTGACTATCTCAAAGCAGGTCACTCAGGGGTGGTATGTGTAGCTTCAGGTAGAGTCCTGCAGCGGGTCGGGTACCCGCAAAAACCTGCTGTACCCTGCGGGTTCCAAATAGAATTTCCGGGTGCGGGTATAGATGCGGGTTGGCGGTTCTGCGGGTTTGCCGGTCGGCCCGCGGGTCTTCTCAATAATGACATCACTTCCGGTTTATGACAGTTCTTCTTGTTTTACTCCTTTTTCCTGATCACAGCTACTTCCGATGATGTCACTTCCAGTTTACAATGACAGCACTTCCTGATTCTTGATGGGCTGCCGGTCGTGGGTCCGGGTTGCGGATAAGGTACTTGAGGGTCGGGTAGCGAGTCCAAGCAGGTAAGAATGTGGGTTGCGGGTCTGGGTTGCGGATTGTAGGTTGCGGGTACGGAGCGGGTACAGGTCCCAAAAATGGACCCGCACAGGACTCTAGCTTCAGGCCAGCATCTGACTAGATACACACTTCAGAGTGGGTTATGAGTCAAACCAGTTTTCCAGTGGTGTAATTAGATATTACTGGGCCCCACAGCAAATTATTTTTCAGGCCCCCAAAATGTCTAGGGGTTGACTTGTTTTACCAATATTTATTGAAATGGTATATAAATTAAGGTCTTATGGGACCCCTCTACCTTCTGGCCCCCCCTGCAGGGTCTGCTTCCTCTGTAGTTACACCCATGCAGTTTCCATAGCCGAGACTGATTGTCTTAAGTAAACTATTTTTATTTTAATCAACATTTTTTTTAGTGGCTGCTCAATTTTTTTAATACAGTGAATGGGTTTACCATAAAACCATCAGGATGCTTGAGACTCTGGGGTTTTCCAGGGCTGTTTACATAATTTGCATCTTTGTAATTTAAATTCACTAAAAAATCGTTTAAACATTGAATAAACCCAATAGGATTTGTTTTTACTCCAATAAGAATTAACTATATATGTAGCATCAAGTACAAGGTACTGTTTTATTATTACAGAGAAAAAGGAATGGGTTTCAGATCCCATACCTGTATAACCATATATGGCTTCCATGATAACAATCAGCAAATCTTAAATAGTAAAATTACAATTTGATTGCAATGTTAGCTAGCATCACATAATGAGTATTAAACTGCCCATAGACGCTGGCCTGACATTTTTCACACCATGGCGATTGGTTGTTTAGTCAAACGGAGAGGTTAGAAGATTTCTGCTGGCTAACAATAAATACTATTTGTCGGACATTTGAAATTCTTTGAGGTTCCAACAAGGGAGAAAAATGAAGTCCTGCACTTTTTATAACGCTCCTCCACTCACAATGCAAGGCTAATAACTTAGAAAAGGTAAAGAAGCAGGAACAGACATTCTAGCTACTTAGTGTTTTTATTGGCACAACATGTTTCAAGCACAAGGCTCTTAATCAAGTGTTTACACTTATGCTCGAAACATGTGTCACACACGAGATTGACTTTATTTATGGAGTTACAATCTCTTGGACCCTCTTTGCACCTTAGGGAACAGTAAACTGGGTAATGATATGTACTATCCACTTACTATGCCACTTTATGTATTTTATTGACCTTTATTTATTTCTGCCAACCCTTGTATGCAGTGAGATTATTCATCATTCATGCCAATCTCAGAGGTGTTTACGAATAGGGATCTGCATTTAGTTGGGTATCTGCAGAATACCTGCAAATCGGTTGGGTTTTGAGTAAAAAGTTCCTGATTCCCTCACTGTGTGGGTAGTCTGTGGGAAACCTGTCTGGGTACATGGCTGAAGTGTGGAATTTGTCCCCCCCCAACCCTCCCCTGGTGATAAGGCTAATTCCCCCCTTTACCTGGTTGATCTAAGCTCTGGAGTGACATCACTTCCTGTGCATGGTGATGTCACTTCCAGTTGCGGGTTGGGTCGCAGATGGGGGAAAATTGAGGGTTGTGGGTCGTGGATATGGGTTGGGTATGGGTCTGAGAAAATGGACCCACACAAATCTCTTTTATGATCTATGTATGGAAGTTTGTCTCACTGTCATGCATAGCCTTACTCTCAGATGGGATAGGGTTGTCTGGGTAGCTATTTATACATTTATAATATATACTAGGGGTCATTTATTTCTGCCCCTTCTGCATTTTTTGAAGCACTAAGGGGCTTAAAATACAGCAGGTTCATTGTGTCGCTTTGCACCTTGTGCTGTATTCAAAATAATCCATTATGCAATTATTCACTATATAATGTAGGATTGAACAGCCTTTCATCCATCAGCTCATATTGTAATAACCCACAATGATAACTGAAGGGCATCTGGTTTGTTAGTGATAACTATATATATATATATATATATATATATAATTACAATATGTAATATTTAATTGAGGGCAAGATATAATGCACTTGCATTTTGGTCATCAAGGAAAATTTCCATTTGCCTCCATTACCCTACCTGCCTGCAGTTATGAAATTGTGGGAAAATGCTTTATTCTTGATAAATAAAATGGTGAATTGCATCTGAAATGAACAATTATATATTACATGATAATATGAATCAATGTAATAGTAATTCAGTTCGATTCACACATTCTCATCGTTAGAAAGAGATTGTGCAATGGTTTAAAATGCATTTGTTAATAATCCATGTATGTGCTATGTATTGTCTAACATACAACAAGCCTAAGAGTCAAGTAGATTCTCAACTATGAAAAAAAAATAGTTGTTGGCCTTTACAGTCACAAGCGCATGCATTCAGCAATAAATCTGTGCTCCTATAAGAAACTGAAGTATGTTTTTTTTTGTGTTTGTTTTTACATTTCATAGAGTTCAGGTTAAGAAAAATATTTATTTTTAGCGAACTGCTTATGCCATATATCTTGAGAACAGAATGAATGCAAAGTATAAACCTCTTCCAATTGTTATTGAATCTGTAGAAGAGTACAGCAGCATTATATAACGTGTCTTTTTATTTGTTTGGCCTCAGGCAGTTCTGCCTTAATGCAGTTTACTTGTTAGAAGAATAAGCGTAGTAATGAGATTGCAAAAATATTAGCATTGTGGAGCTCTACCAGTCCTCTGAATGGCATTAAAATGCTTAGCAAAATTTATAATGTGAAAGAATCATTAACATCTTCATTAAGTGAGACAGCATCAATCAACATTGTCTGCATAAGGCTTGATTAAATTACTAATGTACTGCTGACCATACAGGGGCAGATCCAGCCATTTAATAACATGGCCAAGTGAGCGAACCCTGAGGCCAAACTGGCCACAAGTCAGTTAAGCTAAACGTTTAGCATTTGACATAACAAACTGATCCCTTGTGGCCACATGCACTTTCTTTGGCAAATGACCAATGATCATTAGTTAGTATTTGACAAGTGATAGAACCTAAGAGATCCTGAATATAGACTTGCATGAATAGCTACTTAGCTTGCCCTTTGTGCCAGTATGCAATGGGTGCTGGAAATGAAGAGGGTCACTGAATTATATATACTCTTTGTAAGAAGGCTTACCTGTCCTTAGGGTAATGATCTTGACTCAAGTCTGCAGGGAAGGTTTACCATCTTGATGGCCAGTAAAAATGACATTTGATACCTATTTTATCATTCAGATTCTCAAGTTAAAAGGCACCTGTTGGCAAAAAATATAATCCCCAACCAAAGGTGCAGGCTAATAGAGCCTGTACTTTGCTTGGGGATAACAGTAGTTTTTTGTTTTGTTTTGTTTGTTTTTCTAAATGCCCCTCCAGCGTTAGGTCACCTGCACCAGGAGCTGCCGGTTTGAGTGGCCATGTTGTGGAACACACATGTGCACAGTACATAATAAATTTCCATATTCGATCTTTTGAATTATTTTCAAATTCTAATTGAATTTGGACTATTCCCTTGTCGAAGTACAAAAAATGCTCAAAATTCTAATTTTTAAATTCGAAAATTCACCTTGACCTTTGATAAATCTGCCCCTAAGTTTTTAACAATAAAATGATTATATTTTCTCTCTCTTAACAGTGTAAATAAGATAAGACTAAACCTGCCAAACTGCAAATTGTGGATCTATAAAATACATAAATATATCTTTTTACAGGGGTAAAATAATGTTACAGGGAAATGTTCTATAGAACCATTTGTGTGGCTTGTGAATTTCTGTAAATTTCACAAAAGCTATTAAAAATCCTGGAAGCACTTTTGCAACAGTCCACCTCAGAACATTCAAAATCTGTCTATCATTTGTCTGTTGCTATGGAAACAACCTAGTTTCAGAGCAAAGAAACTGGTTTTCTGTACCTGAAACACCCTGTCGAGAAATTCCTGTCTCCCATTATTATGCTCATTGAATAAAAAAATATCTGCTGGCCAAAGACACACCATTAGGCATATTTCAAGCATGTTATAAAAGTATTTCTTTAGTGCTGTTTTATCAGTCCAGTAGCAATCCTGATTTACTGTTCTTTGATTATTTATTTTTGAATGAAGTTAAAATTTTGAAATAATTGATAACCTTATACTATGAAATAGGGGTTGTTCACGTCCCAAACACTTTTTTTCTGTTCAGTTCAGATTGTTCACTGGATATAATTACGTTTTTCAATTGCTTTCCATTTTTTGAAATTTCTTACCATTTTTTTCAAAATTGAAGTTTAAAGTTTAATGTTCCTGTCTCTGATGTTTCAGTCTGGCAACTCAGTAATCCAAGTGCAGATTCTGGGAAGATAGTCGCTCAAAAGAGGAGGCAATTAGTCGCCAGGCGACAAAATCTCCCTGAATCTCCTCATGTGGCCTTACCCTTAAAAGTTGCTGTATTAGTTGGTACATTGCTCAGCAGCATCTGTGAAATATTAGCAACCATTGTATCAGTTCTAACATCTGCCTTAAATGAGACTCTATATTTGGCTCAGCAGGGCAAACGATTATCACAGTAATGCACTGGGTTAATCTCAATTTATAGCACTACCATGGGTTATTTGTGTCACTGTCCATTCTTTCACTGTATAAATTATCTTATCCATTAGCCCATAGTTTAGCTCCTGCCCCTGTTATCCACTGTAATTATATGGGAGAAGTCAGTAAGCATGAATGATCTGTATATCATGTGAACCAAAACCAAACAGGTCAGTAAGAAGTGTGTGGGAAATAGAACATAAAATAATATAATGATAACATGATACTGTATTCTGGAATGACTAAAAACTATAGGGCAGGCGTCTTGGGGGTCATTTCCTATGACTCTGAATGTACAGTACTAAAAGGTATTCTTTTTTGAATTAATGTTTAGTATGATGATGTAGCTCGTGATATTCTGAGACAATTTGCAATTGGTTTTCATTTTTTATAATTTGCTGTTTTTTTAGTTATTTATCTTTTTATTCAGCAGCTCTCCAGTTGTTTTTACATGGGGTCAGTGACCCCAATTTGAAAGATGGAGAGAGTCAGAAGAGCAATGCAAATAATTTAAAATCTAATAAAAAAAATGAAGTCGGGGGCGTGGCCTGGACATGGTGGAGTGAGGACACGTTTTCCAGAGCTCCGAGCAAAGAACCATTTATTTGGCTTCCAAAACACTCGAATTCTTTTCTAATCAAGATGGGAAAGTCGAAAAGGGGCAGGAGAAGCCCTGAACCGCCGGAACCTCATCAAAAAACGCATCTCTCGAGGTTTTTCCAACGGCGCTCTGCCTCATGCTCTGATGTGTAGCGGGAACCGCAGCAACAGGCGCCATCTTGTCAGCCGCCTTCTCCCACCGGCTCCTCACCGAACGCATCACGGGATGATACCCTCGAAGCTGACCCGGGCCCTGTGCCCACAAACTTACCCTGCGCATTCAACCACCCGCTGCCGCAAACCAAGGAGCCGCAAGTAGAGGCCTCGCCGAGCTGGGAAAGTGGTGACGAATGGCGGCTCTCACCAAAGTCGCTCCTCCCGGCAGACTCTCCAGGCCTGGACGTTGAAGGCACCCAAACGATCGCAAGTACCTCTTTCCCTACTATACCCCACCCAGCACTCCCTGCCACTGCTGATCACCTGTACGTATATCACACGAGGGCTGAGGGCCATATTGCGCACATTGACTCTGCTCAAACTCAGTCGGGTGGGGCCCAAGCTTTATTGGATCGGGAATTGAGAGCACATTTATTCTCCCTGCCTACTCGCCATGATATTGAGCTGTTACTCTTAAACTCAGAGGCTGCTCTGAAATCTGAAATCACAGCAGTGCATACCGATCTCCAGTCCCTAGGGGAAAAGCAAGCCCATCTGGAAAAGTCTGTTACCTCCAACACTGCACACATTAAACAGCTTGAGTCAACCGTTATGCAACATGAAGATCGATTTCGCTATATGCAATACTTACTGGTCGATCAAGAAAAATGTTCCAGGAGAAACAATATCAGGATTAAAGGCCTTCCAGAATCGGTCCTGCCTCAGGACCTTTCTGCCACTGTCACAAGTCTGTTTAATGTACTTTTGGGCGAGAAACTTGATAAGCCTATTATAATTGATCGGATCCACAGGGAACTACGTCCCAGAGATACCACCTCTGACATCCCTAGAGATGTGATCTGTCGGATTCATTTTTACAGGACCAAGGAGGCAATCATGCTCAAGGCCAGAGATGCTGGTGAAATAGAATCCCACGGTTCTAAAGTCAGGCTCTACCAAGACCTCTCCAGGAATACACTGCGACAATGGAGGGCATTGAAACCTATTCTGGACTTGCTTAAGGAACATTCTGTTCGTTACAAATGGGGTTACCCATTTGCTTTGATTGTTATAAAGGACGGTAAATCATTTTCGGTTCGCTCTCCTAAAGATGTCCCCATTTTTCTGGATCGTCTTCAACTCCCACATGTTGATATTCCCAATTGGGAATCCTGGGACTGGATTTCCTCAACTGGTCCTTTCCAGAAGGACTCTGGTTTGTCCAAAAAAGCTGCAAAGGCTCATATTCCAAGGAACCGTCTGGGCACCCCTACTAAGAATAGTGATTCCAACCTTAGAAGTGGCACTTGAAACCGAACCTGTCTTTATAATGGTTTAATATTGTGCTCTTAAACTTTTCACTTTTCCACAGGTTGTTTTATATCGAGTGTTACTTGTTCATATTTCCCTTCATAAGCAGGTTCTCTGGATTGCTCGGAGTTATGACTTATGTTTAAATGTTTTGTTTGCCATCCGATTCTATTGTCCAGCCATTGCTCCCCCATAGGACTCTTGACCTGAGACGGAAATGCTCGGATCTCTTTTATGATGGCTTGATGGTTCATTCTGATAGGACTGCAACTGGTTGCAGTCACTTTCGCAAACTGTTAGTTTCTATTTTAGATGCATTGTTATTAATGTCTCTCTTTCCTCTTTTCCTTCTGTCACCCAGCTGTTCCCTGGTGCCCCTGGTGCCCCTATTGGGTCCTGGAATCCCTTATGGCTGAAATGAAAATCTGCTCCTATAATGTCCGAGGATTTAAGTCACCGACAAAAAGGTCACAAATTCTTACTGGTCTTCACAAACAGAATGCTATGATTGTTTTTTTACAGGAAACTCAGTTCAAGCTGGGTCATAGGCCCAACCTAAAAAACAGATATTACCAGCATTGGCACTTTGGTGACAACCCCGACTCTAAAAGCAAGGGTGTGGCTATAGCTTTCCACAAAAAACTTTCATACACTCTGATTGACTCTCTTTCCGATACACGGGGGAGATTTATCTTCCTTAAAATAAATGTCGCAAGTCATATATTTACTCTGGTAAACTGTTATGCCCCGAATCAAAATCAATCCAAATTTCTGGAGATGGTAATGACCCGGCTTGAAGGTTTCCACCAAAGGGTGGTTGTGATGGGAGGAGACTTTAATCTCACCCTAGACCCGAAATTAGACTCCTCTTCTGGTAAAACGAACCTCTCTTATAAGGTCTTAAAACGTGTCAAGTCAGTGTTACATCAAAATCAATTAGCAGACAGTTGGAGAGTATGGCACCCATCTGACAGAGACTATTCTTACTTCTCCCACATACATCACTCATATAGCAGAATTGATTATCTGTTCCTCTCGCATTACACATTGCAGTGGGTATCTGATTGTTGCATTGGGGTACAAATTTTGTCAGACCATGCTCCAATTTTCCTTACATTAGCCACCCCTGGTGCCATGCGTAAGCCGTGGACCTGGAGGTTAAATTAATCTTTATTAAGAGATGTAGATTGCCTAGCACACATAAAAAAAGAGGTGCAATTTTTTGTAGAGACTCACCGTCCGGATGATTCTCACCCAGTAGTAAAGTGGGAAGCGTTGAAAGCAGTCCTTCGGGGCATTTACATTAAACATGGATCTAGGATCAAAAAGGCCTTCTCTCAACGCATTACTGACCTCTTCCACAAAATCTCCCTTTTGGAGCAGAAACATAAAAACACGCTGTGTGGTGACACTCTGAAGGAACTCACAGCGACTCGTGAACTGATGAAGGGAGAACTGAACAAAAAAACTCTCTCAGCATTGCTGAAATGTAAAAGCTTTTACTATGATCATGGCAATAAGGCAGGCAAATTTTTGGCGAAAGCTACTAAACAACTACAGGCAACCTCCTTTATTCCGGCTATCAAGACTCACACTGGTCGTACCGTTTACAAAGACCAGGAGATAGCCACTGCAATGCATAAATTCTATTCAGATTTGTACAACATTACCCCTTCTTCGCCTGGGCTGATTGATAGAATCACTCAGAAAATACGAAACTATATTTCACGTACTGCTTTGCCACGACTTAGTCAGGAGGACATTGACTCTCTGGAGGCCCCCTTGTCAAGCGATGAACTAAACTTTGCTGTTAAGAGTTCCCCTACTGGAAAATCACCGGGCCCTGACGGGTTCCCTATCGCGTTCTATAAAACACTCCTCCCTGATCTCTCCGACTTAATGTTAGATGCCTTTAACAAGCTAGACTCTAATCCTTGCTCTCCCTCAGCGATGCTGGAGGCACACATCTCATTAATCCCAAAACAGGGCAAAGACCCTCTCTCCTGCGCAAGCTATAGACCCATCTCGCTACTTAATGTAGACATTAAATTGTATGCGAAAATCTTGGCAGAGAGACTCAAAATTCACCTACCTCAGTTGATAGACCCAGATCAGGTCGGATTTGTCCCCCATAGGGAAGCCAAGGATAATACTTTAAAAGCTATATCACTCATTGATTACACTAAGAGCAGCAATACTCCCATGCTGGCCCTGTCGACGGATGCTGAAAAAGCGTTTGACAGGGTCAGCTGGGTATTTCTACGAGAATCTTTATCTCAAATAGGACTGGGCCACATCGCAACGCAACGCATCATGGCACTCTATCATTACCCCCATGCCAGAATTAAAGTTAACGGATTTTTATCTGAACCCCTCAAAATTAATAATGGGACCAGACAGGGGTGCCCTCTCTCCCCACTTCTGTACGCCCTGGTTATGGAACACCTGGCCATAGCTATACGTCAAAATCCAAACATCAAGGGGCTTACTATTAAAGGGCAGGATCATAAAATTGCGCTATATGCAGATGACTTATTGGTTTTCATCACTCAACCTATCACTTCCCTTCCCTCTCTGATGCAAGAGTTCAAGGAGTACGGCCAACTTAGTAACTACAAAATCAACCTAGACAAGTCGGAGGCACTTAATGTCTCCATATCTCCCCAACTTCAGCAGACCCTACAATCATCTTACCCTTTTAGATGGAAACCTACCTCTATCAAATACTTAGGAATTCATGTCCCGGTGGACTTGTCAAAATTGACCACATTGAACTACATGACATTACTGTCGCAAATCCAGGCAGACTTGAAGCGCTGGCATACTCTCCAACTGTCTTAGTTCAGACGACTTAATCTAATTAAGATGAATATTCTATCCCGCATTCTGTATCTATTTCAAACTTTGCCTGAGACCCCTCCGTGTCGCTTTTTCAACACCTTACAGGCCGCATTTAATACTTTTATTTGGAAGGGTACCAAACCCCGGATAAACAAACACGTTCTGTTTAAGCCTAAATCTCGGGGGGGTCTTGCTCTCCCACACTTGCAACGATACATGCAAGCAGTCACGTTAAGTAGAATACTTGAATGGTTTTACTACCCAACTGACAAAAAATGGATACTGTTAGAACAATCCTTAGTGGATAGACCATTACAGGCTTTATGGTGGACACCCCCCCCCCCCTTAGGCCTCCCTCACGTACACTTCCTAAGATCTGTAGAGAAACTATTGCCCAAGCTGACCGGTTTCTCAGATCCCATCCTCGATTGATCTCCAGGGAAGGCCCTCTTACCCCCATTGTGGGCAACCCCAATTTTGCCCCCGGCATGTCTAAGGCTGGCTTCTTGGGAAAACGGTGTACTGATAGTTTCATTTGTGCTCAAGTTTTGGAGAATGGAGCGTTGAAGCCGCTTACCCGTGTGGGCCCTGATCTCCCAGACTCGTTTCTAAATAGATTTAAATATAGCCAACTTAGTCACTGGTTGATGGCCCCACACCGGGAACAGATGAGAAATAACCCCCCCCCACCCTATTTGAATCTCTCTGTGTCTCACGGTCTCCTACCAGGCATCTGATATCAGTTCTGTATAGAGTCGCTGATTCACAGGATACCTCTGTACTGCCAAAATTCACTGAAAGGTGGGAAAGAGAGCTACAATGCACATTCTCTGAGGAACAATGGCACTCATGCTTTACCCTAACCCATAAGTTTTCTATAGCTTGTAAATCTCAAGAAACTAACTATAAAATTATCTCCAAATGGTACAAGTGTCCAGATATCCTCCATAAAATATATCCTCTAGTGACAGATCTCTGCTGGAGGTGCAATAACGAGATTGGTACTCCTTCATATATCTGGTGGCACTGCCCGCTCCTCCGACCCTTCTGGGCGGCTGTTTTTCAGACCATTTCCAAGTTAACGGGCCTGACATTGCGGCCTGATCCCGCTGTGGGCCTCCTTTCGATGCTTCCTGGCGTCCCCACTAGATACAAAAAAACCCTTATAGGTCACTGTCTCAATGCTGCCAGGGCAGTAATTCCTTGTCATTGGCGTTCCTCTTCCCCACCCACTGTTTCTGAGTGGTGGGAGGAAATGGGTTTTGTCATGAGAATGGAAGAATTACTGAGTTATACACACGGTTCACAAGAATCATTTGTAACTACTTGGTCGCCCTGGATTGTCATTAGGGATGTAGCGAACGTCGGAAAAAAAGTTCGCGAACATATTCGCGAACTTGCGCAAAAATGCGAGCGGTTCGCGAACGGTTCGCGAACCCCATAGACTTCAATGGGAAGGCGAACTTTAACATCTAAAAAAGACATTTCTGGCCAGAAAAATGATTTTAAAGTTGTTTAAAGGGTGCAACAACCTGGACAGTGGCATGCCAGAGGGGGATCAAGGGCAAAAATGTATCTGAAAAATCTGCCTGTGTGTGCTTGGAAGAGATAGTGTAGGGGGAGAGCTGTTAGTGATTTCAGGGACAGATGATAGTAAGTTTGCTGGCTAGTAATCTGCTTGATACTGCTCTGTATTGGAGGGACAGAAGTCTGCAGGGATTTGAGGGACATTTTAGCTTAGGTAGCTTTGCTGGCTAGTAATCTACTGTTCTCTTTAAACAACTGCCATACGTTGCCCTTGTAGGCATTGTTTGCCCAGTTTTTTTGGACGCAGCCACTGAAGCACAGTTGCCAGAAAAAATATGCCATATAAATGCTGAAAATAGTCATTTTTCGCCATACGTTGACCTTGTAGACATTGTTTGCCCAGTTTTTTTTGGACGCAGCCACTGAAGCACAGTTGCCAGAAAAAATATGCCATATAAATGCTGAAAATAGTAATTTTTCGCCATACGTTGACCTTGTAGACATTGTTTGCCCAGTTTTTTTGGACGCAGCCACTGAAGCACAGTTGCCAGAAAAAATATGCCATATAAATGCTGAAAATAGTCATTTTTTGCCATATACGTTGAGTCAACGTATGGCAAAAAATGACTATTTTCAGCATTTATGTGGCATATTTTTTCTGGCCTCTGTGCTTCAGTGGCTGCGGCCAAAAAAACTGGGCAAACAATGCCTACAAGGTCAACGTCGTTGACCTTGTAGGCATTGTTTGCCCAGTTTTTTTGGCCGCAGCCACTGAAGCACAGAGGCCAGAAAAAATATGCCATATAAATGCTGAAAATAGTCATTTTTTTGGTCGCAGCCACTGAAGCACAGTTGCCAGAAAAATTATGCCATATAAATGCTGAAAATATAAATTTTTTTGGTTGCAGCCACTGAAGCACAGAGGCCAGAAAAATTATGCCATATAAATGCAGAAAATATGCATTTTTTTGGTCGCAGCCACTGAAGCACAGTTGACAGAAAAATTATGCCATATAAATGCTGAAAATATAAATTTTTTTGGTTGCAGCCACTGAAGCACAGAGGCCAGAAAAATTATGCCATATAAATGGAGAAAATATGCATTTTTTTGGTTGCAGCCACTGAAGCACAGAGGCTAGAAAAATTATGCCATATAAATGGAGAAAATATGCATTTTTTTGGTTGCAGCCACTGAAGCACAGAGGCTAGAAAAATTATGCCATATAAATGGAGAAAATATGCATTTTTTTGGTTGCAGCCACTGAAGCACAGAGGCCAGAAAAATTATGCCATATAAATGCAGAAAATATGCATTTTTTTGGTTGCAGCCACTGAAGCACAGAGGCTAGAAAAATTATGCCATATAAATGGACAAAATATGCATTTTTTTGGTTGCAGCCACTGAAGCACAGAGGCCAGAAAAATTATGCCATATAAATGCAGAAAATATGCATTTTTTTGGTTGCAGCCACTGAAGCACAGAGGCTAGAAAAATTATGCCATATAAATGGACAAAATATGTATTTTTTTGGTTGCAGCCACTGAAGCACAGAGGCCAGAAAAATTATGCCATATAAATGCAGAAAATATGCATTTTTTTGGTTGCAGCCACTGAAGCACAGAGGCCAGAAAAATTATGCCATATAAATGCAGAAAATATGCATTTTTTTGGACGCAGCCACTGAAGCACAGTTGCCAGAAAAAATATGCCATATAAATGCTGAAAATAGTAATTTTTCGCCATACGTTGACCTTGTAGACATTGTTTGCCCCGTTTTTTTTTGGACGCAGCCACTGAAGCACAGAGGCCAGAAAAAATTAAACCAGTAGGGTTTGCACCCTAGTTTGTAACGGTGGCGGAGGGAGGAGGACGCTAAAGGACAGCTGTGTGTGGAGTCATGAGGCTTGAAGAGAAGGACAGCTGCATAGAAGTCAGAACAAGTCTTCCGGCGTGCAGTAACCCTCCGAGATCCACCCCTCATTCATTTTAATAAAGGTCAGGTAATCGACACTTTTGTGACCTAGGCGAGTTCTCTTCTCAGTTACAATCCCTCCTGCTGCACTGAAGGTCCTTTCTGAGAGCACACTTGAGGCTGGGCAAGACAAGAGGTTCATGGCAAATTGTGACAGCTCTGGCCACAGATCAAGCCTGCGCACCCAGTAGTCCAGGGGTTCATCGCTCCTCAGAGTGTCGATATCTGCAGTTAATGCCAGGTAGTCCGCTACCTGCCGGTCGAGGCGTTCTTTGAGGGTGGATCCAGAAGGGTTGTGGCGCTGCCTTGGACAGAAAAACATTTGCATGTCTGATGTTACAGACCGGCCAAAGGGCTTTGTCCTTGCAGGTGTGCTCGTGGCAGGATTACTGGCACCTCTGCCCCTGGAATGTTGATGAGTTCCTGAAGTGACATCACCCTTAAAAGCATTGTACAACATGTTTTGCAGGCTGGTTTGTAAATGCCGCATCTTTTCGGACTTGTGGTATGTTGGTAACATTTCTGCCACTTTATGCTTGTACCGAGGGTCTAGTAGCGTTGCGACCCAGTACAGGTCCTTCTCCTTAAGCCTCTTGATACGGGGGTCCTTCAACAGGCATGCCAGCATGAAAGACCCCATTCTCACAAGGTTGGATGCAGAGCTATCCATCTCCGCTTCCTCATTATCAAGGACTGCATCATCCACGGTCTCCTCCCCCCAGCCACGTACAAGACCAGGGGTCCCCAAAAGGTCACCACTAGCCCCCTGGGAAGCCTGCTCCTGTTGGTCCTCCTCCTCCTCCTCCACAAAGCCACCTTCCTCCTCTGACTCCACTTCTGGCACCTCTCCCTGCGTTGCAGCAGGTGCCTGGGTTCGTTCTGGTGATTGCGACCATAAATCGTGCGCTTCCAGCTCCTCGTCACGCTGGTCTACAGCCTCATCTGTCACTCGTCGCACGGCACGCTCCAGGAAGAAAGCGAAGGGTATTAGGTCGCTGATGGTGCCTTCGGTGCGACTGACCATATTTGTCACCTCTTCAAAAGGTCGCATGAGCCTGCAGGCATCGCGCATAAGCACCCAGTAACGGGGGAAAAAAATCCCCAGCTCTGCAGATCCAGTCCTACCACCCAGTTCAAAAAGGTACTCGTTGACGGCCCTTTGTTGTTGCAGCAGACGTTCCAACATAAGGAGCGTTGAATTCCAGCGAGTCTGGCTGTCAGAAATCAAACGCCTGACTGGCATGTTGTAGCGCTGCTGAATGTCAGCAAGGCGTGCCATGGCTGTGTAGGAACGTCTGAAATGGGCCGACACCTTTCTGGACTGGGTGAGAACGTCCTGGAATCCTGGGTACTTGGAGACAAAACGTTGGACTATTAAATTTAACACATGTGCCATGCAGGGCACATGTGTTAAATTTCCCAGTCTCAACGCTGCCAACAGATTGCTTCCATTGTCACACACCACTTTTCCGATCTGCAGTTGGTGTGGGGTCAGCCACCGATCGGCCTGTGACTGCAGAGATGACAGGAGTACAGATCCGGTATGGTTTTTGCTTTCCAGGCACGTCATCCCCAAGACAGCGTGACAACGGCGTACCTGGCACGTCGAATAGCCTAGGGGGAGCTGGGGGTGCACAGGTGTGGAGGAGGAGAAGGAGGACCCAGCAGCAGAGTAAGAAGAAGAAGAGGAAGAAGACGAGGTAGAGAGCGATGGAGGAGTAGAGGTGGTGGCAGAACCGCGTGCAATCCGTGGCGGTGACACCAACTCCACTGTTGTTGTTGTTGTTGAGCTACCCATTCCCTGCTTCCCATTCCCAGCCATTACCAAGTTCACCCAGTGGGCAGTGTAGGTGACATACCTGCCCTGACCATGCTTGGAGGACCATGCGTCAGTAGTCATATGGACCTTTGGCCCAACACTAAGTGACAGAGATGCGGTAACTTGGCTCTGCACATGTTGGTACAGGTGTGGTATTCCCTTTTTAGAAAAAAAATTGCGGCTGGGTACCTTCCACTGCGGTGTCCCAATTGCTACAAATTTGCGGAAGGCCTCAGAGTCCACCAGCTGGTATGGTAAAAGCTGGCGGGCTAAGAGTGCAGACAAGCCAGCTGTCAGACGCCGGGCAAGGGGGTGACAGTCAGACATTGGCTTCTTACGCTCAAACATGGCCTTCACAGAAACTTGGCTGGTGGCAGATGACTGGGAATGGGAACAGGTGGTCAAGGTGGAAGGCGGAGTGGAGGGTGGTTCAGATGGGTCAAGGAGAGCAGAGGTAGAGCAGTAAGATGCTGGACCAGAAGGAGTGTGGCTTTTAGTTTGCCTGTTGCCTTTGAGGTGTTGCTCCCAAAGTGCTTTGTGCTTGCCGCTCATGTGCCTTCGCATAGAAGTTGTACCTATGTGGCTGTTGGGCTTACCAAGGCTCAGTTTCTGACTGCACTCATTGCAAATTACAATGCTTTTGTCAGAGGCACACACATTAAAAAAATGCCACACTGCTGACTTTTTGGAAGTCTGCGATCTGGCGGTAACAGTAGAAGTTGGCGGCATTGGCGGCAATGGCGGGTGCGTTGGCCGGCTGAACACAGGTGCCGATACATGTTGTTGCCCTACTGATCCCTGCGGGCTGGCCTCCCTGCTTCTTCTAAGTCTTATTCTCCTACTGCCTCTCTGACTCTCCGTCTCTCCATCTGAACTACCCTCCTCTTGCTCTCTTCTACTAGGCACCCACAAAACATCAATCTCCTCATCATCATTCTCCTCAGATGCATCAATTTCTTCTGACACATCACAGAAGGAAGCAGCAGCGGGGACCTCCTCCTCCTCCTCATCACTCATCATTATGTCCATCTCTGTCGTGTTCTCTGCCAGAATTAAATCTGGTGTAACGTCCTCATCTCCTTCATCTTCTTCTGCCAATAATGGTTGCGCATTACTCAGTTCAAGAAACTCATGGGAAAATAACTCCTCTGACTCCAGTGAAGAAGGGGCACCGGTGGTGGAGGAAGTGTTACGTGGGGTGGCCATAGCAGTGGAGGATGAGGAGGATGTTGTGGTAAAGTTAGAAACGGTAGAGGATGGGGTGTGCTGTGTAAGCCAGTCAACTACCTCTTCAGCATTTTGGGAGTTCAGGGTCATTGGCTTTTTAAAACTGGGCAATTTGCTAGGGCCACAGGATTGCATAGCAGCACGGCCCCTAGCACGGCCTCTGCGTGGCGGCCTGCCTTTGCCTGGGCATTATTTTTAAAAAAACAACAACAACAAAAACTGGTTTTTCTGGAAACGATAATACACACAGCTAGATGGCAGTTTGAAGAAAACAGTGTGCAAATAATGCCTACAAGGTCAACGTATACACAGCGGTGGATACGGATTACGTAAAATATAAGAATGCTGCTTGAAAAAAAGTAACTCAAGTGGTTTTTCTAGAGACGATAATATTATCAATATTTAGACAAAATGTGAACAAGCTCACACAGCTAGATGGCGGTTTGAAGAAAACAGTGTGCAAATAATGCCTACAAGGTCAACGTATACACAGCGGTGGATACGGATTACGTAAAATATAAGAATGCTGCTTGAAAAAAAAGTAACTCAAGTGGTTTTTCTAGAGACGATAATATTATCAATATTTAGACAAAATGTGAACAAGCTCACACAGCTAGATGGCGGTTTGAAGAAAACAGTGTGCAAATAATGCCTACAAGGTCAACGTATACACAGCGGTGGATACGGATTACGTAAAATATAAGAATGCTGCTTGAAAAAAAGTCACTCCGGTGTTTTTTCTGGAGACGGTAATATTATGGATATTTAGACAGAATGTGAACACGGGCACACAGCTAGATAGCAGTTGGTTGAATAACACACTGGGCAAAAAATGCCTACAGGGCAAATAATGCCTACAAGGTCAACGTATACACAGCGGTGGATACGGATTACGTAAAATATAAGAATGCTGCTTGAAAAAAAGTCACTCCGGTGTTTTTTCTGGAGACGGTAATATTA
This sequence comes from Xenopus petersii, assembly GCA_038501925.1. Classification (NCBI taxonomy): domain Eukaryota; kingdom Metazoa; phylum Chordata; class Amphibia; order Anura; family Pipidae; genus Xenopus; species Xenopus petersii. The sequence continues at coordinate 102,586,287 of CM076675.1, read as the reverse complement.
TGGATATTTAGACAGAATGTGAACACGGGCACACAGCTAGATAGCAGTTGGTTGAATAACACACTGGGCAAAAAATGCCTACAGGGCAAATAATGCCTAAAAGGTCAACTTATACACTACTACAGCGATGGATACGGATTACGTAAAATTTATTATGGCTGCTTGAAAAAAGTCACTCCGGTGTTTTTTCTGGAGACGGTAATATTATGGATATTTAGACAGAATGTGAACACGGTCACACAGCTAGATAGCAGTTGGTTGAATAACACACTGGGCAAAAAATGCCTACAGGGCAAATAATGCCTACAAGGTCAACGTATACACAGCGGTGGATACGGATTACGTAAAATATAAGAATGCTGCTTGAAAAAAAGTCACTCCGGTGTTTTTTCTGGAGACGGTAATATTATGGATATTTAGACAGAATGTGAACACGGGCACACAGCTAGATAGCAGTTGGTTGAATAACACACTGGGCAAAAAATGCCTACAGGGCAAATAATGCCTAAAAGGTCAACTTATACACTACTACAGCGATGGATACGGATTACGTAAAATTTATTATGGCTGCTTGAAAAAAGTCACTCCGGTGTTTTTTCTGGAGACGGTAATATTATGGATATTTAGACAGAATGTGAACACGGTCACACAGCTAGATAGCAGTTGGTTGAATAACACACTGGGCAAAAAATGCCTACAGGGCAAATAATGCCTACAAGGTCAACGTATACACAGCGGTGGATACGGATTACGTAAAATATAAGAATGCTGCTTGAAAAAAAGTCACTCCGGTGTTTTTTCTGGAGACGGTAATATTATGGATATTTAGACAGAATGTGAACACGGTCACACAGCTAGATAGCAGTTGGTTGAATAACACACTGGGCAAAAAATGCCTACAGGGCAAATAATGCCTACAAGGTCAACGTATACACAGCGGTGGATACGGATTACGTAAAATATAAGAATGCTGCTTGAAAAAAAGTCACTCCGGTGTTTTTTCTGGAGACGGTAATATTATGGATATTTAGACAGAATGTGAACACGGGCACACAGCTAGATAGCAGTTGGTTGAATAACACACTGGGCAAAAAATGCCTACAGGGCAAATAATGCCTAAAAGGTCAACTTATACACTACTACAGCGATGGATACGGATTACGTAAAATTTATTATGGCTGCTTGAAAAAAGTCACTCCGGTGTTTTTTCTGGAGACGGTAATATTATGGATATTTAGACAGAATGTGAACACGGTCACACAGCTAGATAGCAGTTGGTTGAATAACACACTGGGCAAAAAATGCCTACAGGGCAAATAATGCCTACAAGGTCAACGTATACACAGCGGTGGATACGGATTACGTAAAATATAAGAATGCTGCTTGAAAAAAAGTCACTCCGGTGTTTTTTCTGGAGACGGTAATATTATGGATATTTAGACAGAATGTGAACACGGGCACACAGCTAGATAGCAGTTGGTTGAATAACACACTGGGCAAAAAATGCCTACAGGGCAAATAATGCCTACAAGGTCAACGTATACACAGCGGTGGATACGGATTACGTAAAATATAAGAATGCTGCTTGAAAAAAAGTCACTCCGGTGTTTTTTCTGGAGACGGTAATATTATGGATATTTAGACAGAATGTGAACACGGGCACACAGCTAGATAGCAGTTGGTTGAATAACACACTGGGCAAAAAATGCCTACAGGGCAAATAATGCCTAAAAGGTCAACTTATACACTACTACAGCGATGGATACGGATTACGTAAAATTTATTATGGCTGCTTGAAAAAAGTCACTCCGGTGTTTTTTCTGGAGACGGTAATATTATGGATATTTAGACAGAATGTGAACACGGTCACACAGCTAGATAGCAGTTGGTTGAATAACACACTGGGCAAAAAATGCCTACAGGGCAAATAATGCCTAAAAGGTCAACTTATACACTACTACAGCGGTAGTAAAATAAAAAAAAGTTAAATAAAAAAAGAATGAATATTAAAAAAAAAAAAATTAAAGTTGGTGCTGCTGAACTACTAGGAGCAGCAGATTAGCACACCAGTCCCACTCCCCAACACTGCTAGACTAATAGCACTGGGCTCTTATAGTAGTAGTAGTAGTAGTAGTAGTAGTAGTAGTAGTAGTAGTAGTAAAACAACAAAAAAATAAATAAAAGCAGTCCTTACAAGGACTATTGCTATTGCAGCAGTCAGCAGATGAGATCAGAAGCAGGACAGCTGCCCACTGCAGCTACATACAGAGCACTGCAGTAGAAGGTAGATTACTAGCCAGCAAAGCTACCTAAGCTTAAATGTCCCTCAAACCCCTGCAGACTTCTGTCCCTCCAATAACAGAGCAGTATCAAAACGATTACTAGCCAGCAAACTTTCAACTGTCCCTGAAATCACTAACAGGCAGCAGCTCTCTCCCTACACTATCTCTTCAGCACACACAGGCAGAGTGAAAAAAAGCTGCAGGGCTTCGGTTTTTATAGGGAAGGGGAGTGGTCCAGGGGAGAGCTTCCTGATTGGCTGCCATGTACCTGCTGGTCTGGGGTGAGAGGGCAAAAAAAAGCGCCAACAATGGCGAACCCAAAATGGCGAACGTCGCGCGACGTTCGCGAACTTCCGGCGAGCGCGAACACCCGATGTTCGCGCGAACAAGTTCGCCGGCGAACAGTTCGCGCCATCTCTAATTGTCATGTTGGAGTCCGAATCCCTTCCTACCACCTATTCGGACTAGGAGCACTCTGAATGTCTTACTATTAAACCTTAGGATTCTTTATGTGACCCTACATTCTGAATGTACCTTGCTGCTGTGTAAGGCACCACGGAGCAGCTGGACTTTTTCCTTTTTCTCTTTTCCTTATTATTTCACTTTCTTCTTTTTGACTCCTTAGTTTTATTTTCTCTTTAATCATTGAAAATATTAATGCAAAAAGCTTTTACATGGCTAACTACTGCTCTCATTATTTTTGCATTGTTGACTACTGAAGTGTTTATTGAGTGATGTATGGATAACCGCTACTGTGTTACTCATTTCTCTGAATAATTTTTTAGCTATACTATTTGGCAACATTGTGTTATTCGCACAATTGATGTTTGACTATTGTGAGACTTGTATGGTATCTCATTTTATCTTTGTGGACTTGTCCACCCACTTCATGCTGGTTGTCTACTTGTGAAATGCTTTTTGTAATGAAAAATAAAGAATATATAAAAAAAAAAATGAAGTCCAAATGAAAAGTTGCTTAGATTTCCCCTTTCTTTAACATACTAAAAGTTAACTTAAAGGTGTTATTATTTTATTTTAGAAATTCTTGGTTAAGACATGACAAACAATTTTACCATAGGCTGTTAGTTGCTTCATCATTTGGTACTGGGACCACAAAGACATTACTTTGGATAAGGTTGATTAACACATATAGGCTAGGTCTTGTTTTTCATCAGAACCATTTTGAGTGGAGACAGGTAGGCAAGAAGAAGGTTCAGTCAATAACAAGAACGGCTTAGCAAGAATAAGCTACCTAACCCATTATCCAACTGATTTAAAAGAAAGATCTGTGCCATGGAGGGCATTTCAAAAGTTCCAAAGACTGACGTTAGGTATCTAATAAAATTCTCTAAACATGTAATGTTGTTTGCCAAGCAATTAAATAGACATCTTAAATGCTACACTGGGGAAATAAAATTTTGCATGTGGGATAATTCCAGTTGAGAGACTATTTTCTATGAATTTCTCTTTGGCAATTTTAGCAAAAACATGTTATCAGAGTAAATAAAAGGCATATAACATGATTTATAGTTATGGCATTCTTTCTATAAGGACTTTTATGATATAGCAATATGGCAAGAAAAGAAATTGTATTGTTACAACTTTGAGGGTGTACAGTTATTAAATGGAAAGTTCTCTTTAACACTAATGGACATGTGCTTGAAGGCATTTCAGATTAAAATGCATATCAACAATATATACCTCTGTTGTAGAGGAGTTTATAATAAATAATTTCATGGGCTCTTATCTACAGGTAAAAGCATTTCTGGAATTGGCAATGACAGTTTAGCCAACGGTAGCAACAACTTCAAATCTAGTTAATAACCCTGTATGTCAAGATTGATTCAAGATTATCTTATATACTGTAGTTACAATTTCTTGTGTGTAATGCTCAAAAAAATAAGCTCATTTAATTTAACAATAAGAAATAGCTGAATTAAGTTTTCTATTTGGCATTATGAGCAGTAATCAGCATGGCTTTTTGAAGAATAAGGTCATGTCAGAGAAATTTTAAATCAATAATGAAAAAGGACCTTGGAGTCCTTGTAGATAACAAACTTGGGTGTAGCAAGTAATTCCAGTCAGCAGCTTCAAGGGCAAACAATGTCTTAAGCTGTATTAAAAGGGGCATAGATTCACGGGAGAAGGGGGTTATTTGTCTTCTGTACAGAGCACTGGTAAGGCCCCATCTAGAATATGCCATAAGAAGATATTGGTCTCCAGTGCTCAAACAGGACATTATTGAATTAGAGAGGGTACAGAGCTATGAGGAAAGACTGGCCAAATTAGGGTATTTCACGATGGAGAAGAGGAGCTTCATGGGGGATATGATAACTATGTATAAATATATAAGGGAATCATAATAATCTCTCTAATGCTTTATTTAGCAATAGGTCTTTCCAGCTGACACTTGGGCACCCATTCTGATTAGAAGAAAGAAGGTTCTGGCAGTGTATGGCATTAAATGAGGGGCCTTGAAATGGCACATCAGCTTATATATTTTAGCCAAAATGTGGTACTAACATCTCAATTTTTTAAAAAGTATTTAAAGTGATTCACACTGGCTGAATTTGAGTGCAGGCAATTTATTTATGATCAAAAATGTATGATCATAAAATTGCAAATCCATCATACTACGTCAATTTAAACTTCATATGGTGGTCCTAACTAAATGCAGTACCATACCAGAAAGATAACTATAAAGTAATCACATTGTTGTGACTATGAGGACATTTAACGGTTCCTTTAGCTCATGTTTAGGCCTTTCGAAGTTGCTGGAGAAACTTCAGGGTAGTTTATTCAGAGGAAATGCCATTGTTGAACCAGGATTATTAGCATTTAACATTCTCTGTTGTTAGTTTTCATTGCATGCTTCATTTACAGAATATAATATCAATTAATAAATAAGAAGTTTGTGGATAAATAGAGCAACTCAATGGAAAAAAAGTGGTACCTGTAGTATGTATTTATTTTAGCAAACATTGCTTTTAAAATAACAACAAAGATTTTTATGGCATGTTCCCCAAAAGCAAATCAAAAGATTACAGTAATTAATACCAAGGCCCTGCTCAGTTAATTTAGGAGAAGGAAAGGAATCTTATAATCTAACATACTGGACGCATTACACTTTTTCCCATTTTCAGAGCTTGTGAGCATCCCAAAAGGAATTGATTCAAGCTACTTGCAGTGACTTCTTTTCCTATGATTCTATGTAAAATGTAAATGAAGCTTTAATGAGATACAGAAACCTTTGTTCTTCCACGGATCTTTTCTCCTAATATTGGCAACACAGCAACTTTATGCTCAAGTCTCATAATACCACATAACCTCATAATCTGTTTTTCCCTTCTTCATACAGATCACTTACATTTCATGCACTGGCAGGCGTTTTTTTTGTAAATGGAGCTAAATAAAGAAAATTTACAAAACTTACTGCATAGGAGAATGTTTTTTTTGTAATAATAAAATAATTTTTATTTAATTAAAATGTATAAATATTTAATGCAATAAAATGAGCAAAATGTGCTACTTTACAATTTCTGTTACTTGATCAATAAAATCAAAATGATCAATAAAATATTCACAACTTGCCAAAAGAGACTTTTGAGCAAAGCAAAATAATCGTGCTGGGATATACAACAACCAGATATGAAAAATTAAAATCACTAAATGTGCAAAGCTATAGTAAGAAAATAACGTCAGTATAACCTGTAGAAACTATAATAGCTGTATTGCTTACTTTCTCTCTCTCTCTCTTTCTCTATAATTGCCTAATAAATGCTGTTTCATTGATTGTATTGTAAGCTTTCACTTCTCTCTTCAAGGGCAATGCTGTCCAACTTAAGATCTGCAGGCAAGATATTGACCTCAAAATGATTGTTATGGCTACTAACCTGGGCAAGCATTCTCCAGACTTCTTTGTATAACATTACCATAGGCATAATGAGATAGTCTGTACTGAAACATAATGTATCTACCTATTTATAATCATAAATCATTTTACTAAAGTAAAATAAAATTAAAATGTTTCCAAAAAAGCAAGGTACTAAGTGGTCGGAATTTAAGGAAAACCAGAATGATTTTGCTTGTTTGTCTTTATCCATCAGTGACATTAGCACAACAACCATCTATCAGTCATAGAGGTAGTCATGTTTCATTGTGTAAGAAAAGCCATCTGCAAGTTCTGTTACTTACAAAATACATAAGCGATCATGCTCCTTCAAAATCAATAGCACAAGTCAAGGCAAAAAGCTTGAGGAATGAAACATAGCATTGTCTTAAAACATATCTTTTAAATTTCAGAGTTTTAAAAATGTTTGTCGGTTTGAATAAGAAGCTTATTGTCGGGGCCAGCGGCTCCAGGAATGATGTAGGGACCAAGTTGGAAGCTGTAGTAAAAAAGTCCAAATGTGAGGTATTCAAGGGGTTAACAAGCTCGTAGTCAAATGCAGGCAACAAGGTCAGTCCTGGCAGAAGAGGTTCATAGTCAAGAAGCAAAGCTGAGGTCAGGAATAGCAATCAGAATCAGGAAGGAAACACAGCCAGGAACACATAAGAAGTTGAACCTATTTTCGGGCAAGTAACCTGGGACTCTGGCGTCTTTATAAATTCAAATTTGGCACCGGACACACTGGCGTCACTTGCCGAAGCTCTGATGTCACTGCGCTACACATAGGTGCGTGGGTACCCTGGGTGCTTGTCCACGGCGCCGAAGAAGAGCGCCGACGGGTGCTCCTCACAGTACACCCACCCCCATGGGAGGCCACAAGACCACCAAGGCCAGGCTTGAAAGGATACTGCTTGTGTAGTTTTCATAGAAGAAGAGCAGCATGGACATCAAAATCCAAGAACATTCTTCAGGACCAAAACCTTTCCATTGGACCAAGTACTTTAAGGAGCCCCAAGAAATTCTAGAGTCCAGGATCTCCTCAATCCCATATTCTTGTTGACCATCCACAATTATCGGCGCAGGAGATGAGGGCAAATGGCCAATCACTGCTGGTTTAAAGAGAGAAAATGAGGTGGAAAGCATTAGGAATACACAATTCAGGAGGAAGTTGAAGACAAAGAGCCACTGGATTCATGATTTCAATAATGGGAGAAGAACCAATGAATTTATTACCGAATTTAGGAGACGGTACTTTGAGATTAATATATCTTGAAGAGAGCCAGACTTTATCTCGAATAGAGTATTGAGGAGGAGCTTTACGTTTCTTATCAGCAAAGAACAAGGCACTCCTTTACAGATTGGCTTTTATAGCATGCCAAATGGCAGACACATGGGCTACTTGGTCATTGGCTGCAGGTAAGTCAGAAAGAAGAATATCCTGAGGGAAAGCCATATACACAGAACATAGTAACATAGTAACATAGTAAGTTAGGTTGAAAAAAGACACATGTCCATCAAGTTCAACCTTTTAACATTTTTTAAGCTGCCTAACTGCTAGTTGATCCAGAGGAAGGCAAAAAACCCCATCTGAAGCCTCTATAATTTGCCTCAGAGGGGCAAAAATTCCTTCCTCACTTTTTACATGCGCAACTCTTTTGTCCAAATGCATTATAGTCTGTCCAAATAATTTTGATGTGCAACAATTTTGACACGCAACAATTTTTTTTTGTCGCAGCAAAATTTTCCGACAAAAAAAATTCACAGTTTGCAAAGTGCAGAATTTCGCACACAAACCCACACCTGGCGAATAAATTTGCCCATCACTACTCAACAGCAATGGGTTGGGCAACACTGATATGTAGTTTTACTGAGGTGATGGACCTCAACAGCAATGGGTCGAGCAACACTGATATGTAGTTTTATGAGGTGGTGGAACTCAACAGCATTGGAACGGGCAACTATGATATGCAATTTTACTGAGGTGGTGGAACTCAACAGCAATGGGGCGGGCAACATTGATATGTAATTTTACTGAGGTGGTAGAACTCAACAGCAATGGGTTGGGCAACACTGATACTTAGTTTTACTGAGGTGGTGGAACTCAACAGCAATGGGACGGGAAACACTGATATGTAACATAGTAACATAGTAAGTAACATAGTTACATAGTAACAGAAGAAGGGTGATTTCCCAGAAGAGGTATAAGAAGAGTTGTTATAAGCGAATTCTGCCCATGGAAGAAGGTCAGACCAATCATCTTGACATAATGAGATATGGCATCCCAAAAAATTGTTCAAGTGCCTGATTCACATGTTTTGCAGCTCTATTCGACTGGGGATATATAGGTTATATTTCTGCCATTGCTCCACAGCAGCTTATTTATATGAACTATAGTAGTGTTTCTGAAGCAAACAGATCAGATTTACCAGTGCAGGGCAACACTACATGATATTTTAATTATTTTAAAACACTTAAATTTTATGGTGTTACTGTTCCTTTAATGAAGAAAGGTAGGAAGGGGTCAGGATGTCTGCTTTAACGACTCAAAGGCTTCTAAGGCAGTAGATGACCAACAATTGGGTTTCCCCCCTTTTTGAATAAAAGCCAGAATAGGAGAGATACAAGAAGAAAATCCCTCAAGGAATTGCCCTTAGTAGTTGGCGAATCTGATGAATCTCTGTAGGGTCTCAGTACCATTGGGAAGTGGCCAATTCTGAATCACTGCTACCTTCACAAGATACATCTCAAACCCTTCCTGCAAAATCATGTATCTCAGAAAGGGAAAGTAATTTTTTAGAGAATATTAGAATATCATCCAAGTAAACTATAACACTTCTACCCAATATATCTCATAATATGTCATTCACAAATGGCTGGCACATTACCGAGGCCGAAGGGCATCATTAAGTATTTATAATGGCCATCACGGATATTAAATGCCATCTTCCATTCATTGCCCTCCTGAATGCGTATCTTTATTATAAGCTCCCCTGAGATCGAGTTTCGTAAAGAGATTAGCCCCTTTAAGTTGACTGAAAAAGTTCTGAGATAAGTGGTAAGGGATAGCGATTCTTGGAAGTGATTTCATTCAGCCCTCTGTAGCCTATGCAGGGACGTAAGCATCCCATCTTTTTTCTCAACGAAGAAAAAACCCATCCCAGCAGGAGCAGCGGATGGTCGGATAAATCTGCAAAATGTAAATTTTCTTGAATGTATTCCTTCATAGCTTTGGTTTCAGAGGGGGATAGTAAATAGGTTTGGCCATGAGGGGGCATGGTGCCAGGTAGAAGATCAATAGGACAATCATAAGGACAACGAGGAGGTAAAGTCTGCAAATCTTTTGCAAAAGACGTCTGAGAATTCTTAATAAGCGAAAGGCAGAGAAGCCAAGGCAATTCATTGAAGCATGACTCCAGAGCTTCTCTTATTTGGAAATGTGGGCATTTGCATATTGCATTGACTCTTCAGAAAAAACTGAGGGTGATTGGGTGGGAGAACTAAGAAGAAGAGGTCGCTGGAAGTGTTGGGACAATACCGGTTTGAACTTCTTCTTCCCTTTTCTTATCAGACTGGCACTCTTGTAGATGAGTGTCAACCTTGATTGCCAGGGCACTACGGCAAGCAAAAGATTTTTAACTGTACAAATTGACAGCTTTGCAGGATAAAAATTAGAAAGCCGTATTACAACACTCATTCATTTTACTGACTTCATTCATCTACTGTCATTAATTGTTTTCCTTTCTCACTTCCCTTCTTTCATCAATACTATATTTTCAGAATTCTTTATTCATTACTCATTGCTCACATTGTATAAGGATAATTTATACAGAATTAAGGCTAGTCACATAATTCTTAATTCCATATAAAGTATATACTGGAAGTTGTAAATTCACCTCAGCCCTATCATATTTTGTCATGTTTTAAATGTATTAATATTAATGTATTCATTTGAATGATGAAAACCGGGTAACTGTGAACATTTACTGTCAGACTCTTATATAGACAATTTTTGCATGATTTCAGAAAATTATAGAAAAACATTTTCTTATTTCTAAAATACAAACACACAACAGGCTCCTGAAATATACACACATATAAAGGTGCTAATGCAGATAGAGAGCCTTGGACAGAAGGCCCACTGGGATTTTTCCCAGTACCCTTATAGGCCAGTCTGACCCTGCTATAATATAAGGTCTAAATTAAAATGAAACCCTAGTAATGAATATTGCTAGATATGCCATATTTTATATATGGAATTTAATGCACCAGCTTAAATGTGCTGCATAGTGTATATATATATATATATATATATATATATATATATATATATATATATATATATATATATACACAAATAGCAAAGAAACCGCACCCTGGTATTTGACATATTTTTGGAGTGCTCCAGGTGGATAGTGTTGTTATATATATATATATATATATATATATATATATATATATATATATATATATATATATATATATATATATATATATATATATATATATATACATATATATCTATATCTATATCTATATATATATATATATATATATATATATATATATATATATACACACATACACACACATCAGGGATTATATCGTGGCTCATATGAACTTTTCTTACCATTTGCAGCTGTTCTTACCATTTGCTAGCTGTGCTAGATAGAAATAAACCACCAATCAATAAAATAATATTTCTCATTCATCTCTTCTGAAAGGGAACACTTTATTAAAATGACATCAGCTGTCACTGGTATCAAAATTAGCAAAATAGCATTTGCCAGACAGTGAGGCATATTGATTTAATGAGTAATAGGGCAAAAACTTGTTTCAGAGGGTTTTTAAGTTCTTCAAGGTTCCAGAAAGGCACACTGACTCCCAGTATCACTGTACCCAACTTTAAATCATATCTAAATCGTAAACAGGAAACTGAATTGAGGTGTACTCACTAATTAAAGGAGAACAAAAGCCTAACTAAAGAATTAAACTATAGATATTGTACAGTATGTTTTGGGCTTTACCTATACCTATACCAGCCCAAGGTAACCACATCGCTTTAGCAGGCAAGATCTGTGTCTCCAAATATGCTCCTATAACATTCTCTGTGCTTCTGTCACTTACTGAGCTTAGGGGCCAACTCAAAATTTATTGTATATACAAAATATAAATAATACAATTTAGGGCTGATTAGTAATTAATACAGGTAATTACTACATGTCAGCTCAGAAATGAAAACAATTAGCATCAGAATTTAATTACCAGCCCTGTAGCATCATCTTATATTACAGACCAACCTCATTTTCTGCTTGTAAGTGTATGACATAACCTAAGCTTAGCTTCTCAACAGCTGTTCAGAGCCCACTGAGCATGTGGGTGTCGCATGTGGGTGTCACCATCCAAGATGGTGACCCCCTGTGACAAGCTTGAAGTCCTAGATCATTGCTGCTATTGAAATGCTGAAACTTTAGGCTGGTGCAATGAGTTCAATATATAAATAATGGCATTGTTTACTTTATAACATGCATGTGTATAATGCAGCAGACATAATCCATGTATGCGCTAAGAGTCTAGAAAAGAGGAATAACAGAAATGATAGGCTTATATCAGAAAGAGAAAAAGAAAAATGCCACACCAAAAAATCACATCAAGCAAAATGCAGAGATAAAACTACCCATAAATGCCATACCCTTTTAGCAAACAATCTTAAGCTCCCAAATAACGATTTCCGAAAGGTTTTGTAGGACTTATATCTGGCAGCAAGTGTGTATTGGCTTTCCCATTTAATAAGTGCTCACTTCCACAGGCACAAAGGGGAAAGGTACAAATGGCTACTTGAATGGAATGTAACAGTCAGAATGTGTTCTGTCACATGATCCCAAAACATTTTACAACTACAGAAAGGTCACCCAAATGGTAATAAACAAAAGAAGGCACACGCACGAATGCAGCTTACAGTGCTTCATTTAGATTTCTAATATATGTTCACTTATTGCAATAACAAATGTTTTTGGCTTGTAGAGATGCCTAATTAGATATGGAGATACAGGGCTATTTAAAACTAAATAAAAAGAACAAAAATTCAAAGGAAAATGAAACACACAAACAAGAAAATCATATCAAAATGGTTGTCAAAAACAAGGAGCCTAAGTTTAAGTTTTTTTTCTATATTGTTGAAGCTTAAATGGCTTGTATTGCTTTATCATCATTAGAATAGTTGCAATAATTAATACAAAAGATGTGCTAACACAAAGGAAAGTAATTGCTTTCAATTTAGATAAGATAAAGAATTGCTGCAAAAGAGCTGATGAACTAAAAATGGGTGAATATTCATGACAAGCTGGTTTGGTCCCAGAATCTGCAAACAGCTCTGTGACTACAAATGAGTACTAGTACACAGGCATTAATAATGAAAACTAAATGTGCCTCTTGGGTCCTTAGAAACAATCCTTTTTAATAATATATAAATTAGATGTGCTTAAAGCAGCAATTTATCTAAGATAAACATATTCCTCCTAATTGGAGTGCATCCAAAATTATAGGAGATAAAAAGGCCAAACTTAATGCTGTTTCCAATGTAAACTTATACATCAATGTACCTTCCTTAACATATACCGCAGACTAGATTTGTAATGTATAAATGTGGTAATGAAGTTAGAATTGTTATTTTATTAGTCTGTTGTTCTAATGCTACCTATGAATTGCGTCTCATAGATATTACAGTGGTGTTATTTTTGGAGCGTCATAACAGCTACAAATGTCATATCTGTGACTATTTCTATAGGAGAGAAACGTAAAGGATATTTTTCTCTAGCTTATCTTTTGATGAATGTTTTTTATCTGTTACAATCTAATTTTTGTGCCAGAGGTACAGATAGAGATAAAAAAAAACTTGAGTAAGGTCACGGGGGACCACAGGGAATTGAAAACTGCTTCTTTGCATGACTTTGATTAGCAAGAAGTAGTCATTTAAATTGAAATGCTATGATAATTACCTATCATACCCTTGCTGAAAATGTATTACTACCGGTAATATAAATCTGATGTAAGTGATTGTAACATGTTGCCATGCAATTCTGTGCATTCTAAAATCCTTAAATGCGAAGACAAGTGTACATATTGGTGTGTTTAAACTTGCTAGGATGTCTTTATTTTTCTATGGCGCATAACTGCACTATGTAAGTGATGCATTAACACTATTTTCTGCAGAAGCATCACTGCACTTGCTGCACCCCCAGCAAAAATATATGTATTTGTCTGTGACATACAGCAAACCCATGTCACATAATATAGCTTGGAATAATAGTTTTGAATTTTGGTGCTTTGAACTAACAATCGCATACAATGACATTTGAATTTAAGAGATTTAAAAGGAAAGAACTGGTGTACATGACCACAGAAGCCCCCCCCCCAAAAAAAAATACGTTCCTGTTCACTCCTCAAATTCTGTTCGATTTTTTTATTACGTACCTAATTTTTAGTGATGTGCGAATCTGTCACGTTTCGCTTTGGTGAATAATTTGCAAAACTGCTAAAAAAGTGTCACAAAAAAGTTGAATTAAACTCAGTATCCATTAACACCAGTGTTCTATGTACTCCCTAAAATTCACAAAAGACTGGACCGGCCGCCAGGCAGACCAATAGTGTCTGGCATAGACTCAGTGCTCTCGCCTATTGCAATCTTTGTGGATAAAGTCATCCGCCCCTATGTGGAATTCCATCAATCATACATCAGGGATACTAGCGATTTTTTTAATAAATTAAAAGATACGTTTGTTGATATGGAAGATACATGGTTGGTAACCTTGGATGTAGAGTCCCTCTACACCTCCATCCCTCATGATGGGGGTGTAGAGGCAGTCACAGTGGAGCTAATGAGAGATGAAAGCCTAGATGGAGGACAGAAAAAATTTGTGGCCCAATGTCTTGAATTACTCTTGCACAATAACTATTTTCAATTTGGGGAAGATTTTTATATGCAGATACGTGGTACAGCAATGGGGTCCAATGTGGCCCCTGCATACGCAAATATATTCATGAATCAATTTGAAATGAAATTTGTATATGTACATTAATTATTTAAATCTCATTGTAAGATTTGGATGCGCTATATTGATGATGTATTTGCGTTGTGGGTGGGGCCACGTTGGACCCTGGAAAAGTTTGTTCAGGAAATTAACATAGTCCTACCTTATATAAAATTTTCCCTAAATGTACACTCAGAAGAGATTGCATTTTTGGACACAAGAGTATATAAAGAAAAAGGGCAGTTGCTCACGGATTTGTACACAAAACCCACGGACCGTAATCTCCTTCTTCACTACAGGTCTTTTCATCCACCCCAACTAAAAAAGGCTTTGCCCAGATCACAATTGAGTAGAGTGAAGCGAATAGTGACCTCTAGTGAAGTGGGAGAAAAAAGACTGGTGGAAATGTGTGACAAATTTCGAGAGAGGGAATATCCTGATAAACTCTTAAAGACCCAATTGGAGGAGATTCAAAAATTGAACTGGATAGATATGCTTAAGAAAAGGCCAACGAATAAAGAAAATAAAGTAACGTTTGTAACTCAGTACAACACACTTAGCAAGCATATTGCAAATATTTTACGGCGAAATTGGCCAATGGTAAAAGAAAACTTGCCACAAGTTTCTGCCTTTGCTAGACCGCCGGTGATAGCATACAAAAAAGGAAGATCTTTAGGCTCCATGTTGGTACATTCGGACATAAGAACAAATATGAAAACTGGTGAAAGCACTAATGAAAAAGTGGGTACTTTTCCCTGCTATAGTTGTAATTGTTGCTCGAATGTCCAACAAGGAGAGAATGTGTTCCACCCAAGAAAGGGTTATCCAATTAGGATTAGAGGCCGTTATTCTTGTTATTCGACACACGCCATATATGTGATCAAATGCCCGTGTGGATTAGCGTATGTGGGGCAAACAAGAAGAACGGTCCGTGAACGTATGAGGGAACACAAGTCGGCGATAAAGACAGGCAAAAAAGAACAAGCGGTGGCAGGACACTTTCATGGTCATGCACATAATGTGAATCAGTTGAAGTATCAAATAATAGAAACTATCGAAAGTAAAAAAAGAGGGGGCAACAAACAGAAGGATCTTTTGTATAGGGAGGCATATTGGATCAGAAAATTGGAAACGATGGAACCATTTGGTTTAAATAAGGAATATGATCTGGGCCCCATTTTTAGATAATTTTAAATCTGTATTTAGGTAATGTTTTTAGAAATCGAGTTGTCCCTTTTTTGGTAAGGAAAGAAATAACAAAAAAGTCTTTTGGTGAACAACCACGGCTGATTGGGAAAATACTGCTAATATGCTAAATAATTCTCTTTTTTGTAATTATATTGATTATTCATATTTTTATTTCCTCTACAGATTTTAATATTGTAGAATGTATTGTCCAAATTGCACTTTTCGCTGGATTTGCACATGATGATAGGATGGACATTTGTTACTTGGTAATATGCACTTTAATCTTTTTTATGGATTGTCTTTGCTGTGAATGTATTAACACTTTTAGACCACTGGGTGGTGTGATAGAGTATAAAAGGCCACTTTTGAATATGGGCCAGTAAGCTTGAGAAAAGGCCATGTGGCCTGAAACGTTGCCGTGATGCCCCTGTGAAGCAAAATAAAGGCGTTTTATTATACATAAATAATTGATGGTGCTGTCCTGAAGTTGTTTAAACTCAGTAGGAAACATAAAAAAGTTTTTATGCATGCAACAATTTTTCTCACTCCAAATGCATTAAAGTCAATGGGCATTTATCCTTGTGGTGACTTTTTGTCTCTGTGACATAAGGAATTTCGGTTAAAATCCATGCCTGTTTAAAAAATTCTCTCATCACTACTCATTTTTCTTGCATTAGCAGTGTATTTTTGTCACTATGGTGAAATTTGCTTTGTCTGCCTTTCCTAGCAGTAATTGTTATATGTTTGTTGTTGCCAGCATCTATAAATTATCACTAAGTCTGTGCACCGATGTTTCTACAATATGCTCTCTGCTTGTTTTGCCACCATGGCATACATTTTAGTGCGAATTTGTTACGATTGGCACCCTAAATTCAGAACCGATGCTAAGCACCCTGTTCTTGGCTCTTGATTCCACCTTTAACAGCCGTCTTTCACCTCGGGAGGAGCCCTCGGCTAATCGGATGCCGCCAAGTCTTATTAAGAGAAGTGCAAAGCGAGGGGTTCTGAACAAGCTAAGGGGCACAACTGTAAAGCAGAGTCTTTTGGGTAGAGGGTCACGGTACAAGGCGTAGACAGAATTGTAGTCAGATGAGACCGGGTTGGGGCAGGCAGAGTAGAAAATTGACTCAGGCAGGCAAGGGTCAAACCAGGAGATCAATCAGCAGGGATATAGAATAAGCAAAGTCGGATATCAGGCAGGGGTCAGGATACAGAAGTCAGAATCGACAAAAAGCCAGGCAAGGGTCACAACAGGAATCAGAATTACAGATAGCTAACAGTTCAGAAGCACCAGGAACACAATCCTATAACGGCCAATGACACACACAGAGAATTGCCTTTAAATAGTGTTGCCAGCGCGACTGCGCCTTTAAATCCCACAGAGGTGCGTCGCGCGCCCTAAGGAGCCAGCACCCGCTGCACCACTAGACCAACAGGTAGGTGAGTTGTTACAGAGTTGTAATAAGCCTTCATTTTGCTCATTACATTTCAGCCAAATAAAGTTTAAAAGCCCTTTACTTAGTAATAAAATGATGGCTGTGAACACCTATACTTCTATATTTGCTTCTATATAGGACCACAATCACTCTTTTTTTGCACTTTGAACAATGTCTTCTGCTCTTTCTGAATTGCCTCAGGTTTCTGGCTCCAAAATGGAGAGCTGGAACCTGCTGTTACCTCCACAAATACAGCACTAACTGCTAGAGTTGGGTGAATGTAGCCTATTTGCTTCACCAAAAAAATTGGCAAATTTTGGTGAAGCATTTGCAAAATGCATTGAAATAAGTGGGGTATTTTTGCTGTATTAGAATCAAAGGAAGCTTTTTCTCCACTTTTTTTGATGCAAGATGCATTGAAGTCGATGGGCATTTTTTCTTGCCCAATAATGCATTGGACTCAGTGGGTGTTTTTTCATTTGTAGTTTTTTGTGGAAAAATTGGTTGATCACTAAATGAGATATTTCACTACAAATCCATGCCTGCCAAAATATTATGCTGATCACTACTGATTGCTTTAGTCAGTAGTGTTTTGGTAAGGGGCAGAAGGGAGGTGGTACACAGGCATCCCACGCCCCTACACATCCCTTAACTTGCCCTTCATTCAGAATCAGCAGTGATATGTACAGGGCTGAATGACATATGTTGCAGAGACCAGCATTCATAAAAAAATGTGGGGAAAAAATGCTAATATCGAAAATTTGTGAGTTTACAAGCTCAAAAAATTTGAATTTATGAGTTTACAAGATCAACAACTTAAAAAACTCCCAAGTTTAAAAAAAATGGCTTGGATTTTGCAAAGTATAACTCTCACTAAATTCTGTATAAACTTGCAAGCTTTTAGATGCCGAAGCTTTATATTCAAGTTTTTCGAGTTTTTTGTGCTTAATAAAAGATGTCAAACTGAGTTTTTGAAAATATAATAAAAATTTGTGAGGTTTTTGTACAAAAGAATTCAAATTGTGTCAAAAAATTTAAATTCGAACATTGATAAATCACCCCCTCAATATGTTTACCCGTCACTGGTACAAACTGTCCCCTTTTTACCTCTTGTATCTGTTATAAGCTGTTTTTGTATGTTTATTGTACAGGGCTGTTGAATATGTTGGCGCTGTATTTAAAAATATGCATGGCCAGAACTAGGGGTAGGCAGAAGAGGCACCGCCTAGGGTGCAATGAAAGGGGGGTGCTGGGCAGGTACCTGTCTTCTGCCTACTCCTAGGTTCATGTTTGTTGCTTTCCCCTCCCGCTCCATTCCCCTCCAGCTCTCTCCCCTCCCCTTCTGCTTTTTCCCATCCCTTTCCCCGCCCCTCCGGCTTTTTCCCCTCCCCTCCAGTGATCTCCCCTCCATCTCCCTTCCCTTCTGAGGTTCTCCCCTCCAATTTTTCCCCTCCCTCTGCCCTGCTCTCTGGCAATCTCCCCTGCCATCCCCTCCGGAGATCTCCCCTCCCTCTCCCTTCCCTTCCAGAGCTCTCCCTCTGTTTTTTCCCCCCCCTCTCCCTTCTGGCAATCTCCCCTGCCCTACCCTCCCCTCTGTCGCTCTGCGCATATGTGCACACAAACTGAGACCTTTGAGCAGACTGTGAATAATTTCAAAAATGTAATAAAACTAAATAATTTTATTGATTATTGCCTTTGACAAGACTCGTTTGTTTATAGCTTTTTAAAGATGACGGATTCTTTGCAATGTGCACATTCTGTCTGTATGCTGCTGCAGATGGCACTTGGGAAGCGTGTGTTGTTCTTTGTAATTAAAAGCACTAGGATGGATCCTAGGGCTCATTTACTAACATAGTGAATTGCACAAAGCACATTTTTTGGATGCATCACTTTCAGCTTGCGGTGTCAATAATGGCATTAGCATCTGACTCACTTGGCACAATACAGTTATGTTTGTGGAAACAAGAAGCAAAGGGAAACTTGGAATTACCAGCAGGTAAGGGCTGCCAGTAAATTCTGCATTCCTTTGCTTACATGCACACAATTCCACACAGTTAATCAGAGCAAGCTGAATGGGCACTTTGAAGCATATGGCAAGTTGCCAAGGAGTATGTATTGACAGAAGTATTTTTGAGAATAGTGTCAATATGTCCTTAATGTTGTGTCTGTTGGATTGATTTTTTTTATCCCATTGTTATCAGAATAAAAAGTCTTCACCTGTCAAAAAGTCTGCAGGATTAATTATTAATTTCAATAAAGAGAGTTCCAAAAAAGAAAAAGAAAAAAAGTCTTCACTTCTTCTTGAAGACTTATGGGGGAATGCAATAAAAGTTGGTAACAAAAAAAAAATATTTTCCTTTGTTAAACAAATTTTACTTTGCGCAAATTTAATATAGCTTTTTCGAACCCGGAAACTGTTTAGCGGCTTATTACGATAGTTGAAGAAGTTTGCAAATGTTATTATTGGCGCCAGTGTGCAGTGAATAATAAAAGATTACGACACCTTTTAGCAATTGTTGAACGTGGGCAATGTCTAATTACAATTAACAATGCAATAACAGTCTCAGGAAGAATATTACATTGCAAAATGCAGATTTTTATTCTTATATGTGCAATTTTTTTGTGACTTTTTTTTACATTCCTCCAAAATTGTAATAATGTAAAGTAATCCAGGTGTGAAAACATTTTTCATTTTCCTTCTAAAAGGCTCTAACATGTTTGTGTTTGCATAGACCTGTGAATATTCTGGTGCTCCTGCACTATTTAAATTCAATAGCAGTAGATGCAGCAGAAATAAAAGCAGGAAAAGGGGTTCTTTGCAAAGATCACATAGTAAGTAGGGATGTAGCGAACGTCGGAAAAAAAGTTCGCGAACATATTCGCGAACTTGCGCAAAAATGCGAGCGGTTCGCAAACGGTTCGCGAACCCCATAGACTTCAATGGGAAGGCGAACTTTAACATCTAAAAAAGACATTTCTGGCCAGAAAAATGATTTTAAAGTTGTTTAAAGGGTGCAACGACCTGGACAGTGGCATGCCAGAGGGGGATCAAGGGCAAAAATGTATCTGAAAAATCTGCCTGTGTGTGCTTGGAAGAGATAGTGTAGGGGGAGAGCTGTTAGTGATTTCAGGGACAGATGATAGTAAGTTTGCTGGCTAGTAATCTGCTTGATACTGCTCTGTATTGGAACAAAAAAATAAATAAAAGCAGTCCTTACAAGGACTACTGTTATTGCAGCAGTCAGCAGATGAGATCAGAAGCAGGACAGCTGCCCACTGCAGCTACATACAGAGCACTGCAGTAGAAGGTAGATTACTAGCCAGCAAAGCTACCTAAGCTTAAATGTCCCTCAAACCCCTGCAGACTTCTGTCCCTCCAATAACAGAGCAGTATCAAAACGATTACTAGCCAGCAAACTTTCAACTGTCCCTGAAATCACTAACAGGCAGCAGCTCTCTCCCTACACTATCTCTTCAGCACACACAGGCAGAGTGAAAAAACGCTGCAGGGCTTCGGTTTTTATAGGGAAGGGGAGTGGTCCAGGGGAGAGCTTCCTGATTGGCTGCCATGTACCTGCTGGTCTGGGGTGAGAGGGCAAAAAAAAGCACCAACAATGGCGAACCCAAAATGGCGAACGTCGCGCGACGTTCGCGAACTTCCGGCGAGCGCGAACACCCGATGTTCGCGCGAACAGTTCGCGCCATCTCTAATAGTAAGGTCCAGACCGCTTATAAACAGCACAATCAGCACCACTACATAATATCTATCTGATGTCATGTGTAACTCCTAGGGAATTCAATTATTAATAATTTAACTTTTATTGCATTAAAACTGATATTTTAAAAACAGAAACTAGTGTACATGTAATAAATAGTAGGAGCACAATAGTAGCTGGTTAATAATAAGGGATGAGTTTCTCGTTAAAAGATACAGACAGATTTATAGAAAAGTAACTAGTCTATTCTGCCATTTTATTAATCTACTACACTGGATGGCTTTTCTATTATTTTTGGCATTGTATCAATCAGTTAATTTAATATAGTAAGTATTATGGCATATCTAGAGAGTCATGAGTTCCAGTACAACCCTTTGGAATTCCAACAACCTTAAACTGCATGGCAACACTGTTTGAAGAAGAGGTATAGGTTTAGACTTTAGGGGTTCATTTATCAACACTGGGCACATTTAACCGTAGGCAGTTGCCCATGGCAACCAATCAGATTGTTGCATTCATTGTTCTACCTGAAAAAAGCCAAGCACTGATTGGTTGCTATGGGTTACTGCCCATGGGCAAATTTGTCATGTGTTCATAAATGAGGCCTTTAACATTTGTGTTTATTTGAAATAGATTTTACAAAATGTTTTAGAGCTCATACCATTCCTAAGATTTGCTTGAAACCCAAGGGTACCTGTGACTATTAGGGACAGTGTATTGAGATATTAAAGGAGAAGGGAGAAGTCAACCTGTATGGGGAAAAAACCCTCCCCTGTATAGGCCCTCCTCCCACCTCCCCCCGGCCTACCTGCCCCCCAGGGCAAATGCCCCTAACTTTTAACTCACCCCTCAGGTCCTCTGCTGCCGAGTTCACGGGCGCCATGTTCTCCCGAGCACTCTTCTTCCTGCTTTAACCAGTGTTTTTTGGCGCATGCGCGGCATTTACCGGCGCATGCGCAGTAGCTCCGTACAGGCAAATGCCTCCAACTGTGCATGGCCCGAAAGTAACCAAGTTTCCAAAAAAACTCTGCCGAGGGGTGAGTAGCAAGTTAAGGGGGGCAGGTAGGCGGGGAGGAGGGAGGGGGGCCTACGCAGGGGAGGGGGGGAGGGTTATCAGGTTGACTTCTCCTTTAAGGAAGGCAGGGGTGTCTGTCATACAATATAAATGTCACTTGCAACTTTTCTTTACAAACTCACATATGCCTTATCTCTACCCCTTTCTTGATGTCATCATGTCTCTTCAGTTATATAAAGCTAAGCTTATGGGAGTTATTTATCAAAGTCCGATTTTATCACAACATTTTCTGCTACAAACTCTGATCAAATCCGCTTGCGTTTTTTACTCTTATTTATTATTACACTTTCCCGAAAATTTGCTTTGCGGGAAAAAGTCAAATTTTCACATTTTTTTCAGATTTTTCACCTGAAAATTCAGATTTCTTGTGCTTTTTTGCCCGTAAACTCTGAAAACTTCGGGGTATTGCATGAAACCTAAAAAATCATTGGGACTTCTCCAATTGACTTATATGGAACCTCCACAGGTCTGAGATGCCTGATTTTCTTATTCTGACTTTTCCATCCTCTGGGTTTAATAAATTCCGAAAAATTCTGGATTTTTTAAAAGTATGATTTTATAAAAAAAAATCACAAATATTCTGGGATTTTTGCATTCGGAGTTTAGTAAATAACCCATGTGTAGCTCAGAAAGGTGGTGTTAGTAAAAACCCATGTGGACACTTCAGATTCCAGAACCCCAACAGTGGTCCTGAACTCTGCAACCCTTGAAGGTACTATCCTGTGCTATTTGATAAGCAGTTTGCTTATTATACTTCTCCTACTTTGCTTAATATACTTCTCCCTGTTTATATACTGTATGTTGACTATGCAAACTGTACACATATTAAAGGTCAGGTCCCCTATGTAAAGAAATGATATATCACTAACTGTGCAAATAAATAATGTTATGGATTATTGAAAAATGTATTTCATTACATTCCCTGGAGCTGCAGACGAAAGAAGAATCCTATGAGAGTTGAAATGCATTGTGTTTTTTCTTGGAATGACCTTTGATTCCAGTCAAACTTGTGTCCTATTTGCCTTAATAAAGCGTTTACAGTTTCTTCTGTTGAATGATGTGGATTCAGATCAATGTATCACTTCTACTCATTATTAGCTGTTCCGTTCATCACAAATGGTTTCATTATTGGCTACTAGAATGCATAATCATGCATCCCTGACAGTCAGCCAGATCATCTTGATTGTTACAATTGGAACAAATGAGATTATCTGTTGATACATCTGTTGCAGAGTTATATTTTTAGTACAATATTTAATTTGACAAAATAAAAGCTCCATGTAAACATGAATGTAAACTGGCTCCTACAGACAAATCGAAATCATCAAACATGTTTTATTGCTAATATCAACCCAAAAAAGTCCTTCATTAAAGGAGTGTTGGTTATTTAATAACGTGGAACTGTGTGTCAATATCCAGTAAACATAAAATAGTCAACTTGGGTCCCATATTGGACAATACAATTGAGAACTCATTTGTGGACATATATGCTAACTTGTACAAGTGCAGTTGCTCGTAGTGAGCAATCAGTTCACTGCTGATTTTTTTGCTATTGCTACTGCACTATTGTAGTTTAATACCTGTATTTGGAATTCACCCCCTGGTGCAAGTGCAGAGTATTACCTTGCCTTAAGTTAGGTTTTTAGAGGTAGATTTTCAGTTATAAGTGACAGGCCTGGATTTGTGGAAAGACCACCAATGTCCTGGCCTAGGGCGGCAAGATTTTAGGGGGCGGCATGAAGCCCAATAACACCCACATTGGTTCAGAAACACTGGGGATGCCGTGCACAAATCCCCTTTGCGCCGGTCTAGTTTGACACAGTGATCCAGTTTTATGCTTGCTGTTTATTCTGGAGGTTACATTTTATTTCCACTAAAATGTCCTTTCCTTATTGTTCTGATATTGCTTTAAAGAAGGCGTGTGCTATATGGCTGCTTGGAATGCTGTACAATATGGTACTTTAGGAGTAATGACCAAATGGAATAAGGTGTTTTTTTAATGATTTTCCTTTTCAGAATCTTGTGATTGGAGGCCAGCTGTCTAAGGGGAAGGCCTGGTTGTTTGGTATTATTGAAAGAGATAATTAAATCCCTACATTCAGTTTATCATAATCTACACATTTATATGGTCCCTGTTGAGTAGATTTCTTTTGATGATTATTGGAATATCTTTCTATTTAGAGTGGAGCCAAAATAACAATCTATGAGTTACCATTATAGACAGTTTGTTATTTTACAGATCAAGGTGATAAAATTATTCAGTGTCTGATGTTGAAATCTTTGTAATTTTGGGGTATTCCTTGTTTTGTTCTTAGTGAGGTTTAGTAGGGTTTTATTTACCCAAATCAAAAATTTTCTTGTATAAATCTTGAGCTTTGAAGCTCACTGAACTTTATAATTTTAATTGTTTATCAACAACCCTTGCATGCTTACATTTGTACAAGGACATTTCTTCTGTCTTATTACTGCCTTCTAGGTTTTTTTCTGTGTTCCTGGTTTTCTGATAAAAACTCAATCCCATCTATTATTCAATTGCTGTAAGGGGGTTTTAGCTAAATTGTCTGAGATTTTTAATTTTTAATATCAGATTGGGGCACTGGTATATAATATGTGCTAGACCCCATTCCATGAGCATGAAAGTAAAAAAGTTATATCAATATTTTGGATAATTTAGTCTTGAAACTATCCACTAGTCTAATCTTGGAAAATCCACTAGGGACATGAAGTCTAGCAGCTTTGGAAAAAAGCTTAGATTTGTTTTTAAAATGTGTTCCTCTTTTGAGATTCTTAAATAGGCAGATGAGTTTCCCTGGCTATACCCCAGACATCATTTGATATTATGCAAATTGCCACATTATTGGTGTGAAAAGGTCCTATACTTCCTAAAGTTGCCTTTGAGTTCCCATTATGTCCAAGGTTCTGCTCCCACACATAAACTATATAACACTAGCTGAATAGAGAGCAAATGTAAGACATGTTAGTTGATGCTTATGTCATGACTACATGATCCTCTATTGATACCCATTAACGTTTTGTTTATGATTAACAGAGGGATGATAATTTTTCAAAAGTATTGACACATAATTTGTGTCTACTGGCAGGCATTCAAGTTTGCAGTATATGTCGATATGCTGAATGACAATGTATTGTCGGTAAAAAAAAATCATAATTGGGACAATTTGCACATTTTACTTGGTCCATTTTTAGTACATGAAACCCAGAAAAAAAGAGTGTTTATATTTATCTGTAATTACAGAATAATAGCCAGGAGACAATTTGATTGCAGTAAAGTAAAATTTCCAGTTAATAATATAATAGTGAATAAGGTACCCCCTCTTGTAAAATATAAGGATATTATAAGTTACAGAGGAAAACCGAGTGTTTTTATACAGGTCATGGATGTCGAGGTGACTTCTAATATCCTCATAGTTCGCAACAGGGGGTACTTTATTTATTATAATACCAACGTTTCAGGGAGTCATGTGACAGAAATGACATCACCAAGCTCCGATTATTACTGATGACATCACTAATCACAGTTTATAAGGACATAATTTACAGGATATTCATGGCTCTTGTGTATTATATAGTGAATAAAGTACCCCCTCTTGTAAAATATAAGGATATTATAAGTTACAAAGGAAGGCCGAGTGTTTTTATACAGGTCATGGATGCTGAGGTAACTTCTAATATCCTCATATTTTGCAACAGGGGGTACTTTATTTATTATAATACCAAAGTTTCAAGGAGTCATGTGACAGAAATGACATCACTAAGCTCTGATTATTACTGATGACATCACTAATCAACGTTTATAAGGACATAATTTACAGGATTTCATGGCTCTTGTGTATTATATAGTGAATAAAGTACCCCCTCTTGTAAAATATAAGGATATTATAAGTTACCGAGGAGTTTCATGACCATATAAAAGGTCATGGAACGCCGAGGTGACTTCTAATATCCTCATATTTTGCAACTGGGGGTATTTATTATAATACACAAGTTTCAGTGAGTCATGTGACAGAAATGACATCAGAACTCACCGTTTATAACTGATGACATCAGAACTCACCGTTCATAAGGATATAATTTACAAGATATTCATGGCTTTTGTGTATTATAAACATATACAGTAAACATCCAGTTCACATTAAAAACCCAATAAGTAGCTGAGCCTGCTGAAATACTGTAACTTTTCTCATTTACATTCAGGGCTTAGGTTTTTTATTTCCAGTGGAAGTATATGGCAAGAAGGATGCCACTAGTGTTTTATGAAGTATTTTTTCTGCATAATTAACTTTTTTCAACCTTAATTGATCCTTTGTGCCCTAGCAGATGAGGCCAGTAACGTTACAAATGTACTTATATAATTTAATGAACTGAGAGTAACAGACGCATTACTGTTATTTATGAACGAATACAAGGATGCTCAAGAAAAGCAATTATTAAAAAGTTACAGTTCCCTTCTCAAGTGGACAAATGATATAACAGTGACTGTACTAGCTCCAGTGCAGCAGTGTGCCCTTTGGAACAGTCACTGAGCAGACGCAATCTGTATCTTTTATTCATAAGTGCACTCCAATCCATCCAGCAATGCCCACGGGACAATAACCACTTCGCTAAGCACCCTTTCTTTCACTTCAAATAAATGGTAGGCACTTCTGAAGTTGCATATTGTTTCTTCTTTTGTCTTTGTTGAATATTTATGCAGCCTACATGTCTCTGGAAGAATTCAAGTAAATAGATTTCATAAGCAGGCTACTTCAGCTATTAGAATTCTGACTGTAGAGTGTGATAGGAGGGAGAGATCTAATAGTGCTGAGCAGAGTGCTTGTGAACAGTTTCATAGCTGAACAGGAAATCATCACTTTGGTGTAGAAAGATGTTAAACGGTAGGCATTTAATTTGGCACATTCACAGTCATGTTTTATTAATGTATTTAAAAAAGCCAGTTCACTAAATTATGTCATTCCAGAGAGCAACAACCCGACTATGATTTTCTTATCTGAATGCTGTGCAGGAGGTTTAAAATGAAATTCTTATTTTAATAACACCTTAAATGGCATTTCTTATCTTTCCTCATGCTGTGTTAATTAACCTATTCACTCTGGTGTTCGCTATCCAGCAGCAGAGAGCAATAATGTTCAATACTACATTCTGGATCATCGTCATGCAGAAGCTTTGTTAGATAATAAAGGAGAACTGCTTTTGGCTCTATGTGTTTGCGGGGAGGTCAAGAGCCCATGTTGTGAACATTAGGGATGTAGCGAACGTCGGAAAAAAAGTTTGCGAACATATTCGCGAACTTGCGCAAAAATGTGAGCGGTTCGCGAACGGTTCGCGAACCCCATAGACTTCAATGGGAAGGCGAACTTTAACATCTAAAAAAGACATTTCTGTCCAGAAAAATGATTTTAAAGTTGTTTAAAGGGTGCAACGACCTGGACAGTGGCATGCCAGAGGGGGATCAAGGGCAAAAATGTATCTGAAAAATCTGCCTGTGTGTGCTTGGAAGAGATAGTGTAGGGGGAGAGCTGTTAGTGATTTCAGGGACAGATGATAGTAAGTTTGCTGGCTAGTAATCTGCTTGATACTGCTCTGTATTGGAGGGACAGAAGTCTGCAGGGATTTGAGGGACATTTTAGCTTAGGTAGCTTTGCTGGCTAGTAATCTACTGTTCTCTTTAAACACTGCCATACGTTGACCTTGTAGGCATTGTTTGCCCAGTTTTTTTGGACGCAGCCACTGAAGCACAGTTGCCAGAAAAAATATGCCATATAAATGCTGAAAATAGTAATTTTTCGCCATACGTTGACCTTGTAGACATTGTTTGCCCAGTTTTTTTTGGACGCAGCCACTGAAGCACAGTTGCCAGAAAAAATATGCCATATAAATGCTGAAAATAGTAATTTTTCGCCATACGTTGACCTTGTAGACATTGTTTGCCCAGTTTTTTTGGACGCAGCCACTGAAGCACAGTTGCCAGAAAAAATATGCCATATAAATGCTGAAAATAGTCATTTTTTGCCATACGTTGACCTTGTAGGCATTGTTTGCCCAGTTTTTTTGGTCGCAGCCACTGAAGCACAGTTGCCAGAAAAAATATGCCATATAAATGCTGAAAATAGTCATTTTTTGCCATATACGTTGAGTCAACGTATGGCAAAAAATGACTATTTTCAGCATTTATATGGCATATTTTTTCTGGCCTCTGTGCTTCAGTGGCTGCGGCCAAAAAAACTGGGCAAACAATGCCTACAAGGTCAACGACGTTGACCTTGTAGGCATTGTTTGCCCAGTTTTTTTGGCCGCAGCCACTGAAGCACAGAGGCCAGAAAAAATATGCCATATAAATGCTGAAAATAGTCATTTTTTTGGTCGCAGCCACTGAAGCACAGTTGCCAGAAAAATTATGCCATATAAATGCTGAAAATATAAATTTTTTTGGTTGCAGCCACTGAAGCACAGAGGCCAGAAAAATTATGCCATATAAATGCAGAAAATATGCATTTTTTTGGTCGCAGCCACTGAAGCACAGTTGACAGAAAAATTATGCCATATAAATGCTGAAAATATAAATTTTTTTGGTTGCAGCCACTGAAGCACAGAGGCCAGAAAAATTATGCCATATAAATGCAGAAAATATGCATTTTTTTGGTCGCAGCCACTGAAGCACAGTTGACAGAAAAATTATGCCATATAAATGCTGAAAATATAAATTTTTTTGGTTGCAGCCACTGAAGCACAGAGGCCAGAAAAATTATGCCATATAAATGCAGAAAATATGCATTTTTTTGGACGCAGCCACTGAAGCACAGTTGCCAGAAAAAATATGCCATATAAATGCTGAAAATAGTCATTTTTCGCCATACGTTGACCTTGTAGACATTGTTTGCCCAGTTTTTTTGGTTGCAGCCACTGAAGCACAGAGGCCAGAAAAAATTAAACCAGTAGGGTTTGCACCCTAGTTTGTAACGGTGGCGGAGGGAGGAGGACGCTAAAGGACAGCTGTGTGTGGAGTCATGAGGCTTGAAGAGAAGGACAGCTGCATAGAAGTCAGAACAAGTCTTCCGGCGTGCAGTAACCCTCCGAGATCCACCCCTCATTCATTTTAATAAAGGTCAGGTAATCGACACTTTTGTGACCTAGGCGAGTTCTCTTCTCAGTTACAATCCCTCCTGCTGCACTGAAGGTCCTTTCTGAGAGCACACTTGAGGCTGGGCAAGACAAGAGGTTCATGGCAAATTGTGACAGCTCTGGCCACAGATCAAGCCTGCGCACCCAGTAGTCCAGGGGTTCATCGCTCCTCAGAGTGTCGATATCTGCAGTTAATGCCAGGTAGTCCGCTACCTGCCGGTCGAGGCGTTCTTTGAGGGTGGATCCAGAAGGGTTGTGGCGCTGCCTTGGACAGAAAAACATTTGCATGTCTGACGTTACAGACCGGCCAAAGGGCTTTGTCCTTGCAGGTGTGCTCGTGGCAGGATTACTGGCACCTCTGCCCCTGGAATGTTGATGAGTTCCTGAAGTGACATCACCCTTAAAAGCATTGTACAACATGTTTTGCAGGCTGGTTTGTAAATGCCGCATCTTTTCGGACTTGTGGTATGTTGGTAACATTTCTGACACTTTATGCTTGTACCGAGGGTCTAGTAGCGTTGCGACCCAGTACAGGTCCTTCTCCTTAAGCCTCTTGATACGGGGGTCCTTCAACAGGCATGACAGCATGAAAGACCCCATTCTCACAAGGTTGGATGCAGAGCTATCCATCTCCGCTTCCTCATTATCAAGGACTGCATCATCCACGGTCTCCTCCCCCCAGCCACGTACAAGACCAGGGGTCCCCAAAAGGTCACCACTAGCCCCCTGGGAAGCCTGCTCCTGTTGGTCCTCCTCCTCCTCCTCCACAAAGCCACCTTCCTCCTCTGACTCCACTTCTGGCACCTCTCCCTGCGTTGCAGCAGGTGCCTGGGTTCGTTCTGGTGATTCCGACCATAAATCGTGCGCTTCCAGCTCCTCGTCACGCTGGTCTACAGCCTCATCTGTCACTCGTCGCACGGCACGCTCCAGGAAGAAAGCGAAGGGTATTAGGTCGCTGATGGTGCCTTCGGTGCGACTGACCATATTTGTCACCTCTTCAAAAGGTCGCATGAGCCTGCAGGCATCGCGCATAAGCACCCAGTAACGGGGGAAAAAAATCCCCAGCTCTGCAGATCCAGTCCTACCACCCAGTTCAAAAAGGTACTCGTTGACGGCCCTTTGTTGTTGCAGCAGACGTTCCAACATAAGGAGTGTTGAATTCCAGCGAGTCTGGCTGTCAGAAATCAAACGCCTGACTGGCATGTTGTAGCGCTGCTGAATGTCAGCAAGGCGTGCCATGGCTGTGTAGGAACGTCTGAAATGGGCCGACACCTTTCTGGACTGGGTGAGAACGTCCTGGAATCCTGGGTACTTGGAGACAAAACGTTGGACTATTAAATTTAACACATGTGCCATGCAGGGCACATGTGTTAAATTTCCCAGTCTCAACGCTGCCAACAGATTGCTTCCATTGTCACACACCACTTTTCCGATCTGCAGTTGGTGTGGGGTCAGCCACCGATCGGCCTGTGACTGCAGAGATGACAGGAGTACAGATCCGGTATGGTTTTTGCTTTCCAGGCACGTCATCCCCAAGACAGCGTGACAACGGCGTACCTGGCACGTCGAATAGCCTAGGGGGAGCTGGGGGTGCACAGGTGTGGAGGAGGAGAAGGAGGACCCAGCAGCAGAGTAAGAAGAAGAAGAGGAAGAAGACGAGGTAGAGAGCGATGGAGGAGTAGAGGTGGTGGCAGAACCGCGTGCAATCCGTGGCGGTGACACCAACTCCACTGTTGTTGTTGTTGTTGAGCTACCCATTCCCTGCTTCCCATTCCCAGCCATTACCAAGTTCACCCAGTGGGCAGTGTAGGTGACATACCTGCCCTGACCATGCTTGGAGGACCATGCGTCAGTAGTCATATGGACCTTTGGCCCAACACTAAGTGACAGAGATGCGGTAACTTGGCTCTGCACATGTTGGTACAGGTGTGGTATTCCCTTTTTAGAAAAAAAATTGCGGCTGGGTACCTTCCACTGCGGTGTCCCAATTGCTACAAATTTGCGGAAGGCCTCAGAGTCCACCAGCTGGTATGGTAAAAGCTGGCGGGCTAAGAGTGCAGACAAGCCAGCTGTCAGACGCCGGGCAAGGGGGTGACAGTCAGACATTGGCTTCTTACGCTCAAACATGGCCTTCACAGAAACTTGGCTGGTGGCAGATGACTGGGAATGGGAACAGGTGGTCAAGGTGGAAGGCGGAGTGGAGGGTGGTTCAGATGGGTCAAGGAGAGCAGAGGTAGAGCAGTAAGATGCTGGACCAGAAGGAGTGTGGCTTTTAGTTTGCCTGTTGCCTTTGAGGTGTTGCTCCCAAAGTGCTTTGTGCTTGCCGCTCATGTGCCTTCGCATAGAAGTTGTACCTATGTGGCTGTTGGGCTTACCAAGGCTCAGTTTCTGACTGCACTCATTGCAAATTACAATGCTTTTGTCAGAGGCACACACATTAAAAAAATCCCACACTGCTGACTTTTTGGAAGTGTGCGATCTGGCGGTAACAGTAGAAGTTGGCGGCATTGGCGGCAATGGCGGGTGCGTTGGCTGGCTGAACACAGGTGCCGATACATGTTGTTGCCCTACTGATCCCTGCGGGCTGTCCTCCCTGCTTCTTCTAAGTCTTATTCTCCTACTGCCTCTCTGACTCTCCGTCTCTCCATCTGAACTACCCTCCTCTTGCTCTCTTCTACTAGGCACCCACAAAACATCAATCTCCTCATCATCATTCTCCTCAGATGCATCAATTTCTTCTGACACATCACAGAAGGAAGCAGCAGCGGGGACCTCCTCCTCATCACTCATCATTATGTCCATCTCTGTCGTGTTCTCTGCCAGAATTAAATCTGGTGTAATGTCCTCATCTCCTTCATCTTCTTCTGCCAATAATGGTTGCGCATTACTCAGTTCAAGAAACTCATGGGAAAATAACTCCTCTGACTCCAGTGAAGAAGGGGCACCGGTGGTGGAGGAAGTGTTACGTGGGGTGGCCATAGCAGTGGAGGATGAGGAGGATGTTGTGGTAAAGTTAGAAACGGTAGAGGATGGGGTGTGCTGTGTAAGCCAGTCAACTACCTCTTCAGCATTTTGGGAGTTCAGGGTCATTGGCTTTTTAAAACTGGGCAATTTGCTAGGGCCACAGGATTGCATAGCAGCACCGCCCCTAGCACGGCCTCTGCGTGGCGGCCTGCCTTTGCCTGGCATTATTTTTAAAAAAACAACAACAACAAAAACTCAGTTGGTTTTTCTGGAAACGATAATACACACAGCTAGATGGCGGTTTGAAGAAAACACTGTGCAAATAATGCCTACAAGGTCAACGTATACACAGCGGTGGATACGGATTACGTAAAATATAAGAATGCTGCTTGAAAAAAAGTAACTCAAGTGGTTTTTCTAGAGACGATAATATTATCAATATTTAGACAAAATGTGAACAAGCTCACACAGCTAGATGGCGGTTTGAAGAAAACACTGTGCAAATAATGCCTACAAGGTCAACGTATACACAGCGGTGGATACGGATTACGTAAAATATAAGAATGCTGCTTGAAAAAAAGTAACTCAAGTGGTTTTTCTAGAGACGATAATATTATCAATATTTAGACAAAATGTGAACAAGCTCACACAGCTAGATGGCGGTTTGAAGAAAACACTGTGCAAATAATGCCCACAAGATCAACGTATACACTACTACAGCGGTGGATACGGATTACGTAAAATATATTATGGCTGCTTGAAAAAAGTCACTCCGGTGTTTTTTCTGGAGACGGTAATATTATGGATATTTAGACAGAATGTGAACAAGGTCACACAGCTAGATGGCTGTTGGTTGAATAACACACTGGGCAAAAAATGCCTACAGGGCAAATAATGCCTAAAAGGTCAACTTATACACTACTACAGCGATGGATACGGATTACGTAAAATTTATTATGGCTGCTTGAAAAAAGTCACTCCGGTGTTTTTTCTGGAGACGGTAATATTATGGATATTAAGACAGAATGTGAACAAGGTCACACAGCTAGATGGCTGTTGGTTGAATAACACACTGGACAAAAAATGCCTACAGGGCAAATAATGCCTAAAAGGTCAACTTATACACTACTACAGCGATGGATACGGATTACGTAAAATTTATTATGGCTGCTTGAAAAAAGTCACTCCGGTGTTTTTTCTGGAGACGGTAATATTATGGATATTTAGACAGAATGTGAACAAGGTCACACAGCTAGATGGCTGTTGGTTGAATAACACACTGGGCAAAAAATGCCTACAGGGCAAATAATGCCTAAAAGGTCAACTTATACACTACTACAGCGATGGATACGGATTACGTAAAATTTATTATGGCTGCTTGAAAAAAGTCACTCTGGTGTTTTTTCTGGAGACGGTAATATTATGGATATTTAGACAGAATGTGAACAAGGTCACACAGCTAGATGGCTGTTGGTTGAATAACACACTGGGCAAAAAATGCCTACAGGGCAAATAATGCCTAAAAGGTCAACTTATACACTACTACAGCGATAGTAAAATAAAAAAAAGTAAAATAAAAAAAAAATGAATATTAAAAAAAAAAAATTACAGTTGGTGCTGCTGAACTACTAGGAGCAGCAGATTAGCACACCAGTCCCACTCCCCAACACTGCTAGACTAATAGCACTGGGCTCTTATAGTAGTAGTAGTAGTAGTAGTAGTAGTAGTAGTAGTAAAACAACAAAAAAATAAATAAAAGCAGTCCTTACAAGGACTACTGTTATTGCAGCAGTCAGCAGATGAGATCAGAAGCAGGACAGCTGCCCACTGCAGCTACATACAGAGCACTGCAGTAGAAGGTAGATTACTAGCCAGCAAAGCTACCTAAGCTTAAATGTCCCTCAAACCCCTGCAGACTTCTGTCCCTCCAATAACAGAGCAGTATCAACACGATTACTAGCCAGCAAACTTTCAACTGTCCCTGAAATCACTAACAGGCAGCAGCTCTCTCCCTACACTATCTCTTCAGCACACACAGGCAGAGTGAAAAAAACGCTGCAGGGCTTCGGTTTTTATAGGGAAGGGGAGTGGTCCAGGGGAGAGCTTCCTGATTGGCTGCCATGTACCTGCTGGTCTGGGGTGAGAGGGCAAAAAAAAGCGCCAACAATGGCGAACCCAAAATGGCGAACGTCGCGCGACGTTCGCGAACTTCCGGCGAGCGCGAACACCCGATGTTCGCGCGAACAAGTTCGCCGGCGAACAGTTCGCGCCATCTCTAGTCAGCAACTTGAAGGGGGACCACATGGGACATAGCTGTTCAATGAGTTTGCAATTGATCCTCAGCATTCAGTTCAGATTCAAAAGCAACAGTTATGCCCTATGTGGCCCCCCTCAAATCACTGATTACTGATCAGTCAATGGAAACCAAGAGTAGACATCCAGTCACTCCAGCCTTTATGCATTACATTTTTGCCTAACTAACTATATTAGAAACATTTTTTATTTTGCACAACCTATCTATTTACCCAGTTTTTATTTTTATACTGAACAATTCTTTTAATGTGGCAGAAATGATATTGGGTACTTAGATATCTCTCCTAGAAACAATAGTAATTGCCAGAGGCACTGGATGTTTTGGGGCAAGTTTTTGCAGCTTAAAATGTTTTCTTAACCTTGCAGATCAATGCTAGAATATCAGAACTATAAAATATGGACACATTCTATAACAAGATTACTTGGAAATAGATCTATGTGAACCAATAGTAGTTTTTTTGGAAGCAATAATATGGACACATACACTGTATTAATAGGCACATTTTAAAGTGAAATATAACCCAAAATAGGTGCCTTTATTCAAACGCAAAAAAGATCTTTTACAACTATTAGTTGAGGTCTGACAAAGTCAGAACACACAAAAAGTTATAAAAGAAAAAGGAAAAATAAACCTCACCAATAGTTATGATTCTGAAGTTGATAAGAAAAATTCTAATAGGTGATGCACCCTACTTATTTAATAACAATAATTCGTTAGAAAATGTACTAAAAAAAGAATTTAAAGTGCTAGTGCCGTTATAATAACTAACTTTTCCTGAATACTTTGAAATTAAAAAATTTAAAAATCGAATCAATTCAATTCATCTGTGAGTTAATATTACTCCTTCAATTCATCCATAGATAGACAAAAAATTCATTTAAATAAAGTGCGTGCAATCATTTAAAGTGTTAAACCTATAAAATTGATTGGTTAATTAAAAAGTAGTTAAAAATGATCAAACATGGTAGTGGGTTAAAAAATGTAGTAGAAATTAGATAATAGAAATTGGAAAAAATAGATGGTGGAGTTGTCCCTTAATCTAGTGTGACTGGTTACACACTCTTGCAGGGGTCAGTCGTGCAGAAATAGGAGTGCAGACAAGTTTGTGTCATAAAGCTGTTCAGCCGCCCAGGCTTTATTTGTAAGTTGCTCAAAATAACAAACAAAACGAAAATAAAGCATAGCCGTCTGGCTCCTGCCTACCTCACTCAGTGGCCCTTTCTATACTTGCAACACAAATATAACGATCACAGTCACTGGCAAAAACAGAGCAACTTACAGTTTCATGGTTTTCAGGGAATTTGCAAATCACTCACAGAGCTCCTTTCCTTCCAGCTTTCAGGCAGCCTGCATATAGGGAGAGAGCTCTGTGTCAGGCCCACTGACCTAAAATACTCCACCTGTGTGATCAGCACACAGACAGGTAAAAACCCCAAACATTCCTGGAGTCTTTTAACACATGAAGTGCCGGAATCCTGGTGCAATGTATACACCATCCAGCACTTTCTCTGATAAACATTGTGACACCCTGTCACATACCTCCCCCCTCTGTTCGACCCCGTGGGTATGGACACTTTTCATAAACATACAATAAGTCCGGGATAGAGCATCCGCATTAGCCTGCAGCTTTCCTGCTCTGTGCTCCACTGAGAAGTTATAGTCCTGTAGAGACAGGAACCATCGAGTCACTCTCGCATTCTGACCTTTTGCTTGTGCCATCCAGGTAAGGGGGGAGTGATCAGTCACCAAAAGAAACCGACGGCCAAGTAAATAGTACCGTAGAGCTTCTAAGGCCCACTTGATGGCCAGACACTCGCGCTCCACAATACTATAGTTTCTCTCAGCTGGGGTTAACTTTCTACTCAAATATACCACCGGATGCTCCTCTCCATGCACCACCTGTGACAACACAGCCCCTAGGCCCACATTGGAAGCATCCGTTTGTACTAGAAACTTTTTTTTGAAATCAGGAGCAATCAAAACCGGCCCACTGCACAACACTTCCTTGAGTTTACAGAATGCAACCTCAGCATCTTCGTTCCAAGTAACTCCCCCGAGCTTTTGCCTTTGATTAGGTCTGTAAGTGGGGCAGCTATGGTGGCAAAATCTGGGACAAATCTCTGGTAATACCCTACCATGCCCAGAAAAGTCCTGACCTGTTTTTTTGTGCAAGGTTGAGGCCATTCCTTGATTGCTTGTAGCTTTTTTTTCTGGGGTTTGATAAGGCCTTTTCCAATAATGTACCCTAGGTATCGTGCTTCTTCGAGGCCCAGGGCACATTTCTTTGGATTGGCAGTCAGACCAGCCTGCCGAATGGAGTTTATCACAGCTTGAACTTTGGGAAGATGACTTTCCTAGTCCGAGCTGAATATCACGACATCGTCAAGGTACGCCGATGCAAAGTGCTGGTGTGGCCTGAGGATCTCATCCATCAGCCTCTGGAAGGTGGCTGGGGCCCCATGAAGCCCAAATGGCATTCGCACATATTGGAATAAACCCTGTGGGGTAGCAAATGCTGTCTTCTCTCTAGTGGCTAGAGTAAGTGGAATCTGCCAGTACCCTCTGGTTAGATCTAGGGTGGTAATGTACCTCGCTGGCCCTAATCTTTCTATTAGCTCATCCACCCGTGGCATAGGATAAGCGTCAAATTTTGAGATCTCGTTTAATTTACGAAAATCATTGCAAAACCGCAATGATCCATCAGGTTTTGGTACCAAGACAATAGGGCTACTCCACTCACTATGTGACGGTTCAATAACCCCAAGTTCCAACATTCTCTGAATTTCACCTGCTACTGCCTGTCTACGGGCTTCAGGAATGCGATACGGTTTCAAGCGAACCCGTGCTTGCAGATCTGTAACGATATGATGCTCAATGACATCAGTGCAACCTGGCACCTCTGAAAACACGTCAGCATTTCTAAGGAGGAATTCTTTTACATCTTGGGCTTGTGGCCTTGACAAAGCCACTGAGACCTTCACCTCAGGAACTCCACCCTGGAGTGAAGGACTGAGACGCTCGGCTGCATTGAGACTAAAGGGTCCTTCCAAGCCTTGATTACATTGACATGATAGATCTGCATTTTTTTTCGTTTGTCGGGTTGGTGTACTTTATAATTCACATCCCCTACTTTTTCCATAATTTCGTAGGGACCTTGCCACTTTGCTAGGAATTTACTTTCTGCAGTGGGAATCAGAACCAGGACCCGATCACCTGGCTGAAAAACTCTGAGTCTGGCTCCCCGATTATATATGCGACTCTGTGCTTCTTGAGCCTGCCGCATATGTTCCTGAACAATGGGCATGACTGCTGTGATGCGGTCCTGCATCTGTAGAACATGTTCTACAACTGAGCGGTGAGGAGAAGGCTCCTCTTCCCACGACTCTTTCGCAACATCTAGAAGTCCCCGGGGGTGTCGCCCATACAAAAGCTCAAACGGGGAAAACCCAGTAGATGACTGAGGTACCTCACGAATTGCAAACATCAAGTAAGGAAGTAGGCAATCCCAGTCTCTCCCATCTGCCTCAACCACCCTTTTTAACATTCTTTTGAGAGTCTTATTGAATCTCTCTACCAAGCCATCAGTTTGAGGGTGGTAGACTGATGTCCTTAACTGTTTTATACCCAGTAATTTACACAAATCTTTCATTACCCTAGACATAAAGGGCGTTCCCTGATCTGTCAGGACCTCTTTTGGAATGCCTGTTCTAGCAAACATGTAAAACAGTTCCCGGGCAATTGTTTTAGCTGATGTGTTCCGCAAGGGAACCGCCTCAGGATATCTTGTGGCATAGTCTAAAACCACGAGAATGTATTGATGTCCCTTTGCAGACTTCACCAGGGGCCCCACCAGATCCATCGCAATCCGGTGAAAAGGTACCTCAATGATGGGTAGTGGTACCAAGGGGCCCCGGAAATGAGGAGCAGGGGATGTCAACTGACATTCTGGGCAAGACTCACAATAACGTTTGATTTCTGCAAACACCCCAGGCCAAAAAAATCTTTGGAGAACTCGTTGCTGAGTCTTCTCAGCTGCCAAGTGTCCTCCCATAGGGTTTTTATGAGCCAGGTCAAGTACAACCTTTCTGTGTGACCTAGGAACAACCAGTTGTTCCACCACTTCACCCCTTATATCATCAACACGATAAAGGAGATTGTGGTTGACAACAAAGTGAGGATACACATTCTCCAAACCTGTACTTTGAGCCACTCCATTAATCATAGCAACATTTTCCCAAGCATGAGTTAACGTTGGATCCCTTAATCGGGATGTGCCAAAGTTATCCTGAGAACAGTCTAGTTCTGGCATGGGTGACTCTTCCCCAGACTCCTGGGGCCCTTCAGTGTCCCCAAGTAACACAGAGAGAGGGAACTGGTCAGGCTCAACTGGGGCCAGTCTTACAGCTGAAACTTCAGAACTTGAGTCCCCAATTTCTGGCAAACCAACGGGACATTCAGCTTCCAAAGTTAAGGAAGTCGGAGGTGGGAACTCGACCTTCCAGAGATCCCAAAACAAGGGAAAGTCACGTCCTAGCATAAGACTATGCATCAACGATTTGGATACGCCAACCTCATGGAATGTCACACCAAATTGGGTTTCAATTGGGACCACAGCGGTACAGTAACTCTTTGCGTCACCATGTATGCACAAAACACCAATGCACCGTTTTTCCATCTGGTCCGGTGTTACCAGATCTGAATGTACAAGCGTGACCAGGCTCCCAGAATCCAGTAAGGCCTGGACACTCCTTCCACCAATTTTGACCAGCGCCATGTGAGCCACAGCAGATGTCAGACATGCTGGGTGGGCAAAGAAGGATAAGCGCCGTGCTGCTTCACACTCCATAGGTTCTGTGACTGTAGGACACTTGGCAGCTACATGCCCCCAGGTTTGACACCGCCAGCATTGGATATTGGAGCCTGGTATAGTATCTTTCAAAGACCTGGCATCCATATTGGTCTTCACCCACGGTTTAGAACCACCAGGAGGACTTGAAGCTGATGTGCCTCTTCCTGGCCCTGCTGGCAGACGCCGCTTTGTAGGTAAGTTCTCTGGAGGTGACATACCTGCCAAAAACCCTTCTGCGGCGAGGTAGCGTTCCACCATCTCGACCAACTCATCTGCGGACTTTGGATCAGCATGACTAACCCACTTTCTTAATTCATGCGGCAGAGCTGTCAAGAACCGATCCATTGTGACTCTTTCTACAATCTGGGGTGCAGTGAGTGTCTCAGGTTGTAACCATTTCCGCACAAGATAAATCAGATCATGCATCTGTGACCTGGGAGACTTATTGGGCCGGTAATTCCAACGGTGCACTCATTGGGCCCGCACAGCTGGAGTGACACCCAAACGGCGGAGAATTTCTAACTTCAATTTCTCATAGTCCTGAGCATCCTCAGTGGACAAATCAAAATATGCTTTCTGAGAATCGCCCGTTAGAAATGGAGCAACCAACCCTGCCCACTGGGTCTTAGACCACGCCTCTCGTTCTGCTGTACGCTCAAATGTATTCAGAAATGCTTCCACATCGTCATGTGGGGTCATCTTTTGGAGAAAATGGCTT
Source organism: Xenopus petersii (assembly GCA_038501925.1). Lineage (NCBI taxonomy): Eukaryota > Metazoa > Chordata > Amphibia > Anura > Pipidae > Xenopus > Xenopus petersii. The sequence continues at coordinate 102,546,689 of CM076675.1, read as the reverse complement.
GCTTTAACCAACCCACTGTTAGCAGTGGCAATGCCAGATTGTTCCTGGTGCAAGTTCAGCTGCTGCAGAACCTCTGCAAGGGTTTCTCTATCTTTCCTGGCAGCTTCAGCTTGCATTTGCCTGTCTCTCTCTGCTGCCTCAGCCAGGGCTGTTACCTGAGCACTCAACAGACGTACAATTTCCTGCTGCGCCTCCTGCTGGGCAGCCTGCTGTGCAGCCAGCACCTCCTGCTGGGCAGCCTGCTGTGCATTAGTCTCTCGCTGAAGTACATTTGCTTCTTGCTGAGCTGCACTAAGTTGAGCCAAGCGTAACACGAGATCTTCCATCGTTTTTCCAAACCGCAGACGTGAAGCAACGCAATCAAACTTGCTAAGTGAATTGCACCTGGCAGGGAATCAACATGCCGGCATCCTCCACCAATTGTGACTGGTTACACACTCTTGCAGGGGGTCAGTCGTGCAGAAATAGGAGTGCAGACAAGTTTGTGTCATAAAGCTGTTCAGCCGCCCAGGCTTTATTTGTAAGTTGCTCAAAATAACAAACAAAACGAAAATAAAGCATAGACGTCTGGCTCCTGCCTACCTCACTCAGTGGCCCTTTCTATACTTGCAACACAAATATAACGATCACAGTCACTGGCAAAAACAGAGCAACTTCCAGTTTCATGGTTTTCAGGGAATTTGCAAATCACTCACAGAGCTCCTTTCCTTCCAGCTTTCAGGCAGCCTGCATATAGGGAGAGAGCTCTGTGTCAGGCCCACTGACCTAAAATACTCCACCTGTGTGATCAGCACACAGACAGGTAAAAACCCCAAACATTCCTGGAGTCTTTTAACACATGAAGTGCCGGAATCCTGGTGCAATGTATACACCATCCAGCACTTTCTCTGCTAAACATTGTGACACCCTGTCACACTAGCTACCTGATTTTTTTCTAGATCCTGGGACACCACAAAGATAAGGCAGGACAGGGTAACCGGGGCTGTGGCCTTGATATTTAACTTGCCCTAGATGTTTAGAGAGGCTAAGTAACCCTAAAAAGCCACAAACCGTCGGCCCCTTAGAATGGAAAGAAGATTAGAAGAGGTTGTATAGAATAGTAAAGGATTTGACCCAAAAATTGTTGCCCCCACTTCCGTTGAAAAAAAGCAAAGCCAGACTATTAAATGTGGATCGAATTTACAAAAAAAATCAATTTGAGCAGAAGAGGATTACTGAGAACGCCGACGTATGTTTCACTAAACAGCTTTGTCAAGGCGGAAATGAGGAGCCTCACCAGTGTGCGTGTAGAAATAGACTTCCGCAATACGTGCCACTGATCTCGCGAGATTATAGTCAGAAACCATGCACCGAACTTAGTTCACTTGCTTTTCGCTGGTATACGTCATCTTGTCACTCCCACCAGGATCAAGATGCGCATTGGTATCCTCTCACTACGATGTCTCTTGCGGGAGTACAAAGATGGGCTCTCTCAGCCATTATAATTACTACTGATGATCGTAATCCTGGGTTAAAAATTCTTATAAAGAATTCATATCAATTTCAACTATATAATATATTAAAAGTAATTTATTTATTTATTTTTTAAAATTAAATTTATTAAATCATTTTTACAAATCTATTACCTTGTATTAATTATAGCTTAAGAAAACCATGAAGAATCTGTTTAAAACCCATAGGGGGAGATACAATTTTTACCCCTTGTAACTAGGGTCATATATGTGTCCCTATATCTAAATAAAAGCAGTGTATAAAATGAAAAGGTGAAGGTGAATCTTAGATTATTTAGGTTAGATAGGGGTATTTTGAGAAGCTGACCCATGCAATTCCAATATGGACTAAACGCCTGAACATAAAGGGGCATATTTATCAAGGGTCGAATTTTGAATTGAAATAACGTAGAAATTCGAATTCAAAAAGTTTTTTTTGGATCAAATAGGTCTGTATTCAGGCAAATTCGAATAGTACGAATCGAAGGAATAGTGCATTTCATAGAATTCGATTCAAAGTTTTTCCCCAAATTTCTTTTCTCAAAGTCCACCAATTGACTCCAAATAGGTTCTAGGAGGTCCCCCATAGGCTAAAACAGCAATTCGGCAGGTTTTAGATGGCGAATGGTCAAAGTTGAATTTTTAAATAGACAGTACATGATAAATTTTGATATTTGAAGTTTTACATTTTTTTCAAATTCAAATCGAATTTGGACTATTCCCTAGTCAAAGGACACAAAAAATAGCTCAAAATTAAAAAAAATTAATTCGAAAATTCACCTCGACCTTTGTTAAATTTACGCCTCAATCATACTACAACTTATTATACCTGTGCATAGGTCCAAACTGGCATTCAAAATAGTACACAGAGGCCCAAACAGCCCTCCACAGACCCAATTAACAGTAACTGCCTATTCCATCTTTCAGCAGCCCCTCTATTATTTGCCAGAATCTACAGATTGCTAAACTGGGCCTGCCTGTGTAAAGTGCACAAAATAGGGAAATTTGAATAAGTTGTAACAAACATTTTTGTTGTTTAACTTATTTTCTCACTATTTATTCGGTTTGCAGGTGCAATTAATCAAATCTCATCCATCTCAAACTGAGAGATAAATCTGATTGAAAAGTATTGCAGCAAGTGTAGATTCCAAAGTTAGCCATAGGATAATACAGTCAATTCTCGCTCCAACAAGAAGACATACTGTAGCTATTAGCTGCCCTGTCAAGACCCTAGAGTTATGCCAAGGATTGTATATATTTAAGGGCAATACATGAACATCCACTTCAGTAAATTTGATGCACTTGGTTACGTTAGAAAAGGCTTATTTTCAGTCAAGGTACATTCAAATCAAATTTTTGCTAGAGGCAAGTGACTGCATAACCAGACAAAATAAAGTCTCTGCATAATCAGACAAAATAAAGTCTCTGCATAATCAGACAAAATAAAGTCTCAGTGAAAAGGTGGACAGGAGGCAAGTATTGAAATGTATTTGTATACCTCAGAGCAGAGAGGCAAAAACTAAGGGGCCAATTTCTGAATGTTCATAGAATGTTCATTTCTCCGAAATCAATTTTTTCTTACTAATGACTATGGTCTTTTCATAATTCCTCAAGTGTAACGACTATAAAATCTAAGAATACGAAAGTAAGGCAAGTAAAAGCTGCTAAGGTCATGTAGAAGTCAATGGAAGTTCCCTTTCTTTTCTTGCAAAGATCAGCCTCTTCATTTGTACTTTTTGTATTTGGATCTTTTAATAAATTACAAGGAATTCATGAGTTTAGAGAAATAGAATTTAATCGTAGTTTTAAAAACCTCTACAACCCTTCAAATCAGATTGTTGATAAATCAGCCCCTAGGTATAGTATATGTTAACTGTAGAAAACATGTTAAACTAGTTCTGATTATTGGTCAAATTATTTTTGTTTGTTTTATTTTTTTTATTTTGTTTTAAAATATAAGTGATGATATTAGTGATACAATTCTTTTTCCATGTTTTATCTTCACTGTATGAGATTTGTAACTATAATGCTGCACTGTAAATCATCATTGTTCTACCTTTGTCTGAGTGAATTGTTTCCAGGGAGACTCATTATCTCTGCCACTAAAGCTATAACTCAACCAGTTGCGCAATTCACTTTAATTCACACTGGGGTACTAAAGGTATGGGATCTGGAAACCCGTTATCCAGAAAGCTCCAAATTACGAAAGGCTGTCTCCCATAGACTCCATTTTATCCAAATTTTTTTTTTTTAAATGTTTCCTTTTTCTCTGTAATAATAAAACGGTACCTTGTACTTGATCCAAACTAAGACATAATTAATCTTTATTGGAAGCAATAAGAGCCTATTGGGTTTATTTAATGCTTACATGTTTTTCTAGTAGACTCAAAATGTTAAGAGCCAAATTACTGAAAGATCTATTATCCGGAAAACACCAGGCCATAAGCATTCTGTATAACAGGTCCCATACCTGTATACCTGTGAGATCTAATTTTGGAATGTGTTAATAGACAAACAACAAAGTAAATTAAGCACTAAGATTTACAGAAAAAGCACAGATCGTAATATGTTGCTTCATGCAAAATATTCTCATCCACCAGCACTTCTCAAAGCCCTACCCTTTTCACAATTACTTAGGATACACAGAATTACCATAGATGAGACTGCCCTTGAACAAGGTCATGGCTAACCATTTCATTGACAGAGGTTATGAGACATCTTTACCAAAACCTGTAAAAACATTGAGACCCTTCTTTGTATCAAGATACACCACTGCCAGAAGATTCATTAAGCACATGATACAAATAAATTGGCATTATATGCAGGAGGATGCCATTTTGGGATCACATTGCAGTACTTTACCAATATTTTCATACACAAGAGGAAATAATCTTAGGAACATACTGGTACATGCAAACAGTAAGGATTATTTTAAGGGGACTGCCTTTCTTGGGGAACCAAAAGCCAAAACCATCCCTAACAGAAACTGTGCCTTTGATCGTAATACTCTTCTGTTGTTCAAAGAAGCTGAATGGATGTTTTGGCTACAAACTAAGTTTCCTTTAGGCTTAAATGATGATTTAAGCTTTGCATGATTTTTTGGATATTAGATGATTTGTACTCCCTTTAGGTTTCCTGAGCTGTGTTGGAGATCTGGAGCTGCACTGAAATTATACTATGAATGTTGTGAATTAGTCAATACAGCCCCTGGTAAGACACTAATTTTATAATTGCTGTAATTTTAATTAATACTGGGTTAGCTTTATTATTAAGGACCAATTATTTTCATCATAGGACACAGTTTGGTAAATGTTATCAGATACCCTCGCTGATTCAGTTAGAGATGTACAGAGATATATGGTGGTATCTACATTTTAAGAGTATACCTATTTACTCTTTACAGATGGGCAATAAGATACCAGCTTGTGTATTCTATGTATATTTTTATTTCTTTCATTGTATCTTTTTTATTCCATGTATGTTCTTTAGTTCCTGTATTTTGTGTTTTCACTGGTTTATCTATTTTGAGCCTGATGGAGGTAATTGTTGTGTAACTTGCACCGTGAGGAGTATTATAACCTTTGCTGATGTTGCTGTCTCATCGTAAGGCTCCTGTTTCTCCTACATAATCTGCCCATTCTTTTTTACAAGCATGGACACAGTAAAGGACATGGAGTACAGCACATGATAGTACATTGGTTGCCATGGTTGCTGGACGCATCAGCAAACATTGAATATGAACACGGAGGTGACGTCATATTTCAGTGTGTCACCTTCGTGTTCTTATCCAATGTTTGCGGATGCTATGCATCACTGCAAACTCTGCAGAGGAGAACGCTGAAGCTTTCGTGCCTATTTCAAGATTTCTTGGGGGTGTATATTTCTGGTTTGGATCATTTGTAAGTTGCCTGCATTATTTAATTTTTTATGTGCCCCTGACAAAGACCCAATTTTTAGGATTGAAATGCATTGGTATTTTCATTTGTATTGTAAAATTATGTAATAACATTAACATGCAGGTAGGTAGCATGATATAATGTGCATCATGACAAGCGCCAGAGGACATAGGGAAGTGAGACATTTACTCACACCAACAGAACAACATAAAACATAGTATACACAACCCCTGTACATGGCCAAAGATACCACAGACAATTACTGAGGTTTGTTTGTCTAGAACTAGCAGTTAGACGTTTCAATTCATGTTTGCTTTCCAGCAATAATATATTGTAGTTTTTAACATTTCTGGTTTTAATCTTCCTTAAAGTATACTTCTTTATGGATAGGAGATGTAACTTATGGTATCCCAAAACCCAGAACTAACGCCATGGTCCCAGTCTCAGCTCATGCTTCTGCCTCTAACAACAATCTTTTGCTTCAGGAGGAGTCCAATCTTAAAGTGAGAGTACCAAGAGGGAAGTTCTGCGCAGGCAAGGGAACCGTAACATATACAGGAAGGATGGGGAACAAAGAGTGTAGTAGTGGAACAAGCAGGGTCAATACCTGTAATGTTCAAACACATGGAAGTGGGTAAGAAGTCACTGGCACTCAAAGGGCAGGTGCAAGCAGGGACAAACCCTTGTGTTTATTCACAGAAAAAGCAATGTTTCAGGGTCAGACCCCTTTCACTTTAAGACTGGATTCCTCCTGAAGCAAAAGATGGTTGCCAGTGACTTCTTACCCATTTGATGTTGGAGGGTGCCGACCCCCCATCACCGTGCACTGGGCAATCAACACGAAGGTCAGGGAGTGCGAGAAGAGTTTTTAATCTGAATCAAACACATGGAAGTGACAGCTCAGAGCTGGATCACACAGGAGGCAGCGGGCATCCCAGCAGCCTACCAGGTATATTTATTACAATACCAGTGCAGTACAGGATCAGGAGCCAGGAGCATAGTCCGGATAACCAGGCCGTGGTCAACACCAGTCGGTAACACAGTAGAAAGTCAGAATCCAGAAGAGGGGTCAAAACAGGCCAGAGTCAGGAACAGAAAATCAGACATGAATCACACCCAGGAACTATTAAGAAATAGACCTAGATTGGGCAATGAGTCAATACAAATGGCTTACACCGATGAGTCAATACAAATGGCAATGAGCCAGACAAATGTCTTACACCGATTACCTGTGGCCAGATTGACAACAGGTGAAACAAGCCATGCCTACCTGCAATTACAAGGATAGCAATAGGAGTGAACCAAGGCCTTAGCAGTCTGCTCACATAGAGCAGCAGAAATGCAAACAGCACAATAACACCAGGTCCCTGGTTCATCTCCAGGCAGGATGTCCTAGGAGAGCTGTATGGGCTTAATTTGTTGCAGTGGAATAAAGGTTTATATAATTCCCACTTATCTCATAACCATATCAAAGTTTCACATTATGCTATCAGATCTTGTTCTGACATAGTTCTCATTATGATCCCAAGTCTTTCTCTCTCATTAAATTATTTTTTCACTGCATTTTTCTTAAGTGTCAATTTATCCCTATGTCTCTATCCAGAAAATTAGACTTCACTTTATCTTATCTGGCTGCTTTGCTTTCCTTTTACAAATGTCTTGCAAGACACTAGTTTTACCTTTGTTTGATGAGTGAAGAACTTGCGTGAGTGAAAAGAAATCTAAAAGAAAAGAATCAGTAGAACATAGGAATGCATTATTAAAAACCTTCCCTATATGATATTCAATGAATAAAGCACTGATTCGACCAGAAAATAAAATGTTCAATCATTTATACATCTATCATATTTTAGATGAGCAAACACAGGCTGGTTTCTATTTCTGCAGTAGGGCTAGAAATATAGCAGAGTGCCCTTCTAACAGGCAGCGATCCTTTGTTTCCACCCTCAATTCACTTTAGGAAAATCTGTGCCCCAACTGCTTCCCAATCACTCACTAACATTTAAACTGAAATACCTGTAATCACATTTGATAATTCATTCTTTTAGATTGATCTTGTTTGGACAGGGCCCTTTTTACCTCTTGTATCTGTTTTAAGTTCATTTGTACGTAAATATGTATGTTCAATTTGTGCACACACTTAGGGGCCAAATCACTAACTTCGAGTGAAGGATTCGAAGTAAAAAAACTTCGAATTTCGAAGTGTTTTATGGGCTACTTCGACCATCGAATGGGCTACTTCGACCTTCGACTACGACTTCGACTTCGAATCGAATGATTCGAACTAAAAATCGTTACCTATTCTATAGTCGAAGTACTGTCTCTTTAAGAAAAAACTTCGACCCCCTAGTTCGCCATCTAAAAGCTACCGAAGTCAATGTTAGCTTATGGGGAAGGTCCCCATAGGCTTTCCTAAGTTTTTTTGGTCGAAGGATAATCCTTCGATCGGTGGATTAAAATCCTTCGAATTGTTCGATTCGAAGGATTTAATCATTCGATCAAAGGATTATTCCTTCGATCGTTCCATCGAACTATTTGCGCTAAAATCCTTCGACTTCGATATTCGAAGTCGAAGGATTTTAATTCCCAGTCGAATATCGAGAGTTAATTAACCCTCGATATTCGACCATTGGTGAATCGGCCCCTTATTATACAGCACTGTTTAAATGTTGGTGCTTTTTTAAACATATTATTATTATTAATAACAACAACAGATATTTGAAAACTACACAATCTAGTTAGTTCATTATTTCACAGTGCCACTATATAAATTTTATGAACTGATCTTGACTTAAGACCATAAAGCATTGAGTACTGCCTGGATTGTATTTGGCATGATAAACAAGTATAGGCTCTATTATCCAGAAATTCGATATCCACAAAGGTCGAAATTAAATCTATCCATAGAGTCCATTTTGAGAAATATTTGAATTATTCCCCTTTTCTCTATGCTAATAAAACTGTGTATTGTACTTCATTCTAACTAAGCTGTATGAATCCATATTGGTGACAAAATGATGTCAGATGCGCTAATAGATTTTAATTTTGTAGCCCATATTGCTTGTCAGAATGAAAACTGCTCAATTACAAGTTATTTGTATGGCATTAGATTTGTTATTTATACTGTAATAGACTGATAAGAATGACTATAAGCACAATAAGGAGCCCATTTACTAACAATCACATTTTTTTCCATGAATCTCGAAAAAATTGTGGTTTTCCTGTATTTCTAAAAAGCTCAAAAAACTTTGAGATAAGGCAAAACTTTACCAATAGTGATGGGCGAATCTGTCGCGTTTCGCTTCGCCGAATAATTCGCGAATTTCCAGCGAAATTCGCGAAACGGCGAAAAATTCGCGAAACGAGTCGCGCGGCCCGATTTTGTCGCGCGTCAAAATATTTTGTCGCGGACGCGAGTATGTGTTTTAACGCGCGACGTTATTTTTGACGCGCAGTGCAATTTGATGAAGCCCATCTTCTATGGGTGTTTTGTTTGTATAACCTTTTTTCATCTTTGGGCCTACAAATAAAAATTTTCCCCTTAGTTTCAAGCTTTGTAGTCTGTGATGATAAATGAACATGGTATCTTTTGCTTTGTATCTGAATGTGCTGAATTGGATTGGACTCCATGGGAAGACCAATACACATGCGTGTTTCACTTAGTATACTGCTACACACATGCCCTGCATTGTTAGAGGACTCCTATCTTGAAAAAATGGCTCCCATTTTGCAAGTTTCTTAAACTTTTAACGTTTGTGGATTTTTTCACATTACCTCTGGTCAACTGGTAATGGTATCTACTACTACTCTATATCTCTGTTTAACCAAAAAGTATCATCTGTACTTCAAATATCTAATAGTAGATTACTAACACAAGTACAACTAATAAATCTGAACAGATAGTATCTGGATGCTTTGTATCTCAGATAAAAATGAATAAACCATATGTTTATGTGAATGAACCTTATATTTACATCATGTAATTGTAATGATTCTGAAATACTATGTAATGTAATTTTAATGACTCCGATTAAGAATAGTCATCGTTGTGTTATTAGAATCCAAACAATTCCAAGTACCATGTGAGTATTAGTTTAGTCAAATGAAAAATGAACTCAAAATATAGAGATATAAAAATTTTTTTTAATTCACAACATATAGCACAACTGGTGCTGTAACAAATAATAAATAAATTAAAGTGGAGGAGGAGGAGGAGGAGCAACAACCCTCTGGAGGTTGTCAACAATGTCCCTAACCTCACCCAGCTCCTGCCGCATGGCATTTACTTGATGAACTAGGGTGACCAGGAGCTCAGTCTGGTCGTAGTAGGCATGCTCTGTCTGAGTGCCTACACTGAGCCCCTGGTCGTCCACTGGTGGTGCCGCCTGGTGAGGTGGTGGTGCCGCCTGGTGAGGTGGTGGTGCCGCCTGGTGAGGTGGTGGTGCCGCCTGGTGAGGTGGTGCCACCTGGTGAGGTGGTGGTGCCGCCTGCTGAGGTGGTGGAGGCGGTGCTGCCTCATCAGGTACAGGCGGTGCTGCCTGGTCAGGTGGTGGTGGTGCTGGTACTTCCCCATCATCATCATCATCAGGATCATCTTGGATCCACTCAGCTGGCAATGAATAAATTTCAGTTTGAGTAACACACCAATTGCATTTGTACAGTATACATTATACAGGATAAGGTGTCATGTTGTAACTACAGGAAAATTAACTTTATTGTAGTTAAGAAGGGAAACCTATTTATTACGTTTAAATAAATCTACCTTTATGTGAAGTAAAATTCTTATTAGCCTTGTCACAGGCCTAAACAAATACACATTTGCTCCAAAATACCAAAATAAATAGGAATCAAGTGCAGGGCAAGATTTACATAGTAGGCATCCCTAGGCCCACTGCCATTCGTCGCCCCTGTCCCCTCCCCTTTATTCGGGAAAATTTTTATCATCTGGACAGGAGCAATGGGGATTGCTGCGTGGGAAACTATTGTATCTCCTGTGCATCCCCAGTGTTTCTGAACCAATATGGGTGTGGTTGGACAGCATGCCGCCACCCTAAAATCTTCCAGCCCTAGGCCCGGGCCTTGGTGGCCTTTTTCACAGATCCGAGCCTGATCAAGTGGCTTTATTGTAGTTAAGAAGGGAAACCTATTTATTACGTTTAAATAAATCTACCTTTAAGTGAAGTAAAATTCTTATTAGCCTTGTCACAGGCCTAAACAATTACACATTTGCTCCAAAATACCAAAATAAATGGGAATCAAGTGGCTTTATTGTAGTTAAGAAGGGAAACTCATGTATTGCATTTAAATAAATCTATTATAATCTGTTTAAATAATCTCCATTTGACAGCTCATTTACTTGTTATTTAACTTGTCTGCAATTATGTCAGTCAGTCAAAGTCAACTGTTCCAATCCTAATTACAGTATTCACTTAAATACATTTTTGCTGTAAAATAGCAAATCATTTTAAGATGTTTTCTTTTTAAATAACTCTACCTTCCACTTCCACGCGCAGCTCATCAACAAATGCGCTGTGGCGTCTTTTGAGATCGCTCCAGATCCTCTGGAGCTCCCTCAGACTTAAGCGCAGGCGGTACTCCCTCCGCAGCCTGCGCCTCAGCCGTTCCATTATGCTCCTCCGGAGCGCCTGGATTCCTCTCACTCCAGGAGGGATATTGTCATATCCCTCCTGGTGCAGGTACCTGACGAAGTACCGCAGCTGGTCTCGGTTCATCATGCCAGGTCCTGCCATTTTCAAACTGCACTCCTAAAAATGTAAGCACGGGCGGGGCTATTTATAGTGGCGACGCCCATTTTTGACGCGCGCATGACGCGCGTCACATGACGCGTGCGCGCACACGACGCGCGTCACATGACGTACGCGCGCGCATGCGCAAACACAGTTTTGATATGGCGCGCGACGAACCTCGTCGCGCGGCGACGAACCTCGTCGCGCGGCGACGAACCTCGTCGCGCGGCGACGAACCTCGTCGCCCGGCGACGAACCTCGTCGCGACGGCGACGAACCTCGTCGCGACGGCGACGAAATTGATAAATTGACTACTATAACACTCAAATACATTGATTTTTTAAAATAAATTATGATATTAAGTCACACTATATTTTGCAATTAGGCACTATTAGAAGTAACATTATTCCCCTAGCAATCATACATTGATTTAAATAAGAGACTGGAATATGAATAGGAGAGGCCTAAATGTAAAAAAGTAGCAATGACTAACAATACATTTGTAGCCTGACATAGTATTTGCTTTTTAGTTGGGGTAAACTCATTGACCCACATTTAAAAGCTGCAAAGAGTCTGAACTTAGAAGAAAAAGGCAAATAAGTAAAACCAAATTAAAAGTTGCTTAGAATTTGCCATACTATTGCATACTAAAAGTTACCTTAAAGGTGAACCACCCCTTTAAGGGCTTTGCACTGGATCTATGAATACGTTGTGTAAAGTGTTTGGAAACAAAGGATGGCGTGTGTTCTCTTTGAAGGTTATGGACAGCAAACTGGGACAAGACTGCTTGTGAAGTTGAAAGTTGCAAAATAGCAGATGCAGCTGAAAGTGGGATGTAAGATGGACATCATCTAGGAATGAAATTCCTTTTTCCATTAAGCAAACTGTGTTGTCTCGTTTATTTAACTCAAGGACAAAAGCATTCATAGAGGACAAATTCAATCTAAATTATTACTTACAGCATGAATTTAAGTAGAGTTTATGGCTATGTTTGTGTCACCCAGGGTTGCCAGGTTGGTTGGTTTCCAGTCAAATTTACTGGGCTGATGTTTGGGGCCTGTTTGGGCCTCTGTGTAATTTGAATGCAAGGGCCTATTTTGACTCCCAGACCAGACATGGCTTTGGGACTACCATTAAAACATTTCCCTTACTTTTGTACACAGTGATGAATGTATATATGTCATGTTTTGCTTTGGAATCAATGGGAAGAGCAATTCACACCTATGTTCCACTCAGTTACTGCTACACACACATGCCCTCCCTGTATACATTTTTTAGAGCACTATCATTTCAAAAGAAAGAATAATGACTGAGGCAAAGGACTTTTTCAGGGGTAATAATAGTGTGAATACATTTGACAACCAAGCAGCAAGCATTGTTGTAATCAATTGTATTAGAGCCAGAAGAATTAAATGAGGCAGGCCTCAACCCCCAGAAGAAATTAGCCAAACAATGGGGCTGTATTCGAAGAAACATTTTTATAAGCCATGATAGGCCTCAACCACCAGAAGAAAGTAGCCAACTTAGCGGCAAAATTACAAGCAACCTATTTAGAAGCCATGATAGGCCTCAACCCCCAGAAAAAATTAGCCAACAATATGGCAGTATTCGAAAAAACATTTTTAGAAGCCATGTTAGGCCTCAACCACCAGAAGAAATTAGCCAACAATGTGGCAGTATTCGAAGAAACATTTTTAGAGGCCATGATAGGCCTCAACTACAAAAAAAATTGCCGACAATGCAGCAGTAGTGTCAGCCACAGCAGTAGGAGCCTTGATAGACACCCACCAGAGTTTTGCCAAATAATGAGGCATTAGTAGCATCAGCAGCGGCAGTCATGTTGTAACTTTCAATCAACTCTATATTAGAGCCAGAAGAATTAAATGAGGCAGGCCCCAAACAGAAGACGTTTGCCAAATAATGAGGCATTAGTAGCAACAGCAGCGGCAGTCATGTTGTAACTTTTAATCAACTCTATATTAGAGCCAGAAGAATTAAATGATGCAGGCCCCAAACAGAAGACGTTTGCCAAATAATGAGGCATTAGTAGCAACAGCAGCAGCAACAACAGTCATGTTGTAACTTTCAATCAACTCTATATTAGAGCCAGAAGAATTAAATGAGGCAGGCCCCAAACAGAAGACGTTTGCCAAATAATGAGGCAGTAGTAGCAACAGCAGCGGCAACAGCAGTCATGTTGTAACTTTCAATCAACGCTATATTAGAGCCAGAAGAATTAAATGAGGCAGGCCCCAAACAGAAGACGTTTGCCAAATAATGAGGCATTAGTAGCAACAGCAGCAGCAACAACAGTCATGCTGTAACTTTTAATAAACTCTATATTAGAGCCAGAAGAATTAAATGAGGCAGGCCCCAAACAGAAGACGTTTGCCAAATAATGAGGCATTAGTAGCAACAGCAGCGGCAGTCATGTTGTAACTTTTAATCAACTCTATATTAGAGCCAGAAGAATTAAATGATGCAGGCCCCAAACAGAAGACGTTTGCCAAATAATGAGGCATTAGTAGCAACAGCAGCAGCAACAACAGTCATGTTGTAACTTTCAATCAACTCTATATTAGAGCCAGAAGAATTAAATGAGGCAGGCCCCAAACAGAAGACGTTTGCCAAATAATGAGGCAGTAGTAGCAACAGCAGCGGCAACAGCAGTCATGTTGTAACTTTCAATCAACGCTATATTAGAGCCAGAAGAATTAAATGAGGCAGGCCCCAAACAGAAGACGTTTGCCAAATAATGAGGCATTAGTAGCAACAGCAGCGGCAACAACAGTCATGCTGTAACTTTTAATAAACTCTATATTAGAGCCAGAAGAATTAAATGAGGCAGGCCCCAAACAGAAGACGTTTGCCAAATAATGAGGCAGTAGTAGCAACAGCAGCGGCAACAACAGTCATGTTGTAACTTTTAATCAACTCTATATTAGAGCCAGAAGAATTAAATGAGGCAGGCCTCAAACAGAGAAGACTTTTGCCAAATAACGAGGCATTAGCAGCAACAGCAGAGTCAGCAACAGTCATGTTGCGACTTTTAATCAACTCTATATTAGAGCCAAAAGAATTAAATGAGGCAGGCCCCAAACAGAGAAGACTTTTGCCAAATAACGAGGCATTAATAGCAACAGCAGTGGCAGCAACAGTCATTTTGTAACTTGTAACTTTCAATCAACGCTATATTAGAGCCAGAAGAATTAAATGAGGCAGGCCCCAAACAGAAGACGTTTGCCAAATAATGAGGCATTAGTAGCAACAGCAGCAGCAACAACAGTCATGCTGTAACTTTTAATAAACTCTATATTAGAGCCAGAAGAATTAAATGAGGCAGGCCCCAAACAGAAGACGTTTGCCAAATAATGAGGCAGTAGTAGCAACAGCAGCGGCAACAACAGTCATGTTGTAACTTTTAATCAACTCTATATTAGAGCCAGAAGAATTAAATGAGGCAGGCCTCAAACAGAGAAGACTTTTGCCAAATAACGAGGCATTAGCAGCAACAGCAGAGTCAGCAACAGTCATGTTGCGACTTTTAATCAACTCTATATTAGAGCCAGAAGAATTAAATGAGGCAGGCCCCAAACAGAGAAGACTTTTGCCAAATAACGAGGCATTAATAGCAACAGCAGTGGCAGCAACAGTCATTTTGTAACTTGTAACTTTTAATCAACTCAATATTAGAGCCAGAAGAATTAAATGAGGCAGGCCCCAAACAGAAGACATTAGCCGCAAAATTGTAAGAAAAATATTTAGAAGCCATGTTAGGCCTCAACCCCCAGAAGAAATTAGCCAACTTAGCGGCAAAATTATAAGCAACATATTTAGAAGCCATGTTAGGCCTCAACCAGAAGAAATTAGCCAACAATGTGGCAGTATTCGAAGAAACATTTTTAGAAGCCATGTTAGGCCTCAACCAGAAGAAATTAGCCAACTTAGCGGCAAAATTATAAGCAACATATTTAGAAGCCATGTTAGGCCTCAACCAGAAGAAATTAGCCAACATTGTGGCAGTATTTGAGAAAACATTTTTAGAAGCCATGTTAGGCCTCAACCAGAAGAAATTAGCCAACAATGTGGCAGTATTCGAAGAAACATTTTTAGAAGCCATGTTAGGCCTCAACCAGAAGAAATTAGCCAACTTAGCGGCAAAATTATAAGCAACATATTTAGAAGCCATGTTAGGCCTCAACCAGAAGAAATTAGCCAACATTGTGGCAGTATTTGAGAAAACATTTTTAGAAGCCATGTTAGGCCTCAACCAGAAGAAATTAGCCAACTTAGCGGCAAAATTATAAGCAACATATTTAGAAGCCATGTTAGGCCTCAACGAGAAGAAATTAGCCAACATTGTGGCAGTATTTGAGAAAACATTTTTAGAAGCCATGTTAGGCCTCAACCAGAAGAAATTAGCCAACTTAGCGGCAAAATTATAAGCAACATATTTAGAAGCCATGTTAGGCCTCAACCAGAAGAAATTAGCCAACAATGTGGCAGTATTCGAAGAAACATATTTAGAGGCCATGTTAGGCCTCAACTACTAAAAAAATTTGCCGACAATGCAGCAGTAGTATCTACGATAGCAGTAGGAGCTTTGATAGGCCCCCACCATAAAAAAATTGCCGACAATGCAGCACAGCAGCAGTACTACTAGGGCTAGTAGCAGGCTACAACAGCAGCAGCAGCAGCAGCAGCAAGGGCAGCAGGTGCAGACAGATGGGGAATGGGCAATACTACTGAGGAGGAGAGTATGGGCAGCAATGGAGAGAGGAGGATAAATCTGTGGAGGAGAAGGAGGAGAGGAGGCTAGTCTCTGCTGTCTGCAAT
This sequence comes from Xenopus petersii, assembly GCA_038501925.1. Lineage (NCBI taxonomy): Eukaryota > Metazoa > Chordata > Amphibia > Anura > Pipidae > Xenopus > Xenopus petersii. Next base: position 102,530,720 of record CM076675.1, on the reverse strand, counting down.
GGGCACTTGGATATCCCCGCTTATCCATGCCTCATTCATTTTAATGAATGTCAGCTTATCCACGCTGCCAGTGGATAGCCGTGTCCGCTTCTCAGTGACCACCCCACCTGCGGCACTGAAGACACGCTCTGACAGGACACTGGCAGGGGGGCAAGCCAGCACCTCCAGAGCGTACTGTGCCAGTTCTGGCCACTGGTCGAGCCTCGAGACCCAATAATGCATGGGGTCATCGTCAGGGCGAATGGCATCCTGCACGCTGACTGACCCCATGTAGTCAGCCACCATATGCTCCACCCGCTGCTGGTGGTGGCTTTGGGTGCTGACTGGGCCTGCTGCTGGCCGTTGAGGCTCGAAAAAGCTCTTCCACACACCCATGAGATCTCCGCCCTTGCTGCTGCTGCTGCTGCTGCTAGGCCCCTGTCTCTGCTGGGTGTGTGGAGTAGTGGAGGCCTGAGAAGTGTCAGACTGGGGGAAGGCCTCCACTAATTTTGAGCACAGAGCCTTCCTCAATTGACCCATCCTCCTCTCTCTCTGGCTGGGTACAAGGAACTCCCCCACCTTTCCCTTGTACCGTGGGTCAAGCAAAGTAGCCACCCAATAATCCTCCCGGTCTTTGATAGAACAGACCCGGGGATCGCTTCGGAGGCAAGTCTGCATATGGGCAGCCATGTAAAAGAGGTGCCCCCGACCAACCTCTTCTTGACTGCCCTCCAGATGCAGCAGGTCATCTGGCTCGACCTGCCCCTGCTCTGTACCCTCCCAGCCGCGGACAATAGCTGGGGTGGTTGGGTGGCATGTGCCCTGCTCCCCATGCTGCACAGGCACCCAGTCCTCCTCTCCCTCATCCTCCTCATCAGGCACCATCTCCTCCTCAGCCCCCTCTGCCTGCCTACGGGGCCTACTCTCCTCCTCCTCCTCCTCAGGCACGTCACCCTCCTCTAGCAGCCCATCCAACGTGCGCTTGAGGAGGAACACCAGGGGTATGACATCGCTAAGACACGCATTGTCCCTGCTAACAAAGCGTGTCGCCTGCTCAAAGGGGGCAAGTACTTGGCAGAGCTGCCTCATTTGCTGCCACTGCTCTGCACTAAAGTACCCCAAATCCGCCCCCTGAGTACCCCTGGCACTGTGCTCCAGCAGGTAATTGCTGACCGCCCAGCGCTGCTCTACGAGGCGCTCCACCATGTGCAGGGTGGAATTCCAGCGCGTCGGCAGGTCACAGATGAGCCGGTGGGGTGGCAGACTATGCTGCCGCTGCATCCGTGCCAAAGACGCGCTGGCGGTGGGGGACCTGCGAAAATGGGCACATACCCTACGTACCTTCTCCAGCATGTCACCCAACCCTTGGTAGCTCTTGAGGAAGCGCTGCACCACAAGGTTGAGGACATGTGCAAAGCAAGGCATGTGGGTCAGGTGCCCTAGGCGGATGGCGGCCAGCAGGTTGCGACCGTTGTCGCAAACAATATTACCTGCTTGGAGCTGGCGGGGAGTGAACCACCGCTGCACCTGAGTCTGGAAGGCAGCCATGAGCTCAGGTGCAGTATGACTCCTCTCGCCCAGGGAGAGGAGTTGCAGCACAGCCTGACATCGCCTGTGCTGCACTGAAGCGTAGCTGCGGGGACGCTTCAGGGGTGGCTCATCCATAGTGGAGGAGGAGGAGGAAGTGGACATGTGGGGTTTGCCCTGTACCCCACGGGGAGGCACCTGTAGCCTGAGGGGAGCGCCCCGGCTTGCACCCTCCCCAGCACTCATGAGGGTGACCCAGTGCGCAGTGTAGGTTATGTACCTCCCCTGCCCATGCCTGCTGGTCCACGTGTCAGTGGTGCAGTGCACCCTGCCGCCAACAGCATGATCCAGCGACAGGGACACATTCTCAACCACATGCTGGTGGATGGCAGGGACAGCCTTCCTGGCAAAATAATGGCGGCTGGGGATCCGCCAGTTAGGGGCAGCGCAAGCCATCAGCTGTCGGAAGGGGGCTGCTTCGACTAGCTGATAGGGCAGCAGCTGCACTGCCAGAAGCTTTGCCAGGCAGCCATTAAGCCTCTGCACTTGGGGGTGGCTGGGGGAGAGAGGCGTCTTGCGGCTGAGGAACTGGGGGAGGGAAACCTGGCGGGACAGGGGCCGCATTGAGGAGGAGGAGGCTGCAGAAGAGGCTGAGCTACACAGTGGCTGCCTCCGACTGTGAGCCCCAGAATCCTCTTCACCTGCTGCAGGGTCTGGGGAGCTAGCACCTCTTCCCTGAGGAATGGGAGGAGGTGGACAGGAAGCACCACTGCCACCCGGTGCCCTGCCACTTTGGTGCTGCTCCCACGTCATCCTGTGATGACGTTTCATATGGGAACTTAAAGCTGATGTTCCCATATGTGACCCTGCCTGCCCCCTTCGAACCTTCTGCCGGCAGAGCTGGCACACTGCTATTGCCTGGTCCTCTGCCTGGCACGTGAAAAAAGCCCACACTGCTGAAGTGCGGGCCACTGCCTTGCCTGCTGTGGAGGGTTGAGGATGGTCCCCACCCGTACGCACATAGGCTTTGGACCTAGGCGCAGTGCTGCCCTGTTGCCTGCCCCCCCTAGCAGTGGTCGGTGGAGCCGGCTCTTCATCCTCATCAACAACAAACAGTTCCCCCCCTGAACTGCTGCTGTTATCCTCTGGAGCCGGCTCCCAGGGTCTGTCCCTGTCATCGTCCTCCCCCAGACCAGACCCTGCCTCATACATGGCATCAATACCCACATCCAGCATGCTGGTGTCTGACCCCACACCAGCAACTTGCTGCCCTGCCATAAGGGGACCCTGCCCAATATCCCCTATTGATGTGGGCTGTGATATGACCACCTCCTCCTCTTCATCAGACATGAATGCCCCCCCCATTCCTGCCTGATCATCAAAAAGATCCTGGGTGTCTGGGCCCAAGTCCACCTCAGGATCAAATAAGAGGGATGGGGTGTCATCCCACACTGAGCTAGCAGGTGATGCCACCTCCTGCCGCTCACTGGTGCCTGCTGCAGATGAGGTAGCCTGGGTCAGCCAGTCTACCACTGCCTCTGCCTGCTGCGACCGTATGGGTCGCGAAGCAGTGGCAAAAAAATCGGGCACAGTCCTACGTGGACCAGTTGCCCCGCTGCTGCGACCCACAGCCACCTGCTGCTGTGGCATTTGCTGCTGCTGTTGTTGCGGCTGCTGCTGCTGTTGTTGCAGCTGCTGCTGCTGTTGTTGTTGCAGCTGCTGCTGTTGTTGTTGCAGCTGCTGCTGTTGTTGTTGCAGCTGCTGCTGTGATGGCAGCTGCTTTGATGGCAGCTTGTGCTGCGACTGATTTACAGTGCCCAGACTGGGCATGGCACATGGCTGTTGTGGGGTTGGATGCCCACGGCCAGCACCACGGCCTCTTCCTCGGCCACCCCTCCCTATCCCACCCTTCTTCCCACCACCACCACCACCCATCCCTAACCCACCCTTCTTCCCACCACCACCACCCATCCCCCCTCTCCCACGGCCCGTCATATTGGGCAACTAAACTTAAAAAAAAAAAAATATATATAAGGGGGGGTTTGGATATTTCGGGGAAGGAAAGGAGAAAAAAATAAAACCCTCAACTAAATCCCCTCAGCAGAAGTGTGCACCCACAAGGAGTACACACACCAGCACAGACAAAGACAAAGACAGTTAGCCCTAAAAAGGGCTATTGGGTGGTGAGCAGGCAAGCAGAAGAGGGAAAACAGTAAACTGAAATCCACAACCTCCACTTGCACTGACTCAGAAAAAAAAAAAGCTCTCTACACAAACTCCACTAGCTAAATCACACACAAATCTCTCACTATCCTGCTCTCTCTACCTCTACCAGAAACGCCACGAGTAATGGCCGCCTCTGCAGCTCCTTATATAGCCAGTGGGTTGGCTCAGGGATGGCTCACATCTTATTGGCTGCTGTGGGTGATGTTTAGTTTGTCGCGCGTCTTTTTGTTTTGACGCGCATTAGCGGCGTCGCGGCTTGTCGCGCGACGAAAATTTCGACGCGCGGCGAAACGAGTCGCGAGGCGAATTTTTGCCGCAATTTCGCGAAAAATTCGCCCGCGGCGAAACGCAGAAATTCGCCGCGAATTTAACCATGGCGAATTTATTCGCCCATCCCTATTTACCAAGTTAAACTTGTCATGGTGCTGTAGAAGTCAATGCTAGCAGTACTAATCCTATTGGACAATTTTAATCCAATCAGAGGTTTTCAGATTTTTTTCGGTACAAATTGTCTAGAGGTTTAAGAGGTATTCATATTTTTTTTCAGAACATTCAGAATTTTTTTTCATTCATACTTTTTATAATCTGAACTTTTTTCAGTGACAATCATAGTTTTAGAGTTTGTGAGTTTAAAAATCCAACCTTTAATAAATAAGCCTCCTCTATTATATATATATATATATATATATATATATATATATAGAAAAAATAAAAACTGACACAGCACTCCAAGTTTTGTATGCAAAAAAAGATATATATTGTAGAAAGACATACCAAAGCCCATAGGGCGACGTTTCGGGGTATACAAACCCCTTTCTCAAGCCAAGGGCAGCATTCAAGTAACAAACATTGGTTTATTTTTTCTATGATATTGGCTACTTTGGCAGTGCCTTTTTGACTACTTGCACCCAGAAACCAAGAGGGTTGTGCGGCAATATCTCTTTATATATATATATATATATATATATATATATATATATTATATATATATATATATATATATAGTATATAGTATATAATAGGAACACATACATTATATATTGTGTTACATATATATTGTAAGCTCCTTTGGGCAGGTCCCTCTTTACCTCTTCTTTTAGTTACTGGTGATTTTTGTCTGTTTTCCTGTATGATTAATTGTTCCCAATACTTGTACAGTGCTGTAGAATTATTGGTTTTTCAACATGAACAGAAACATGTACTGTAATCAGAACATATCTAGTGGTTTTCAGTACATTGGAAGAAACACAGATTGTTGTGCCAAGATGTAGTTTTCTAGATGCTTTTGCTGTTTAATTTCAGAGTGTGGTTCTGGGAATGCTGACAACTCCACAGTGCTGTTCTTCTTTGCCTCTCCTGATCTGCCATGCAGTGCAATTGTGCAGTGATCTTTACATTAACCCCTTAATCTGTAAATCCATTCTTCTCAAGACAGAATGTGTGAAAGTGAATTGCTTCTCGCTGGTCAGGAATGTTTTCTTACCTGGAGATTTGTAACTCTTTACTAAAATATTGTTGTTAAAGTGGACCTGTCACCCAGACACAAAAATCTGTATGATAAAAGTCCTTTTCAAATCAAACATGAAATCCAATTTCTATTTTTTATTAAAGCATTCATAGCTGTTATAAGCTCATTTAAACATCTCAGCTGTCAATCAAATATTGTCTGCCCCTCCTCTATGCCCGTGGCATAGAGGCGGGGCAGACAATTACTTTCACTTTCCATTCAGCACTTCCTACATGTCACTGCCCTCCACACATTCCACCATTCTCTTAACCATTTAATTGTGTAGCCAGGGCATGGGGATAGACATCAGGTCCCCCATTCTGGTGCACAAACAAGATTCTGAGATGATACAAGACTTGTCTTAATAACACTGTGCACAAAATGGCTGCTGCCTGCTTGTTATAATTATGAATTCCCAGACTGAAGTAAACAAGATTCAAATAATTTATACAGTGTAATTAAAGTTCATTTTGCTTGACTAATGTGATAAAATAGGATTTTGAATCATTTTTTTGGGTGATGGGTCCCCTTTAAGATGGTTTTTAAAGTAGAAGGAAAGGTTAAGTAAGCTATAAGTGAGCAGGGAGAGACTCAGGCAGGAAGTGATGTCACACCAAGCTAATACTGCAGCTGCTATCCTAAAAACCAGAGAGCTTCTAGAGCTTTTTACTCAGGGATGGTAAAACATTCTACAGAATAAATATAGCATTCTAGTTTGCACTATTGCAGCTAATCTATTGGCAATAAAATGCCTCCTTAGCTTTCCTTTTCCTTTAATATAAATGTTTAAAACCTTCATGGTCTTACACCACATTGTTTTTTTAAGAATTGATGTCTATGAGCATCCTTGCAATGAGAAGAATTGAATCCCTCAAAGCAAGGGGGTACAGTTAGAGTTAAAAATACCATCTGAATGTTAAAGGACCAGTAACTATTTTTCAATTAAAGTTCTTATTTGTTCAACCTGGACGGATCTGTACCATTTCACAGAGAAATTTGCGAAACTCTGAAAAATACACAAATCGCATTGAAGTCAATGGGAGTCACAATTATTTTGACACGCAACAATGTTGACATGAGTGATCATTTTTAGATGCGCGACTCTTGTCCAAATGCATTATAGTCAAGGGCATCTGAATAATTTTGACTTGCGAAAAATTTTATGAGCACGACAATTTTACACACGCAGCTCTTTTCTCCAAATGCATTAAAGTCAACTGGCGTCTGAATAATTTTGATGTGCAACAATTTTGACAAGCAACATTTTTGTCAAAGCGAATTAATTCGCCCATCACTAGTCCATAGTCTTATAGAACTAATTTCAATTATAAATAAGGTGCAATCCTGGATTTATTTTGGGCGGACTATTTTATTAAAAGTATTTGGATTTTGATAAATATGCTCCAATAACTAATATAGCAATATACATAGGTCTTCTCTTATTTATTGTGTTTTTAATTATTTTTTTAAGCAATACCATTTTAGCCACACAAAGCAGCAGTGTTCAATTTTCAGGGTCATTTATCCCAACAACCAGGTAGCATATGTAAATGTAAATTCAGAATGAGAAATAAAGACCAAATAAAAATGTACTAAAAGCGGGACTTTCTATACCATGTTTCATTATGAAGTTCTTAGATGATATCCTTAAACAGTGATCGCTCCCAGTGGCCTCAAAGCAGATGCTTATTTTTGAATTCCTAGTTTGGAGGCAAGATTTAATTGTATAAACCCAAGTGTACTGACAAACAGAGCCTCCTGTAGACTGCCAGTCCATATAGGAGCTACCAAATACCCAATCAAAGCACTTATTTTGCACTACCCAGGCACATTTTCCTTGCTTGGGTTGCTCCCCAACTCATTTTACATCTGAATGTGGTTCATAAGTAAAGAAGGTTGGGGACCCCCCAATCCTAAAAATTCTGAATTAGTCTACATTTTAATTATTCAAAGATGTTCCTCCTTCTGAAACTCCTCTTGCAGATCTGTGCCTCCAGGGTTAATGCTTATTGTCTCAAAGGTAAGAAAACTGTTTTGTTGTTCAGAATAATGATAGAAATTGCTGACTGAAGCTCATTTATATAAATGTGCAGTTAGCAATGCTGTGGAATATTGCAAATACTGCAACCCATTTTTTTTATCTTCTGTTGGTTTCAATAACAAGGCAGAATACATTTATATTAAAAGTGTTAATTTAATTACTGTAATCATATATATATTTAAAATAGTATTTATATATTAAGTGAATGGACAAATTAAATTATAAAAAATATATGTTCTGAAAATGGATTTGTTATACAAATTTTAGCTGATAAAGCCAATCACATGGGACATGTAGATAACAGATAAGCGATTCTGGGAATTCGGGGACTTTGGGGAAAAAAGGCCAAAAAAACCATATTATTCTGATTTTCTCTCAATTTTTTTCATTTGTCCCAAATCCAATTAAATTGGGCTTTTTTATTAATAAATAGTTTGGTCAGACTTTTTTTTTAATAAAAATACTCAGAAAAATTTGGATTGTGATAAATATGCCCCTAAATGTTCTATTAGTTTGATTTCTTTTAGATATATAAAGGATTAGTTTTATACAGCAACATATGATAGTAAGAGTTCATTTTCACACTGCATGATAAAGAGCAGCTTTAGCATTTACACATATTCATTGCAGAGATTTGAACAAACAGCAGATTACATATTTAGTCCTCTTAAACAGATTTGTTGCATTTAACTTTCAATCCCTGACCACATAAGTAAAAATGAAATGTCAGTTTGGGAGGAATTATCACATTTAGCAGTTTCTATACTGTGCATTACTGGTTTCATTATATTTTATTTAATTTGCAAAATGTCTTGTTAAAGGAACAGTAACCCCAAAAAATTAAAGTGGTTTAAAGTAATGAAAGTATAACATCTTGTTGTGCTGCACCGTTACAACTGGTGTGTTTGCTTCAGAAACTCTACTTTGGTTTATATAAATCAATTATAAATAGACTGTAGCTCACCTTTAGTACATGTAGGTGGATTCTCCTGCAAGGTGTCCTGTGTCCACACCCAAATTGATACAGTCAGTATTATAATAGAAAGCAGGACGAATCCAAGGCAGTAGCTATGACTGCAAAGTGCTTTTATTGGGGAAAAATACTCCACAACATGTTTCGGGCGTTGGCCCTTTAGTGTGCAAAACCAAACACAAGGGAAGTATTTAAACTTTCCTTATCCTTTCACCTCTGGAGTGCATTCTGGGTACATACATCGACAAATGCATTTAAATTGTTGTTTCCATTAATAGCATAAATACAAATTACTTTATATAAGAATAAATATTAAATCACTTAAACAAGATGTGTTATACATTCCATATGTGATAAATAAATACATACATTCTTCAACTCCCTATAAAAAGTGTCCATGCCTTAAAATATTTCTTATGTGAATAAAATGCATTACAAGAACAGTCCTCAATCTTTGGTTTATATAAACAAGCTGCTGTGTAGCCATGGAGGCAGCCATTCAAGGCTGAAAAGGGAGAAAAGGCACAGGATACACAGCAGATAACAGATAAACCCCATAGTATACAACACAATTCTACATAGTTTATCTGTTATTTACTATTTGTGTTGTGCTTGAAAATCTCCCCCCACGGCTACACAGAAGCTTGTTCATATAAACTATAGTAGTGTTTCTGAAGCAAACTCACCAATTTTACCAGTGCAGGGCAACACTACATTATATTGTCATTCCTTTAAACAACTTTTATTTTTTGGTGTTGCTTTAACTCTACACACTTCATCTGCACAAAGGGTGGACAAGTAACATAATAAATACAATAAATATACACAAAGTACACAGAGCTTATACAGTCTAAGGACACAAAACTTAAGTGAAATAGAAAAACGCTGGCACTCAAGGCAAGTGAAATGCAGGGTTCCCCCCTTGCTTTTTATTTCTTCATTTCACTTGCCTTGAGTGCCAGCATTTTTCTATTTCATTTATACATTGGGGGTTGCCGTACTCTCTACGCTGTGCACCAGGCGTTCTCTATGAAGATTCCAGAGTGTGCTCTGCTTCACCTTGTTCCTGTTGACAGAACTTAAGTGCCATGTGGTAGGAGAGACAATAGAAAGGAGGTCGCTGCTCTTGGAGATTATATCCATTTCTTGGATTATTTGAAACATCTATCCTTTGGACTTCTAGATTATGTGTTGCCTTTACACTAATGGCAATGTACTTCTGATCTCATCGAGATCTTGTTAAAATAAGACTTAGTTCAATTCATAACAAATAAATTTAGAGCATTCTGATTATAATTGATCAACTAGAAAAGTGTATTTTTGCATCATTTACATCTGCCCTTGTCCCTGTAGAGCTTACAAACTAAGGCTCATATCACATTAATACAAACCGTGGCGCCATTTAAGCCTTATGACTCCTTACAGATAATGCCCACCAAACCAAAGATCTTGCAATGCAGAGGAGCTAAGCACTGCATGCCCATACACTCCTAACAACCTTATTGTTGCCAGGTTAAAAACACAGAACTATGGGAGACAACAGATAAAATAAAAGAGCTATTGTTCAGCTGGTGGCTGATTTATCTAGTAGTTCAAAGTGAGCAATTGTAATTGGCCTGTTAAGGCTAAAGCCCTAAATTATCCAGGTTTAGTGTAAAATGACTGAAATGCAATATTCCATACATATAACCATATAGCTGCCAGGAAGATGTAGCACTATATTTTAAAAAATGCATGCTGCTGCTAATCAGATTTCATATCTGCAAGCCAACCTGGATAAAAATAAAACAAATTTAAACAGATTACTTTCAAAAATAATGCCTGCATTGAAAACTGCTGGAAAGGGTTAATTTCATTCTGCAATTTCAAGCATACAAAGACCACTGTATCTTAATGTAAGATTAGTGAATGGAACATTGCTCTTTGTGAAACTTGAAACAAACAGTCGGGTGCCGGAGATGAAATTTTTGGACTCTTTCCATTCTAGAAAACGATTAAAAGAAATAATCCATGTCATGTTTAGTTAAAGTTAGACATGTATTACTTTATGGCCACTAGTAAAGCATATGTGTACAAAGGATCTTTTATAAATAGGAAAAACAGATCATCATGTTGTAGGGAGATGTTACTGGCACATAGGGTAAAATGATCATTTGGGCTTTAGGGCTTTTTTATATACCGGACCTCAAGGCAGCTAAATGATGTTCTACAGAAATTGGGAGGTGTGTGGCAAAATCAATTTGACAATAGTATGCATCAGTTGCCAAGTTTTAATGGAAGTTGATGTCATTCTCTTTACTTGGGAAAATAAATCCATACATGTACTTTAACCACACAGGAACTGACATTTCATTTCAATGTACTTTTGCAGTAAAAGGGAAAACATAACAGATGTATAAGAAAGTTTGCATTAACTGTGTTTTTCCATAAATGTTCAATCAACTTCAAAAGCAGGGAGGCCTGAGAGCCTTATTTATTTGTGTTATTTGAGTGGCTGATCCAATAATGCTTACTGAAATTGTAAAAGCTCATAATTCTTTTCAGGAACTAGTTACAGTATATCATAACCAAAAAATAAATAAAAGTGGACTAATGTTTGTTTTCATTGGGAAGAGGAGAAAGGTAGTAACAAAAAGTGGGAAGAGCATACGTCAGGGGAATGTTGTATTAGAGCAACACATCAGAAATGCTTCCTTTTGTAAATAGATCTTGTTTGGTGACTTGAGAACAATGTTAATGATGGAGCTTGTCTAATGCAATAGCATTACAGAAACATGGGGCAATAGGAAATTTTATTTTTTAAATGATTCGGTTTATGTGGTGAACTGTATGGACAATAGACTGACCTTATACAATGAATGGGAGGCACTATGATGTGAAAGGAGATATATAAATAGAGAAGGAGAGAGAAGTATTACGTTTTTAATGAAAAAAATACAATTTTATATTTTATGCATCACTTGACTAGGAGCTAGGCGAGAATAATAGTAAGTTAATTAATAAAAAGTATGAGGGTGTCGAGGGAAGAGAGATAACAGGCAGCAACAGATTACAATAGTGAATTCTGAAGATTAGAACCTGGGAATATAAGAAGCTTGACCTTGATCTTTGGCAAAGATCCACCTATTTGAAAACCTCATCTATCAGTTAGGGATTGGCGAATTTGACCAGTTTCGTTTCGCCAAAAATTCGCCGCCGGCAAAATGTCGCAGACGCCCATTAAAGTCTATGGGCGTCAAAAAAAATTTGTCGCGCGGCGAAATTATTTTGTCATGCGTCTTTTTATTTGACGCACGTCTCCATACAAGTCTATGGGCGTCATTTTTTCGGCGAAACGAGGCGAAAAAATTCGCCCATCCCTACTATCAGTGTATGGCCAGCATTAGACATATCCAGTTTTAGGTGACATGCTGCTATCCAGGATACTATTGTAGTTAGAAGGGTTTTTTTACTGCTCTAAGAGTTTCCCATATAAACCTATAAATATTCTGGTGAAGAAGATTTCCCAACTCCTCCATAGTTCCTTTTAAGTTGTAAGATTTGGGCAGTCCTGAATACATTTAAAAAGTTAGGGCAATGACACATGGTGCTATTTGTCACTCAGTATATTGTTGCGGCTACTAAACACCAGAAAATACTCTGTCATAGACAATACTGAGAATTGACAGAGAATGCCTTTGTATGCATATTTGAGCAATTTCATAATATTCTCAGTATTGTCTATGGCAGGGTATTTTCTGGCATTTAATAGCCCCCGAAAAAACATTGAGTTACAAATTGCTTTGTGTGTCATTGTCGTTAAGGTGTATGGAAACTAGAGACTACCATTGTTTTACATGACAACAAAACATACGATTTTCCAAATTAATAACTTCAGATAATTGCTCATTTTAAAATATCCTCTAGGTTTGGTTGGATGAATATCAAACTGGAAGAACCTAAGCACCAGTTCTAAAACTGCCCTGCAACCTGAACTGTAAGGAGAACTGGTTAGGAGAAGTATCAGATTGGTTTGTAGGCCAACAAAGTTATATTTCCAGCATGGAACACATAGAGGATAAAGTTAAACTATAGTAGATATATTATTTCAGCTATACAATATTTTTACAAAGGGTGCATGCACCCATTGAAGCTGTTCTTAAAGGATAAGTAAACCTTTAAAAATAAGTGAGTGTAAAATTGATGTGTTATTCTAGGAATTTTTGCAATGTACATTCATTATTTAATTTTATTCCAAGATATTAAGGGATACATATAAATAAATAATGAATTGCAAAAGTTCTTAGAACTGCCCTCTCAGCAATCTTACATTCACTTATTTTAAAGGTTTACTTATCCTTTAAAGTGTATAGCTGTCACTTTTAATACTGAACAATGTTGCACTGCTGTAGTAACGAATAGCAACCAACCAATCAAAAATTAGTTATCGATCTCTTGTGCATAGAACACATTACACTTGTATGAATTATTCTTTTATGTATGCATTCTTTTATTGGCCACATTTACCACTGACACTAAATACAATCCCCAAAAAGACAGCACTCAGACCAAGTTGCAATGTGCCTTGTTACTTTACCAAATTTATTAACGTGAGATCCAAAATAAACCTGCCTAATGTTTGCAAATGAGCCTCACTTTGTGCAGTAATGATTAAATTACAATATGTGTATTTGCATGTATGTAGTATGTATGTATGTGTATCTATTAACAGAGAGACACAAAGCGAGTAGCTTTTTTCTTTCCTATTGTGGTGCTGAGGGATCATGTAAAAGGGTTGAACTTGATAAATAGTTGTTTTTATCAACCCATATTAAAACACGAGTATAATGAATAGGATGTATGTGCAAAATGCTATTTGTCTTTTGTTTAATTTAAAAAAAAATCTGTTTATGGTGTTGTAGAGAGTTGTTTCACTTTCCACCTTCCTGTGGTTCTGATGATCAACAATGGAAAAAGATGGTTCATCAAATTACCAGTCCACAGATAAGGCCTCTGTATAATAAACTCCTCTTCATCGCAAAGCCTAACATTAGGATAAATACAGGTAAGTGGTTTGTGTATTTAAACTAATGACCTTTACATAGATATGCTTTTATCATTACAGTTGTGATTACAGTTGGGCGGTGAGAGATGCATTAAAAGTAAAAACAAAACAACGATTCGGTAGTTCTTTATTATGTGAAAAATCTATGACTTTTTACATTTTAAAGAAATGAATAAGCAAAACACAGTCTAGTCCTACTCGTTGTTAAGCAAAGGTATACTTTAAAAATGTAATAGAGGCTGTGAGTCATCTCATTATAAATAATGTCTTAAGCTTATAAAAGATTTAAACTTGAGAATTAAAAAATCTTTCATATTTAAGAAAAGTCTTCCTTATTTACAACTCCCCAGCCCCTTGTAACTACAGGCCGTAAGAAATGTCTTGAGAGCTGCAAAAAAGATAATATTTTAAGTCTATTAAAGTCTTTAAAATGAGTTGAGCTTGCAATTGCTTATATATAAATAATGAGGAAGATTAATCATTGTGTCATGCAAACATGGCCAAAATGCTGATTCAAAATATAATTATTGCAACAGAAACATTGAATAAATTGATTCTATATATATATATACACACACATGTGCAGTTTTTCTATTCCTCCTGATTCTGTAGTTATTAAAACTGTATCACTTTATGCACACTAGTATTTGTCCATCTTTATTTAGGTTAAGTATATAGAACTTTTCAAGCGAATCATTGTATAACTGAATAGGGCACCATAATGCAAAATATGCATGATATCCTTTGTAAAATATGGCAGTGATTACTTTGTACTGAATAAAATATACAATATAATCCATAGAAAGCTTTCACATCTACATATAACATACAGCATTTTAAATACAATAACAAAGGAATACAGACATTCTGCATGTACATAGTATATTTAAATGTTTTTACATATTTTTCATGGTATGTTTTAGAACACTAGTAAATACAGTATATTCTATGTCAATTATTCTTTGGTTATGGTATGTATGCATATTTTTATATATATAGCACTACTTATATGTCAATGAACAGCAGAACAATAAATTACTAGAACAAACAGGGGGTCATTCAAATAATAGAAACAAATAAATCCACAGTAAAGTAATAAATACAAAATACAGTTACATTAAAGATTCCCCAGGGCTAATTGTCAATGAGACAAGAGGATGGAGGTCCCTGTCCTGTAGAGCTTACTTACAATCTAAATGAAAGGGTAACTTACAGACACAAATAGGAGTGCTAGGTTGCAATGGGTGATTGCAATATAAGTACCAGTTCCAAGTTCAGGTGTTATGCATGTGCCCCAAGAAGTCAGAGTTTATTTCTGAAGAGAATGAGGGATGATTCTTTCTAGAGGAATTCAAGGATGGCATTCCAAATGTAAGGAGCAGCATGATGGAAGGGTTTAAGGTGGGAAACACCAATAGTAGTGGGGGGAGGGGTGCAACCAAGTGGTGGATCTGAGAGGAGCAGAGGTGTCAGCCAGGATTTTATTGAAACACAAGTGAAAAGAAGCAGTGAGATATAGAGAAATGAAGGGCTGTGATGCTTATGTTATGTGAAGGAGTTTGTAAGTCTTTGCATTATGGGAAGCTGTGATATGGACTTCAGCAGTAGAAGTCTGTACTCTCTTGAAATAGGAGGAGGAGAATTCTGGCAGTAGTATTTAATAAAGAGTGTAGTGGGGAGAGATGGGAGTTTGGGAGGCCAATTAGTAACTAGTTACAGTAGTCTAGCCGTGATAGGATGAGAGCATGCATGAGTGCCTGAATTGTTGCTGATGAAAGAAATGCATGAGTTCTGCCAATAAGACAAAGTGACAAGTGGTATATAATGTCTATGTGGGTAGGTTTTTTTATATTGTTTGTAGCATAGTCCAGTCATTAAATATGTGACCAGTCCCTCCTGATAAAATAAGTAACACAGCATGATGCCACTTCCCCCATAATTCAATAAAGGTCTGTTATTATCTGTTAATAATATCAAGAGTATTGCAGTAATAGCTATATGCATGAATAAGTTATATAAAAGAAGCCCTCAAACAAAGACAGCTATGTGAGTTTGCCAAGAACCACAAATAACATTTTTGATGCAGGAAAAAGTTTTGTTGTTAGATAAGGCTAACAAAGATTTTTGGCCCATATTCAAAACTATAGGGTGATGCAAATCTAAAGTTAGCCATACACATCCAATTTGGTTGGCTGTTTTTGACAAAACTGCCTGGCAGCCTGAGCATACATGCCAACAGACAATTCTATTTGCAAATCATCAATCCTGTTTGAATATGTAATCCATTTTTGCACTGGAGCTGAAGCTTCTCTTTATTTTTAACAGTTTTAGTGAAGGGAACAACATTAAGAATTTCTGTTTATAGAAACTTTCCTACGCGCCAATGGGTTAGATAAAGTAGAGGATAAGCCAGTGTATGGGCTCCTTAACACTATTTAACCTAAACAAATAAACCCTGAGCTACAGCAAAGTATGTTGATGCTTTTCACAAGCAGGGAACAGGCATCAAAAAAGAACTGAAGGAAGAATGGGTTGTACAAAATACAGGGAAATGGTTCAACAAAGCCTGTTCCATTAAAATCTGAAGCAAAAGTTAATATTTCAGCAGGACAATGATTGCAAACATAATGCCAAAATAACCCAATATCAAAATAATGAATTTCCTACAATAGCCTCGTTGATGACTGGATCTCAGTCCAGTTAATAATTTGCAGTAGTATTTGAAAGATGTGCATAAGCATCACCAGATTAGCCTTGTAATAGTTGGCCCTGTTTTTTTATCATATTTATTTATTTATTTAATTCCTTTTATGTAGGGAATAGTTAATTAATTTTGAGTTCTCAGCAAAACCTGTAGCTCAGTGTATAGGTAATGACATTGGTATGTTGGAGGATGCACAATAATAATATATGAATAGCATTTACCTCACTGTTATGGTAGTTTAGTGGTCTATTCTCCCCAAAGTAAAGATGATTACATGTTTTATCTGGTGCAATTACTTTACCCAAAAAGACAGATTCAATCTCTTTTTTTATCATATTTTTCAGATGTAAAATGCAGAGATAAATGTTATGTGAATATTACTTTTAAGCATGATTTAAAATGTCAAAAGAAAAATAAATGTAATAATCTTATATTTTATTGCATCATAAGACTTCATATTATTTAAATATATTTATGTTGCACTTTGCTATACTTTTACTGAAAGGAGTATTTCACCTTTAAATACAATTTAATATCATGCAGACAATGATATTTGTAGAAAATCAGATTTTTTTGTTTTTTTGTTCAGCAGCTCTCCAGTTTGGAACTCCAACTGTTGCAGAGGTAAATTGGGCACTAGCAACCAGGCAGTGGCAATAAAAGAAAGAGTGAAGCTGGCCATAGATGTTGAGATTTTTAAAAGATCAGATCCTGATCGTGAGACCACGATCTTCTCAGAATGATCGTACGATCGTACGAATTTATCATCAACTAAAAAGACCAATTTACCAGGAAAACAAAGGGGAACTGCCTGCTTGGCCCTGCAAACATAGATAGATTGCACTGGGGCCGACAAAGATTTTTTGACCTGGCCGATCAATTTCCTGACAGATGGCCGAAAAATCGTAAGATGTACGATCGTTTGAATACCACTAACCGCACGATAATTTCGAAGGATTGGTCGGGCTTCCCTAAAATCGGTCGTTCGGCAAGAAGAATCGTCGCGTCTATGGGGAGCTTAACTTTACAAATGTAATCTCACAGATCAATACAGTAGTTCTGTGAATGTCAAGATAGGTTAATAAATTAATATAAGCAGAAGATACATGAAGAGTCAAATCATTTCAAATAACAAAATTAAGTCTATAAGAAAATTTGCATAAAAGAGGGCATTCTGTTATTATCTAAATCATATTATTATTATTAAATTATTATTATTATTCAATTACTATTTTTATTATATTATTAAAATTATTAAAATAAAGGGTTAACTTTATAGGAACAATAGCCTGATCAATAAATAATATGCATAACTTATCTGGAAGCAACACATGAAAGCTCCTACATTTTTTCATATCTATTAATATTAGCAATATTCTTTTTACTTTTAACTGCTTGAGGCCATTGTTCTACAGCAGTGGTGTCCAACTTCTGTAATGCTCACTGCAGGGATATCACTCATCACTCATATGTGAAAAATGTAATTCATACCCTTAAATATGCCATAAACCAGGGGTGCCCAAAAGGTAGATCGAGATCTACCAGTAGACCTTTAGCTGCTGATCAGTAGATCTCAAGACACTGTCAACAAACAGCTTGTCTATAACACTCTACTATTTCATGCTTTTCATTCAGATATTTTTTTATGGTAAGGTTACAGAAGAAATAGTTGCTTGTTAAATATAACATTATACCTTTTCACATAAATCAGTATAATAAAAAAAGAGTTTCAGTAAATTTTTTCTTAATAAGGGCTTTGCGATTTTAAAGTTTAATTTTTCTTTGTGTTTTTTTTTCTATGTATACCAACGAATACGATTTTTTTTTAATGTTGTGCACTTGTGTACTATAAAGTTAGAATTCTGGTTTATGCATTATACAAACAATATTATGAAGCACAAGTATGGCTTAACAGTATGGCATAGAAGAAAAAAAGAAAAAAATATTTCAGTTTTCTTACCTTTAGATATTTGGCAGGTAAATCCTTGCTATAAATCATATAAATGTGAATTCTACTTTTTGTCTCATTTTAGCATAGCTCTTATTCACAGAGGGTAAAAATTGCCTGCTTAATCTTGATTGTGGTATAAAAAGCTGAAATTGGTTTTATTGTAACAGAGAAACACTTTAAACCTAGTCTGAAAGATGACAGACATTAACAAAAAAAGTTTTTTTTGTTGTAAGTGTAACTTAAGTATGGAAGAGTGGGGAGTGGGATGCATATTTGCAGTTGCAGAGTAGTGCACATTTCTACTGAACTACAATAAGTATAAAAATTGCTTATTGTGTATTGTAATTGCTTAGGGAATAAAAAATGTACAAGAGTTTAAACAAAGCTGTGCTTGTAAATCACTAGATGTGCTTTTCAAAGAACACTGTTAGTACATTCTGAGCAGAAAACTTGTTGAATTGTGCATTGGGTTTGGGCTAATTTTATTAATGTGTCTGGATGAAATTCAATAACATGTAAATACTTTACTGCAAGAAACGTCCCCGTAAAGCAAACTGATAAATTACAGAGCAATAGAGATTTGCCCCATTTTACTTCTGTGTTTAGCCAGCTTCAGCACAAATATTTATCCCTAAATTTCTACAAACAAATAAAGTACATTACACAATACTTTGTGCTTCCTACTGTTTGAAATTTAGTTTGCAATGGGTATTTTTCCTACAACAATACATATTTGAAAATGTGCTAATTGATTGATATTAGCTCTAACAAAAAGCAGTAAATGCACAAAGTTCATCCTCAAGACAAAGCCATAGACCCATAGACCGATCAAGCCTGTCTATATTCTACACATTCATAAGCCATTACTTTGTAGGCTAAATAATTATTATGGGGCCTATTTATGAAGCATCAAATTTTTCTGGTAAAGTTTTACAGGGGAAAAAACAAACATTTTTAGAGGGGAAAAAATTATGCTCTGAAGCTGCTAAAAAAAAAAAATAGTGGTCATGTAAAAGTCAATGGCAGATGGTCTCTTTTACAATTGAAACTTGTTTCTGCTTTAATTCTTGATAGTCTTGCTTTAGTTCTTGATAGTCTTAGGCTGTTTGATGATTGTTTTCATTCGATAACTATCTTCGATAGTTTTTCGGGTGACAATTTGATAAAGTTGAGTTTTCCGGGTGACAATTAGAAAAAGTAGCACAATTTGAGTTGTCACACAATTTTGTCAAGACTTTTCCAAAATCTTCAATTTTGGATCCAAATTGTTAGTAAATTGAGCTAGATCGTGGTAGGTTCAATTTGGAAAAATATGAGTTTTAGTAAATATGCATCTAAGTGCATAGCATAAATGTACATATGTCCAGTGCATTTTCTGTTTGAAGAGATCATAGTATTTATAGTTATATAATACACAAAAGCCATGAATAACTTGTAAATTATATCCTTATAAACGGTGAGTTCTGATGTCGTCAGTTATAAACGGTGAGTTCTGATGTCATTTCTGTCACATGACTCGCTGAAATTTGTGTATTATAATAAATAAAGTACCCCAGTTGTAAAATATGAGGATATTAGAAGTTACCTCAGAGTTCAATGACCTGTATAAAAACACTCGGCCTTCAGCCTCATGTTTTTGTATGGTCATGAAACTCCTCGGTATCTTATAATATCCTTATATTTTACAAGAGGGGTACTTTATTCACTATATGTTGGCCGTATAAAATAGAGCTGGAAAAATGTAACTGATGACTTTTATGTTTAAGTTGCCTGGCTTTAAATCCTATATACACTGATATGGTTGAGTAGTTTGGCCTAGTTCAACCTTACTGCTAGACCACTGGTGCTTTTATGGCACTATAGATAGCAGTTTAGACTAATTTGCAATCCCATTAGATGAATGTCTAGCTGCTTAGGCACATAACCTGGTTTTGCTTTAAGCTAAAAGCAAGATTGTAGAGAAAATGTATATGCTTAGGAGAAAACATGACCTCTTAAATTACAAGAAACTATAAAAGTAATTTCGATATTTATTTCATATTCATATTTCAAATTAAAAGTTGTTTTTTGTGTGTTTTCAGTGAGTTGGCTTTCTATTCGCTCTTATCTAAAATGTAAAACCCTGGTGGCCAGGTTAAGTAATACCTGTAAAAGAGAGAATTTGGATTCATATCAGTTAAACACTCCCTTATGATGCAGCTCAACCTGAATTCAGTAAAAAGTGATGGAATTCTGTGAATTTCAGTTCATCATTATGGTGCTGTCTAACTTGTTCCTGGCCAATGATTCAATGCAAAGTTCTGTCAGCTAGAGTATAAAAATATATCCCACATAGAAGAAGCCCTCTAAGCCTTTTGCTTGCCTAGCACCTAAACAAACTCTTGGAGGCCCATATCTAGCCCAGTAAGATAGAAGAGTTCTAGAATATCACTGTATGCTGCATATGTAAAATTTATATTAAGGTAATCACCTTTAAAGCGTAATATTTTCATAGTATTTATCCTTAAAGAGATTCCAGATCAGTTTGAAAAACAAAGTATGTGTCTAAGGGTTTGCTGTTCCTTTTATGTAACATTATCATGGAGTTAAAGGGGATCTAAGGCCTCTATAAAACTGCCTCACTATGCCCTCTAGTTCTCTCCAATCAGAATACTGCAATTATTATTGCTGCAAGAGTATTGTTCAATGTGAATCTTGCTTAATAGCACTATAGAAGCAAATTTCTCATTGCACAATACTCAATATATATCACATTACACTATATATATATATATATATATATATATATATATATATATATATATATATATATATATATATATATATATATATATATATATATATATATATATATATATACACACACACAGTATATATATATATATATATATATATATATATATATATATATATATATATAATATATAGCTGTTACCACACATACTGGTATATTTGGGTTATTTTGGCTGTATGATATTACACTGTAATTAAACATCAGCAGAGAGAACATAATACTATTTATTAGTTCTGTGGTAAGAAACGTTCTAGCTGTAGGAATAAAGCAAATGGAGCTGGATTTATACATATCAAGCTGGATTTTCATTGGAGGATTTTTTTGTCTGGTGTAGAGTTGAGAAAGTTATTTTTTTTACAGTCCCCAATGTTTCTGCACTATAGCACCCAGCGTGCTTTAATCCTTGATAAAATGTTAAATTATGCTGGAGTGTTTAGATCCATTTAAGTCCAATACCACTGCTCCTGCAGTCCCTGCACTAGGATGTGCTTTTACTGACTGGAAGCTCCCTCTGATCTGATTTTTTTCTGTAACCTTTATGTGTTACAATTTTGTTAAACCCTGTAATAAATTAATGTAAACCAGTATGTAACCTGCTGGCAGCCTGGCACTTTTAAAATAAATGATGAATATGATTTTTGATTGCTGACATATATAATTCTCACATGCTTGCCTTTTCTGCAGTTCACTGTAATTGTGGCTAATGTGCCTTTTTTTCTGTAAGATGCTGTATTAGAAGGCTGTAAGCCATAAAATAATTTTTGAACGTTTAATATTTACTGAGAAATGTAAATGTTGCACCTCATAAATTCAGATGAAATACTTTCCTAGAATGCATGCCAAAACTAATACATTATAAGTTATTGCCAAGAGAGAGTTTTTCTAATGCAAGACCTGAGTTACACTGTTTCTTTTCGACCGAAACATGGTGCAGCAGACTCAATAGGGCCTATTGATGAAATTATGTTGTACAATTACCAGTCAGGTAAATTCTAAGACATATTTGTATGTATATATGAATAGCTACATAGAAATATAGAATGTGGCCTACTGTGCTAGGTTGTCTGGACCTCCCATCTCTAACACGAAAAAAAGATTTTACCTTTAATCCTCCATCTTGATACACGTTCATTACAACTTGATCTCTACTGGTGCATTGCATGTATTTCCCCAACTGTGGCTGTGGTCACCACCTCTTTTCACAAACTATTCCCTTCCAAACGTTGGCCCAGGTTTTCTACTTTCATTTAAATGTATAGTAATCCTTTTAAAATATTATGGAGCTTAATGAAAGAATAAGCTGTTTAAACTTCTTCTTGCTGAAATAATAAACTTACTGTACAAGCGTCCTCTATCGGAAAACATCCTCTGTATGGGAATACACCTCCAATACTGGTTCTATTTAAAATGGTCTCCAAGAAAATGCATCATATAGCTCACTGTCACACTTATCTTCACATTCACTTTTTAATTCCTTAGTGCAATATGGAAATGGCAATGTACAAGTATGCAGACAAGCCACATTTCATATCATGTTGAAAAATCACACCGCCGTACTACTGCTACAACTCATGCTGGAACTTCATGACAATAAGAACCAGACTACATGTGTGCGGATGAATGTATAAAGCAGAATGTATGATGCCTAATAGTGACACAAACTTGCAATCAATTTCCCTGTTTTACCGCCAGCAAATGAATTTGCGAAACTGCTGCGCCAAATTACCAGCGGAAAATCAGCCACATCAAAAAAAATTGACGCGTGCCTAAAAATCGTCGCGCATCAAAATTATTCAGACGCCCATTGACTTTAATGCATTTGGATCAAATAGTTGCACATATAAAAATTGTTGCTTGCTTCAAAATTGATGGGCGTCAAAATTATTTTGACGCCCATTAAGTTCAAGGCGTTTCACGATTTTTTTGCCATTTCGTGAATATAACGGTAACATCACAGATTCGCCCTTCACTAATGCCTAACTTTATCCCGACTTTAATAATCTGCAACTAGTGCTGAATTAACTATATAGAGTTCAGATATCAAAGAATATCAGTCAGGATAAAGGACAATGAATGCATGACATGTAATGCATTATAAAGGCAAGTGATGCCTATTCAGGATTTTATTAAAAAGAATAAGAGCACAATGTTGCCATATATCCTCCCATGCACCCTCTGAAATTAAAAGGTGAATTTTCAAGCATGCCAACATTACTTCAAGTAGTTCAGTCTCTCAAAATATGGATAGTAATGTGATAGGAGGGTGATTCCTTTTACAACTAAAGCTGCAGTAATCATTATGAGCAAAAATGAATCTTGCACAATCAAGAATATAATATAAAGAGAATAAAAACAAACTAATGCGATACATTAGCGATCTAGGAAATAATTCTCATTTAGTGGTCATGGAAATTAATTATGGTCTAGTATACACATCTTAAACATTAACATGACCATTAATGCCAGAACTGCTACTTTTGCTGCTTCATCCCACCAAAGTACTGTGTTGCCATGTTTGTATTGGCAGCTAGAGATTTTTTTTATGGAATCATGATTGAGAAATACATTTTACTACATTTTAGCAACAAAACCTTCTTTTAACTAGCAGCCTTCTTTTCATTGCAAAATGCGTTTTCCTTTGCTCATAAAGTCACTCCAATGCATCTACAACTTATTGTGCTTGGTGGTCCAGAATCCATGATTGAACCTTATTTATTATTAAAAAAAGCAAGATTTAGTTGGATTGGGGACTAACTTAATAAAATCTAGCGAAAACCCGAATCGTATGGTTGTTTCTGAATTTTTTCAGCAGACCACAGAAACTTTCAAAAAGGATAGGGTCTCTTCCCCAACATGAAGCCTGCGGGAGCGTGCACATCTGGGCCTAGTCAGGAATCCGCTTCAACTGCGCATGTTACTGTCAGTGTTGAGACTGGAAGAGAATGGGGTCAAGTTCTTATCAACAATAATCAAGGCAAAATGGGGAACTTAAGCTACTCCCTGTTTGGAGCTTGTGGGTTGATATGGGGAGGCCCATTAATTAAAGGAGAAGGAAAGCTTTGGAGGCATTATATTGGCAATAGATGAGCTGCAATAGTGCAAGCTAGAATGCTATATTTATTCTGTAGAATGTTTTACCATACCTGAGTAAAAAGCTCTAGAAGCTCTGTTTGTTTAGGATAGCAGTTGGAGTATTAGCTTGGTGTGACGTCACTTCCTGCCTGAGTCTCTCCCTGCTCATAGCTCTGGGCTCAGATTACAGCAGAGAAGGGGGGGGGAAGAAAAGGAGCAAACTGAGCATGCTCACACCTGGGACAAGGAGGTTCAAGCTGAAGGCAGGAAGTCTGATACAGAAGCCCATGTGTACTCAACAGAAGGAAAGAAATGTGTTTCTTGTGACAGAGAACTCAGAGCAGCACTACTTTGAGGGTTAACTGTATATTTAGGTGGACCTTTCCGATAAGGCTTACTTAGTTTTAACCTTTCCTTCTCCTTTAAAGGTTTATTTTTATTTTTTTGGTTTTAGAGGTTTTTAAACCACAAATCTTCCCTAAAGCCACGATTGCCATGAAAATGATTACAGATCTGAATATAAAATGCACAAATGAAAAAACAAGCTGAATGCTGCGCTCAAAAAACACGAAAACCTCTAAAACTTTTAGTTTTTCAGACAATTACTAGCATAAGAATAATACTAAAACCACAAATTTTTTTGAATTAGAGTATTTCCATTTCATGGTTTTTACACCTAATAAATTTAGAATTTTTAGGGTTTAAAAAAAATATAGAAAACCCATACATTTTTGAGATTCATGAAGAAAAAAGAAATTTGTATGTTAGTAAATAGGCCCCTTAGCATACCAGTGAACAAACAAACCCCCATATATAATAGACTCCTGCTTATTGCTGCATTAGAAATTTAATTATGACTCACAAGAACTAAACATGGAGCACCTGTTTTAATTCAATATCCATATATCTTACTACATATGTACAGGACAATTACTTACTCCCTTGTAAAAATAATTCACTTTTCATGTCAGATATGCACCCAATATGCAAAGTATTTCACTGATGTAAAAGTGAACTGAACAAACTATATTAATTTAATGTTTGATGTCTCTTCAAAGGGGTGTCAGGAAACCATTTCAAGCTAATCAAAAATGATTCACAGGTGCAGGAGGTTGCCATAGAAGCTCAAGATGTAAAGGCTCCCTGCTGGGAGCATCCATGTGCCCATGTCATTTGCATACCCTGACTTGTTATACAGATATAAGGACATTATTAAAGGGATCCTGTCATCGGAAAACATGTTTTTTTCAAAATGAATCAGTTAATAGTGCTACTCCAGCAGACTTCTGCACTGAAATCCATTTCTCAAAAGAGCAAACAGATTTTTTTATATTCAATTTTGAAATCTGACATGGGGCTAGACATTTTGTCAATTTCCCAGCTGCCCCTGGTCATGTGACTTGTGCCTGCACTTGTGTACAGCAGTAAAGAGTGATTGAAGTTTATCAGAGCACAAGTCACATGACTTGGGGCAGCTGGGAAATTGACAATATGTTTAGCCCCGTGCCAGATTTCAAAATAAAATATAAAAAAATCTGTTTGGTCTTTTGAGAAATGGATTTCAGTGCAGAATTCTGCTGAATCAGCACTATTACCTGATTCATTTTGAAACATTTTTTTTCCCCATGACAGTATCCCTTTAAGGTAAAGTAGCAAGCAGGGGCATTGCAGGGAGTTTGTTTTTCCCAGATGTCATGGTCCCAAAACAGGGGCCATTACATAACCACCCCATCTTTCCCCTGTAATGTGCAGAGCTTTGTATTGTTTAACAACCCAATAATTTACATTAACGCATCATTTTATATATTGATGTCAATAGACCAAAGAGAAATCTAAATGAGATAAAGGAATGTTTCATTTCATCTATTTTCCACATACATTGCAGTGAAATCTGTATTTAATTCTGTGTTTGCATACCTGTAATATGAAACTTTGTTTAAACAAACAGTATATAACAGCCTACAGTTGGTGACTATTACATGATCTTGTCATTATAATCTAATATTAGTTCTGGAATGTAAGATTGCACACATACCACAGTTTAAAGATATTTTCAAAATACTTTAAAACTGAAGCCCTTGCTGTACTCCAAGAGACCTAAAGAAAATATTATAGGGAACAAAGAATTCAGTTTACATTCCATACTAACAAATACCATGCCAACGGAGCTAACGACTAATATTTAAAATGAATGGAAGCTGATATTAGACAAATATATTAGGTACATCAAGCTAACAGACATTTGTAGGTAATGATATCTAGGTTATGCCAAGCTTGTATTATTGTATTATACAGCACAGTGTAAGATCAATTTCAGATAACAAAAATTACTAAGAAACACGGTACATACTGTATATTAGATCCGTTATCCAGAAAGCTCAGAATTATTTTCCTTTTCTCTGTAATGATAAAAAAGAAAGCTTGTACTTGATCCAAACTAAGGTATAATTAATCCTCATTGGAAGCAAAACCTGCCTATTGGGTTCATTTAATGTTTACATGATTTTCTACTTATAGTATGAAGTTTCAAATTACCAAAAGATACGTTATGCAGAAAACTCCATGTTCTGAGCATTATGGATTATAGGTCTCATACCTGTACAATAAAAATAGTAAACAATGTATATGTGCAGAAATCTTCCATGAATGAATAAAACGTTATTCAATGTTGTTTAACATTAAAATGCATGCTAATTATAAGTATGACTTATGTTGCATATTCTTAAAAGCTGATAATCTCATGTCATATCCTCATCTGGAAAATACACTGGAATATTGGAATATTTAGTAGGATTTTTTAAAATCAAGCTAATTTCACAGTATTAAGGATTTGCGCTATTAATTTATCTCTCGGTCACCAGTAATGTTGGTTTGGATTTGCTGGTTCCTGACAATCCTTTGTGCATTATGTATTATTTTACCTAGTAAATATAGGATCTAGTATAGGATCTGCTATCCACAATGCTTGGGACCTGGGGTTTTCTGTATAAGGGATCTTTCTGTAATTAAGATCACCATACCTTAAAGGAGACATAGGGAGGCCCATTTCTCAACATTCATATTTTTGTGGTTTTAGAAACCATAATTAAAAACACTAAGATCACAAATGCCAAGTTATTTATTAAAACAACCTAAGGGCACATATGAGTGTTTCTTTGGTCACTGCCCTGCGTCAGTTTTCAAAGCTATTCAGCTACAGGGGAGCTCAGGAAGAAATGCAATCAATTCTTCTGAAGTGGCCTGTACTGACACGGGAGAAGGCAGAAGTGGAACAAAACATGTTCATATAATAAGCACAAACGAATAAAAATGGGGAACTTATCCGAATGCTAATGCAAAACCCTTAAAACAACCCCTCCCTACAAAAAAATAAATAAAATAAATAAAGGCTTGAATTAAAGAAAGGGACAAATCCCACCAACTTCTACATGACCTCAACAGCTTTTAGATGGTGAAGTTATGTATTAGTGTTTTGGTGTCTGTGTCTAGGCTGAAATGAAGGCTGGTTCTGTACTGTCATTCTCCGACAGGAATTAGTCAGCGAGTGACAAGCAGAACTCTGAAGCAGCAGCGGTCCAAGTCCCACCCATTTTTTTCTGTTTCCCTCCCCATACAACAAGTGGAACCTCAAGCTTCCTCCAAACTGTTTTACTGGGTCCCAGTATCATCTGTTAGATCCCATTCCAAGCACTTCTATTTGCATATCTTCTACTGTGTATTACAGTCCGTGTTAACGCACAAGGGATAAAAACATTGGCTGCAACCTTTAATATAAAAAACTAAGACCACACTTGCCCAATGGTCCAAAGGCACAATCTCCTGGTTTGGGAGAACTGCAGCCCTAAAAATGAATATTTTGCCAAAGTATGTATATCTATTTACACACTACCAGTGATGCTACTTACTAAGATTTCAAAAGAAATTTCAAGCATTGTTCCATAGTTTTATTTGGTATCACCAGTGTACCTAATATACAGAAATATTACGAGGGCGCACAATTGAGACAGTTATTAGCATGGTCAAACTGGTCATCACATCTTATTTGGGCTCAAATTGAAGAAGTGCAATTACGAACTTCCATCTTAACTCAGCAATTTTGTCTACCACCATGGCCAAACAAACCCTTACTTCATTACTACCAACAACACAACTCACCTTGGCAATTTGGGAAAGACTTAAGCATACAAATAATTTGATCTTCAAATGGTCTGTAAATACAATTTATCTAAAGAACCCAAGCTTCCCTCCAGGCATGGCCACTTCTTCCTACAAAAGACGGAGGGAAACCCATGCTCATACTGTTAGAGAGATGCTGAATCCTTTTGAAAAGTCAATGCTCCTGTTCCAGAAACTAAAAGACAAGGCTCCTCAAGTTAAACTAATGCACTATGAATACCTTCGTTACGTCATTTTATGCAACCATATGCAACATTTGCAAAATCTAATCCCCCAACAGCATTTGAAATCCTGGCAAGAAATGGCCTTCCACAAAAAGGCCTAAACCTCAACCATCTATAATATACTCACTTCTCCCTGGGATAGCCCTCAAGGCAGACATAAATATATGGACTCACTCTCGACTTGCTGGAGAGGCTGTGGAGCACTAGGAACGCTGGTACATATTTTTTGGGACTGTCCAACTCAGGCCCAGACTGGCAATCTGTGGGTTCTGGCAAATGCCAGAGGGGCTGCTATAAGGTGCCATAGAAATTCACTATTTAGTGGGCTGGTGGGAGCTGTTTGGGCCTCTGTGTACCTGAAATGTCAGGGCCTATTTTAATTCTCAGTCCGGTCCTGGTCCAACTATTCATCCTATATGGAGGGAAATAGTCGATTTCCTAAGCCGAATCCTGGACCTTGCTACAATGATGTTGGGGAAACCTCTGAAAAATCTGGCTAAACCTTAGTTAATGAGATACTTACAGCAACACGACTAGCCATTGCAAGCAAATGGAAAACTACAACTGCCCCTACCCTAGCGGAAATAAATAAAAGGGTAAATAACAAGACATTTGAATATGGCGTTGCCACTCTCCATAATAAACTGGAATGATACAAGGATATATGGAAGCTATGACTGAAGATTGTATGTAGGTTTATAACGCCCAGCCGTCAACTGCCCAATAGAGCCAAACTGGAAAAAAAGCAATTGTCTTTTAGACATATATACATTTTAAGAACAAGCATCCAATATATATGCATCTCATTAATTTGCAATGTTTTACTTCTCTTTCTTTTGTTTTTTTTTTTGTTCCTTGTTTATGTTTTAATTTGTATTCTGTTTCTTTTGTATTCATGCCTTTCTTTTTTTATTTGGATTTTTTTTTTATTTGGATTTATATTGTTTGCAGAACATATTATGCAATGATGAGTGTTCCATTTGCAATGGCAATCACCTTTTAAAAACAAAAATGTTACAAAAAAAAACATCTGCTGTGTGCAACACACCACAAAAATGGTCTCAAACCCCAACCCCAAATATACACCCCTTTTCCCTGGTGGGAATAGCAGCATCAGCTGCACAAACTAGCGTTTTAAGAAAGGCACAGTGGCCCCCACCATTTCATGACAAATTGTGGCCCTAAGCATTCCATTTCATGTTAGCATTCCATGATACTGTGTGGCACCTGCTTTTTATGACAGCCACAGTTGGAGTCCCCAACATTTAATCTCAGAGTAGCACTATAATAACTTATACTCAAATTTGCCTTAGAGTTCTATCACAACCTTTCATAACCTTACCCATATACGGCTAATAGAAAAAGGTTTCCCAAGTGGGACACCAAGCCAACAATCATAGATGGGACAGAAAAGCAGGGCGGTCGCACGAAATGCTGGATGTTTGGAAGGTATGAGTTCATGGGGTTGTTCATCTTTGAGTTAATTTTTAGTATGCTGTAGGTAGTACTATTCTGAGACAATCAGCCATTGGCCTTGTTTTATTAGTTTTTTTTATTATCTCACTTTTTGTTCAGCCTTCCAGTATGGAATTTCAGTAGCTACCTGGTTGCTAGGATCTAAACTACTTTAGCAACCAAGTTGTAGATGGAATGTACAGGACCTGAATAGAAAAATAAAGGTATACAAAGTAACAATAACAATAGAATTGTGGCCTCAAAGAACAATAGTTTTTGTCTGCTGTGGTCAGTGACCCCCATTTTATGCTGGGCAGAGTCATTCAAAAACTGTGAAAAATATATAATGAAAAAGAATTGAAAGTTATTTAGAAATTAACTTAAAGATGAAACACCCCTTTAACATTCCTTGACACTATGTGAGTATTCAGTATTGATATATTCATTGATAACATTGGGCAGCTGTACCCTTCTCTATGACACTGTGCACTAGCTGAGGTCAGGAGCTAATGATTGCTAGCACTGCAGGAGGCCATTTTTATACAGTACAGGTGGCCATCCTGTGAGTCACTTGCTTCAGTTACTAAGGGGAAATTGTCGAAATACAATATTGTAGATGGTGTGGGGAAGAAAAGCACATCATAGTTATCTGAAATTGTATGACGGCATTGTTTAGCCTGCTTATGCAAGTATTCTCCCAGCATTCTCCCAATCATGCCTTTGTGTTAGCAACATGAAAGCAGGCATGGTTACACCAATGTGTAGCCATTTGCATGGAGACTCCATTCTAGCTAAGCATAAATCACTGGGCCCAGTGCCTCTGCCAAGGAATTTTCATTCTACTGTCATTCCTAATTACTAGGCATGAGACGTAACAGCTGCTAATAGTTAACAATAGAACTTTAGCTTCATTGAAAACTGCAGCTTCTGTAACGGACATGAGCAGAGACTGACACAATTAAATCTGTCTGGGAGAAGAGAGACGTAGGGTGGGACTTAAGCTGAGGGACTTGGGCTGCTTTTGCGGAGTCACTGCAGAGAAACTAACCTTGTTAGGGAGAAATGGGCTAAAAGGAGTCAAAAAGCCCTTCACAATGCAAGATATGCAGTGTAAAGCATTCGGAAAACAGAAGGTATTAACTTGAATTGTGCCATATACACAGCACTGCCTTAATACCAAAAATAACTCTCACATTAGGCATTATGGGCAGAGACATGCAAATCACTTCTTTATGTCTCTCTGAACCGCTGGTTTATAGCACAGATACAGCCTAATAGTTCAGAGCCATATATCCAAACTTGCAGACAGCCTGTTCAGATCTTGTTAGATCTCATCAGTGCAAGATATTGGAACAAGGCTTCTGATGAGCGATGAGCGATGCAGAGATACCAACCTGGTTAGGGTGAGGTGGACTAAAAGAAGCCAAGAAGTCCTTCACGTGCAAGACATGCAGCGTAAAGCCTTGTGGCAACAGAAAGTATTTGTCACTCACTGTCATCACCATGTAATGCTAAAGAGGAAGTGCCCTCAGTTCTCCTGACTGTACCAGACATTCAGTAGAGGAAGAAGTGAATGGAAGGGGAGGTTCTTTGTTTTTTTGCAGAGGGAACTGGATCCAAAAGGTACAGTATGCTAAAATACTAACTTTAATATTTTAACATCTTATAAGGCCAAGAGAAAAAAAACAAGGTATATGTTCTGTTTGGATCTTCAAAAAAAAAAAAACAATAAGCCATTAAATAAACCCAATATGATTTACTAATATGGATTCCTGCAGTTTAGTTCTATTATTACAGAGAGAAGGAAATCATTTTTTCTTAAAATTTACTCTATCGGATATGGCCTTCCCATAATTTGGAGCTTTCTAGATAATAGGTTACCCATAACTTATAAAATTTTTAGAATAATAAGCATTCCGGCTTTGTGGTGATGTTCACACACAATAGATTTGGACAGGGATTGCGCAAAAAATCATCCCTTCTAATCATTAGGGGGAGGGTTAATATAATTACAGTACTTCAAAGTATTAATGTAGTTTATTATTTATAGGGATGCACTGAATCCAGGATTTGGTTCTGGATTCGGCCTTTTTCAGCAGGATTCAGATTCGGCCGAATCCTTCTGCCAGGCCGAATTGAATCCAAATCCTAATTTGCATATGCAAATTAGGGGCGGGAGGGAAATTGTGTGAATTTTTTTCACAAAACAAGGAAGTAAAAAATGTTTTCCCCTTCCCACCCGTAATTTGCATATGCAAATTAGGATTTGGTTCGGTATTTGGCCAAATCTTTTGGGATGGATTCGGTCGAATCCAAAATAGTGGATTCAGTGCATCCCTTATTATTTATACATAATATATAGACAATAATAATATCATGTCAGATAATTAAAATACTGTAATACTGTTATACTATAAAATAACATGTACAATAAGAAAGGGATGAAGGCTAAGGAGACATTCAGTCTAAGTATGTATAAACTACAAAATAAAACTATAAAAATAAGGATATTTGAGATATATATATATATATATATATATATATATATATATATATATATATATATATATATATATATATATATATATATATATATATATATATATATATATATATATATATAAACATTGCAGGTTTCCAGTTTACATATTTTGATTTCCTGTGTATGTGTAACTGTTGTAATTGACTTGAAGGAATCCTATTAGGGACAAACTTAAAGTCAGCTCCTTCTTTCATAAATATTTTATATCAGCAGAGACTTTGTAGTGCTTTCCTCCATTAATTCTAGACCTGTTACTTCTCTTCTGTATTTCTCTTATCAGTTATTAGCAGTATGTTACTTCAGTTGCCTCTGCCTCTTAACAGACCAAACCAGAGTGAACTAAATAGCAGGCAAATGATGATTTCATCATAAAATATGGCATTTTGAAAATGATTTGTTAATGTGAAGTAGCACTCAAAATGTGTTTTATCATGTGATAATTTCATCCGATTAAAAACTAGAGCCACCATTTGCAATATATGCAAATATATATAATATACTTCTGTGCATTATTATCACACAGCAGCACCTAGTACACATGTGCATCAAGCAAGATGCTCTCTATTGCTGATTGCCTATTACAATTTTGCATTTATTTAAAACAATGGTTCAACATAAAGTTAACATGCATTATAAAAATTGGATTGCAATGACCAACCGTTTCACTATTATGAAGACTTTTTAAAAGGTCAGAAACATCAATAAATGAAAATGCTTTTGATTCAATTACATATAATATTAACTTCTAAAAGCCTTAACATTTTGGGGCCAGATTATGCGTATTTCTCTGGTATGAGGCTCAAAAGAATCCAGTAGGTTGGAGTTATACAGCAAGTAAAATATTACTAAACAGAGCAGAACTGATAGCAAACATACTGTAATTAAACTAAAAGAATAGATAACATATTACTCCCCATGTTATGGTGCTACAAAGCCTTTAAGGATGACAGTTATCTTATTATGCACTGCATGTTTGGACTTTACTGTATGTTTCAGGCCCTGGATTCCTTTATATTTGTATTATAGGTTTGTGAAAGGCAAGGGATGTACACAGCAGTTTTGGACAGCAGATGTAAAGCTTAACATAGCTGTCCCCTTCTTTTTCATTCATCAAGAAAAAAAGATTCTATAGTTAGTTATACTTGCTAATTTACAAGACCTCCAACCAGCATTTCAGTTTTTTCAAACTCCCCATCCATTGTCTTAAGTTTGCAGTATGACGAGGAAACATGCTTGCTTTGTATAAAAAACTAAATTAATTTATCAAAATAAATTATACGGATTCCTGCAATTAGATAAATACATGTAAATGCTTTGCATAATAATAAAGCATTCCAGAGACCTCTGGGAAAACCTTAATAGTTTGGAACAATTGGGCCATAGTTCCATGAAAAGAATTGCTCATATATGGTATGGCGCAATGTGTTCATGTACTGTAATTTGTCTGCATTTGTTTCTATTTATCCTCCTAACTTACATTAACTCTGCATATTTGTTCTGTTTAAAGAACAGTGTAGCACTGAAAGAAAGGGCCTCATAGATATCATTTTGAATTTACGTGAAAATACAGTGTGGAAGGTCAAGGGCAGGTTATTTCAAACTCTATTGTGGCAAGGATACAGGAATTTTTGCTGGTTAACAGCAAGTTATTCATGATCCAAGAAGGTTCCCTATGTTAAATGTAAAGCAGCTGGTTGTAAGGAGGACAACTGTACTGGAATGAGAACATTGTACATTTATAATCTCTCACCACATTACAGACTTCATACAGTTATGATTAGGAAGTCCATTAACAAATGCTGAATCCTAATTAAATCCGCTTTATGAAAACTCAAGCTGCTTTTATATTCTTGATGAAATATGTTCATGGCTTCAGAGCATCAGAGAGAAGCATTTATCAAGAATGTAAGATCAAGAAAAGATTCAAATTTGAATAACTATTTTTTTCATTCTATCCTGCTGGCAAATGGAGGGATTTTTTTGTTATTAAGTTCTCCTATAGCTTCAGCGCTTAATCCCTTTTGTGGTGACCACAGCTGCCGTGAATTATTATGATACAGTGTGCAATTATGGCTTCCAATTTTCTTTTGCTTTAATGAGCTGTCATTTTCTGTAAGTAGCTACAACAAAGAGAAAAAGAAGATTGCCATTGTTGGATGCATCAGAGAGCATTCAGCTTTACTGCTAATGAGAATGTAATTTGTTTTTTGTTTTTACTGAATCACCTATTTTTGCTTGCTGCTACAAAAATGATAAAATAAAAAATTACACCCTTTCTTGGACACTGTAGACTGTCATACCTCACAACCACTAATTCAAGCAGTCAATGTGAAAGAGATTAATATAATAACAAATAAAAAAAATAAATAGGTTATCTGGTCATTTTATATGATGAAAACGTACTCAATGTAAATAGACAACAGGCATAATGGCCAAGGATTCCATTAATGCTGCGGCTAATGCTTTAGATAAAAAAGAAAGGCAAACATTTAGAACTTGATTTCCCCTTTTCTGAGGCAAACTAGAAATAGCTACGATGACTGACTTCCTCTGGGGCCTCTGAAAGTTTTGTAGAATATTTTGGAACAAAAGGCCTGATAGACAGGTGGGGAGCATTTATTATGAAATTATTATTAGAAATGTGCTTAGTATTCATTAAATTAACAAGTAGGTTACACGTAAGTCAGTGCCCACAAGCAGGTAAGCTCTTGACAAAAGGGCCCTCTGTTCCTATTTTTAACTCTATAACTCTTGTTTATGAATTATTTAAATACTCCTTCTTATAAATAAATGTAGAGTGCTGTGTTATATAAATAAATTATCGTATATACATGCCAAAATATGAATGAAAATAAGTAGATCTAAGTGTCCTTGAAAGAAAACATGTATCTGCTCATCTTAAAGGATTGTTGCAAAAATGAATACATGTAAACACACACTAGAGATAATGAGAGAGGAAATAATAAATATTAACAGGGCTGCTTTCTTATACAGGATTAACTTCAATGTATTAAATTGGCAAATCAAGAAACAGCAAGGAGCAGAATTGTCAGGTTTGAGGGCTGATGAATGGAGCCTATATGCTGGATAACCCAGGTGATACACATTTACTGCAGGTTTAACAGCAAAAGCCATGTTATGATAAAGGAGTTTTTAATGGAGATGAATGAAATAACAATAACAGTATAAACTGAAAGATACAACCTGGGTAAAGGCAAGCAAAGTCCAATAAACAGGTGGAGAAGGTCTGGGCAGGCGGCAGGCAAGCAAGGTCTAAAGAGAAGGCAAAGTCAAAGGCAGGCAGCGTTCAAGCAGGGTCGAGATAACAGGCCGAAGGTCAAACCAGGGAATCCACAGAGAAAGGAATCAGGAACCAGGTGGGAACAGGAATCAGGAGTCAAGGCAGGGGACACAGGAGTCAGAAGTCAGGAATCAGAAGTCGCAAGTAAGGGGCTGGATCGGGCTCAGGAGCTCAGATAATCAAGCCAGGATCTTAGGGCAGGAACAGGCTTATAAAGGGTCATTAATTGGGAATGGAAGACACATGTGGATAATGAGGCAGGGGAGAAAGAATATATTTCAAGTCTGTCCAGAGCAGTGTCTAACATGATGACAGAGATCCTCCAGTGGCTCACCCTGGTAATGCAGAACCTCCCAACAACAGGGACCAGGGTTCGATTCCTGGCTGTTCCTGACAGAATACCTGTTATTCAGTCTTTATTGTGCATTCCACACGACATGTTTCGGGCAGCAAGGGCCCTTTTTCAAGTGTGTACAAGCCAAAGTGAAAGAGTGCTTTAAAGTGTCATACAGGAAGTCCCACCCCTCCATCAAATTTTTTTGAACCATAGTTAACCCTTACCACTGGGAGGTACAATAATGGAATTACAATAATCGAGTTACAAATACAATAAGAACACAAGGAGTGTATGAAATATAAGAATAAATAGATATGTTACGGTACTTAAAATTCCAGGATATCATAAAAGTTTGTGTAGCTGTGCAAATTCCCGACTCAATCCATAGTGTCAAAACTCCATAACCATTAAAATGCGATCGTCTGAAGCAATTTCCTCATGAAATAGTTGGACAAACGACACATAAATAAGAATAAAAACAATAACCAAATTACTTGTAGGAACTGCTCAAAAAGAGCCTACCTAAAGGTTACCTTGTTTCAACTGCCTATACATTAGTTGCTATTGATACAAAAGGTCTTACCCTTAGCCAATACTTGCAACAAAGTATTCTAATCACAAGCTGTAATCAATATCTGTGAAGAAAGAGATACATAGATAAACAGTTTAGCTATAAAAATGCTTTCTTATACAGGCCTTATAGGTGTCAGGATTAGCTTTACTGAATAACTTAAAGGCAAATTCATAGGTAATTGAAATGTAATAAGTGCACCCTAGCCATATGAATTTTCTAGCCCTGATTTTTCACATTATTTGGTATCCTTAGATCACCTTTTGTCTTTGTCTGACCCAATTACCAAACCCAATTAATTCACATTACAGAGTGAGTATTATTAAGAGTGTTTTCTACATCTTTGAAACCTGTTTGTTAAAAAAAGTAAATTCAAAATATGCTGTTGGACAAGGAAGCCATAGTCTAGTCTTTGTTGCGGGTATTTACTGAGATTTGTGTTGAAGAAGGGAGACTCCACTGGAATTCATGAAACTTTAAGATCTGTGGTTTTATTTAAGGGCAATTGTTTACAGGTTTAAATTTCATGGAAATATCAGTTATCCAAAGTTAATGGGGGTTTATAAGTCTGGTCAATATGACTATATCTGTATCTTTAAGTCTGGCCGGTGAAAAGTGTTTGCCATATTAAAAACAGATTATTTTACATTCCAGCACTTCATTTTACTTTTACTAATACACATATGGTCCTTTAATCATCAAGTGTTTTTACTTGGTTAATAAGTAAGCTATTACATTGGATAAAATAAACAACATAACATAAGCATCAAGTTAAAAGGCATTATGCACCTATATAAGCACAGAACTTTTTCTTTAATTAAAAAGAGTAAGTGCTATTATTTTGCATGTTCTATTTACTTAAAACCAAAACCAAAGCTGATGTTATAAATAGGCTAATGTTATGATGTAGTAATATTTAAATGACTTGGTATAGTTTTTTTAATCAAGAGAATTATATAGTGGTAAGCAAAAATGGTGCTTTATAGATCCATTACCTGTATATAGAAGCAAGTGATATACAATATTTCTTTCAAACAGTTAACTCACATAGAGGAATTGATGTTGGCACTGGATTTAAATTTTTGTTTGGATAAACCTACTGATATGTTTCAACTGGACATTGACTTATATCGATTTTTTTGCTCATTGAGCTTGAAGGTTCACTTTCATTATAGATTGCAGGAAACATTGGTAACTAACGAGGATAGGTACACCCTGGACACTGATACTTTTGGTTTACATGGCAGAAGTATGTATGTTCCTCCTACTACATAATCTGCTGTGGAAACATATATTTGTAACATACTATCAGAAGTTTATAATGTGTTTCAGGTGGGGGATAGTTCTCCAAATGTGACACATAATCTTTCTAAACAACAACATAATGCCCTTAGGGACTTATCACAGAGAACAGATATTACGATTAAGCCCTCTGACAAGGGGGGGGGGGCAGATAGTAATCTTGGACACTGTACAATATACCTCTGAAATTGAGAGACAATTGGTGGATGTGTAAAAGCTTTTGTCAGGTGATGCTCTTTTAGGTATCACGATAAAGATTTAAACACTGATAGATGATATGGTTGACATTGAGGTGATTGATTATAGACAGATTAAGACAATTTTTGTGAAAAATCCTGGTTACACAGTCTCTCTATGTCTTACCAAAGATTCATAAGGATTCCGGTATGTCCTCCAGGTAGGTCAAAAGGCACATTTCCCTGTCTAGAATGTGCTTAGTGCCAATTTGTATTGAAGGGTAAGACATTTATTCATCTTCATACTGGACAAATTATAAAATTACAGGGATAGTATACCTGTGTCTCTAAATTTGCAATTTATGTGTTGACATGTCTGTGTGGTGTCATCTATATAGGTGAAGTCATGCATTTCTCAACACTGCTCAAGTATAAATTTAGGTAATACTACATTTCCTGTGTCAAAACATTTCCTGGAAAAGGGGCATACTGCTGATCAATAAGATTTTTGGAACTAGAAACTTAAGTTAAAGAGAAGAGAGGTATGGTGGATTAACAAATTCAAATCTTTATACCCATAAGGTTTAAACAAGGATTATGATCTATTTTTGTATTTATGATCATTTATATGCTAAATTGATTTGAATAATTGATATGCAAATTATGATGTTATTTCCTTTTTTCTGCCTTTAAAAAATGTCACCTGTGTAAACATTTTGCTTGATAAAGGGCACATAGCTTATCCAAAACATCGCTGCTATGTGATGTTTTGTTATCATTAGGAACCTTTTTCAAGGATCCTAATGAGGACCAGAACGATGGAGTTCTGTAATATGTGTGTAAAATAAAAAAACACCATATCACAAAGGGAGTGCTGTTCCAGGATTTGTTTATTCCAAGAAATAAACAAATATATGAGTAGTTGATCGTGCAATGCGTATTTATTGGACTTGACCTAACAAAAAAAAAAAAAAGCTGGCACTCGCGTCTAGAAGATCAATTTAATCAATAAATCAGCCTGGGTTGATGAAAAATGTGATTTATTGTCTTAAAATGGACTCAATGCAAAATGGATTTCACATAATTTGGAGGCTTCTGGATAAAGTGTTTCCAGATAAGGGATCCCGTACTGGTATACAAACACATATCTTCAAGAAGAATCACTCACATAACAGGTTCAACTGCTTATGTGGTTGCAGCTAAAACGTTTATGGATTAGCAGTACAAAATACCCCACTGACTTATTAGACAAAATCTTTTTGCATATATTCCTGATGAGTCTGTACTCTTCTCTCAATCTCAGTGATTTATTTCAAACAAAAAATCTAAAATTTTCAACGTCTTCATCTTCCTCATGGAAAACAAAGAGAAGTGTGGATTAAACAAACAACCCCCGCCAATCATTTAAAATGGCTTTATTATTTAGATCAGGTGATTAGTATAGTTAGGAATATTGATAAAAGTACTGTGAGTATGAATCTTTCCTGCAGCAATATATTTTGTAATATATATAACATCTTTTAAAGCTTGGCTTAATTTTAGTTTGTCTTCACAGATATAACACTGCTATTATCAAAGGTCCGGCTAGTTGATTTATTGAACGCTAAGCATAATCACCTCTTTTCTGATAGATCCTAACTATATATCTGAATAATTTATCTGTGGACATCTGGGTTCCTGTGGAAGCTTTGTACATTGCAAGTAATTTTCAAGCCTAAATCGCTCTGGACATATCTGCAGTTCTGCATTTCCTTTGATTAGTGATGTGAGGAATGAGATTCCCACTAGTCTCTGCCAATGAAGCAGCTGTGTGAACTGCATCTAATGAAATTCACTCTGAATGAGCCTAATGTTCCGTGAGTTCTAAGTCATTTTACTCAAACCCCTATTTCCCATTTGGTAAATTTAGGTCTTTAAACAACCCAGAGCCATTGACTAAATCAAAAGCAACTGGCAGGATTTGCAAAGTCTGGTCAAAGACATCAGCGTTTACTGTTTTTATTCTTTACAGATACAATTTGCTCTGGCTAAAATCCGAACAATCTACAGGATTGTAAAGAATATATTTTCTATGCTTTTTAATAAAATACCTTTCTTCTAACCGTTTGAATTAAAATTAGTGATGGGCGAATTTATTTGCGGGGAATTAAAAAAAAAATGGACGCTGGCGTCCAAAAAAACGGACGCCAGCATCAAAAAAACAGATGCCGGCATCAAAAATTAAACGCCGGTGCTGTTTCATGAATTTTTCGCCGTTTTGTGAATTTCACTAATTCGCCCATCACTAATTAAAATCCTACATATACAGTGTATAACAATGGAAACAGAGTAGTCTCTAAAACACATTTCTGTTCTATACATATATTATATATACATAGTGTATAAACAACACTGTGACTAGGTTGCCAGCTCAGCAGACACATAAAATTCACGTGCTACCTAACTAATTAGCAATTTTGCACAACAGAATGCATCTGGTTTTTAATCAGACATGATTCATGAAGATTTTAGATGTAATTTAAAGGGATGCACGTGGAAGCTGAGTGGGGTATACAGGGACCATGCAAATTCAGCCTAAAGACAAGAGGA
Organism: Xenopus petersii; assembly: GCA_038501925.1. Lineage (NCBI taxonomy): Eukaryota > Metazoa > Chordata > Amphibia > Anura > Pipidae > Xenopus > Xenopus petersii. The sequence goes on along the minus strand of CM076675.1, from coordinate 102,490,229 downwards.
GATATTTCTAGGAAAAGGACTGATGTTTTTCTTTAATTTTGGTTTCCATGACCAGTATTATATATAATTTTCAACAACCTTTTAATGCTTTCCTTGTGGGTTTAAAGTAGACTTTGAGAACAACGCTGGAAATACAATTGAAACCCTACTATGAAGTCATAATAACAGTATATCTCAAACTTTAAAGCAGAGAAAGGGTGCACGTAACAGACTTTTAACTAGATTAAATGTCATGGAAAAACATTCTCCCCATCTTAAATTACTAATATCTCTACAGGCAACAAACGAGATTTACCATAAGATATGCTCTTTCACATCAATTCGACTACAAGGTATAAAGGAAAAAATTGCATAAATAAGAACATATTCATATTTTGCAATGTAATAATCTTCACTAGACACTTATTACTTTGCAGATTTTAAATATGCATTTTAAGGACTGCTTCAAAGTGGCATATTCTTTTGAAGCAAAAGTAACCGACAGGCAAATGCTCAAATAACAGCATTAGGACTTATTTTTTAATCCAAATCAAAATGCAAGCACTGCAAATACTTTTCCGTTAACAACCCCCTTTCCTAAACCTTTGATTCCAGTAATATTGGTTGTGACTGTACAATATGTGATCTATACACATAAAAACACTGGACAAACTACGTGGTCAATAATGTCACTAATAACATCACGCCAACATTAATTACAAACATTATTTATTATATATCACATGAATGATAGCCCATTACATCCCCTATGACATATCTAGTTACCTAAGCAACCATTACAATAGCATTCTCAGCTTTAACAATGTCAGTTATTTCCAGGTTCTATGATTATTATTATGTACCACACCAGTTTAGTTAATCATGTTCTATATTCTATAATGTTTTATAGAATGAAACCTACATTGTCTGCTAAATACAAGTTATATCAATATATCTTATGTATTGTGTCAGATGAATTCAAACTCATTTGTCCTAGAAGAGGGAGCAATTTACATTTAATTTTAATTGAGTATTAAAGGTTTTTTTTCTTTTTTATTGTTTTGAATTATTTCCCTTCTGCTTCTAACTCTTTCCAGCTTTTAGATGAGGGTCACTGACCTACAAAACAAATCCTCTGTAAGGCTACATATTTAATGTTATTGCGACTTTTATTACTCAACTTTCTGTCCAGGTCCTCTCCTGTTAATATTCTAGCTCAGGGGTGTCCAAACTTTTGGCTCGCCGGGCCACATTGGAAAAAGATAAAATTGTCTGGGGCCACACATGACATACGCCAAAACATGTTTGATTTGTAAGAGTAAAGGAAATACACAGAAAAGAACTACAATGCCAGTTGGATAACCAGATGGAGCTATACACTGGAATATGGGACACCTGGATATTAAATAGACTTATTATTATATTATTATTACTAACTGGGCAATGGGCAGAGCCCCCCCTCCTCCTATTTCCTCGGGAACCAAGCGTTTCAAGCTGGGCCGCATTCATATGCATCCTGGGCCGCATGTGGCCCTCGGGCCGCAGTTTGGACACCCCTGTTCTAGCTCTACCTATGGTAATTTGGACCCTATCAACCAGATTGCGGAAACTGGAGAACTGCTCAATAAAGAGCTAAATTACTCAAAAACCACAAGAAATCAAAAAAGAAAACCAAATGCAAATTGTCTCAAAAATGCTACACTCTGCATAGTAAAAGTTAATGTAAAGGTGAAACCCCATTTTAAAATAGTGCAAGTGTTTCCCTTTGTGCTTACATCTAAAATATACATGACAAAAATGCATTTGCCTGGCTCTATTTTTTCTATATATTGCTATTCGAGGCCAGTGCTTAGAGTGTGGTTTTGGGGGGGGGAGGCGTGCGAGAACCCATATAGAAAACATATTGTTTTCTTTAGTTTAAGCTCCCCTAGGCTGCCACTATATAATTGCAGTAAACTTTGGTAGTAAAGCCTGTCCAACATGTACTGATCCTAGGCTAGAGGGAACATACTGTGGGTACATGCCAGGTTTATGTGGAAATGTATTCCAAAAATGCAAAAAAACTTGGTTAAGTCCACTGAAATCAATAGGAACACAAAGCTGTATATAGAAACCTTGTTGCATGTGCTGCATAAATATCTTGGGTCACCACCTTTTATACATTAAACAATGTAAAAAGCTGGATTTGAAGATAAAAAAGCTCTGCATTTTATGCTACCTTCATAATAAAGGGCTTTACTGTTATACATTTATATTTATCTTGTGTTAAAGAAATATTGTCATTACATAACCCTGTAATTATAATAAGATTAATTTCTTGCACATAATTTCTAATGGATCTGCTATTCTTTTGCTTGCCATTAACATAAAATTAGAACCTTGAAATTAAACATTATTATAGGTGTAAGTGTAAAGGAGCCTTTCATATCCTGATGTATTTGTGAAACTATTGTTCTGATCCAAAGGGCCCATACACATGGACGTTTCAGTATGCGTTTCTTTGCAGTGGCTTTTTGAAGCATTTATGGCACAGGGACGCATACTACTGCAATGTAAGGGCCCTTAGTCTAAATATGGAATTCTAATAAAAAGTAAACAAATCTGCTGAATTGCCAGAAAGACATGACACATTATAGAATAGTGGTTAGGTTAGAGTCATTTTATTTTGCAAACTGCCTGTATTGTACAATCACTACAGATTAATTTGTTTGACTTGTGCCTTATTTATTAATGGCTGATTATCGTATTGTAGGCAAACATACGGCACATTTGTCATCTGTTATCTTGCCCTCCTCAGTCTGCCACCTGTGCTTTGGAACTCAATTTAATATAAAACCTGTCCAAGAAATAAATTGGTTTTTATTTTGAGAATGCAGACAAAAATGAAATTTATTTTGCTTAGTTAATGCAAGATGTGGTTTTAATTAATATTAAAAAAATGGTTAAAAATAATGCATTTGTGTTCTTAGAATGATTAGCAAGCTATAGTATACACTGTAAAACAACTACATAATGTTTCCTTTCTTTGACTAATTATTTCTACTTTCGACTTTGTTTTTTACATTCAAGACAATACATAGAGAAAATATAGTGTAGAAGAGTCAGAGTGTAAGGTTGGTTGGGATGTATATTTAATTAATTACAACCCTTAGTTTAGAAAGCAATTGCTTGTGGGGCACTGCATAAAACACTTTGGCAAAATCGGCATGTACTGATCCTAGGCTAGAGGGAACATAGTGTGGGTACATGCCAGGTTTATGTTGAAATGTATGCCAAAAATGCAAAAAAAACTAGGTTAAGTCCACTGAAATCAATAGGAATACAAAGCTGTATATAGAAACCTTGTTGTATGTGCTGCATACATTTCTTGGGTCACCACCTTTTAGACATTAAACAATGTAAAAAGCTGGAATTGAAAATAAAAAAGCTCTGCATTTTATGCTACCTTCATAATAAAGGGCTTTACTGTTATACATTTATATTTATCTTGTGTTAAAGAAATATTTTCAATTAATTACAACCCTTAGTTTAGAAAGCAATTGCTTGTGGGGCACTGCATAAAACACTTTGGCAAAATCCAAATGCATCACATCTACTGCAACTTATCTCATCATAAAAGCAATCTGGTTTGTCTGACATGACCTATCTTTCATAAAGCCATGCTGATTATTGCTTATAATGCCATTTGCCAGGACAAAATTCTGAATGTGACAAGCCTTGCCCACCACCAATGCTAACGAGCCTTTGTCCACCCTGGATGTCAAGTTTACTGGCCTATAATTGCCAGGCAGAGTCAGTAATCCTTTTTGAAATATAGGATTAACTTCGGCTTTCCTCAAATCCATAGATACCATACCAGATGAAAGGGAGTCTGAGAAAATCAGATATAGAGGCTGGTCTAAAGCCGAACTAAGCTCACTTGGTACCCAAGGGTGTATTCTATCTGGCCTGGGGCCCTTTTCACATTTATTTTTAGTAAAGCTTTTTGTTCCATATTCTGAATTACCACTGACTAGTTTGAGGTCAGCCAAGAGTGCCGCTATGAGGTGGGTCTGAGAACTCTGACTCCACTATTGTATACACTGAAGAAAATAACTGATTTTGCACATTTGCTTTTTCAGTATCTGTTGAAATTATTTAAAGGAGCCACATTCACAATCCACATCGTTTTACTATTGTCAGGACCCTCAGCTGAACCCTGGCCTGCATGGTAGTCAGTTTGTATACATCCCTGCTGAGCCACTGGAGGCATTTATAGGTCACAGCTCATGGCTTTACATATAAACTGCTGCTGCTTCTTCTAATCTCTATGTCTCTGCCTCTAATCTCGTTAAATCCAGATTTCATTGATCTTGTCATCTAGGCCCTATATAAACCAGAGCCTTCCTTACAGCTACTGCTGGATCATACCTCCATATGTAATACATTTCTTCCCTCTTGAGGCATAATTGGCAATCGCTTCAGGCTGGGTTTTTTTGCCTTCCTGGATCAAAACAGTGGATATATTATAATGTATTCTAATTTTATTTGTCACAGCAGTGGTAGGACCTTGCCAGAGTATTGTACAGGTAAGTTTAGAAGAGGGAGAAAGGAGGATCTCTCCTGTGACTGCATAATGGGTTGATTGATACAGACGCTACTACTGCTTGTGCTAGGTAACAACCTGCTTGAATTTCCTATCATTGAGACACTGCAGTCTCGGGACTGTCAGCAGGGCTGCTTAATTTCTCTCATGGTTGGAGATGCAACTGCTGCTGGCAGCAGATTTTGGGGGCATCCTCTCTGTAGGTAGAGGCAGCCCAATACTCAGTGGTGGATATAATGATAGTGCTGATCTCAAGTGAGGAATGGCAGAGCATAGTAGCAATCTCTTATGGAATTCTAGCTTTGAATAATGCCTTGGGGTGAGGCTGGCAAGGTCCTATTTATTTGATAAAATGTCAATAAATGCTGTGGCAATTTTACCTATTTCTGGCTCCTTTTGTTTAATTAAGGTATGTAACAATGGGGTTCAGTGGGCGGACTGAAAGCGAAGGGTCAATTGAGGAGTCCCCTTGTCATGTCTGATACAGTATGGGCCAGATTTATTAAGTGGTGTAAAAGAGTGGATTAACTTGCCACACATTGGCAGGCATCGCCAAGTAAAAAATAAAAATCCAATACCTTGATCAAATTTGGGGTGTTCCCAAATTTATTTTAGTGCTCCAGACACGTGAGTCATGTTCAGACATTTCGGGACAAACAACTGCCCTTGTGTCTGGAGCACTGAAATAAATTTGGGAACACCCCACATTTGATCAAGGTAGTGGCTTTTAATTTTTTGCTATACGTATAACTGGCGGTGGAGGAGGCCAGTAGCAATACCTTTCCCCATCACCTCGTATTTTTGCATCGCCAAGTAAAAAAACAGCTTAACTTTTTTAAAACTTTTTCGGTGAGCAACTTCACAGGGTCTGAAGTAGTGTAAATTAACTGAGGAAAATCTGGCATTAACATGATATAAAATATCACACAGCTTGACAAGTTTGCCATTTATTTAACACAGCTTTTTTCAGCGAATTTAGTTATAGTTAGCATAATAAATATGCTCGTATATATTTATATTTATTAGGCCCGGCGTTAGCCCACTGTTATAGTGTAAAGTGAGTTCACTAACATAACCACTTCACCCTTTCAAAGAGAGAGAGAGACAGAGACAGAGAGAAAGAGACAGAGAGAGAGAGAAAAATAAAAACACCCCTGATCATGACAATTTAGCAAGTTTGAATGCTTACTCTCCTAGTCACCAGTAGGGATGTAGCGAACTGTTCGCCGGCGAACTAGTTCGCGCGAACTTCGACTGTTCGCGTCCGCCGAATGTTCGCGAACGTCGCGCGACGTTCGCCAATTGGTGTTCGCGTTCGATTCGAAGTAAAATTTCGTTCGACCATTCGACCGTTCGATCGCTAAAATCGAACGATTTCCATTCGTTCGAACGATTATAAGCATTCGATTGAATTAAAATCATTCGATCGAATAGCTTCGATCGTTCGATTCGAACGAAAATCCTTCGATCGTACGAATAAAATCCTTCGATCGTTCGATCGAACGATTTTATCGAGCGTTCGAAGTTCGCGAACTGTTCGCGAACTGTTCGCTTTTTTGCCGGTGTTCGCGAACGGCAGTTCGCTACATCCCTAGTCACCAGAAAGCATCCAAGACATGTATTCCTCGTTGCAAGGCACCTGTAAGAAACAAACTTCAGCCAAACAAAAATGCAGATGCACACCTGGTCCCTCTTTCGACGTTCACGGTGCATGGATCAAGGAGGACGGCACCCCCAACGAAAGGTACGTAATAATTAATCCAGCACACGAAGTTTGCTCAAGGGTTATTACCCGTGTTTAATGTCAAGCCAAACAGGTTACAACGTTTCGGAGGTGTCCCCTTCGTCGACACCTGACGAAGGGGTACGCCCCCGAAACGTTGTAACCTGTTTGGCTTGACATTAAACACGGGTAATAACCCTTGAGCAAACTTCGTGTGCTGGATTAATTATTACGTACCTGTAAGAAACACTTGGTAAGAGTAAGAACCCAAAAACAGACCTGTTTAGGTCATACCTACATATATACATATATTTACCTACATATACACAAATATATATATATTTAGCTGCCCTTGTGCACGTAAACCAAAGAATATGTGAGTAGAGACAGAAGAAACAGCACCAAGGGTATTTCGTGAAAACATATATATTGTATTATGGCATGATATGCATACAATGCCATAATACAATATATATTTTTTCACGATAGACCCTTTTTGCCATTTCTTCTGTCTCTACACACACACACACACATATATATATATATATATATATAGACAAATACAAGAGGTCCTCTGCACTGAACCCATTATCAATATATTTAAGACAGCGACATTTTGTGCATACTGCTACTGAAAAAGGCCTTACCCATTAAACAAAACAGGGATTGTTTGTCCATATATTGCAATATACTTAAGCTGGCCAACTACGTCAAAGTCATCCCATATCTGGCCAGTCCTTTGCTCAATTTTCATCTGATTCATTAAGAATTCAATTTCTTAATTATACATTTTACAAAGGGACTAAGTTTTACCTGCAACTTACTAGCTGCTTTCAAAGTAAAACTCCCAAACTTGGCTGCCCTTTTATTAGACACCAGTTGGATCACCTGACTATAGCTTAAATATATTGATAATGGGTTGAGTGCAGAGGATTCTTGTATTTGTCTATATGTATTTTGTGGTCACAGCCTCATTGCACCCCCACCTAATGGTTTTAAAAATTAGTGGTGAGCACAACTTTCCCTTGTTTGTTATAGTTATACAGGAGCAGTGACCAGCTCCATGTTGGAGCTCCCACCTGTGAGGAATTGTGCCTGCGTTCTGTCCGGGGCAGGCGCGCTAATGCGTGCCGGCGCGTGACGCGGGACGCCGCCGACGGGCGCGGGCGCGAAGACGCGGGCGAAAGCGCCTAAGACGGACGTGCTGGCGTCAGTACTGCGACGCCAGCGGAAAGACACCAGTTTGGCGCCAAAGTAACAATATTTAAACCTGATTCAGACTGAGATGCATTGCCTGATTATTAGGTTGTTTAAACTGAAATTCTAGCGTCTCTGCACTTCTTGAATTCCTGTTATCGACCCTTGCCTGTACCCGGACTGTGATTCCTGCTGCCTGTCTCCACTCATTGGCCTGTCTCATCGTTTACGAATCTCGCTGCCTGCCTTCTGACCTCGGACCTCCTGACCACGACTCTGCCTAATCCCTTGTACTTCGCTTATCGTCTCACTGGCTACTCTCCACAACCCTGCTCCCTGTTCCACTCCAGGTGGGTAGCGGTTGTGTGAGGCGCTTGTGGGTTCACTGCTCCAGCTCCTTCTACGACTGGATTATACTGGTGAGTCTGACAGTATAACCGGGCCCAAAAGATGGATCCAGCTGAAGGGGCGTCTCCATTTGCTGTCTTAACTCAACAGCTGTCTTCACTCACGCAAGCTGTTCGGGAGCTGCAAAGTGGCTATTCGCAGCTACAGGAGCATATTAGAACCCATCCGCCAGCTGTACTCCCTTCCACGGCTGCTGCAACTCCTCCTGCTCCAACGGAAGTCCAGGTGATTACCTCAGAAATCTCTGAACCTAAAGTGGCCTTTCCAGAGAAATTTGCTGGTGACCGAAAGGTGTTCCGGAACTTCAGGAGCAACTGTAAGCTGCTGTTCTCACTCAAACCCCACACATATCCCACTGAGCAAACCCGGGTTGGGGTTATTATTTCCTTTCTCACGGGAGAACCACAGACTTGGGCCTTCCGTCTCATGGATCGTCACAGTCCTGTATTGGCCACAGTGGATTCTTTCTTTGATGCAATGGCATTTATTTTTGATGATCCACACAGAGCCACTACTGCCGAGGCCGCCCTGTGTGCTCTGAAGCAAGGGATCCATCCAGCGGAAGATTACACGCTGGAATTCCGGCAATGGGCGGATGATACCGAATGGAACCCAGCAGCAACAAAGAACCAGTATTGTTTTGGACTTTCACCCGAATTAAAGAATGAGTTAGCTCGTACTGGCATCCCTGATAGTTTGGAGGATCTCATCCTCCATTCTAACCAATTGGACCAGAGGCTCAGGGAACGCAGAGAGGAAGAAAAGGCTGAGAAAGCAGGCCTTCCACCTCAGACTTGGATGTTACCATCCGCTCCTCCTCCTATCCGAATGCCTTCTACATTTTCTCCAGCTGTTCCTCCACCCGTCTTCAGTGCAGCTCCAGAGCCTATGCAGATTGGAGCCATTAGGTCTGCATTAACCCCAGAGGAGCATATTAGACGTCGCAGACTTAACCTCTGCCTCTAGTGTGGACAAGCAGGTCATTTGCTTCGGGGTTGTCCGACCCCCCAACGGGTAAGAGGATGTTTGAAAAAGACTTTACCGGTTGCCATGTTCCTGTGCCTCTCCTGACAGTCTCTTTATCTTTGCAGTGGGGAGACAAGCGGGTAGAACTTCAAGCAATTCTTGACTCTGGGGCAAGCGGGTGTTTCCTGGACAATAAAGTGGCACTACAGTTCCAGATACCGCTCCAGTCCAAAAAGAACCCCATAGCTCTTTGTGTGGCAGATGGTTCTCTGATTACTTCAGGCCCTGTGGTGCAAGAGACTGTCTCACTTTTTGTTTTGTTAAATAAAGGGCATGCTGAAGTCATGAACTTTGATGTGGTTTCTTCTCCTTTATTCCCTGTCATCCTGGGATTACCCTGGTTGCAGAAACACAACCCGTCCATCAACTGGGCTACTGGTGAAGTAAACTTTCTTTCACATTTTTGTTTTTCCCAATGTATTTTCTCTTCAAATAGAGTCTGTTCTTTATCCCCTGCCTCTGAAAGCCATGACCTTCTTCCTCAAGCTTATTGGGAATTTACGGACATTTTCAATAAAAGAGGGGCTGGCAAGTTACCTCCTCATCGTATTTACGATTGCCCTATTAACCTTCTTCCAGGGGCTCAGATTCCTTTTGGACGAGTTTATCCTTTATCTGAGTCTGAACTTTTGGAGCTTTGTTCTTATTTAGATGAGAATCTGGCTAAAAGATTCATTAGACAGTCTTCTTGTCCAGCAGGAGCTGGGATTTTCTTTGTTGAAAAGAAGGATTGTTCGTTAAGGCCGTGTATTGACTACCGGGATTTGAACAAAATTACAGTCAAAAATCGTTACCCACTTCCTCTCATTCCAGAACTATTTCAACGTTTGGCGGAGGCTAAGATTTTTTCTAAGCTGGATCTTCGAGGTGCATACAATCTAGTCAGAATAAGAGAAGGCGATGAATGGAAGACGGCCTTTCGTACTCGTTACGGGCATTTTGAATACCTGGTCATGCCTTTTGGTCTCTGCAATGCCCCTGCAACGTTTCAACATTTTGTTAATGATGTATTCAGAGACTTCCTTGATATATTCGTCATCATATATTTAGATGATATCCTTATTTTTTCTAACTCATTGGAAGAACATAGATTACATTTAAAGAGGGTCCTGGCACGTCTGCGCACTCATCAGCTGTATGCTAAGATCGAGAAATGTGTGTTTGAACAAACATCTGTGGACTTTTTGGGTTTCTTCATTTCTCCCCAGGGAATCCAGATGGACTCCAGGAAGATCTCTGCAATTCTTGACTGGCCAATTCCGTCCAAAACATGTATCCCAATACCAATTCTGAGATTCAAAATTGATAGATTTTTATCTGCTTGATCCTTTATATCACAGCAGTTAAGAATCCGCTCACCGTTGGTAATGATTGGCCCGGGTGCACCTGCCCCGAGCCCTGCGTTTATTACACAGTCCTTCCCACGTTCTTTCCAACAGTTGTTTGTATTCACAAATAAATATATAAAAGGATCAGCTTACCCTCTCCACGGGGTGACCCGGGTGCAGCTGCCCCGAGTCTGTCGCTAAGGGAGACGTTTCCAACTATTCACATCCAAGTCGGTACAGCCAACACATGGTCTGACGCGTTTCGTAACTATGTACTTCATCAGAGACCTAACTTAGGTCTCTGATGAAGTACATAGTTACGAAACGCGTCAGACCATGTGTTGGCATTTCTTCTTTTAAACTGATGTAACCAATAAAGGATGAATTTTTAATCAACAACCTATTTGAGCGATCCTTTTGACCTTGGAGTGCGCTGTACCGACTTGGATGTGAATGGCCAATTCCGTCATCTAAAAAAGCTGTTCAACGTTTTATTGGTTTTGCAAACTTTTACAGAAAATTTATAAAGAATTTTTCTCAAGTCATTCTTCCAATTACTGAGTTGACTCGCAATAATCAAAAGTTTTGTTGGTCACCACAGGCTCAGGGGGCTTTTGAGAAACTGAAGACACTCTTCACTTCGGGCCCAATTCTTCACCATCCAGACGTTTCCCTTCCTTTCACCTTAGAAGTTGACGCTTCAGAAATTGCAGTGGGTGCTGTGTTGTCGCAGAGAACTAGGATTCAAGAGGATCTTCATCCTGTTGCTTTTTTTCCCCGTAAGTTGGCCAAAAGCGAATGTAATTATGATGTAGCTGACCGTGAATTACTTGCTATCAAGCTAGCACTTGAGGAGTGGAGGCATCTCCTTGAAGGGTCTAAACATCCGATTCTCATCTTTACGGATCATAGGAATTTGGAGTATCTACGTTCGGCCAAGAGGTTGAGACCTAGACAAGCAAGGTGGGCTTTATTTTTTATGCGATTTAATTTTCATCTCACATACCGATCTATGTCAAAGAATGTTAAGGCGGATGCTTTATCACGAATGTTCTCCCCTGAAGACGAGGTTCCTCTGGCTCCCGAGACGATTTTAAACTCTAATAATTTCCTCCTGTTACAGTCTACTCTTGTAGATGGAATTAAAGATGCATCCATAAACATTTGTGAACCATCATTAGTTCCCAAGGAGGGTTTTCTTCTTCATCGAGGCAAGATTTTTGTTCCATGACAAATGCGTTTAGAGGTTCGTAAGAATATTCATGATTCCAAACTGGCGGGTCATCCAGGTATCAAAAAGACCATTATTTCGGCTAAGAGATTATTTTGGTGGCCTGGGATGCCTAAGAAGACTGTTTTAAGTTTGTCTCATCATGTGAAGTTTGCACCAGATCCAAGGACTCTCATTCTAGGCCTATTGGTCTTCTTCAACCACTGCCAGTGCCTTCTCGTCCATGGGGATCAGTTTCTTTGGACTTTATTTCTGATTTACCATTGTCCTGTGATTGTTCCACCAATGTTGTTTTTGTTGACCGTTTAACTAAGATGGCTCATTTTAAGTCTTTACCAAAACTTCCTTCTGCCTCTGAGACTGCTGATACCTTCATTAAGGAAGTAGTAAGAATTCATGGTCTTCCAGATGAGGTGGTGTCGGATCGGGGACCGCAATTCACGTCACAGTTTTGGAAATCCTTGTGTGGAGCACTTAAGATTTCGGTGTCCCTTTCTTCTGCTTTTCATCCTCAGTCCAATGGCCAGACCGAGCGAACTAACCAGACCCTTGAGCAATATTTGAGATGTTATTCTTCGTACCTCTAAGACGACTGGGTGAATCTTCTTCCTCTTGCAGAGTTTGCTTATAATAATGCTCATCATTCCTCCATCAATCAGTCCCCTTTCTTCGCAAACTATGGTCTTCATCCAGTAACTTTTCCCTCTGCCATTGTTGCTGATATTTTAGTTCCCGCAGTCAAGGACCGATTAACTTTTCTGTCCGATAATTTTCAGAAACTCCAAGAAAACATGAAGAAGGCTCAACAAAACTTTAAGACTTATGCTGATCGAAGACGGAGAGGTGACCCAGAGTTCAAGGTGGGTGACTGTGTATGGTTGTCAACTGTCAACTTTCTTGTCCCAGTAGGAAGTTGGGTCAACGTTTCCTGGGTCCAACGTTTCCCATTATCCGTCAGATTAATCCTGTGGCTTTCCAGCTTAAACTTCCAGCATCCTGGCACATTCATCCAGTGTTTCATGCTGCACTTTTGAAACCGGCCTCAACGTTTCGATTTCCTGGGCGTACGGCTCCTGCTCCGCTTCCTGTTGTGGTTGATGGTCAAGAAGAATTTGAGGTTGATGAGATCCTGGATTCCAGGTTAAGAGGCAAGCGTCTCCAGTACCTGGTAAGATGGAAAGGTTATGGTCCGGAAGAGAATTCTTGGGAGCCAGCTTCTAACATCCATGCTCCGGAGTTGCTGGAAAAATTCCATGGAACTTACCCTGGTAAGCCTTCTGGTTGTCGCGTCCTGAGGCCGCTCCTTGATGGGGGGCAATGTGAGGAATTGTGCCTGCGTTCTGTCCGGCGCAGGCGTGGGCATGCTAATGCGCGCCGGAGCGTGACGCGGGACGCCGGCGACAGGCACGGGCGTGAAGGCACCGGCAGCGGTTGCTGGCGCAAAGACACGGGCGAAAAGGCCTAAGACGGACGTGCTGGCGTCAGTACTGCGACGCCAGCGGAAAGACGCCAGTTTGGCACCAAAGTAACAATATTTAAACCTGATTCAGACTGAGATGCATTGCCTGGTTATTAGGTTGCTTAAACTGAAATCCTAGCGTCTCTGCACTTCTTGAATTCCTGTTATCGACCCTTGCCTGTACCCGGACTGTGATTCCTGCTGCCTGTCTCGACCTATCGGCCTGTCTCATCGTTTACGAATCTCGCTGCCTGCCTTCTGACCTCGGACCTTCTGACCACGACTCTGCCTAATCCCTTGTACTTCGCTTATCGTCTCACTGGCTACTCTCCACAACCCTGTTCCACTCCAGGTGGGTAGCGGTTGTGTGAGGCGCTTGTGGGTTCACTATCTACTGCTCCAGCTCCTTCTACGACTGGATTATACTGGTGAGTCTGACACCCACCCTTCCCAGCTAGAGTTAGGTGATCCCACTGGTGTCTAATAAAAGGGCAGCCAAATTTGGGAGTTCTGCATTGCCTACATTCCACCTCTCCTTCCTCCAGTGCATCCTTTCCCCTGTGCCCCTCCCAGCCTTCTGGTACCTTAAAAGGGACTCAGACAACAGGTCTTCTCAAGACATAATGAAATGAAACTGTAAACGTACCTACCCTGTTCTTACTATTTTGCTTATGGATTCAACCTCTCCCTAATAGACAGGGATCCAATAACCCCTTTGTAATTTATCATATTTGAATTCATTAGATTAATTATTCGATCATAATTATTAGTATTAGAATGGCATGTGCAAGGCAATACTTCTGCCAACAATAATAATACAGAACAGGCACACTAGGAAAATAATACTGTATTGACTCCTGGGTGACTTGCTACATATACATAACCCTTTATAAAACACAAAAAAGGTCATCAGACAGTAAGTAGACAAACTCCAGCTTTTCACATTTCCTTGGAACACTGAATACTAAAAAAAAATAACGGTTATAGAAATTTGCATCTAAAATTGCACATTTTTAACTAATCAAGGGTGAAGGCAAAGTGTACCGAGGGGATTCAGTAAATGCATTTCAGAAAAATGATTGCTGCTTAATAGTTGTGTGTCTCCTGATAAAAATGCTTCATAAATAATGTGTTTGGAAAAGGATGCAAAAGCATTTTACTCAGCCTTATGCAGAATTTACATTTACCATTAAAATGACTGACGATGTTTGGAATAACGAAAAGGTTTACAACAAATTATTCCGTCACAAAGGGGACTAATCCTCAGTTTCCACTGCTTATTGAAATAGACAAAAATGCTTGCAATATGATTTGCCGCATTTCCAGAGAAAATGCAATTGAAAATGAACAACTTGATCTACCTTACCCATGCCACTCTATTAAGATTCAAATATGTGTAGGGCCCTATAGGGATACAGGCCCTATAGAGTTAATCTTTTCACCATTTCCTTGGGTTATTGGGTAGAATCCCTGTTACAGAATAACCTTTACAGTGATAGGCTGAGAGATTTGATGACACTGCTCTGACTCACTCCTATATAGTGTGTGCAGGGAGTGGCCTCTTCCTCTTTTGCCTCTGGATGTGATTCCAGCTGGATGTGCTCAGGGGGACTGAGTGCAATAGGCCCAGAAGAAGGCATGTGTCCAAGTTGGGGACCAGGCAACCCCGTGAATGAGGAACAGATATACTAGGGCAGACTTGTCATAGTCTCTCTAGGAGAGAAAGGCAGATAGGATAGAGAGAAAGAGCAGCTCAGTGAGGAGGGACTGTAGGGTAGAAGCTGCTTGCCTGACAACTTCCAGGAGGGAAAGGTTGTACTGCAATTGCCTGTGTACTCTCTGTGTGAGCCTGCCTTTGATATGTGTGAACTCTCAATATGCTGGTTTCCTCAACTCCTGCGTGAGTACTGAAACCTGTGGTCATTTGCCCTTTTTGGCATAATAAACCGTTCCTGATTGTTAAGAACCTCCTGGCGCCCAAGTTGTTTTTGTATGCACAGTAGCCTGGGGGGGATGTAGTTGCACTACACCATAGAGGGAACACTTCCACTTAGCGAAGGCCCTGCCCTGGGTGTAAGTCGCGTGTAACCCATGCTCTAGTGTTCTAGCTGGTGAATTAACCCCGATTGGCCCAAATAGGTGTTACATTTGGCGCCCAACGTGGGGCATTAACCCTTTAATTACCAGGCTGTGCAATATTTTTTGCTATTTTGAGTACTGTCTCTTTAAATTTTGCTGAGGCTGCCAGACCAGATAGGCAAAGGGCAGTCCTGCAGGCGATGTCTATTTTTGTGCGAGCTCATGTTAGGCCGTGGGTTCGGGCTTGGAGGTTTGTCCCAATTACCCTTTTACGCCTGCGCCACTACTAGTCACGCCAGGCAAGATTTCGCTGGCATCCATTTGTTCCTGCGCAAGAGATTTTTCGCGCGCTTGGATGGGAGGAAGATGGATGTCCCGGATGGAGCCATTTCCTGCTCATGTGTGATCCCGGATCATGGATCTAGAAGAGAAGAACATGGAGGATGGATTCTTCTGATGTTTGCTACAGTTCTTCTATGGACTCCTGCAGAGTGAGATGCCTAGAGTGCTGTTTGCTTGTTTTTTGTGGCTGGAAGGACTGCTGGACTAAGTGGGTTCTAATTCAGGACTATTGATCCCCACCACAACTCTTCTGCCTTGTTTCTGCACTTCAAGGATGACCTGTGTAGACCCTTGGGAGGAAAGAAAGTATTGGCGTATAATAAAGTTGTCAAACTGCAACTGTTATTATTTAATGTTGATACAGTATTGTGTATGCTGTGTGTTTTTCTTTTGCAGTGACCATTGTTACCAGGTACGCCTAGGAGAGGATACCAGAAGTGGATGTGATGGTACTGTAAGTTGAAATGTTGGGGATTGTTAAACCATTGTCAGGAGAAATGGGTTTTTTCCCCCCGGTGAATGTAGGGCCCTATAGGGATACAGGCCCTATAGAGTTAATCTTTTCACCATTTCCTTGGGTTATTGGGTAGAATCCCTGTTACAGAATAACCTTTACAGTAATAGGCTGAGAGATTTGATGACACTGCTCTGACTCACTCCTATATAGTGTGTGCAGGGAGTGGCCTCTTCCTCTTTTGCCTCTGGATGTGATTCCAGCTGGATGTGCTCAGGGGGACTGAGTGCAATAGGCCCAGAAGAAGGCATGTGTCCAAGTCGGGGACCAGGTAACCCCGTGAATGAGGAACAGATATACTAGGGCAGACTTGTCATAGTCTCTCTAGGAGAGAAAGGCAGATAGGATAGAGAGAAAGAGCAGCTGAAGCTCCAACAAGGATTTGCAGTAAGGGAGTAGCTTCCCAGAGGCTGTGTGTTGCCTCCAGTCAGGGACCTCAGTGAGGAGGGACTGTAGGGTAGAAGCTGCTTGCCTGACAACTTCCAGAAAGGTTGTACTGCAATTGCCTGTGTACTCTCTGTGTGAGCCTGCCTTTGATCTGTGTGAACTCTCAATATGCTGCTTTCCTCAACTCCTGCGTGAGTACTGAAACCTGTGGTCATTTGCCCTTTTTGGCATAATAAACCGTTCCTGATTGTTAATAACCTCCTGGCGCCCAAGTTGTTTTTGTATGCACAGTAGCCTGGGGGGGATGTAGTTGCACTACACCATAGAGGGAACACTTCCACTTAGCGAAGGCTCTGCCCTGGATGTAAGTCGCGTGTAACCCATGCTCTAGTGTTCTAGCTGGTGAATTAACCCCGAGTAGCCCAAATAGGTGTTACATATGCTTATTTTATGTTAAGACAAAGGAAACATTGTGCATTGATCTTTCCATGTTCCCTTTATATGGGAATGTTAATGAAATGAAAAAAAAATGAAATCTTGCAGTTAATTTTGCTTTAAAAAGACAAAAGTTCATCAAGTTCTATCCCTCTAAGTGGCTGCACTTATATAAACAGAACTAGCTATACACTCACATGTGTATATATATATATATATATATAGATAGATAGATAGATAGATAGATAGATAGATAGATAGATAGATAGATAACAAAACTAAAATAATTTTAGATTTTCATAACTATAGCCATGGATATTATGCTTGTTCAAAAAATCATCCAAGCCATTCATATGCATTAACAGAATCTGTCATCAGGGCATTCCACAGCCTCACTGTAAAGAACCACCTACGCTGCTTCAAATGAAAGTTTATCTCCTCAAGACTATACCGGTAGACTCTTGTTTTTTTAAGCTTTCTAAGGGAGGGAATCCCTGTTTTCTGTCAATAATGTCCTCTGTTTATATTTATAAAACAGTATATATATATACGACAAGTGTTACCACATTGAAAAGTTGGTGCCCTCTGTGAAGTCGAAAGTGCTTTGTGCACGACCGAGTAAGCGTGCCCTCGGCTGTGAGCCGTTGCACACCCGCGTCCTCAGTTGCGCAGGGTTACGCACAATTATGCATGCGCATCCTCGGTTACACACGCACGTTCTCGGTTGCGCACAGCTGCGGTGGGGACCTAAGTTGCCAACGGCCAGCTGGGTTGCCTGGGGCAACTGACAGACCTGGCCCGGCGCTGAGTTTGTTTATAGTAAACACAGCATTTTTGCAAGAGCAGGGTAATTAGCTTTTAATTCTATCCACCACAGATGCCATTGTATTGTACAACCCCGTTTCCAAAAAAGTTGAGTCAGTGTGTAAACTATAAATATAAAGAGAACAGGATGCTTTGCAAATCATCTATACCCTATATTAAATTGCAAATACATGTATGGGATCTGTTATCTAGAAACCTGTTATCCAGAAAGCTCAAAATTACGGAAAAGCCATCTCCCATAGACTCTAATTTATCCAATTACGGTAATCAAAATTTTTAAAAATTATTTAATTTTTCTCTATAATATAAAACAGTACCTTGTATTTGATCCAAACTAAGATTTAATTAATCCTTATTGGAGGCAAAACTACCCTATTGTCTTTATTTGATGTTTAAATTATTTTCTAGTAGACTTAAGGTATGAAGATCCAAATTACAGAAAGACCCATTATCCGGAAAGGCCCAGGTCCTGAGCATTCTGGATAACAGGTTCCATACCTATAGTTCAAAGACAACATATCAAATTTTGAAAATGAAAAATGTGACAATGAAAAATATTTTCTGAAAAATATATGCTCATTTTGGACTACTTGCCAGCAATATGTTTCAAAATAGTTGAGGTAACGGCATGAATCGGTCTGTGCTGCATCACCTCTTCTTTTAACAACACTTCAAGGCTTATTTATTAAAGGTCGGATTTTAGTGGTTTTTGAAACCGTGACTAAACTCACAAACTCTAAAACCACGATTGTCATGGAATTTATTAAAAGATCTCAATATAAAAAGTACAAACGGAAGAAAACACAGAATGATGCTCTGAAAAATACGAATACCTCGAAAACCTCTAAAAATCTGAGTTTTTTAGAGAATTCATAGCAAAAAAAAAATCTGAAAGCTTTTAAAAGTAAATTTTGATTAAAAGCGGTCCAATAAGACCAGCACAGCTCCCATTGACTTCTATAGGTCCTTTACAACTTTTGCTTTGAGAAGTTGGGTACAAAATGTTTTTGTGGTTTTTACATTTAATAAATCTCAAATTTTAGAGCTTTTTTTTGGAAAATCACAAATTTTTAGAGATTCATGGAAAAAAAAAAATCTCAATTCATTGATAGGATATGGGCCCCCTTGCTGGAAGCTGGAAATGTGTTTTTCATAAAGTAACAATATTTCTCAGTTTTGATATCTGATATCTGTTGTGTTTGAATTTTATGTAATTACATAAAGAATCTGAATGATTTCTACTTAAGCCCAATCACTTTTTATTTACATTTTATACATGGAACCAAAATTCTTGGAAATGGGGTTGTATATGCAGTATAAGTCATAAATCAGAATGGCAGGGCTTCCTCCAAGAGAATTTAGAACATTCAAAATCCTTTTATCACTGGGGGCTGTTCAACTGATCTTTTTTCAGATCCATATCACCTCAATTCATCAATTAGAAACCTTTTAGTTGAGCTGCAGCAAAAGCAAAGTAACACCAGGATATTAAATGTCACAGAAGGATAAGAACAAAATTAATACACTTCAATCAGTATAAATATATCACACAGCTACTAAACACTTTTCTGATTTCCAGACTGGACAGTGTTACTTATACATACAATTAATCAATGTGTTCTAGCTAAACCTCGACTCTCCCCACTGATACTTACGAGTTCAATAGAATATATACAAACGAAAACAATATAATATGTATACCAGTTTAGTGCTCCTTTATATCAGAACACAACACATTTATTATAAAAGTTAATTTCCAGGTTTATTTCAATATTCACAAGCTAGCCTCGGGATGAACAGTTACCAATACTAATCAGACATTACTATGAAGTTTACTTCCCAAACCAATTATGTGACAGCATTTCTCTTTAAATTATCAGACAAAAATAAAAACAGTTGCACAGCTCTTACAATATGGGGTTTACTTTCTCAAAAGTGTCAGAAGAGTGCCTAATGAATTTACACATTTATGAATCAATGTGTCATGTGTTCTTTAATTTGAATATTTTCTTGTTCTATGGGGTGTTAGGGCGCACCATCAATGCTTATTTGTAAAACATCCAAGAAATTTCCAAAAATTGATGAACATTGTGTTACAATTAGACAACAACTGTTGATTGAGTTGACAATTCAAAGAAAAATCTTTTCACACTGGAACATACTGCTCCATTGTGGAAAAGAACTTTGTGAGGTGTAACCATTGTTTCTTTGAAAAATATAGCAATCGACCAATAGTAGATTGCAGCTTTGGCCAATCCACTTACCTTGTGCTGTTTGTGACTTTCAAAAACCAGATCAAATATTCTCACGTGTAAATTGCTGGAACTATTATACAGTGCACAATAAATAGTATGGCAGTTTAAATAATTCATTTTCATTTTTCCTATAACGAGACCCAGTTCTGAATTCACCAGTCCTCTAACTTTAGATAAGTAGTTATGGATAGGGAGTGATTCTGATACTTTTTTTTTTTACCTAATTGTGGGGATGCTGGCAGTCAGGGGGTGACAGTTTAAATCAGTTTAAAGGTCCCAGCATAGGATAAGGAGATGGTTGGTAGGTTTAATAATTTACCTTTCTTTGCTAGGGGGATCAAGGGATTGGTTGGAGGGTTCCGTGAATACCAAACCTTAGTGCTTGACCCTCTACCCACTACCAGACAGGGGAAAGGTGGGTTAGATAGATCTTCTGTCTGCTCATTACTATGTTTCTTGCATTACCCAAAGGGAAAGGAAGATGCAAGGGAATTATCCCCATCAAAAGGTCATCTATAGGGATAAGCAAACTGTTTGTCTAGTGCAGTGCTTAGAGGGAAATTTTCAGTTTTGTCAGTGATTAATATTTTTATAAATCAGAGCCCTCCCCAGCTTCCTCCAGTCTAAGGAGCTGTCTGGCCTATTGCTTGGAAGAAATTGCCAACATGAAAGCATTGTGTCCAAGAAAAGTTGCAGCATACAGTATCTTCTCTAGCAAGGCAGGGCGATGTATGTGCTATTGAGGAGCTAAAAACAGCTTGTAATTTGCCTCACCAAAACCTGCAATGCAATTTTGCCTTCCTATTGACATGAATGCACTTCGACAAAATGTTGTTGTTATTTACTGCAAAGCTAAATGCCACAAGTTTACTTATTACTAATCAGCTGCTGTTTTTAAGAGTCGCTGTAAACCGGGTAGTAATTAAAGTATGAGACTCATTGAGTTACATGGGGTCAGATGGCCAGATGGAAGTTTTGTTCATTGACCAATACAAATGAATAAAAACTGGTAAAGAACACATTTCAATTCTGTTATAAAAAGGCATTTTTGTATGCATTGTTAAATTGAAATGTGTGCTTAGAAATTTCAAGTATTATTAAAGTATACTTGATATTGTGCATCCGTTTTACTGTACTGTCATCTCACTAATGAGCTTGTATATGTGGCACATTCTCTCCCCATATTGATTAGAGAACACCATATGTATCATTAAGATAAGTTTTTTGTTGTCACAGACATATAATGCTTATCTAGCAGCTATTTGTTTAATGCTTTACAAGCTTTTTTAAATGGTTTAGAATAAGTAATCAATAAGCTTTCTTATGCTTAAACCACCTAAAATGCATATATTTAGCTGACATTTTAAGCTCAGAAAATGCACATCAGATATACACACATGCTGTACGTGTGACTCTCCAATAAATGTCAGTTGGGAACAAATACGGATCATAAAGCACTGATCCTATGATTGTTTGTAGCACTCTGGATACACATAATAGTTCACAGCCTGTTATGGGGAGATATCTAACTACCTGCAGTTCAGTTTGTACAGAACCAAGGGACCCATGGCTCCTACTTTAACTGCATAGCCTCCAAAAAAATGGCAGAAGGTATGAGTCATAAATGCCAGTAAATGCCTGGAGGTAATTATTCTATATAATTCAAAATGCTAGCTAACCTTTTTATAAGTCGAATTTTCCTTGCTCAAGTTCCATCTGTTTTCTGTTTGTTTTAGTTTTAACAGTATATGTACTACCTGATTTGTGTAAGTCACTATGACTAAAACTGTGAATTCTGGAAGTCCTCAAAAGAGTTGCCACTGAGCACATGTAAATGAAATTAGCACATGTAAATGGAAAGTGGTTCTGTTTTTTGATAGCTGCAAACCAATAGTGCCAATTAAAATCCCCATTGCCATAGCTGGAAGTAATTTTTAGTGCTTTGCTACCCGCATGATTTCTAGCCCAGCGGCAGTCATCAAAAAAACTTAATATTACTTATTGATAGACTATATTATGGTCATGTTAGAACAATGTAGCTGTAAGCTCAAACGTTGAAAATAAATGAATACAGCAAAGCAACATATGGTCACCTACATACCCAATTCACTCCAGTTCTGATGGATCTAGCAGCAAGCATTAAAGGGGAACCAAAGTCTAAAATAGAATAATGCTAGAAATGCTGTATTTTTTATACTAAGCATAAACATGAACTTACTGCACCAGAAACCTAATTAAACAAATGATTTATGTTTTCAAAGTTGGCTGCAGGGGGGTGTCATCTTGTAACTTTGTTAAACATCTTTGCAAAACCAACACCACACCAGACCAATTTAGTGTGGTCTGGGCTCCAGTTGGGAGGTTAAGCTTAGGGATCAACATAAATTATCAAAACAGCACAAGTCAAATAATATCTACCATAGAAGCCGATACATCAAGACTGATTAATAATCAGAATATACAGACTGAACTGGGTCTGCGGATACAAATCTCTACACAGTCACTGGCTGCTTTATAGGGAAACAAACAAAGCTGCTTGAGTTCTGGGAATTAAGGTGGGGGGAGCCGTTTGAAAGTATGATCGTATCCCTGCAGGGCAGTTAGGGACCGTCTGACGTTTCCTAATCCTTAGCAGCCAGAGCAAGTAAAACATAGGGGAATTTCACTGCATACAGTCAGATTTATTATAAAAATTGTACACATTTTTTTAAACTAAAGTATATTAGAGATAGATTTCTTTTTCAGTAAAGAAAGTAAAAATGGGATTTACTTTCTTTTTTTTGCCTTTATATCGCCTTTAAATGTATTATGTTATATTTGGAGAGGGGTTATGTTGGAACAAATTTACTTGGCAAACTTATGTTTTGAGTCAAATGGAATACAAAAAGACTAACCTGTAGAAAAAAAAATCAGTTAAAAAGCTTAGAAACATAAAGCACTTTTGAAACGTGAATCTAATGTGTGCACACTGAGATTATGTGTCAGAACTAAATGGATATGTACTTTATAAACGAACAAAGAAAGAACTATAAATAAAGCAAATGATTGGCAAGGTAAATGTACTCACAGTTAATACTTTATATAATTGTGCCTGTTTGGAATAAATTGCCAGCTATTTCCATGCCCTGTCATCTGGAAAGCAGCCGGAACAGCCAAATATCAAGGGAGTCTAGCAGGTTTAAGCCAGAATTCCTATCACAGTCACACAGACTAAAGTAATAAAGCTCAATGGGGCAGATACGCATTTACCCAGTGGCAATGTTAAGTAAAGCTTTGCACTTAACATTCTCAAGGTCAACATAATTCCAGAAATTCACACAGATGGGGAACAATTACCGACATCCTGATAATGAAAATAGCTGTAAAAGATTAAAAAGAAGCCCATGAAATCTGATTAACCCAGTATAAGAGAATCAGCTGCACAATCAAGATTTAAATGGACTTTTCATTTATGATTGGTTGAAAATCTCACAGGCTTGATTCATTAACTGTCACTGGAAAAAAAATTGAACATAAATACTGTTAGATACAAACATCTCAAAAAAATACAATTGCCTCATTTCAGCTAAAATATATTTTAACTGAAGATAATAAAAAAGTCTAAGAATAATTTAATTTGCATTATGATGTATTTATAAAATCATTGTAACTTTTGAAAATAATTATAGGGGAATGTAATAAAAGTCGAAAAGAGCAAAAAATTTGCACCAATAACAACAAAAATCCACATCTCACAATGTAATATTGTTCCTTAAACTGTTATTGCATTGGGAATTTTAATTGCGCACTCTTAAGAAGTACTTGAAGGTGTCTTAATCTTTTGGAGCAAACATAACAACTTTTTCAGTAAGAAGTTTTATTACTTTTACTGCGCAATGGATCAAACTATAAAATTCGCAAACGGTCTTCCACTGTCGGAAGTGGATGCTAAACAGTTTCCGGGTTTGCAAAAGCTATATTAAATTCGCGCAAAGCAAAATTTGTTCTCGCTAAGGAATAACTTTTCGCATTGCAAATATTTTTTCCATTACCGACTTTTATTACATCCCCCCGTTAGAGAACAAATTACCACAAATGGTTGAGGAGGCAGGACACAGCAAATCTCAGAATGTAGAGCATAAGGCTAGAGCATACAGTTTTTAATATTTAGGACAAAGCAAGGCAGCACTGGGCCAAGCTGATCAGTAGCCCTTGGTGACCCAGCCCACCACTGTGCTACCCCCATAGGCAGAAGACAGGTGCCTGCTCAGCGCCCCCTTTCGTTGTGCTTTAGGCAGGTGCCTCTTCTGCCTACCCCTAGTTCCGGCCCTGAAGCAAGGTAATGCCAAGCAGTCCGAAACCAGGGATAAGAATGGTGTCTAGCAATAGAATCAGGAAAAACACATATCATTATTTTCATGAGTATAAGATTAAGGCCTTATTCACTATAGCCCTCTCTCTTGTATAGCTAGCCCCAGTTAGGAGCTAGGCCCTTCAATGCTGTGGGTCAGCAGGACATGCTAACTGTCACAGCATTGTAGCTTATGGCAGCAAAATGATCTGAATAATTGGCTGCACCACAAAATATGAAATAGTTACTCAAATTTTATGGTCTATTCTATATTTTACCACCATTATGAGAATATCAGTTTACATTTTTGGAATTATGTTGATCTTGATAAAAGGCAGGTGATAAGTATAAGGCTCTGTTGAACCATGATCCCATTGGTGCTCCTTTGCTAAGAAAAAGGGTAGTCAGAGGAGACACCCATGTGATGCTGCCAGCCTGCCCCTCATGATTACAGTCCTGGTGAATGACAGATGCCATATCTATATATTCTTATCAGAACAAAGTGTTATACATGATCCTCCCAGAGATGAGAATTAAATAAGGCCCCTATATGCTCTTTCAATTGACCTTGATCATTACATTTTGTAATTTGTAAACAGTCAACTGGTTAAATTGCCTGGAGGTTGCACATAATCATACAGAAAGAAAAGTAGATTTTCTACACTCAAATACAGTATATCAGTGTATTAGAAACATTTGTATAAACAAGCTTCTAACATATTAACCTCCCACTTAACACTTGGCTATTTGGTAGACCCTATGGCAGGGGTCAGCAACCTTTACTATCAAAAGAGCCATTTTGCCCCCTCTTCCACTAAAGAAAAATAGTCTGGAGCAGCAAAACATAAAACAGATTATAAACTTTTAAAAGTTTTAACCTTTTTTCAATTTTAACAATTACAACAACAGAATACAACAAACAGAAGTGCTGTGTGTATGTGTGTACTACTTTGAAATAAATTAAACACTAAATAGCCCTATTAAATGCTTCTGCTATAGGCAGAAGTTCGAGCCATGACCGTGACCTTGGGGGTTTTACTTTGGGTTTTTACGTACCATACGTTACACTTTTTTTTTTTTTTTTTAACAATGCATAATACAGGTGAAAACAGTATATAATCAAATTTGCACAGGAACACAACAGTTGAGTGGCTACAGTAGAGTAAATCTGTTATGGACACAGCTCTCTTGTATAATGGAGTTTGGCTTAATA
Source organism: Xenopus petersii (assembly GCA_038501925.1). NCBI lineage: Eukaryota > Metazoa > Chordata > Amphibia > Anura > Pipidae > Xenopus > Xenopus petersii. The sequence goes on along the minus strand of CM076675.1, from coordinate 102,464,913 downwards.
TGACTGTTCAAGGAAAAATATAGAATCAATACAGCTCCAGGCAGTAATTTTCAACTGCAATGTGTTTTATTCAGCAGTGCAGGCACACTACATGTTTCGGGCGAAGCCCTTTATCAAGTGACTTGATCAAAACACTTGATAAAGGGCTCCGCCCGAAACATGTAGTGTGCCCGCACTGCTGAATAAAACACATTGCAGTTGAAAATTACTGCCTGGAGCTGTATTGATTCTATATTTTTCCTTGAATTATGCACATGGGGTGTAACACAGACACCTACTGAATCTTACAGCAATAAAGTGAAGAAATTGGAGGCTGAATCATACCTACTCTATTAATAGGACTGTTCACAGAGGTGAACGATGCTCATAGGTGTGTAATTTGTTAGCGCAGGTTTTATAAATACATTTCGAAGTAAAACACCATATGTAGTGTGTGTGTGTATGATATATATTTATGATAATGTACCCATTACATTCATTTACATACCACCACTACATTTTTTTTAACAAACCCATAGATTTTTTTTTTCATCAACCTTTAAATTAAGGTTTATTTTTGTATGATATATACCTTTATATACGGTTAGTGGTAATAATCAGTTTTTCCTGCTGAGGATTGCTGCAAACTTAACAGCAGGAATATTGGTATCAAACACATTCTGTCCCTTATGAAAACTCAATCAGAGATTAAAGAATAAATAGAACCTCATAACTACAAAGACTGGTCTTTTCTGGATTATTAGTTTACAAAAACATAAAAAGTACAAAGTAATTATAAAGTAAACATGAAATTCTTACAGGATTTAAATACGTGGTGTTATTTAGGCATGCAAGGAGCATGCTGTTATGTGTTTATAGCCAGAGCTGGAAGCAGCAGCTTTATTTTTACAACTATGTATTCTGTTATAAACTGATGCTTGCTTTATGTTAAATCTGGTTCCATACTGGTATCAGCACATTTAATATTGAGGATATGTCCAAACAAATGAAGAAATGAGGATATGCTCAGGTCTGTTTCTTTGTTTCTCCCTGAAATAAAGTGATCCCTCTAGAACCAGGCACATAAACTAAACAGCTGAAACCATTGGTTCATGTAACTCTCTCTTATTTCATGTGAAAAAAATATAACACAACAACAGCAACAAGTTTTATATGATAGTAATAGTTTATAGAATTACAGTATATAATGTTGATATTAAAAGATGCTTGTGCCTTACTGTAGCTCTAAGCAACTTTGAATTTCAAGGCTCAGTCAGTGCTTCTGCAGAGACATACTCCTTCAAATAAATGGGCCATGAAATCTCACAGATAGCTCTGAATAAGCTAACAATACCAAGGGTAATGTTCATGCAGCTGTCAGGGCAACCCATGCAAAACAAAAATCAGATTACCAGAAATCCATAGAAGTACAATTATTTGACACATTAATGGACGCTGTTATTTAGACAGCAAATATTATATGTTTTATTAATGGCCCACTGGCCACAAAAGCTATTGGCTATTATATGTTTGCACTCTGTCATTATTGTACACATCTAGTATTGCTCTAGTTATAATCATTATTTCTAAGTTAGAAAAATACTAAGGTTGTATTTTTTCACTTGGCCACTTTGAGTCTAATATAAATCAAATCATATAAAACCAATATGTACCGTTAGGATGGCCAATCCTAAAGGAAAACTATACCCTAAAACAGTGTTGGTCTCTATAAAAATATATTGCATAAAACAGTTCATATGTAAAACCCTGCTTCATGTAAATAAACCATTTTCATAACAATACAAACAAACCACACATTAGGTCACACTAGCCAATTACCGGACAAAGTTCTGTCTTTTGCTTCCCCACTTCTTCCTTTTAGAACTGCAGTATTTCTGAGCAGGGGATCTCAACTAGCAGTTAGGCAGGTTAAAAAAGTTAAAAGGTTGAACTTGATGGACATGTGTCTTTTTTCAATCTAATTTACTATGTTAATATAAGGCAGCACAGAGAACATCATAAAATGGTGGCTGGATGGAAAAGATGTAAAAGAATAATATTCAGGTAATTATATATTCCAGTTTGGTAAGAGTCTTTAATATGCCACTTAATATGATGTAAACTGTCTGTTGCTTAAGTTGCTGGTGCTGGAGGGAACTGGTGATTGGTGTGGTTGAAACATGGATGAATCATGTCACATGATTGGGTGGCTATACTTTGTTTCAGAGGACAATAGAAAAGGAGGAGGAAGGGGAGAGCAGGATTTAAAAGCTAGTATAAAATAGGAGGTGATGTTAGAAATGAGGGGACTGAAGCCTTATGAGTGGAGCTCTTCACTGATTGCAAAGATTCCAGCAATGCGTAGGCGTATGCTATAGATCCCCTAATGTAAGTGAGGAGGAGGAGGATAAGCTGCTGATGCAAATAGAAAAGGCTGCTAGTTTGGGAAAGTAATGATAATGGGGAATTTTAATTACCCATATATTGACTGGAGCAACAGTACTGCCAGGACAGTGAATGGGAACACGTTTATACGCTTGTTGCATAACAAGTTTATGGCACAAGTTATTGAGGCCAGAAAAAATGCTATTCCAAATTTAGTGATCTGTAATGACCCCAAACATATAGCAAATGTTCAAGTAATTGAACCCCTGGGTAATGGTGACCATAATGTGATACCTTTTACTGTATGGTGCAAAAAACAAATATACACTGAGGCAACAAAAATCACAAATTTCAGAAAAGTTAATTTTAGTGCCTTGAGGGTTGCCCTTCACACCATAGATTGGGGCATTCGTTTTCAGTTAAAACACAGAACAGAACATTTACTGTTCTCAATTTTTTCCCTTAAGGAGTAAATGTAGAAGCACTAAGAATCACCCTATGTGGCTTAATATATAGTAAAGAAGGAAAGAAGAGAAAGGCATTTAAAAACTACCAGTTTGTTGGAACAGAAGCTGCATTTAATGAATATAAACACTATACTAAATGTTGTAAAACAGCAACCCGGATGGCAACGATAGGAAATGAGCAGCACATTATGGCTGAGGCTAAGACTAACCCCAAAAAGTTTTTAAAGTATATTAATAGTAAAAAGATGCTGGTTGAGAGTGTTGCTCCTTTAAATAATGGTACCAGTGGGTTCACAACAGTCACTGGAAAAGAAAGAAATATAGGCATAAATCCAAAGTCCAAAAATTCATTTTCTAGCCAGTTTTCATACATAATAATTTAGTCGAATTTAAATGAGTTTTGCAAGGAAAGTTAGCTCTTGACATTTTCTTTAATAGAAGGAATAGTGAGAGACCAATAGAACAGATTGATATACATACTTGAACTCTAAGGTAGAGAAGTGGAGGAAGATGACATATGAAAAACATCTAATGATATAAAATAATTTAACAGTACAGAACTCGAGAAAATGCAAAAGCAAATATTTGCCAGTAGAAAAGGTCATGTACTGCAGACAAAAAATGGCAAGATGAGGAAAAATGTGAATAAAAACAGTATTAAGTATTAAATAGTGAAGCAGTTGCAGGATTAGTTATAGTGCCATTCCCAAAATACATCCAATATTAATCATTATCTAAAGCTTTAAACAAAAGACAAAAAAACTATTTGTTTAACCTATTTATAAAAGGTCCTTTGTTTCTTTTATTCTTTTAACTGTGCAACCCATTATTTCTGATGACAGAAAATCTCTGCTATGTGAGTGCTTCAATCTGATAATACTTGTCACGGTCGGCACCCAACACCAGAACAAACACCAGGCACCCTGGTCTCGGCTCGTGCTTCACCAGTAGTGTGACCGCCTTTGGGCCTCGGAAGGAGCCCTTGGCTTACTTGGATGCCACCTGGACTTAAACAAGAGGTGCAAGATGAGGGTTCTGGATAGGCAGAGGGGCACGACTGTAAAGCAAAGTCTTTGGACAGAAGATCGTAGTACAAGGCGTTAGGCAAAAGAGTAGTCAGATCAGGCCGGGTCGAGGCAGGCAGAGAATAAACATAGTCAGGCAGGCAAGGGTCAAACCAGGAAGTCCATCAGAGGGTTAATCAGAAGAGGTAGTCGGTAATCAGGCAAGGGTCAGGATCCAGAAGTCAGAATAGTCAAAATAGCCAGGCAGGGGTCACAACAGGAAATAAACAGGTTCAGGATATAGCAAACAAATAGCACAAGGCTTAGGAGCACCAGGAAACACAATCCTAACACGGGCAGTTTGTAAAAAGAAAATGTACCTTTAAATACATTTAAAATTCACGCCATTGCGCGCTGACGTCATGCGTCAGCGTGCCTGCACCTTTAAGACACAAGAAGATGCGGCGTGCGTGCCCTAGGTGCAGAAGGTCATTGCGGGCATCCCCGCTTGGAGTGCAGCGGGTGTCCCCGCCGACCCCCACCACCCCTACCGGGGTAAGTTATTACAATACTGTATGCTAGCGATTATTAAAACATTTTCCTTGAAAAGGAAGACATACAGACCAGGGGTTCTCAATGTAGACCACATATAGGGTTACAAGTGTACAGTTTAGTACATTTGTTATATTGCCACTACAGAAAATGTTGAAGCAAACAACAATTGTGATACAGGCAAATGATCTATTATATATAATGCCTGGGACCTGGGTTTTCAGAATAAGCAATTTCTCTTTAATTTGAGTTAGCACTAATACTTCTACTAGGAAAGAAAGCCCCCCAAAGATATATTAGACCTAACTTTCAAATAAAAGCTGTCTCCAAACTTCTGCATTAAACGATCTGTTCAGTGTAAAAATAAAACTAGGTAAATAGTAGTGATGAGCGAATCTGTCGCTTCCGAAATAGTTCACATTGAAACACTTTGTCGCAATTGGCATAACAATTTTTTTATCACCCCATGTGCATTAAAGTCAATGCCTGTTTTTCTTATGGCGACTTTTTTGTCTCAGTGACAATTTTGTCTTGGAAACTTTTTTCTCTCTGCGACTTTTTTGTCCAAATACATTAAAATCAATGGGCTTTTTTTCTTATGCGACTTTTTTGTCTGGCCGACAATTTTGTCTCAACCACTTTTTTGTCCAAATGCATTAAAGTCAATGGGCATTTTTTTCTTATGGTGACTTTTTTGATTTTGCAGGTGGTGAAGTGTTCAATCAAATGATGATAAGAGAATCAATGAAACTAAGAGGCCAATCCATAAAAATGCGCAAATTTGTACCTGGGCACTAACCCATGGCAGTCATTCTAATTCTTTTTGCTTGGGATGAGTTACTGCCAAGGTATACCCTTATTTACCACTATGAGATTAATATTGTCTTTTAATTTAGTAAAAGAATAGAATGAGTTAGCAAAAATTAACGCGTGCCAGAGGTACTGTAGCATTGCTTCCAATTAAATGTAATGATTAGAAGCTTTAGCATCATTATAAAAATATAGAAACACTGGAGATAAAGACCACTTAAAATTTTATATTAGGGGCAGATTTATATGGTCGAGGTGAATTTTCGAATGAAAAAAATTAATTTCGAGCTATTTTTTGTGTACTTCGACTAGGGAATAGTCCAAATTCAATTCAAATTTTAAAAAAATTTGAATATCTAAATTTATCATGTACTGTCTCAAAAATTGGACCTATTCGATCGAAAACGGACCTATTCGACCAAAAAAAAAATTACTTAATTTTGGTTGGTCTTTTTGAATTCGAATTTCAAAGTTTTTTCAATTTGAAATTCGACCCTTGATAAATATGCCCCTAGGGTGTTGTGTAGAAAAATATTATATTGTTATTAACCAGCAAACTGTAAACTTGTTTGAAAAATAAAAGCAACTTTTTTCACTACAACTACAGCGAGTGCCGATCCTCCTTTCTACTATACAAGTTATTTGATCTGGCACCACTGGAATCGCCAAGATTTGAATGCGGGTACTGTGGGACTATATATATATATATATATATATATATATATATATATATATATATATATATATATATATATATATATATATATATATATCAATTATTTCAAATGGCATTCACAATCTGATTTCAGGCACAGATAAACTGGCAAAATATCAATTAGCAAAAGAAAATATTCCTTCAATGCATATGCGGTAAATAGAGAATATCAAATATTAAGAGGTGTTTATCTCTAGTGTTTCTATCTTTTAATGATGCTGCAGCTTCTAATCATTTCATTTAAAAGGAAGCAATGCTACATCTGGCATGCATTCATTATTGCTACCTCATTCTTTTACTAAATTAAAAGACAATATTAACATCAAAGTGGTAAATGAGTGTGCACACCAATGGCCTATTACTGCATTCACTACAATTTAAAGACTTAATAGTATGTATTAAATAATTACAATTCCTTATATAAACGTTGTTAAGGCAAAAATAATAAGGGACATTTTGTATGTTTATATAAATATTTAGTCTGTGTAGCACTGGAGACACATTTGGCTCTCTGGTTATCAACTGCATTGAATTAAATCAATGTATTCCAGCAGTCATTCTTAAAAAAAACACTACTGGAACAAAGACAAAGAAAAAAAAAATACTAAACAATTTCTGCAAATGTCTCCAGTATATCAAAATAAACATTGTTCATGGTTTTTGTTTCACCATAAATAACAATTTACATGTACATTCTCTTGTGTTCCCTTGTGCGTGTGGACCTAAAGGAAAACTAGATCCCTAGATAGGATACATAACATACAGACAATTTATATCATATTAAGTGGCCCATGAAAGAAGTTTACAAAACTGGAATATATATCATTAAATACTGCTCTTTTTACCTTTCTTACCTTCAGCCCCGTTTTGTGATGGTCTGTGTGCAACTTCAGAGATCACATTGCATGAAATAATGCAGCTCTAACTGGAACATGAAGAATTGTGGAAGTGAAAGATAGAACTTTTTCCTTTAATTGGCTCATGTAACCTAACATGTATATGTGTTGGTTGTTTGTGTGGACAGTAAATCGTATCATACCGGGAGCCGCCTTTTGGTACTTGAAATGGCAATTTTCTATTTAGGATCATTAATGGCACATAATACTTAAAAGATATATTTGTATGTAAATTATTTATTTATATGAATCAGTGTTTTACAAATGTGGTGTTTTATGCAATATATTTTTATAGAGACCTACATTGTTCAGGGGTATAGTTATCCTTTAACATTCTTACCTGCAGGATACTCCAAAGGAAAATCAATTAAAACTTTTTCTCATTTAATCACTTTCCCCATTGTTTTTTTGAACAGAAACTCAGTTAAGATATTCTAAAAAGTGCAGGTCCAGTAGTGGAACTGTAAGGTAGGTGGGAACATTTAAAACAGAGATAAGCATGTGCAGTACTTTCACTGTAAATTTGCTTAGAATTAGCCATTCTAATATTAAAAATTACCACAAAGGTGTACCTCCTTTTTAAAGTTATGTTCCTTCATTGGTGCTACATACTGTATATTACACCATGACAAAGTGCAGGCTGCCTCTGCACAAGTACATTAAGGGGCAGATTTATCAAGGGTCAAAGTGAATTCGAGGGAATTTTCTAACTAAAAAAATTCTAAGTAATTTTTTGGATACTTCGACCATCGAATAGGATACTACGACTTCGACTTTGAATTCGATTTGAAGTAAAATAGTTTGAATATTCGACCATTCGATAATCGAAGTACTGTCTCTTTAAAAAAACTTTGACTCCAATACTTCGCCAAATTTTTTTGAAGTTGAAGTAAAATCATTTGATCGTACAATTTTACTTCGACCGCAGAATACCCAAATTCGATGAAAATAGTTTGTTTTCGATATTCGAATTCAAAGTATTTTAATTCGATGGTCGAATTTCGAAGTATTTTTTACTTCTAAATTCGACCCTTGATAAATCTGCCCCTAAATCAGAAATCAATTTGTTATAGCACTTAAAATAACCTAACATTTTTAGGACCTTGGTTGGTGGCTAAGGACCTTAGCCACCATTATCAAAAAATAGTATAACTTTTGAAGGTCAGCGGTTTGTGCTTATAATTTTATTAGTTAAAAGATATATTCAAGACATTACAGTAATTTTAATTCATTAATTCATTAAGTCTTGGTGTCCATTGTATTCATATAGAACTACACATTTGTACCATTGTTTTTACACATATTCTTCATGGATTAACATACATACAGCAAATGTAATTGGCTCCTGGTTAAACAAAGTTAACTGTAGGGGGCACATTTACTTAGGGTCGAATATCGAGGGTTAATTAACCTTCGATATTCGACTGTCGCAGTTAAATCCTTCGACTTTGAATAATGAAGTCGCAAAAAGGATTTACCGCAATTCGTTCGATTGAAAGATCGAAGGAAAAATCGTTAGATCGAACGATTAAATCCTTTGAATCGAACGTTTCGAAGGATTTTAATCCATCGATCTAATGAAATTCCTTAGATTAAAAAAAGCTTAGAAAACCTATGGGGACCTTCCCCATAGGCTAACATTGAGGATTGGTAGGTTTTACTTGGCGAAGTAGGGGGTCAAAGTTTTTTTTAAAGAGACAGTACTTCAACTATCGAATGGTCGATTAGTCGAACAATTTTTAGTTTGAATAAAAGTCGTAGTCGAAGGTCGAAGTAGCCAATTCGATGGTCGAAGTAGCCCAAAAAAATCTTCGAAATTTGAAGTACTTTTTCTTCTATTCCTTCACTCGAGCTAAGTAAATGTGCCCCCATGTGTATGAATGTAATATTATGCAATGCACCATTTAATGCTATTAGAAAAAGGTTTTCTAGCCACCAAACAGATTTATACAGAAATAAGATACTCTGCAGTGTTTTTTGCAGACTCGAGGGGGTGATGCACCTGATGCAGTTGTGGTCAGTAAATTAAAATGTGCACAGCTGCATGTGCTCTTTGACAATAAGCAGATGCTAATGCACTGAAAATACTTGGATGTCGTAATTTCCACCACTCAGCATCAAAATGAAGAAGCTAGTTTAATGGGCCATTGTGGGAACCCTGAAACTACTTATAGACAAATACAAGAGTCCTCTGCACTCAACCCTTTATCAATATATTGAGACATTTTGTGCATACTGCTACTGAATATGCCTTACCCTTTAAGCAAAACAGTAATTGTTTGTCCATATATTGCAATATACTGTATTTAAGCTGGCCAACTACATCAAAATCATCCCATATCTGGCCATTCCTACGGTCAATTTTCATTGGATTCATTAAGAATTCTATTGCTTCATTATACATTTTAAACAGGGACTAAGTTTTACCTGCAACTTACTTGCTGATTTCAAGGTTAATTTCATTGGCCACCAGTGGGATCACCTGACTATAGCGGGGAAGGGTATTATTATTATTATTATTAACATGTATTTATATAGCGCCAACATATTGCGTAGCACTGTAGGAGCTACAACATGGAGCTGGTCACTGCTCCTGTATAAACTATAGCAAACAAGGGAAAGTTGTGCTCACCACTAATTTCTAAACTCATTACGTGGGGGTGCAATGAGGCTGTGACCATAAAATACATTTAGACAAATAGGTCCTCTGCACTCAATCTATTATCAATATATTGAGCAGTTACCAAGAAGATTCAGATGGCACACACATAGCAAAATGTGCTTAAACATAGTGATTTATTTAGATCTCTGCATCTCCACAGAGATCTAAATAAAGCACAAAGTTTAAGCACATTTTGCTATGTGTGCCATCTGAATCTTCTTGGTTACTGCTGTATACATGGAACTGTTGAGCAGCAAAGTTCCCAGATAGAGTAATACTGAAACGTGACCCACGGAGTTCGGATTTTATTAAAGTATATCAATATATTGAACTTGAAACTACTACCACAGTCATTGGTGGTGGTAGCTACAGGATTCCCCTGTTTTGGGAGGGATACTGTCCTCAATTTGAAAGAGGACCCGGTATAAAAGTAGCGCTGCCAAGGACAGCAGGAGTGCAAGGAGTGACATTAGGCGCAAGTACCCCTCTGCTATTGTAAATGAGCCCCTTTGTATGAGAAGCAGCATTGCCATATTTCAGAGCTTCTTTGTTTGTAGGAATCCAGACAATGCATCTTATACCTGTACATATAAATTAATATAGTATCCCTTCCATTATTTCAAAGAATGTTGCCTTGACTTCTAGATCACCACTATAAGGTTCTTTTCCAAGTGTGACCCAGTAAAAGCAAATTATTTGAGCAGGCATTAATCTATTCCTGCTAGCTATGTTATTATGAAATGCTTTTGATTTCAAGTACAAAATAAAAATCCCTTCTGGGCTAGGTTTGTTGCCCAAGTGTAGATATTTCCCTGCTAAGTTTCTGGGTGACCTTTGCTTTATCTGATATTCTGTTTACTGACTCTTAGCCGTACCCAGGTCTAAATAAACTTAGGACGCCAGTGCTGCAAGGCAACTGAGTTAACCAGTTAGCTACCAAAACAAAGATTTATTTGAATATATTAAGAATTCATGATATTTCTGTCAGCAAAGCCCAGATCCTTTTGAACAAAGTCAATTATAAAAAATATTCCTTAACTTCATTTTCATAATTTTGTTTTCCAACATTAGGTACAGTGCCTGCTTTTGGTTCATGAGGTGCAACGTGTTCCGTCACTTTGTATAATCTGAAAAATTTTTTTGCTTTATCCCGTAAGGAAATTACTATAATTCAAAAAGCATTTCAAGAATAGGGATGTAGCGAACTGCCGTGTATGTGTTCGCGAACGCCGTTCGCGAACACCGGCAAAAAATGCGAACAGTTCGCGAACAGTTCGCGAACTTCGAACATCCGAAAATCGTTCGATTCGAACAATCGAAGGATTTTAATCGTTCGATCGAACGATTTTCGTTCGAATCGAACGATCGAAGCCATTGGATCGAATGATTTCATTCAATCCAATGGCTTCGGTCGTTCGGTTCGAACGAAAATCGTTCGATTTTAGCGATCGAATGGTCGAATGGTCGAACGATTTTGACGCGAACGCCTATTGGCGAACGTCGCGCGACATTCGCGAACTTGCGGCGGACGCGAACAGTCGAAGTTCGCGCAAACTAGTTCGCCGGCGAACAGTTCGCTACATCCCTATTCAAGAATATTCACATTTTCTTATGAATTCATCCACATGATCTGTAATCATGTATACCATTTGTGATTGCAAGGAAAAAAACGTCTCCCTTTCATACGTCAGCATTAAATTCACAAATTACTCATCAACTTTTAATATTGCCATTAGCTAAATACCAAATATGTGACAAGAGCACATCAAAGAGGGACCTTGCTGAATATAATGTGGCACTGCACCCCTTATATCCCCATTTTGGATATTCATAAAAACCCTCTTAAATTACCTTTTAAAAAAAAGTACGGGTCTTTTTGTTTTTATTTTGTTTTGATTTGTTTTTGGTTATTTCATGGTTTAGATTGCATGAAAACATTTCTTGAACTTTCCTCATATGAATTATTCTTTTATTCCATAATATGATTGTTCATGTATTTAATTCATTGTATTTTCATGAAAATTCAATAAAAAGAATTAAAAAAAAAAAAAAGAAACCCTCTTAAGTAAAATATTCCTTAAAGAGGTCAAATTAGTCCCGTTAGTGACCCTGTTTGGGAAACCCTTAGACACCAATACCAATGCGGAACAAAGACTCCTTAATTATTTACTGACGGTGTGTAGACTGGTGATCACCTCACGCTGGAAAGACCCAGCGCCTCCCTCAATATTGGAGATAATACAGAGGGTGGTGGCATGAGAGAGATGGAGCACGACAGCTAGAATTCAAGACAAGATGTTCCACTTTAATAAAGTATGGGCCAGATGGGATTTATTTACTGACACAAATACTTACACAGAACTATCCACATAACCCCGGACTACACTGAACCAGGACTGGATTCAACATTAGGAACAACCTGTTTCCCTTCTGAACCTTTTGTCTACTAACAACATTGGTTTTGTATGTTTAAATGCCTTTTTTTTCTTTCCTCCCATACATGAAGTATACATTTCCTGACTATTGAGCTGAACCCATTATTCACACTATACACTTCATCTCATGACGATCATAATGCATCATATATATCAACCTTACTGCTTTTTGATAGACCAGTAATGTATGCTGATCCACAATATATAGTATACATTATTTTTTCCTCTGTTTTGTTGTTATAAATCTGTTAAGACTTTAATAAAACTTTTAAATTACAAAAAAAACAAGAGCACATCAACATCTGAAAAAAGTACAGTATCTGTGGTTTGTTCATGTAATGTGTTTTATTTTACAGAGTGCATTAGTATACACTGTTCTTAACTGATATTGCTAATGTATTATTTATCCCTATAGATCATTACAACTTTATGTAATAAAAATACCTGGTGGTCTAGTGGTGCGGCGGCGTGAACGGCTGCCACGCCGCCGCGCTCCTTCTCGCCATCTTGGTTGCTTAGGGCGTGCGCGGCGTGCCTGCGCGCCTCTTAAAGGTACGCCAGCGCGCATTGGCCCATTCATACTCCCAGCCAGTGCCCGTGATAGAACTTGTTTCTAGTGGTTCCTGAGCCTTGTGCGTTTGATCTGTTCTGAATCTAGTCTGTTTGATTACCCGTGTTTGACCCAGCTTGTTCCTGACTATTCTGCATTCTGTATCCTGACCCCGCCTGCCTACGACAACTCTTCCTGCTTAACCCCTTGATTGACAACCCGGTTTGACCCTAGCCTGCCTGACGATTCTTGATATCTGCCTGCCTCGACCTTGCCTGTCTGACGATTCTCTTGCCTGCTCCATTTGTACCGTGACCTTCAGCCCAAAAGACTCTGCTAACAGCCGTGCCCCTTCGCCAGCCAGAACATCTCGCCATGAAACCCTTGTTAAGTCCAGGTGGCACCCAAGTAAGCTGAGGGCTCCTCCTGAAGCCCAACGGTGGTCACACTACTGGTGAAGCCGAGCCGAGACCAGGGTGCTTGCCATTTGTTCTGGTATCGGGTGCCGGCCGTGACACTTTATAATTGAGGTGTGATTGAAAAGGATTCCTGCTGAACATCACAAATTAGTACTAAGATACTATATTATGTGCTATGGTCTGGTCTGTTTCTTTATTTTATTAACACTCTGGTGAACAGTTATTCCCCCCTAAGTACTGCTTAAAACTAAAATTTAGAGAGGTTTAATGAATTACATTTTATTACAACTTACACACCATTAATAATGTTTGGCCCTTGTTTGCAGCTATGCCAGACCCAGTTCTCAAAATGGGAATATAGTTAGACAGACAGATATATAACTAGATATATACAGTAGCTAGACTGTAATAACAATAATTTACTTCCATGAATGAATCTGTTTTAAATGTCTTGAGTTCCATCAATTAATTTTGGAGGTCAGAATATATGTCAGAATGCCATGCATGACTTAATTGTAATGCAATATGTGGATACTTCAATAAGTAAGTTGCAAGTTGCAAATGGGATGCTTAAATACAGCAGACCCTTTTTAAGACTGCTAAGACAAATGTGTTTTAAGACAAGACAAGTTAGCCAACAGAATTTAAATGAGCAACCATGAAAGAAAACTTTTCACTGGGCATAATTAGTATAAGGAAAATGCGCATATATTTCCAACGCTCTTTTTGCTTCCATAAAATGCAAATTTTAGGGAGAAATAGGGAGGGTGAACTGTCAGCATGTACCAGATTGTAAATCTGACTTTTTGTTTATACCAGCTTATGCCGCCTCAGCAAGTGCCTTTATTACTGTACTATGTATTAATATTAAGTGCATTTAAAGTCAGCAAGGTCCCAAACCTTTCAATATAGTAACTTTATATTTTATTTCTCAGCATGTTTTAAGCACAAGCACATCAATTTTTTTCTTCTTACAAAAACACTTTAGAAAAATAAATGGTTTGTAAAACAACAGATATTTTTTTTTTATGTATGTGGCTCTTCTGCATGTGCTCTTGGGAGGTTATCACTTATCCAACACTATACTAGGGGTACATATACACCATAGGTGAATAATATTAAAGATTTGCAGAGCATTAGGTTCTCCAAAAAGAATTCAACCATTCTACTGTATGCTATTATAAGTTCTCCACTGGAAAGTACTGGCAGTACCGAGGTGGGATGACTCCTTGGTCTGGACTTTTATTCCTGTATGCTTTCAAACAACGAAAAAATCGGGAAAATATGTAATCTGCTGGCTCTTCGTGATCCGCTAGTTCATTAAATTGTGAAATCGGTGAAGCAGTGTAAGATTGTGAAAAGGAATCAGAGTTTGCATTCTGCTGTGGAGCGCATGCACTAAAACAGACAGTGCTCCATATTGGATCCTCGTGAAAAGGACATCTGCAGAGAAGCGAATTTGTGAAACAGGCTTGAGGCTACTGAGAGTTCAAACCCAGCTGTGCCTTGAGAAATTCCGGAACTTTGAATCTGGTGAGACCTTTCCAACTTCTTTTTCGGGGGGCTTCTACAGCTGACAAGGAGGAGGGAGTGGGGGATGCCCCAATACATCCTTTTAAAAAATCAGCTCTCTTTATTTAGCCATTCATCGATCGGCCTGTTAAATTTACTCAGTAAAGCACTCTGCATAATTCATTGCTTCACCATATTGGGAAAATCTTGGCCATAATCCCAATTGAAGTTCTCCTTTCAGTCACTGACACAAACTAACGTAAAAGTGAGACAAGTACAACAAGGCCCTTTTTTAGTTCTAGTAAATTGTGTTCTATTGTAACATGGGGCACCGCACAGTGTCAGGAGCAATAGGGCTGAGCAGGGATATGCCATGCAACACTGATCTGCCAAGACTTCATCATGAATTCATTATATGAGCAGTGTAACTTCTAGTATCATAAAATCTAAAAACAGAGCTCTCAGCAATGTTACATTGTTATTTGGGAAACGGTATCTTCCCTTTATATGTACTTTCATGTAAAAATGTTCTGTTGCAATAAAGCAATGCTACACCTAGACATTAAACTGTTCATGCTATGGAGAGTTGAATAAATCCTTATATACTATGGGGCCTATTTATTAACAATCAAATTTCTATTTCTTCTTCCTTCTTTCAAAATTTCCTATTTGATTCTATTGAACCATTTTTAATTAACTTGGCATTTTATAGATTTTCAAAAATTCTTTTGCTAGTAATTATCAAAAAACGAAATGTTATAGGGGTTTCAGAACACTTCACACATTCATCCATGCAACTCTCACAAGCAACACCTGTTTCTAAGAGTTGCATGATACCTTGTTAATCCTATCATAGTTACCCCACAGAATCACACCATTCAGATGTCATCTTTCTAAAGCGTTACAACTGCCATTGTGATTGGATTGGTGGAGGGGGTCTACGTTGGGTGGGGTTAGGGTTTTTTTTTTTTTTAAATGGTTGAATTCTCCTTTAACACAGATATGAATGAGCTGGAGAGAGTGCAGACACATGCAACTAAATTGATTAGAGGGATGGAAGATTTAAATTAGAGGGTAGACAAGGTGTCATGGTTGGGGTTGTTTTCTCTGGAAAAAGGACGCTTGATAGGGGACATGATTACATTTTACAAGTATATTAGAGGACATTGTAGACAAATAGCAGGGGACCTTTTTACACATAAAGAGGATCATGGCACAAGAGGCCACCCCTTCAGACTTAAGTTAAAGAACTTTCATTTCAGCATAGGTGGTTCTTCACAGTGAGGGCAGTGAGTCTAACCATATACTTCTTTAAATCATTCAACCACAAAATCATTAAATATTCCTACATGATCATATTCTAAAGATGGGCAAATATTACTATAAAACTGAACTAAACTAGCAGTATCTTCCTGTGCATGGCCAGATTTAAATGTATATATCCTAAAATATTAAACTTAAAAATATCAAGCACTTGCTCAGTACTCCATGAGTTGGCATGAAAAGTAAGAGGCAATGCAAGATAATAGCCAAAATTTCCTAGTAAAAGATGAAAAGTGTTTTACATTTAATTATATCAGTCGTACTGCTGAAATGATAAATGCCAGAAGGGAATCATTATTTATTATTAATAATCCAAGCAGGAGATCTCAGAAGTCAAAAGAAAATTTAAACCAGATGGAGGAAAACATAAATCTTTAAGTAAAACCGAGAATCTTGTTATATTAGCAGGACGAATTATGATTTGCTGAATGCAGAAAATAGAATTATATTATTGAACACTTATCTAGAATTCCTTAGCATTTAAATTCAAAACAGGATGGGGGCATATCATTGCCTGTAATTCACAGAATTCTGTGGGTTGCAAATTGTTTATCATAGTCCATTATTGTGGCACAGAATGTAGTTTTCCACTCCATTTTCATTTAATGCTCTTAATATGGTTAAAGGAGGAAATCTTAAACATGAGGGCATTCATTTGGGCTTATGTAAAAAATCCTATGATTAAGGGATGTTCCTTAAATGCGTTAGACTATTATCATACAGCAGTTTTTAATGAATTAATAAACGTGGTTTTACATTTTGCAGAGGAGTGCTCCATATTTTCTTTTCTTTATTTTGTATGTAAAAAAGTTGCATAAACCCTATATGAACTTTCAGAAATAATCGTACTTTTATGCATAAGAATACAGAAGAGCCGGAAGATGGCGCCCATGAGTTCCGCTGCACTCACTCTGCACCTATACGTGAGTAATGAATTAGGGGCACTTTCAGGGAAAATAACCCATGTGGGGAGAAGCAGGGATGGGGGTTGTTAATGCATACTGAAGATTGATCCTTACCAGGGTCCTATAAAGAGTCAAAATTATGTTTTCATCCTTCGAGTTAATGCCATTTTTTTATGCAAGACAGTACTTTATTGCCATATGGGGAAACTATATATGTAACCACCAAACAATTTTCTTAGTATCAGTATATACTGTTCATGCTACATTAACCAAAACAGCTGTGAGCATGGCTGAGGCTAGCACTGATTCAGGGTCAGCCTACATCCAGCTGTTTAACACTCATCTGAGTAAGATAAGATATCTGAACGGTATTATGCTCTGACCATTTCCTAATCCATTTCCAATCACTGTCACACACATCCAACTTTCAGAAGGTCATCAAGAATCAGCAGGGACATACGCATAAGACGCCTGAGTGATTTTGTGCTTTATCATATCTAATAGCGCAAATAATGGATGAATTTATTTATGAGATAAAAGCCATCTTATCAACAGCAGGTGCACCCTGCTTTGCAATAATGCTTCATTTTCCATGACCTTTTTGGGGAAATCATTCTGTTTTTCACATAATTACTATATATAATCCACAGAAAGTTTTCCTTTCATAAAGGTTAAAACAAAACTTACATTTTCATAGAATTTATGTTTTGATCATATAATTACAAATAAAATACATTTTTGTTCAGACAATTCTCTTCTCATTATAGAAAAAATAAAGAGTATAAAGCTTTAAGTAACAGGTGCATCAGGGATGCAGCACATAATTGAATCTGTCCTTAAAGGGGAACTAAAGTTGAGTATTGAGGCATTAATTAGTGATGATAATGTTTGCATTATATCAATATTAATGCATGTGATAAAATGGTATCTTGCCTTGTGATAAACACCTGACAACGAGAAAGCAATGTTTATATGAAACAATGAATAACGATAAAAAGGGAAGTTGGTAAAAACTAGAAAAACTGTTATAAAAGTTAACCTAGAGACAAAATGTTTACAGACCATAGTGATAAAGCAATTTCTAGCCAATCAAATGAAATAAATGATAATGATATGATAATGTTTGCTCTGTATTAAAAAAAAAAAGTAATGTAATGGTAAACTCAAGAGAGATCTCTCAGAGCTTCTGTATTCTGTAAAATTAAACTTCCTTCTCTGATGAAATAATTTGTCAAGGCTCTTTGGAGGTTGCCACGCCTAGCTAGCCCTTAACAATGACAATTTAATATAAGCTTTATCTCATAGAAATATGAAACGTCCTAATATAAACAAAACTCTGCACCATTTCTAAACTAATCTAATTACTCTTCATAAACTCCTTTCAGCATTGCTTTTCATTTTCTATTCATCCAGGAATTGGGGACAGATGTTAATTGACAAGTAGGTCTTGTCAATCTTTTAGGAGGGTTCCCCTTCTTAGCAGATGTATGAAATCAAATAATTAACAAAGACAAAAACAAATAAAACAAAAAACGGACTCAGGCCCACATCCTGCATGTAGTGGAATAGGATTTCCATCAGAGCCGCTTATTTTGAGTGAGCTCTAATATACCTTCTAGGCACAAAGAACCTAACAGTCAATCAAAATCTGTCTATGAAGAGAGAATGAAGAAACAGTACAGAATGTGTCACTGATGATATTTAGAAAGTTTCTTATTTCAGCGAGATGAAGCTTATATTAATTTTCATATTTTGCATTTGCTCTTTACAACACTGCAACCTGCAAACCTCGCAACAATAATAACAACAGTATTATTGTGTTTAGCACAAGTGTTTTCTGTATGACCTACAGTCGGCCTTGAGGGTATGCAAAATAAATTAAATTCTTAGGGGCAATCCTGAGCCTTTTGCATTTAATTCTTTGTGCTTTGCATAAGAATGAGGGCGGTATCTCCTCAACCAAAATGTATGGTACAATACACACAATACTATACTATACGCGCAATAGTGTTCTCTGCGCTAGCAAAGCTGAATATCTGGGTTAAAACCAATAAAATTTGGCTTGTAAAGTTATAAGAGGTGGCTTTTTCCCGCCCTTGTAACTGGCCTCATGACAGAAGCAGTCCTGCTTTTTACTTTTTTACATTTTTCTTTTTTGTCATTTCAACAGAATCGTTTAGAGTTAAATGTATTTCTTTAAAAGCAAAGGCTACAGCCTTTTCATCTTGGCTGAGCACCAATTTAAGGTCACTGCTTATCTGTTTCAAGTCGCTGTCACTAAAGTGTAACTTCTAAAATATCAGCAAGGATCAACAGTGACATAGTATATGCATGGTTGATTGTATGCTTTGCCTCTTCTGACTGCACAGATCATGCAACCATCTCATTATGGAAGAAAAGCAATTATGACAGCGGTACTTCTAGCATTATTCTTACTATCTATATAAAAATCTATATTTATATCTGCATAAATGTTTCAGATCCTACAATATAGAATCTTTCCAATTTCTGGTTATGTAGACAATACATATTACTAAATTCTTCTATAAACAATAGCATAACGCTAATAACACTAGAACTCTGTTTATATGTTTTTGTAGACTTTAGAAGGTACTGAGAATTACAGAAACAGAATTACAGAAACATCCTTTATTTGGAAAACCAAGGCAATCTCTAGAGATAATAGATTGCAATTCTGTGCATAAGACACCACATTCTCTCCACTGCCTCAGAGCTCTAGCCCTTCCTGGTCGAACCCCAAGCACTCCGCGGGCCTCTCAATTCCTCAGGCCCTTACACCTTTGCTATACTCCATGCTCTCCTGACTGAAGTGAAAATGGAAAGAAAGACACTGAGAATATGGCAGCTCAGATTTTTATACTCACAACTGTGACACCTTCTGGCCAAATCTGGAATCTGCCAGGGCTCACTGCACATGGGACAAAGCCCCTCCCAGATCTAATTTAGGTCCAACATTTAGTTGGCCACAGCAGGGGATTTCCAACCATGTGGAGATTTTCAGACCATAGGAGAACTTAACACTGTAGGTTCCTACATTTGTTTAGGTGTTTTAATCATGCCACTGGACAACTTTGTGCATGTTTGCTTTTGAACAGGGAATTGGCATCATTAGTACAGTATATTAGTACAGTCTTTATTAAGATCTTAGTATTATTGCAGGTCTGACAGTATTGCATTTTGGTATACTGTATTTGTGTACTGTTCTTAATGCTTAAGCTTTCAGAGAGGTGTCTTATGGACAGGTATGCAATCTATTATCTCGAGAGCTTGGCACTTGGCTTTTCCAAATAAGGGATGTTTCTGTAATTCTGTTTCTGTAATTCTACAAAAACATATAAACATTACATTAACCCAATAGGATTGTTTTGCATTGCCAATATGCATTCATGCTATGGTTGCCACCCTTTCACCCCGTGGAATTCAGGCAGGAGGCGGGGCTGTGATGCGGCAGGGTGGGACAGTGACGTGGCACAGGGAGAGGCTATGATGCTGGGATCATTGATTGGCTGGTCGCCGCGTCAGTTAAAGGAAATCCTGCTCGATTTTCCTAATTTGCAAAATTGTGCAGGCAGTTTTGATGCGGGCAGCCCTTCAAAAAATAATGTTATAATAAAATAAATAATTACTAAAGAAAAAATCGTTTTTAAAAATTAAGAATTATTTACTTAAAATGGTCTCAGTGAAAGAGGTCCTTCCTGTAAACTAGAGATTACATATGCTTATCATGTAGTTTTTCTCCATAGCTTTGTCATTACAACTCTGCTCTGTTTCTTGTGAGTACTTCTGGCAGTGCAATGTATCTGCTTTGTTTTTTAAAACGAAACAAACTGAAATGCCGCTCCTCACCTTTCTTATTGGGTGCACGTGGGCAAGGCTTAATTTACATACTAAACAAGTTAGCCCCAGCACTCAATATATAACCCCCTGAAAAAAGTTTGTACAAAGCATGCATAAGCTGATGCGCCCTGTCAAGGCAGTGTCCATGCGTCAGTCCTATCCTAAGTGAAAAAATAAAGTGTTATCTTTGTGGGGAGAAAGACCATACCTGTTTTTTTCTTTATTTAGCATGATCTCTTCCAGAGACACCATTGGTCGGGGGTTGGGAGAGCGAGCATTTAAGGAGAGAGCCACCTCCCCAAAATATAATTTTTTTTAAAACGAAGCAAGCTGAAATGCCGCTCCTCACCTTTCTTATTGGGTGCACGTGTGAAAGGTTTAATTTACATACTAAACAAGTTAGCCCCAGCACTCTCAATATATAACCCCCTGAAAAAATATTCTTGCACAACTGAACTGTAACTTTCTTAAAAAAAGAAAGTATATTTATATATTTGAAAATTTTTGTGCCAAAAAATCCCCATTGGCTGCAATGCATTTGGTGACTTTTTTGCCGTTTTGCTAATTTTTGCCAAAGTGAAATGGGTTAGATTCGCCCATCACTAAATTCTCCTTTTGGTAATTTCTGTTTGTACTGTAGTACTATATATTTAGGGCAGGGTTTTTTGGAACATTATTCTCTGAGTCTTACATACTTTTCTTGTGCCTTTACAGGTAACTAGTAGGAGCCACTTCTGTGACTGTGACTGTAGCTCAGTCTATAATGAGCAGACATATATATATTTTTTTTTTAAAAAAAGGGTATTTTGTATGCAAGGATTGTTTATTTTAAAGCTTTGGAAAGGTCATTCTTACAGGAATGTGTGTAGTCAATAACCCAGTAAGGCATAATATGGAAAGGAAATTCATGGTAGATATGATATAATTTGATCTTTTTTCTCTTTTCAATCCCAAAAGTTTACAATCCTCATCTACACCCTCATATATTTTATGTAAAAAAAATGGTTTTAATTGCATTTATATTAATAAATTACTTTTAAACCACTGAAATGTATTTTCTTATGCAAAAGAAAAATGTTGGTGTAGTGATTCACTATAGATTAAATGAAAAGCTTGGCTTGAGTATAAGTAAACTGGGCAAGATATTACTGCAGCTGCCAGGTTCTATTACAGAGAATACTGAAGTAGTTTACATAGAAGTGTCAATGGAAGAATCCTAAATGTTTGTCTATGGTGAAAACAAGTTTGAGATGCCTATAAAATTGATTCCACGCTGCACTAGGTAGAATAACAGACACAGAAATATTGCAATATACAAGAAGCAGAATATTATTTTTACTTCCTATAGATGGTGGCAAAAGTAAAGTAAACTTTGACAAAAAGGAATTGGCGAAGTATCAGAGTAGCAGTGCATATAGATATATGCAGAAAAATAACAGCTACCAATGGGTTAATCCTCAATAAATACCTGATGGGGCTACAGCACAGAATATTAGCAAACATTCTCTTTTTAGTAGCACTACAAACATTTTTTGTAGAGGAAGCAAACTGTCCAGGAGAAGAGCCTGAACAGGAGTAAGAGGTCCCCATGGGCCACTATAATAAATTTGCCATGTGGCTATGTACCATCTAGTTACACCACTTATTTAAATACTGATTGGATCTAGGGATGTCCCGGCACAGTTTCACACTATTAGTCAACTGCACAAGAAGGATTTAGCCTATTTGTATTACATCATGTTCACAGATGTTATTGTTGCCATTCAAAAATAATAATATAATAATATGTTGTTCTTTTAGAAGGCTGATCAAGCTTCTAGGATCACCCATACTGGGCTAATTAGGGTATTTAGACTGCCTCTAGATCAGAGAGTGGACTGGAGTGGGTAAGGAAAGCAATTCATTAATTATTTTTGCTAAATATTTTGCATAAAGAATACAAACTGTGAGTCAAACATAGTAAACATATATGAAGGACCATGCAGTCTGTAAGGTCATGATGTCCCTGTCACTGTTATTTTATTTAATGCTTGTGCTTCTTTTATTACAGTTAAGCATCACAATGAACTGAAGAGGAGGATTAACAAAAAACAACATGAGACATTCTACTCCAGTCATCAGCAACATGAAGTTTTCCAAAAAAGTTTTGAGAGTAAACAAATTGTGTTTTGTTTATCAGTTTAAACCTATTTCTTTGGGCACATCCCATGTGGTGTCAAAATGCTTTATTAACTGTATTGCCCGATAAGACCATCATGCCACACAATGTACTTTAACAAACATTCGTTGTCATTTATTTTACTAATGAGCTAAAACTGTTATCTAACACAACAGACTCAAATTGAATTAAAATTCTGGTACTGCAAATAACTCCTACACTGTAGTCCTTATCATTTTCTTTAAAAAAAAAAAAAAAAAGCTGTTAGAGTGATGGAGAGCTTGTGTTTTTTCAGTGGAAAGCTGACATTTTTTTCTTTTCCAACTGTGCATTTTCCTTGTCATGCAGAGTTTCCTGTTCCACATCTCTAACCAAATGACAGTATCATTACAAGATTCATCATTGTCATGGCAGAGGCGTTCAATTTCAATTCAGATTGTACACTATTGCCCAAAGCAGAAATGGAAATAGCTGAAATATGAAGCAACAGAACCAGCTGTTACAACAATAGCTGTAGTTAATTGCTATTTTGTTGGTGTGATGATGTTTGAGAATTAACAGATTAACAAAACGAGTTTGTGGACCTACTACTAATATATTTCTTTTAAAATGAATTGCTGTACAGTACTTACCTGCTTCAGTTTCATTGTAAGGCTCCTTTACAAATATTGATTTCAATTATCTCTGGGTTGGCCACGAAAGAGAGCCACTGTGAAGATATTTAAGACAGTAGCTGTCAAACTTTTCTGGTTCAAGTCCCCTTTGGAGGTTAAACCTTTGGTCAAAGTCCACTCTAGCTCATAATACATTTACAGATACAGGTATGAGATCCATGCTCTGAGTTATTAAAAAGGTTGACTTCCATAGACTCCATTTTAATGAAATAATCAAAGATTTTAAAAATGATTTCTTTTTTCTCTGTAATAGTGAAACAGTACCTTGTACTTGATCCAAAACAAGCTTATTGGGTTTATTTAATGTTTACATGATTTTCTAGTATAGTTAAGGTATGAAGATCCAAGTTATGGAAAGACATGTTATCCAGAAAACCTCAGGTCCCAAGCTTTCTAGATAACAGGTCCCACACCTGCTATTCAGTTATAATTCTAACCGTACAATAGTAAATAAGTATTCACCACAAATCTTACCTTATCTGGCCTATTCACCACAAATCTTACCCTAATGCCCCTCCAAAGGATAAACTTAATATTTGTTTTCCTCAATCTTCTTTTTAACATAAATTAAAGACACGTGGAGCAATTAAATAAATGGTGCATACTAACCCAACATCAGCTGTATTGTTTCCAACAGGTGATCTGTTAATGCTACATGGGGACTAGGCCTATAGCCTAAAGTAAACAAGTTGTATCATAGAACCCTTAATTATTTTCATCTCTAAAAATATTTACCATAATTAATATTCTTACAGCTTTCAGTTTGCATGTCCATTGCCCATATATTCTAATACCTTGGCACATTGAAACAATATCCAAAATAATCTGTTCCATGTGCTTAGTTTTTTTAATTCATTTCTGCTAAATTATAGCTGAATGTAATCAAAGCTTATACTACACACAAAATCATTATACGCTTTACCAGGTATAATCCTTCATTACATGCTTTAAAAAGTCCACAATTACTAGTGTTTATGATAGTATAATTAGTATAATATATTGGGCCAGCTTTAATTCAGTGTAGTAGCAAGTGAAAATTGAGATTCAATTCGAGGCAACACAACTTTTTTCCAAATTCTGGCTGGGCTGGCTGGGAAGCCAGCACAGGAACAGACACTGGCTGGGAAGCCAGCAACAAGGCAGGAGACTGGAGAGCCGGCACAAAGGAAGGAGACTGGAGAGCCGGTGCAGGAACTGCAACAGAGTTTTGCTGAACTGCATCTAGCTTGTCAGAAAGAAAATGCAGACTTTGAATAATATAGTCCTGCTTCCTCTCACGTACCTCTAGGTGAAGAAGGAGGGTAGAGATTAGCATCTATATATATTGTATCTAGATAATAAATTACATCCATCTACCCTAGCAAATTCTCTGTGCAAGATACTGGACCTCAGTTAAATTTCTTATATATTATTAGCTTGAAACCTGTAATATACATTTTCAAGATGAGAAAAATAATAGCATTGGCAATGTAAAGGAAATGTACTGAAGATTATGAACCTGAGTGGAAAAAAGATGAGGGGAAAAGAGCTGTAATCGTTTTCGAATAGAGAAGCAACAGGGAGGCAAGGGCATGAAGACCCAAAATGGTATGATAAAGAAATTATTTTACCATCACAAAATCCCCTGCAGTCTGAACATCAACAGCTGTTATCTTCGTATAAAAAAGTTAATTGGAGCCAAGGACAATGTCATGGAACAATGTGACAGAATAAAGACCTTTAGAAGCCAAAATGAGCATTTGTTACTGATAACGAAAGAATCATTATAACAAGAATTTCTTTTGATATCCAACAGGGACATAGAATCTTTAAATAGTACTGGATTCAAAAGGGGTAGGGATTTTCAATTCTTGGAATTTAATTCCTAAACCTAACATATTTAATATATTGTAAAACAATGTTATGTCTATAGCTAAGCTGCTATATAAAATTAAATTCAGATAAATTAGTAAAAATTCCCAAAAATGTAAGTTAGGTATGTTGTATATTCCACTTGTTTTAAAATGTAAACAGGTACAAAAACGCAATTCTTAAATTTAATTTATGTGATCTTTGATCAGTCAGTTGCATGGGATCATGCAGTTTCATAATAACACTTCAGAATCATATGATTGATTCTGAAGTGTTATTATGAATAGAAAGAATATACATGACAAATTATGGATTGCTTATTAATATGCCCCTGCCACAAGTGCAGTAGCACTATGGAGTGATGAAAGATAAATAGATTGTCCAGATATGTATGTTTATAGAAGTGCAATAAAGGAATCAATTGTGCATGTGCAAAAAAAGGTGATACGGTATCAGACCCTTTTATAATGATGAATGTAGAACTGTTTCTTCATTCATATTGTAAGGGGTAGGGACCTCCATCCTTTTGCAGTAAATCATATTTTCCAGAATATTGCTTCTTTGACTTTTAAAATGCGAAAAACAATATGCTGTGACTTATGGAGTGTAATCTGGATCCATAAGCATGTGTCTTATACACGAAGCAACATTTAATAACACACGTTATGCATTCTGTGAAACCATAGTCAAAATATGTTAGTAGATATTCATCTAATTGCAAAATGGAATAGGTTAGATTAAAGTCTCGCCGGCAGGAATGTAGGCGGTAGTGGATTTGCCAAGAGGATGAGTAAGGAATGCAAGCCAAGAACAAATAGGTGTAGGAGGAACCAGAATTAATCAAAAATTAATATATTATCATATTTCATTACGTTTAGAAATCATTTACTGTCAAAAAACCTAATACAGAATGAAAATGTATGGCTTATTTATTTTGTAAAATTACAGTATTTTTTTGTAAACATTTGTAAAACTGATTTAATAGGTTACCTACATTTTATTAAAGCTGAATAATCATTGTCAGACTCAATAAATGCAGTGGGAAGAAATTAAAATACATACAAGTTAATGAAAACATACTTGCAATAAACAGCAATGACAGCAGAGCAATATTTGCCAAATTGTCAATTTTGGGAGTCAGTATAAGGAGTCCATAAACACCTGTCTCTCAGAACATGTCTCAGAAATACATTTTGCAAATTGGTTTAAATTTAAAAAGAAAAATGCAGACAAAGAACACATATTGTTTTTAATTGATTATGCAGAACAATTATTGGAGGATATTTAAACTGATTCTTCTTCCAAGTTAAACCTCCCTCATTTTAACTTTTTTCAAAAGGTGCTATAAGGATTGCATGTAGGCACAACAGGCTATGGAAGCCCTCTCTGCAATGTCTGCTCAAGGCTGGATATACAGTAAGCACTGGGCTCACTTTCACTTGGTGCACATGTAGGTGGAGGCACTTCAATGTACTTAAAGGGCACCTATCACAGCCAAAATCAAACACATATTAACAATCTGACCAGTACAACCTAAACACGTTTAATAAAACTACATTTATAGTTTTTTGAAAAAAACTGCAGGTTTTAAAAAATCCCTTACTTTGTCAAATGGGTTCTTTCACTGCGGGAGTCCATACTGAGACTATAACATGCACATTTCAGGAGCATGCTCAGATTGTAGCACTGCCTTGAGTATTCTACCCAGAATGCCTTGTTTTAGTAAACTCCTCCACTAGAAGTATCACGAGATTTCCCTATCTTGTCCCCTGCTGGTGATGTTATTATGCAAATGAAGGGCACACACTAACTTCCAGAAGGTGGCAGTACTACTGAACAGCAGCTAACACAACACAGAGGTTTGGCTGATTTGAAAATAGCTTAGAAGGGTTGATAAGCAACCAAGGAATTTCAACTGAGCATGGGCGAGCTGATGATTTACATTTTACAAATAATTCTAACTGTTTTAAAAATCAGATTTCTTGAACTTTCACATAGTGTATTTACTTGATTTTAGTTATGATTGGTGCCCTTTAAGGGCTGAATAGCTATAGTATGCTCCTATTTCTAATAATAGTTGAGGACCAACAACAGAATTTATCTTTTAACTTTTGAGAAACTGGAATAAGTATAGCAGTAAATACTGCCCTTTTACATATTTTACCTTGAGCCATAATTTTGTGATGGTCTGTGTGCTCCCTCAGAGATCACCTGACCAGAAATAATGCTGCTCTAATTGTAACAGGAAGAAGGGTAGTAATAAAAGACAGCTCTGTCCATTAATTGGCTGATGTAATATAACATGTACGTGTGCCCTTGGTTTGTTTGTGTGAACCTTGAATCACATGGTTCTAGATGGCAACCCTTAGTAGTTAAAATGGCAGTTTTCTAATAAGGATTACCCAATGGCACATACTATTAAAAATAATATTATTATGAAACTGCTTTATTTAGATAAAGCAGGGTTTTATAAATAGACCTACATTGCTTCAAGGTATAAATTTTATCCACAAGGATTACCGAATATTATAACACTAACCTGACCACAAAGGTTTTTATATACCAGTGTCAGTTCAGGGTACGAAAAAGTGTACCATTTACATGACATCTTTGCTTCTGGGGTGTGCAGAAGCACTAGGGCCGGTTGCGGTGATTGGGTCAGGTTCTCAGGTGGGCAACAGGTAGCCCAGTCCCACACATTGTATCAAAATTAATTTGTATTCATGATTAAAGGATATAGGAATATATTTATAGGCACTATTTTTTATCCCTAAATGATTCCCTTAGAAATATTTAGTACACATTAGTTCTTCAGTTTAGCATTAAAAATAAAATAGTATTGGCCATCTGTTGATAAAAGCAAACTGACAAGAAACAACCCTTTTTCATTTTCATTTGTAAATGTGCCTTATACCTTAAAACACCATTATACTTTCCTATTGTGTTTTTACTATATATTTTTCCAATGGGAATATAGAAAGATGAAATAAATAAAGCAATATTTATGAAAGGCTCTGTTTACCTCAATAGAAATGTTTCTATTTATGCTAGCAATGTATTTTGTAGACCATTGCTTTTTTCCCTCCCTTCCTTTTTCTAAATCTAAAAAAAAGCAGCAGGGCCTTGGAGCTATGATCAGAGACAGCTGGATGTGTGTTCAGGCAAAGTGTCCAAACATAGCAAAGGAGCAACATTAGCAGCCCCTTAGGTGTTCTTGTAAGATAAGAGATAAAATAAGAAATAATATAAGATATTCGCCCATCACTGGGGGGATCTGAGTTTCTAAAGTAAAGATTCAAAAAGCCGCTCTTAAGTTTATAGGTCTCATGTTATCACTCTTCCTTAAATGGATCCTAACTTGTTCAATCATTTTCACACTAACATCCTGAGTACATTTAGTCGAGCTTGACTTAAAATGTCTATGCAAGGGGCATTTGAGATCCCCATTTTCTATTGGAGCTAAGGTGCTTTTTGATGATTCTATCCTTTAAGGGGGTATAGTGCATCCCACATACTTGTTTTTTTTTTTGCAATATTTAACGCTCAAGAAGAACATTTACCAAATACTGGCTAATAAGTAAGCTTCCAAGTAAATTTTAATTTGGGGACCTGCAAACTCAAAACAAACATATTAATTTAAAATAGAAACACACAATACAAAGGAAATTCTTTCCTAGAATTTTGCAATAATTTATTTTCTTTTAAAGCATAACTAAGCCAGTAGTTGGGGCACTCATCTTGAGGATCCAGTTTCATGCAATGAACCCCTTGTCCCTCACTCCTGACCAATGAAAGTAAATAATAACAATACCCCCTTTTACTGGCTCCTATTTAGCTGCCCCTACAATGGCAAAGAAAGGAGTATACATATATAATTACTATTGTACAGAAAACTTCTGTAAATCCCAAGTGGATGGAATAATCTGAATTGACATGAACTAACAAAAAATCTGATTTGCAGCTGTATGTATGTTTGCAGCAGTCATTTTGTTTTAATTATATAGTCAGTTAGAGTAGTTGAATTCAAGTATATGTATGAAAAGCATTTTTATTTGCACAAAAAACCCACCGATTCAAATGTGGTTGAAAAAAATGAATAGAAAGGGTTCATACATAACTGCCTTCTTTTTTTTGCAACATTCATGATTCAGGTTTAATGTTCTCAGATCAACCACATGGGTTGCAGTCAAAGAAAACAAGCTCTTTACTAGTGTAAGCAAAACATGATCCAATTTGTAAATAACATTTTTGGGAAGAATGCTGCTTGTGATTTCATAATGTGCGAAATGAGATATAGTAAACTAATTTTAGTTTAACATATGTTGAATAAGTTATGATTGGATGTCCTACAATAAGAGGTACAAGCATTTTAAGATTATCACTTTTATCAGGAATGATCTAGAATTTGAGTTTGTACTTTTATATGGAAATGTACTCCATAGCCTTCCAGGCTCATAAAAAAAATCTGTTTAGGTTAACAATGTATTAATATGCAGCCAGAAGTTCATCTAAGTACATATTCTTGTCATGCAAATGTAAAAAAATAGTATTGAAAAACCTGTGCTATATCTCTACATTACACACTGTGTTAACCAGCCAATGCAGCTCATTGCAGAAGACCTTCTTTATTTTAATACTGGATCCCTATTGCGTTAATCTTGCTTGTATCTGGAACGTTGCCTTCACTGACCTTGTCTGGATTTTACTTGAACTGTGTGTACTCCTTTTTTACCTTGCCTTGTTACCAGTACCAGCACTTTTTTGCTAACCGTACCTTCAGTTACCACTTGCTTCTCTTGCATGTTAGTTGCCTTGCCTGTTATATTGTTATTTAAAAGAAAACTATACTTCCTAATTGAATACTTAAACAGCAGATCATTTTATCAGTTTAAGTGGCATATTGTAGACATAAGATTCCCTGAAGGATAGGCCAGGCCAGACACATTTGATTGCTTTTTATGATGAGGTAAGTAAGATGCTGGACAGAGGGGAAGCAGTAGATATGATCTACAAATTTGGATTTTACAGGAATGGGTACAGATTGGGTACAGAGGGTAGTTGTTAATGATACACTCTCTTCTTGGAGTAAGGTTCTTAGTGGCGTCTCTCATGTCTCTGTATTGGGTCCACTTTTACTTAACTTGTTCATTAATGACTTAGAAGAGGGTACTGTAAGTAATGTCTGCAGATGGCACAAAACTATGCAGGCCAATTATAATAATACCTGGGTCTTCTGCATACAGCCGGCTAGCACATCACATCATACAGGTTTGATGCTGCTACGTGGCAACATTAAGTTTGTAGTGAAATTCAAATAATTAACGGTGCCACAGTCAATTGTTCCTTGCAGGGGTGCTTCGCCAATGAGGCAAGTTGAGGCTGTTGCCTCTGGCAGCAGCGCCCCACTAGGTACCAGGGGCAGCAAAAATGCTGCTCCTGGTACTTTAAGAGCGAATTTCCGGTGGAGGGGGGGCTGCAACAACTGCTGCTGCCTCAGCCTGTAGATGGGCCAGGATCACCCCTGGTTCCTTGCAACATGTAGTCTATTTCACATAGTTCTTGGGTGCACTTGTAGTCTGCTTCTCTGTTCCTTGACCCATAAAGATTGTGTCATATGTGAAATAAAGGCAATTTTAATATTACCATTTGGGAGTGCTGCAATCTTTATGGATTCAGAATGAAGGGAATGTGATGGTGAACACATTATGCTGCATTCACCCTATTAAAAAAGGTATTTTTATCACTAAGGTGCTGGATATTTGACTGTGTGTTCTCTGTTCCTTGACCCCAGCCTGTTCTTGACTAACCTTGCATTGTTGCCTGAAAGGACCATTGCCTGTATTTGACATCTTGACTTTGTACTGCATTTACCAATTAGTGTGTCTGATTGGCCTGTGTCCTTGAGTACACTTGTGGTTCCCGATTTCCTACTCCCCTGATTTTGACCCCACCTGTTCTACGAATACCATTTGACCTAGCTCTGTCCCTCCTGTTGCACATTAATCTTTCCCTTGCCTGCCCTCTTGCCCTGCTTCCCTCACTTTAAGGCTGTTGTTATAGGAGGGAAGGGATAACTCTACCTCCCAATAAAGAGTATTGCAGTCAACTTGCTGCCTTGGGTTTGTTCCACAACCAACTACATTATTGATACATTGATTTGGGATATCGAATACAGAATAACCCATGGAATTAAACCAACATAGACTTTTGGTGAGCCGCACCCATTCCTTTATTTGTTATAGGAGGGAAGGGACACTTGAGCTTGTTATAGGAGGGAGGGAAGCTTGAAACAGAACCTTGGTAACCGTTCTGGGTTTGGGAATTCCAATAACTTCCATCCAGGATGTGGCATCCTTGCAGCATGATCTTGAGAAACTGGCAATCTGGGAGACTAAGTGGCAGATGAGATTCAATGACGATAAATGTAAAGTCATGAACCTCCGATGTAAAAATATGCAAGTCAATTATACTCTTAATGGGACTACACTAGGCAAATCCATAATGAAAAATTACCTTGGAGTCCTTGTAGATAATAAACTTGGCTGTATCAACAAATGCCATATAGCAGCTGCAAGGTCAAACAAGGTCTTGAGCTTTATTAAAAGGGGCATAGATTTGCGGGAGGAGTGGGTCATTCTTCCACTGCATAGAGCGCTGATAAGGTCCCATCTAGAATACGCAATACAGTTTTGGTCTTCAGTGCTCAAACAGGATAAATAGAACTGAAGACGGTCCAGAGAAGGTCAACTAAGCTGATAAAAGGTATGGGGAAATCTCAGCTCTGAGGAAAGACTGGCCAAGTTTGGGTTGTTCACACTGGAGAAGTGATGTTTGAGGGGTGATATGATAACTACAGTATATTTAAATATAAAAAGGGATCATATAAACATCTCTCATGCTTTTTTTCCCAGTAGGTCCTTCCTGCTGACACGTGGGCACCCATTCTGATTAGAAGATATGAGGTTCCAGCTAAATTTTCAGAAGGGTTATTTTTTACAGTGAGATCTGTAAAGATGTTGAATTCTTTCCCTGAATCGGTCGTGCTGACTGAAACATTAGATAACTTTAAGAAGGGGTTGGATGGCTTTTAACAAGGGAGGGAATTCAGGGTTATGGGAGATAGCTCATAGTACAAGTTTATCCAGGGACTGGTCCAAGTGCCATCTTGGAGCCAGGAAGGAATTTTATCACCTTCTAAAGCAATTGGAGAGGCTACAAACAGGGTTTATTTGCCTTCTTCTGGATCAACTATCTTCTCACAAAAACACAAATATTTTTACAGGCAATTTTATTGAAATTCAAGTAGGGGGACATTTCTTTATTTATTAGTAAGACACTGAAACCTTATTTTTTGTATTCTACAGAATACATTACAAAATACACTACATTATAATAGAACGGGTATACACAGTAGATGGATTTATCCTAACAATATTTTTCTTTTTTCTAATCTTACTATTTTGACAGTTCTCAGTCCAAATAATAGCATTACCAAAATATCATATGCTGCCAATGTACATAAATTACTTCACATTAATATTCCATCCCAAAATATCTCCACTTCAGTTGTTAAAAATAGACATTAAAGAAACAAGTAACAACATGAAACAGTACATGAAGACAGACAGAATTCATGGAACTGTTTTGATTAATCCATCTTCTCAACTTGATCAGTATGTACTTTTAAAAAAGAAAAGACCAGTCTTGTCAATGACATACCAGTTTATACCTCTTTAAAATTTGGAGCCCGCAGGCAGGTTTTTGTTTCTAAATCTCACTTGATCTCATCTGACTCTGTACTTTACTGTGTTTGATCTGCATCAAAAGAGGCAAAAATCTTATTGCTGTATACCAAACAGTATTATTTCCATAAAACACCACAGCTCATTAACATACTATACATGGTTATTTGCTTTAAATATTTCAGTCCAGTCCTTTAAGGAATTTGCAGTGTTACCTTAAAAATCACTTTTAATTAACATGGACAAACAATTTCTATCTATCTATCTATCTATCTCAATCTATCTATCTATCTATCTATCTATCTATCTATCTATCTCAATGAAAGATATGTTTTTGTGAGCCACCAACATGCACAGTATGTTAGCTTAGTAATCAAACAACATACAGTATACTGTTTAGAGATACTGTTCAATATTAAAGGGTGATTTTAATAATGATTTAGAGCTATGTTTATAATATTTTAGAACACTATGTTTAAATATTGTATATTATTCATAAAAAATTGTTTCAATAATGAGTAAGAGCTTTGTTTATGAAATGCATTTTTTTGTCTTGCAGTTGCATCTATGGGGCAGATTTACTAAAGGGCGAAATTGTTTCCAGCGACCCCTTCGCACCCATTGCTATCAGAGCCGGGCCAACCCGGCCAGGCGCCGGCTCCGTGCACGCTCGAATGCGCATGTGCTTCAGTGCAGAAGCGCATTTTCGCGGAACCAGCCACTTCCAGCCGAGGAGAGACGGGACCAGACACGGGGTAGGTGACAGAGCAGGTACGTGCCTGGCGCCCCCTCAGCTTTGCGCCCTAGGCATGTGCCTACTCTGCCTACCCCTAGTTCCGGCCCTGATTGCTATACTTCGCCAGGCGCAAATGCGCTCAGACTACGCTAATTCGCTTAAATGCAGAGTTTTGTTTTGGGCGCCGAACGCTGGCGACTTTTCGCTAGCGTTACTTCGGCAATGCAAGCATTTGATAGTGAAGATGCGCTAGCGTTTATTTCTGCCTATCTAGGGATCTTGCGCTCTGGTCAATTTGCATAGGATGGGAAATTTAAAGTTGTGTGGACATCTTTATGTTAAATGTTGGTGTATATACTTACAAATTACACTTTTAAAAAAACACATGTCCAGGGAACCTTAATAAAGACAGTAGAGTTAACATTCCCCTACACATGTGCCCACTGTAAAATAATGTTCGATATGTTTGCAAATGTATGGTGAAACCGTTTACCCAAAAAAAGTTTAAGTTAGGTCTTTTGCAGGCAGTCAGGCTGAAAAAAGGAAAAGACGCTAGCATTTTTTTGGACTTTGATGCATTTTTGGCTCACAGAATATAATGTAAGTAACAGAAGATTGAGGAAGAGCTAGCTAATTAATGTACTTCACCTAATTTGAGATGGTGAAGGCAACTCTGGTGAAAGAGATAACATTCAGTAAAATCCGCATTTTAGTGAATTGTGGAGTAGCGTCCGTTCACCAGAGTGAAAAGTCTCCTGGCAATAGAGTGCGAATGATTGCTAGCACCAGTCTCTTTCACTAGCGAATTGGCACCTGCGCCCATTAGTAAATCTGCGATGCCCCTGCAGGAGGTAACGTTAGCAAATTGTCGCTAGCTTTAGCCACTTCGCCCTTTAGTAAATCTTCCCCTTATGTATTTTTATTAAGCAAAATATTAAAATTGCCAGTAAAAGTACAGCAAGTGCACCATGTATTTAAATAATGTCCCCTGGTATTTAAAGTACGGAAAGTCTTTTTTTTTTTAAAAAAAAAAAAAAGTAGGTGGATTGGAATGTACAACACTTGGGAGAGTAATTACTTCTATTAGGCAGCATGAACATTATCCTGTCACTGTGCAAAAACAGTAGTAATTTCTCGGAAGCCTGACTGAATTAGATACATAAACATTGTACACTATGCCATAAAGACGTCTAGGCTGTGTGTTATTGATCCTGAATCATGACAAATACTTAGAAAAGCCTATTGAACCAGGGAAACAGCAGATATAATATATAACTGTACCAGTGAGAGCTTCAGTAAACCAGCCTTTAAAGCCTTGTATCAACCTTTTTTAAATGCAAGCAGCATTTTTAGTTGCAACAATACTTCATTTTTAATTACCTTACAACAATATAAGTTCTACAAAAAAAGTCCCTAGTTATATTATTTCATGCAATAGGATTATGTGAGGGAAAAATTAAGCAGCGGTGCCCCCTCTAGTTTGTGCTAATAAAGCACAAGTAAAATATGACTTAAAAGTCTGTTTTCCATTAAAAACTGTTCCAACTTGACAAGTCTTTTTTCATAATTTCGACTCTCTATACCCTTTAAGCAAGGTTGTGAGGGTGAAGTGTACTCTTTAATAACAGGGTCTATGAAATACAGTATTTATTGTCTTTTTACAATTTAGTGTCAATGACTTGAGGGCTCTTTAATTTGGGTTCTTACTGATCTCTTTTTAGTTTATATTCATGTCCTGATCCACAGAGTAGCACTACTTCAAATGTAATCGTATGTGTACAATTTGTACAGATTCTCCCACAAGGGTGCAGCATCCTCAATGGATTTAATTGTCCTGCATAAATTTGTTTCAATGGCAAATACAGATACTTACAACTCAAAAATCAGTAAATAATGGACAAATAAAATAAAAGAGGTATGGACCCCTGAAGCATATAACCCAAGTCCAAACAAACGTACTAGTGTGTTATACATTCCATGGAATATAAATGGCACCAAATAGAATGGAAACTGATTTACGTCAATGTTTTAGCCTTCATCAGTGGTGCCTAAACTAAAAAGGGCCAACTTCTGTAACTCTGGACCCTGTTAGACTACTGCATACATTTGCTACTTTTTCAAACCGTCTTACAAGGATGTGTTTGTTTTCTTTAAAACTTTAATAATATTAAATATGTCTGTTGTTAAAAATAACAAGTTGTGTCAGCGCCGAAGCAATATTATATGCTATGAATATACATTTATAGACAAGTGCTCTCAAATGTGTGCTGATGTGTCCCATTGTATTGCATCCTGTAATTTTTCAGAATACAGACCAAACACTATAAACATGTCTTACCCAAAGCAGTTAGACTCTTGAGTTTGGATACCCACCAAGAATAAGATTGTTTGCAAAACAAATTGTGCCAGACCATTTGTTCCTTCTTTCATTTTTTTCACAGTGTAGACATTTGCAGTCAAAGTAGAGCAGAACTGCAGAGAGATACTGGTTGTCATGGTGATAAGTGTGACTGAGGCTCAGGGAGGCTTAAAATCGGCTTTTCATGCTCAGAGAAAAGGGGGAAGTACTTCTGAATATGAACATGCTAATGGTTCAATTATCCTGCCATAAAATAAGAGCTACATTTGATAAAAAAAAATACTTTGTAAAAGTATTAAGAACTGATTAGGCTGTGTTAAATAGAAAAGGTTTATAAAAAGGTATATACTATATTTTGAGGTATTTTGGTAACGCAATACTAAAATATGTTTATATATGTGCCTGTTGTAGTACAAATGGAGCCTGGATGCTGATAAAGTAAGTTAACTTGAGTAAAAGCATAGGAAAACGCTAGTAAACTGATGAAACTCTGAATAAACTCTAATTAAACTGATTTATGAAGAGTGTTGTGCATATAGAACTCCACTCTTTGATAAATCTTCCCCTAGATCTAATGATGTAAAGATTTAAAAAGCCCAATACAGGAAGTTACATTTTCCGTAAGCCACCATCAACTACCATTTCATCCCAGATATTCCTAATCTTTCTCTGGATGAATGGCATAAAATCACTTTTCATACGAATGAGTTCACTGGCACTCAAGGCAGATTCAAGCAGCGACTAGCCCTTGCTAAGTTTATTTGCGGAAGTGCAACGTTTCGGGGTAAACCCCTTTGTCAAGCATTGATAGAATCACTTTTCAACATTTTGAGGGCAGATTTATCAAAGGTCGAAGTGAAAATTTGAATAAGAAAAATTTTAATTTCTAGCTAATTTTTGTGTACTTCGACTAGAGAATAGTCCAAATTCAATTCGAAAAAAATTAGAAAATTCGAATTTTGAAATTTATCATGTACTGTCTCTTTAAAAATTCAACTTCAACCATTCGCCATCTAAAACCTGCCGAATTGCTGTTTTAGCCCATGGGGGACCTCCTAGAACCGATTTGGGAGTCAATTGGTAAAATCAAAGTTTTTTTTAATTGAATGCGCTATTACTTTGATTCATAAGATTCAAATTTGAAAACGAACCTATTCGATCGAAAACGCGGCCAAAAAAACTTTGATTTTTAAATTAGAATTCCAAAGTTTTTCAAATTCGACCCTTGATAAATCTGCCCCTTGATATCTGTGTGTCAACCAACTGTGATTCAATCTCAGAGAGTAAAAGCTCCAAAGGGAGTTTGTGCATCCTAGCTCAGGTTTCAGAATTCAGTTCAGTATACATTATAGCTGTATTTCAAAATATGTTCTACATGCCCATGTTGGCTTGTCTGTATTGACTACACAGATGATAAATCATGTATCTCCCAACATAACATTCAATTAACATGGGAAATAAGGATTTGCTGGTAACGAATCCTTTATTGATGGCTTATAATGCAGACCAACTGAAATGTATCATTTTAGAAGGAATCCCACCTTTTAAATCTGGAGGAGATTGAGAAGTAAAGCTACAAAAAACAAAGGGTTAAACTGAAATCACTTGTTCAAACGCATTTAACAGGGATTATGTGCTATATAGGTCATTTGTACGAATTTCAGCATACAATAAATATTCATGCTCTGATTTTTCTGCACATAAAATGATTATCACACAAACACAATGAGGAAAGGCTAGCAGAGAAGAGCCTAAAAGCTGGGTACAGGGGTGTAAATACAAAGGAAGCAGACCCTGTGGCTGCAGGGGGTCCCAGGAAGTATAGGGGCCCCATGAGGCCCTAAATCATGTACAATTTGAATAAGTATTTGTAAAACAGGTCAACCTCTAGACATTTTGCGGGCCTGAAATATGATTTGCTGTGGGGCCCAGTAGTATCTAGTTACGCCACTGGCTGTGTCCAAACACCATATTAAAGGGGATCTAAAGTTTAAAATGCATATAAAGGTTCCTATCACTAAATAATAAAATGTTGTACCTGCTTTGAGATCCAAGTGATTGTTTCTGCGGCTTTCTCTTCTGACTTGTTTGTGATCTCCTTCAAAGTTCAGCAGCCACTGGCCGTCCTACTCGCTAGTGGTTGATGGACTGCCTCTCCTATGCTTAAGTGCTAGATAAGGCTCAAGAGTGGTTTAACCCTTTTTTGACTGCAACTTCAGCATCAGCATCAGGGAGTAAGATGGCCAGTGGCCGCTGAACTTCAAAGGGGATTGCAAACAAGACTGAGAAGTGAAAGCTGCAGAAAAAATCACATGTACCTCAAAACAGTTACAAGATTTTAACAGACATACATTACAAATTTATTTTATTTAGTGATGGGAACCTATATATGCTTTTTAAAAAAACATGACTTTAGATCCCCTTTAAAATGAATATGAAGTTTATTAAAATAAGTAAGGAACAAAACAGGACAAATATGTATTTAAAGGCAACTTTGAAAAGCAGCAAGCAGAGGCGGTGTTACAGGAACAGTAAAAACACCAAAAAATAAAAGTGTTTTAATGGAATCACAATATAATGTAGTGTTGCCCTGCCCTGGTAAAACGTGGGTGTTTGCTTCAGAAAGACGATAGTTTAAATAAACAAGCTGCTGTGTAGTCATGGGGGCAGCCATTCAAGCACAGGATACACATTAGTTAACAGATACGTTCTGAAGTATCCAGTTGTATACAACAGAGTTTATGTTATCTGCTGTTTATCTTGTGCATTTTCTCCTTATTCAGCTTTGAATGGCTGGGCTCATGGCTACACAGCAGCTTGTTTATGTAAACTATAGTAGAGTATCTAAAGCAAATAGAGTATCTAAAGCAAATACACTATTTGTTCCAGTGTTGTGCAACTTTACATTATGTTTTTTATACTTCAAAACACTTTCAATTTTTGGTGTTAATGTTCCTTTAAGTAACAGGCCAAAAGTCAGGGGCAGGCAGCAAACAACGTAAGTCCATTTATCAAGCCGAGGTCAGTACCTGGAGAGAGCAACATGAAGCAGGCAAGGAACAGGACAAGGGTTCAGGAGCAAGGCAAGGGTTCAGAAACATTGCAGAATTGAGAACAGTTCCCCTTGGTAGGGGGAATTCAAAATGTTATTCTGCTTATGTACGTCTCTAACCCTTGCCTAATTAGTTATCTCCTTTCAGGTTATCCCACCCCTGTTGTATTCTTGGTTGCACATTCTTTTATCTTAAGGACTGCACAGCATGTGGAGATCCGGCCAGAGGGAAAAAACAAAATTTTTCCATCAGTACTGTATACACTGGAGAGTTATTGTTAAAACATACTGAAAGTTTTATTCTAGCAACACCAAAGCACCCTATAGCTGAAGCCATTTTGGTTCCCATTTCTTTTTCCACTGCTGAATATTTTGTGATCAAGCTTCTGAATGCTGCAGTTAGGAATAGTTCTTTGCTAACACATTTATAGATTTAATTCATCAAAGTCTGTTGATAGTATCAACTACTTTTTAAAATAGGTTTTAATTTCCCAGAAGGTGAGAATTCTCTCACGACTACCAGTGCTATTAAATAGCAGTGACGTAACAGGGGAATTTAATATCCACAAGAAATTATTGCCAAAATGAACATGCTCAAGGTGTGAAATTAAAGATTTTAGCATTTGTCAAGCTACTGAAATGGTTCCTGAAGGACTACATATGAGACTAACACCTTCAGCCTAACATGACAACCAACAAGTTTCTTAAAAAATCATACAAGGCATGATATTTTGACCAAATACCCAGTGGAGATATTGTTTTCCTTTTATTAATGCAGACATTAATAATGTTTTTTCCCACAAATCTCGAAACATTTCTTATAGCCTCTGCCTCAGCTCACCTTCTGATTCTGGCAGCACCACACCTCCTTCCAGCACATGAAGGTGTCCACAGGCTTCTTACCATCCTTCAACACAAGGAGGTCTCCCATGAGCTCACACGCTCCTTCTCACACCCACCCTCCTCCTCACACCCACCCTCCTCCAACACAAGGATGCTTACTTGCTGCAGCAACATATATTTTCTCTGGAGTTTTCTATTTACCAAGTTCAACTCGATGAAATATACACATAACCAGGGTAATTTCAAACATATCTCTTACATGTTGGGGGGGGGGGCATAGTTTTCCATTAAGAACTGTTTCTCCTATCAATACGCACTAATGATTCTTCAAATCCTTATTTTACATGGTGTATAAATGCAGTCAAATCGGTCTTATTTGTTTTATACTGTTTCAGTTGCACTAAAAACTGACATATGAAAAACAATACTAGATTTTGGTAGACCTATTAATGAAGGTGGTTTAGAGACTGGGAATTTGGAGTACATTTATACATTAGTTAGGAAACAACATAATTTTTTCATGTGGAAAATTTCTCATTTCTGAGATTGAAAGTGTTGCCTTTCACTAAAACAATTGTTTGAAATATTAGCCTTGACACTTTTGCACTAAAACATATGTATTTGCAGAGGAAAAGACATTTGGAAGTACTACAATTCCAGCTACACCCAATATTTTGAATGTGGAGTTCAAACAAATGTCTGAAATTATTTACAAATTCTGAAATCCTGTAAAATGATCCAGTTTAATGTTGGCCAAATCCTTCTGCTCATCTCACTTGTATATATGAATATAAAAGGCAAATAGCGATGAGTGAATCACACTGAAGTCAATGGGAGTCAACAATTTTTTACGTGCATGACATTTTTCTCACTCCAAATGCATTAAATGGGCTTTTTTTGTTGTGGTGAGTTTTGTCTCAGCAACTTTTTTGTCTTGGCGACTTTTTGGTCCAAATGCATTATAGTCAAAAAGATTTTTTTTAAGGCAACTTTTTGTCTCTATGACAATTTTGTCTGTGCAACTTCTTCATCCGAAATTTTTGCCGCATTTTCTAAAAAAAAATTAGCAGATGGTGAAAATGCAGAAATTCGCTGCAAATCCATGCCTGCCGAAAAATTCACTCATCACTAAAGGTGAATGTTTATGGTACAAAATAACTTTGATTCACAGAGAACACAGTTCTGTGTTTGCCAATGCTTTCACTAGATGTGGTACATTTCTCAAACTTTCAGTTATCTGAAAGTACTGTACATCAAATAGCATGTATCATATGAGAAAAAGACTCGAAAGGCAGATGGCACTTCTGAAAATCGGGTTTATTGGAGTTCCTGCTGGAAGAACCTAACGCGTTTCGGGAGTTACCCCTTAGTCATAGGTAGGTCTACCCCCTTAGATAGGTAGACCTATGACTGAGGGGTAACTCCCGAAACGTGTTAGGTTCTTCCAGCAGGAACTCCAATAAACCCGATTTTCAGAAGTGCCGTCTGCCTTTCGAGTCTTTGTCGTGTTACAGTGGGGACACTGTCTGACTGAGCACCTGACCAGAGGGGAGAACGGTGAGCAAGTGCGGCCCTTTTTCGCTTCTTTATCATATGAGAAATACATTCAGTAATCATTTGCTTATTAATGACTCCAGGATGAACCATAGGCACAGACAGAATTTTATTGAAGCTATTCATTTTCATTGTAGATTAATTGAAATTTCATCTAACCTCACTTGATAGGAAAGCCCTGGAGCTATAAACGCAGGGGCTGCATGACAAGGGATCCAAATGACCAGCAGCCAAATTACAGTGGTTTTATGTTTAAAGAATGGCAGAAGCATATGTAGCTGTATTTGGGGGAGAAGGAATTAATTAAAGCAGGAGATGGCCAGGCCCAGGGGCGAATTAAGAGAGGGATGTGATGTCAGGGGAAGAAGCAGTTCACTTCCTTATCTTCTGAGCAGGTAGAAACATCCCACCATGTGTTGGCTATGTGTCCAGATTCTAAAGCCATGAAGTAACAAATAAAGGCTTTTCAAACATTTCCATACTGCTGTCTGCTACATTTTAGATATTTTAACACAGGTGAAGTGGACACCATTTGAAGTGCATCTGAATTATTTCTAAAAGCGAGAAAAAACTAGGTGAGTGCTGGCTGATTGTTTGTCAACAACCCACCCGCCATCCTTTTTTGCATATTTTGTGAAATGCCAGGAGTTTCTCTTCTTTATATTATCAATTAATAACCGAATGTGGATGTTTTCTTGCATGCAGTGTTATATTGAGATTTCCATACTGTTATACAGTGTGTGAGAGTCTGCATGGTATTATTCATGTTAAATGAATGTCAAATGCTTGATCCAGGAAATATTTCCAATAGCCATTGGGGTCAGGAAGGATTTTTTTCCCTCTTGAGGCATAATTGGCAGTGGCTTCAGGCTGGGTTTTGTACCTTCCTCTGGATATATAAACAGTGGATATATGATAAGGTATTTTAAGTTTTGTCACAACAGTGGTAGGACCTTGCCAGAGTACTGTACAGGTAAATTTAGAAGAGGGAGAAAGGAGGTTCTCTCCTGTGACTACACAGTGGATTTATTGATACAGAAACGACTACTGCTTGTGCTAGGTGACAGCTTGGATTTCCTTTCATTGACACACTGCAGATTCAGGACTGACAGCAGGGCTGCTGAACTTTTCTCGTGATGGTAGACGCAGCTTCTGCTGGTAGCAGGTTTGGGGGCCATCCTCTCTGTAGGTAGAGGCAGCCTAATACTCAGTGGTGGATATAAAGATATAGCACTGATCTCAAGTGAGGAATGGCAGAGCATAGTAGCAATTTCTTATGGAATTCTGGCTTTAGAATATTGCCTTGGGGTGAGGCTGGCAAGGTCCTATTTATTTGATAAAATGTCAATAAATGTTGTGGCCATTTTACTCCATTTCAGGCTCCTGGTGTTTCATTAAGGTATATAACAATGGATGTCAGTGGGATGGCTATAAGCGAAGAGTCAATTGAGGAGTCCTCTTTGTCATGTAGGTACTGCTCTTACAAAATATTAAACCACTATTAAAAATAAAGCATCAGGAATAGGGAAGGCGCATTCCAAGCATCGCTGGATCATAATGCAGAGTAAGCTTGCACAGATAGTGCTAGTTTAAATCCATATGTATTTGGTATACATTAAAAACATCAAGTATTACAAAAAATGGATGGACTTGGCAGAGGAGTGCATGGCTCAACGTGTTTCGAGACTGCATAGGTCACTTCATCAGAAGCCAAAAGCGCCCCCTGCTGGCATAATATTTATAAACACTAAAAAACACACACACACCAGGTGATTATTAACAATCTGATTAAAAACACAGCAGTCAGTATAACACCAGTCAATTAATGAAGAGATGTATGTATGTAAAATAATATAGATATGATTATAACCTAATATATTCAAGTTATGAATGTTATTTTTAATCAGATTGTTATTGTGTGTTTGCTATTAAATAAAATAATTTTATAAAAATAAAGGCAAGCTTTCTTGTCAAAGCTAAACCGAACTGATAGAACACATTGAAACAACCCCCTTTTCACCACGGAGTACAGTTTTTCAGGTGTAAAGTATGGCACAGAGAATATCCAGTTATTTAGGGTGACCTAGTACCTGCTAGTATAATGGTGCAATCAGGTGTCCTAAAGGAATAAACAATGCATAGGCTGTGAAATATTCTTTGGCATGCAATCAAAGAGTGGTAAAGAGTATTCAGTTAACTCAACAGCCATGGCAGACTCAGTGATTAAAATTTGCTATATATCACAGGGAAATTAATCTTTTCATTTTGATAAATACTTTATAAATGTGTTAATCGGTTTTTGTGTGCCTGCCATTTGAACATATCCCAATACAGCTTAATGGGATGCTTTCTATTCAGTTATATAACCCGATCACTGTTAGTGTACAGCTGCAACATTCTTTCAAAGAGA
This sequence comes from Xenopus petersii, assembly GCA_038501925.1. Classification (NCBI taxonomy): domain Eukaryota; kingdom Metazoa; phylum Chordata; class Amphibia; order Anura; family Pipidae; genus Xenopus; species Xenopus petersii. The sequence continues at coordinate 102,421,062 of CM076675.1, read as the reverse complement.
TTTGTGTGAACATTAAACATTTATCATCTTTCCAGTTAATGTGACTGAAATTAAATGTAGGCGTAAAGGCCTATTGCTTATCAAACAATGACATCTCCCCTGCAGCAATAGTAACCACTCACAAACCAGGCAAACATAATCATGCATTTTTCAAAATACTTCTAACAGTAAAAAAAATCAAATAATGCCTCCTTTCAGGCTACATAAAGCTTGTTTTCTGCTGCTTAAAAACCACTGATATAAAAAATAAAATTGAAGCAAGAAATATTTCACTGTTTACTTGTTTGCATTATAACTGTATTGATCTTACTTACCATAGTCCCCTGATCATGTTCATTATCATTTATGAGATTCCATAGTCCCCTGATCACGTTCATGATCATTTATGAGGTTCTCTTTATGTACATTCTTTTCCCAATGACTGCCTTTTTCATATACATTTCTTCTGATTATATAACCACGTAGCTATTATTTAGAATAAATTGCTATACTGTAGCTAGTACTTTACACAGAACTCATTATCATTATTTTTATAGATCTGACATGTTCTGTAGTGCTATACAAAGAGTATACATCAGTCCCTGCCCCAGTGGACTGATGGTCATTAGACTATGGTCTCTTTCACATTCACTCACATTTTGTTTACTTTTATCAGGAACCATATAACCTACCAGTATGTTTATGGACAGGGGAGATCCTGAGGCTGCTGCCGCCTGAGGCAGCAACCCAGATTCTGCCCCCCCTCCCACTCAGCGCTTAAAAATCAGCATTGGAGTGGGTCAAAGGGGGGCAGCATTGCTAGTACATTGAGTGCAATAGTGCTCCCATCTGGGACCCCTTGCTAGAGAAAACCATACAACACCAATTTCACTATTATACCTCAGTTTGAGGCATAGGCCCCAAACCTATGACAAGCATGCCACCAAGCTGTGATAATTAAAAGAACCCAAAACAAAACTCCATTCAGTGCTGACCAATGTGGCCCCCTCTCTTCCTGGGCTAAGCAGTATCCTCTGCAAGCCCCAGTTGAACCCTGTACACCAGTTCCTCTACCTGCTTTGTAGTCTGCCCCCATTAGAACTCTCTTCTTTAACCAATGCCTTGCCTTCTTCACCTTACCAACCCATATTTGCCTGATTTTTGCCTGCATGTTGTCAATTTCAAGTTAACTTTAACATGATATACCATGGCTAATTTTAAGCAATTTTTCAATTTGGCATTATTATTTCTTTTTTTATAGTTTTATAATTATTTATCTTCTTCTTCTTCTGACTCTTTCCAGCTTTCACCCTGTCTAAAAACAAATGCTCTATAAGGCTACAAATGTGTGGTTATTGCTACTTTTGGTTACTCATCTTTCTATCCAGCCCTTCTCCTATTCATATTCCAGTCTCGTATTTAAAGAAATGCATGGTTGCTAGGATAATTTGAACCCTAGCAACCAGATTGCTGAATTTGCAGACTGGAGAGCTGAAAAATAAAAAGCTAAATAACTCAAAAAACACAAATAATAAAAAAAATTAAAGCTAACTGCAAATAGTCTTGGAATCTCTCATACTAAAAGTTAATTTAAAGGTGAAAAACCCCTTTAAGGGATTTCATTCTTAACACCTCTACCTTACTCAATGTTATACTTCAGTATTACACATCATTAAAATAATTATATTATCATTATCAAAGTATCTCTTCTTCTCATATGTTATTCAAATATATTTACATCTGACAGAACATCTCTTAATTTTACTGCTGACACATTTTTCTTGTACTGCGCTACAAAGAACTGTTCTACTTTATGCTAAGCTGCTTTATGGCTACTCTGTCCTTCATCTTTAGAATCCAGATTCACGCACTGCTTTACTCTTGCACCTCATGTGCCCTCAGTTCTTCAAACCCCTATAAATAAATGTTTTAATAACAATATTGGATAAAGAGCAATGCAAATATAAGCTGCATTATTATACTTAATTTCCAGTAAATTCCACTTTCGGTATCTAGAAATGAACACTACTTTGTGCTATTCTACTTTTTGTTAAGCTGCTTTATGGATTCTCTTTTAGTCCTTCGTCTTTAGAATCCAGATTCACGCACTGCTTTACTCTTGCACCTCATATGTGCCCTCAGTTCCTCAATGGTTTAATAGCAATATTAAGTAAAAAACAATGCAAAAATAAGCTGCATTATTATACTTAATTTCCACTAAAATCTATTTTTGGTATCTAGAATTGAACGATATAGCCCCACATTTTAAAGTAATCAGGAAAGTTATTTTTTTCTTAAATACTCAGCACTTCTATGACCTGGAGAAAAGAAAGTCAAAGCAAAAATGCATAGCCTCTCAAAGTAATAACTTATGTTTGACTGTCAAAATACATGAAGCTTTCACTCATATAATGTTGCTGTAGATTTAATACAGTTATGTAGCGGGTCAAAATATCTACTCCAGCATTTTAAACACGCTGGATCAATGTGAAAAACAGCATAATGAAATGAACCACATGGAGATGTAGAATATATATTTCTTTACAAAATATATATCTGAAATCATAATGCTTATATTGATTTGTTTTTTGTTACTGTTGTAGTTAAAAATATATAAAATACTGCACATATCAATATAGCTTTCAAAGCCCTTATGCTGCCTGTTGTTCCTGTTAGCACATTTCTCATTATGCCATACAACCCCAGAAAGAAACAAGCCTCAATGGAACGTGCCAAAAATTCAGATTCAGATGATGTTGCACTGAATCTTTCTTATGTATACTACAGATACTGGGATCAATATGTATACTACAGATACTGGGATCAATATGTATACTACAGATACTGGGATCATTGGATTTGGCGTATATGGCATTGTAATATATTCAGAATTTATATAATCTCATACAATGAATTAGTTATATACTGTATACACATGTGCCTATTATTATAACCTGCCTGCTAGTGATGTCCTGGTTGACCTGAAACTCACAGTGACCATGGGCTGACCACTGGTTGGGTTGGTTTGAAATTTGGGTGACCATTGTGGATGAGGGTTGGGTGCAGGTCAGACAAACAAAGGAGAGCACTCACCCACACCTCGCTGTATACTGACTTTGCCATCTGTGCACATGCACACACCTCAGGAAGACAAGCTGGGAGCTGTATCCAATAGGTATCTAAATCACGGAGCACCAGGCCACGACGCATTTCGTGGCCTCACGCCACTTCCTCAGAAGCTTCTGAGGAAGTGGCATGAGACCACGAAACACATCGAGCGTGGGGCTACATACACTGTTGCTTAACATTGTTTTTATGATGTAATTATCAATAAAATTGGATTTTTTAAAAGGACCCTAATGCTGCCTGCTGCTCCGTGATTTAGATACCTATTGGGTGCAGGTCAGACTGGGGAAGCACACCCTTCCACTGCTTCCTAGATTCCCTGTCTTGAAACCAGAGGCATGCACAGAAATAACATACAGAGCGATACTACATGGGTATGGGTTGAGCGCAGGTCCTACACTGACAACATTTTGCATTTAGGGTCAGGTGTGGGTTAAGTATTGTTTGTTGAGTTTTTTCTGAGCTGAACATCACTACTGCCTGCCCATTTTGTTTGCCCTAGACATGTCAAAACTTCAGCATTACTGTATGCATGAATATAACTAGGAACAAGAATAAAACATAATTATGAAGAGTATTATTATTAACATGTATTTATATAGCGCCAACATATTGCGTGAGATCTTCTAATATCTTTAAAACTAGATGTCAAATGAGAATGTAAAGTCTCCAATGTGGTGTTTAACACAAGCATCTGCCAGAAGGAGACCTTGCAGTGTTTAATCCCAATAATTTGGCCTTCTCCTTCAACTTAAAAGAGATTTTGGAGAGACATATTAATTGCCAGAACAGTATTTTAAATAAATGGCTCAGGACTGAAACATGGAGGCTTATATATTAAAAATCGGATTTAAGTGGTTTTAGAGGTTTTTCAAACCAGATATAACTTTATAAACTGTAAAACTGTAAATGTCATTGAATTTATTAAAAGATCAAAATGTAAAAATTAAGAACAAAAATGTTGAACAATGTGCTAAAAAATGCAAATACCTCGAAAATCTTTAAAAATGAGTTTTTCAGACAATTTCTAGCAGAGGAAAAAATCCGAAAACCTCTAAACGTACGAATTGATTTAGAACAGTCCAACAGGATCGGGGAGGTGCAAAAAGGCATGGAAAGTCAAAAAAACCTGCTGAAATCTGTCAGTATTTAGAAAGCAATTCTGCCCCCCCATGAGTGCAAATTAATCAGCTGTTTTAGTCCTAATTGATGGCCTATAAAAGTTCTCATTACCAAGGTGTCACATAAGAAGCATCTCATGATGGGTAAAAGCAAAGAGCTCTCTCAAGACCTTCGCAAACTTGTTGTTGCAAAACATACTAATGGCATTGGTTACAGATGTATTTCTAAGCTTCTGAATGTTCCAGCGAGCACTGTTGGGGCCATAATCTGGAAGTGGAAAAAACTTAATTTCACCCTAGACTGGCCACAACCAGGTGCTCCACACATGATTTCTGAGAGGCGTCAAAATAATAATCAGAAGAGTTGTCCAAGAGCAAAGGATCACTCGAGGAAAACTTCAAAAAGACTTAGCAGGTACAGTTCTTTCAAAAAAGCCATTAGGTAATACAGGCAACCAACATTTGCTGCACAACAAAAAAACATCATACTAACAGTGAAGTTTGGAGGTGGAACATCAGGGTGTGGGGCTGTTTTTCAGCATATGGTACTGGCAGATTTTATATAATTTAAGGAAGGATGAATGGATAAATATACCGGGACATTCTTGATAAGAATCTGCAGCCATCCACCAGGATGCTGAAAATGAAATGAGGGAAGACATTTCAGCAAGACAATGATCCCAAACACACAGCCAATGAAACTCTCAGTTGGTTTCAGAGAAACAAACTAAAGCTGCAACAATGGCCCAGTCAATCACCCAACTTGAATCCAATGGAAATCAATAGAAAGAACTGAAGTAGCCTGAAACTGTAGATTCAGAATACAGGGTGAATGTAGTTGAAGGAAACATTTCTAAATTGTGACTCATCCCTAATGCAGAGTAAAATATACCAGTAGGCGATGATTACTGTATTTTGAAAAGGGAGAATAGCTTTTTAAATTGACAGTACGGTATACTGTATAACAGGAGCAGAGGTGGTTCAAATAGACCATCAGGCACCTGTTGCAAATGTCATAGATTGGTAGAGAGTAGAGACACTCCTGTGTTACCTCCTGTGCTGACAACACTGTCAAAAATGAGATTGCTTACATAGAATAGAGTGTGAGTCACTTATAAAAGTCCATTATTTTGCATCAAAGATCAGAGCAGTAACCTCAGTAAGAGATTCAATGGTTGATAAATTCCTCAGAAATAATTGGATATATGACAGGGCCAAATTCATACATTTTCACATATTCATATATTTTATCAGGGAGCAGTCTGGGAAAAATCACTACTTTTCTTTTTTAAGTGTACGCTGTACAAAAAAAATGTTGTGTTTGTCACATATAGGAAGGTTACTAATAGGAAAATGAAATAGCATTACTGTAGGAAAACAAGCAACTGTAAACCATCATTTCAGACCCATTCAAGATGGTCATTTAAACAGATTTTTACAGAAACGTTGCAAATATTTTCTATATAAATTGGGCACTAGAACGAACAGTATGCAATAATTTACAAAACGATCTAATTAGCTATGAAATTTATACAGATGTTTCCCTAATGGTTTTAGTCCTTCCCTTATATCAAGGAGTTAACTAAAGTAATTGGACTAGGCTTAGAGCAGTGTGTGGTCTTAGCCTGACTGGTAGTTGGGTAAGATTTGAAGAAAATACCTATTTTTATTCCAAGATACACCTGAAGAGTTTTGGTGAGATTTGGGGTGAAAACTTACTTTCCATCCTAGATATTCCCAAAATTATAACTGAATGACCCACACACTTGTGTGCATATATTGGTAAGTGTTTTATAACTTAAAACAAAGACTGTGCATTTAAGAGGAACTTGAACTAAAAAGTTTCATAAACCACTGTTCTAATCCATAAAAGGGAGAGAAACCCAAGGCTTATTGTCTTTTGGCACCACATGGCAGATAGTGCTAAAAAGCCTGAAGCAGGAAGTCTAAGTAGGAGGAAGACAGTAGGTAGAACTTGCTAGTGGCTGGGGTGCTAGTGTAATAGGGTAAAATATTAATGATTATATATAAATGTTTAAGTAATGCTTAATATATATTTTCAGGTTTGTCGCTTGGGGGAGCTAGGGAATAACACTTGTAACGGAAAGGTTCTAGTGGGTGGAGAATAATAAGTTATAAAAGGGAAGGTTTCAGGAAGTGATGTTTAGAGATGCATCATGGGAAGCAAGATGAGCAGAAGGCACTGCAGCAGTAGAGTCATCTCCTGGAAGAGGCACTGAACCTAGATATTGAGAGGGCTAGTAGTGTAAAAGTACACTATAGGAACTGTAAGAGAGGACGGTAACTACCATGGGCAGCTATGGCCCCAACCAGGAGTCCCCAATGGGAATCCTACCAGCCTGAATTTAAGAGGAAAGACTGGATCCAGATTGAGTCAGCCAGGGCCCAAGTGGGGTGCCTGTGATTGTGTCCCCACTGGCAGTGTGCTTTTACACTGTTCTTCAAAAGGCTGAGAGATTGAGCCCTTTGAATGTGCTGCTGTTCTACTGAGGGCCATGACAAATAAAGAATTTGATTAAACTGCAGCTCTCTGCATTGTATATTTTACTGGAGGTTATACCCCACATGGAAGGTAAGTTATCACTTTTACACTAGTAATAGCCTTGATGAGAAGGACTGTAATAATTTACTCTAGAAATGGAATGATAGTGTAACAATACCTGTGCGGCGGGGTCGCCCGCCGCGCCGTCGGCGGGGACGCCCGCCGCATGGTCACTCTCCCTCGCAGCCATCTTAGGCGGCGCCGGCGTGTTCGTGCTGGCGCCGGCTCTCTTATTTAAAGGTGCGAATTTCAAATGTATAAATAGCTGCCCAGCATAGCAATGGTTGCCCATGATAGAATCTTGATTCTGTGGTTCCTGAAGCCTTGTGCTGTCTGTTCCTGTTTAAACTTTAGTCTGTTAATCTGGTTTTGATCCCTGCCTGTTCCTGACAATTCTGATATCCGAATCCTGACTTTTGCCTGCATCTCGACTACTCTTTCTGCCTGACCCCATCTGTTTGATTACCCAGTTTGACCCTTGTCTGCCTGATAATTCTTGATATCTGCCTGCCTTGACCCAGCCTGTTTTGACGATTCCTTTGCCTGCTCCATTTGTACTGTGACCTTCGGCCCAAAACACTCCGTGCCCGTTGCCAGCCAGAACACCTCGCCTTGTTCCCCTCGTTAAGTCCAGGTGGCACCCAAGTAAGCTGAGGGCTCCTCCCGAAGCCCAACGGTGGTCACACTACTGGTGAAGCCGAGCCGAGACCAGGGTGCTTGGCATTTGTTCTGGTATCGGGTGCCGGCCGTGACAGATAGAGAGGATTAGGTTAGTTAGTTAAGCAAAAAGGCTACTAAAGTACAAATAGCCCAAAGAGGAAAACTACTATGAAGGCCTTGTACTTGGGGGTTATTCTCATACTGAGAGGTACTGCCACCAGCTGTAGCTATTACTGAGCACAAGCTCATGTAATCAGCGAGGATAGTCTATGAAAGGAGTCTGGTTATATTGGATACAATCTTGAAGTAAGAGTTATGAAATCTTCTGAGCTAACCCTGAGTATGTTATAGAAAATAAAGCTGTTTACTGTGTCTGAGGATGGAATAGGGATGAGCAATTATTTCGCTATGTTTCGCCCATGACAAAATAAAAATCTTTGAAGTTTATGTGTGAGAAATCAGTGTAGACGCAAAGGTTAATAACCTATAAATAACCTAATAAATATAGGTTGCCGCATGAGAAATTTAGACTATGAGGAGATTTGGCTAAATATGGTGAGCTCTATGTTTTATTAAGCACTGCCTATGCATTATTTTACAATTTCATTTTGAACGCTCCTTGAGATTTTGGATTATTATGCATGTGAAATACTGGAAACCTAAACTAATGCTTTCCTTTAATATGATGTTTTATTACCATTACCCTACTCTGGTATTGTGTGTTTGGTTTGTTTAAAGCAGTGGGTACAGTAAACCAATTCTTTTATGAAAGCTTTTTTCCTTTTATACTTTTACAGTAATTTAGCTACTGTCTGGTATATTGTGTAGGAGATTAAAAGGTGGCCTAAGATCATTATTACTATAGATTTGCCTTCCATTACTTGAAACAGATGCCATTTCATTTGCATATTGCATATCTAATTTCATCGCTTTGTGAAAAATCTGACGTGATCTCAGTATTAGTATTTCACAAAGTATTTAGCCTGAAATGCACTTGACCAGGCAGAGAATTGCGATTACAAATGTTTACAAATTACACCAATTTAAGTAGATTACATCAAAGTCGACTTATAAAGGTCAAATTCATGCAGCGATTTCCGCTTCAAATGAAAGGGCAGACCAGGCTACAAGAAAAGTCTCAGCTTTTTATTTACAGTATTTGGACACTGTAATCACAGTCAATGCTGATACATGTACTGTCAGGTGATTAATACAATGTTTTAGAGGTTATTAAAAAACATTTAAAAAACGAACAATGAACCATGAAGGCTGCTTTGTAGGCTGTTATATTATCTGATGTTTTTTGTGTTCTGCTAATGTTTATATGTTTTCAGATTAGCATTATTTTTTAAAAGTATGTATCTGCCATATTTCACATATTTGACATTTTATTACATAGATTTACCAAACTGATGCTACTGGCATACTACACCATGGCAGCATAAAGCTGTTGATAATATGTAACATAAGGCATCTGTTATCTGGAAACCCGTTATTCAGAAAGCTCCAAATTATAGGAAGACCTTCTCACATAGACACCCTTTTTATCAAATAAATCTTATTTTTAAAAATGATTTATTTACTCTCTCTAATAAAACAGTACCTTGTACTTGATCCCAACCAAGATATAATTAATTCTTATTGGAGGCAAAATAATCCTATTGGGTTTATTTAGGGGCCTATTTATTAAAACTCAAATTTTTCTAGTCAATTTTAAAAGGGGAAAAAACTATTTAATATATTTATTATAACCAAAAGCAGATAACAATTCGAATCGAAAATACTCCAGCTAAAACCTTTCAAAATAATGTAAAAGTCCATGGCAGATGGTCCCTATAACCTTTAGAACATGTTTTTTGCCTTCATGAAGGTCAAAAGTTTCGGGCTTTTAGTGCTGTTTTTCTATAAATAATAATTTGAGTTTTTCGGGCAACAACTTGAAAAAGTTATACAATTTGAGTATTTATTCGAAAAAGTTGCACAATTCAAATTCAAGATTCAAGCCATTTTTTTCGAGTTTGTGAACTCACAAATTCGAGTTTTTAAGCCTATAAACTCAAAAATATATAAATAATAAGCAAACATTCAAGTTTTTTTAAAATTGAGTTTATTCGAAGTAGAAAAAAACTCACAAACCTCACAAATTTGAGTGGTAGGAGTTATATATTAAAATAAGAGAAAAAAAACACTTTGGGGCCGATTCACTAAATTCGGGTGAAGGGTTAGAATAAAAAAAACTTCGAATTTCGAAGTTTTTTTTGGGTACTTCGACCATCGAATTGGTTAAATTCGATCGAAGTCGAACTAAATCGAACGATTCGAAGTAAAAATCGTTCGACTATTCGACCATTCGATAGTCGAAGTACTTACCCTTTAAAAAAAACTTCGACCCCCTACTTCGGCAGATAAAACCTACCGAAGTCAATGTTAGCCTATGGGGAAGGTCCCCATAGGCTTGCTCAGCTTTTTTTGATCGAAGGATTTTCCTTCGATCGTTTGATTAAAATCCTTCGAATTTTCTATGGGCACAGGTCCTTCACCCATTGCATCAGAGCAGGGAGAAACTGATTGATTCCAGAGATCCCAAAACTGGGGAAAATCCCTCCCAATTATTGCATCATGCAGAAGGTTTGGTACTACCCCTGCAGAGTAAGTCACTGTACCAAGGCCCGTTTTGAACTTTAGGGTCGCCACAGGATACTCCCGTGTGTCACCATGAATACAAACCACACCAACCCTTTTTGACTGGAACTTAACAGGGCCTACTGAGTCTAACTTTACCAAAATGACTAGACTACCGGAGTCTAGCAATGCAAGCAATTGTTTCCCATTCACACTCACTTTACACATTTGCTTTTCCTGAACCGGCACCGCAGTGCAGGCAACCGTAGCAAACAGGGACTGGCGTCTATACCTGTAAGAAAAATCACATTGCATAGGATCATCAAGCAAAGGGCAGTTTGCTGCAATATGACCAAAATCATGGCAACGGAAACATTTAACAGTCTCGGAATTAAACCTAAGAGTCTCACACTTTCCAGTTTTAGATTGCCAGCCTCCTGGGTTTTTGCCAAAATTCTCTCCCTTTAAGGGTGATTTACCTTTACCACCACCCGTGTCCCCATGAACAGTCTTACCCGTTGCCATGGTGTACCTCCCTTTCAGGTGTGGAGCCCGGAACAATGCGGGAGGGGTGCCAAAGTTCTCAGCAGCAAAGTACCTTTCCACTAACTCCACAAGGTCATCTGCAGTTTTAGGGTCTCCATGGGTCACCCATTTGCGCAGGGCAACAGGAAGGGACCTCAGGTAGCGATCCAGTACCACCCTCTCAATAATCTCAGGTCCAGTCAAGGACTCTGGCTGCAACCATTTTTTCACCAGGTGGATCAGGTCAAACATCTGGGAGCGTGGAGGCTTCTCCGGGTGATAAGCCCAGCTGTATACACGTTGGGCATGAAGCGCTAGGGTAACGCCAAGGCGGGCCAGAATCTCTTTTTTCAGTTTCTTGACAGTTTCTGTCAAGATCAAAATATGCTTTTTGCAATTCACCGGTTAGCAGGGGTGCCAAAAGACCTGCCCACTGCTCTTTAAACCAACCCTCTCTTTCGGTATGCTCAAATGTAGTGAGATATGCCTCCGGATCATCCTCTGATGTCATCTTTTGGAGGAAGCGGCTTACATTGATTTTGGGTACATTGCTATGTACTACTGCAGGTGGCTCCTGGGGTCTCTGTGCCAACTGTTGGACCAATCCTGTCAGTACCTGCCGGTCTTCCTCTGCATCTTCTGCCAGCTTTTTAAACATGGCCATCATCTGCTGTTGCTGTGCCTGTTGTTGAACCATTGTCTGTTGCTGCAACTGTAGGACCAGCTCCTTATGGCGGGCTTCCGCTTGCTGCTGTGCCTGTTGCTGGGTGGCATTAGACAGCATTAACTGTTTCACAATCTCCTCCATGCTGCACAGTTCTTATGTGATAACTACCCCTTTAATTCACAGTCTCTGCAATATTAAACTGCCTTTTGTTGCTTTATTTTGTGCCAGAGCACCCTCCACCATATGTAAGAGTTTGGGTAGCTGGGATTAGTTTTCCTGGGTTAACACAGCCCACGGCACAAGCACAACTCATGAGAGTATAGTCTCTTTTGGCAGTTTATTGTCTCTTGCAGAAAAAATAAACAAAACAAACAATTCAAAATAAAATCCTTGCCACTTAATGGGCTTCTAACTAATACAGGTCAGTTTTCCTAACTAACCAGGAGAAGGCCTACCGCCTGTCTCCCCAAAACAAAGAACATACAGGAAGATATCAAATCTCAAACCTTTTGGTGATTTCAATCCCTCTCACACAGGCAGCTTCCCTGTGTCTTTTTCCCAGCCAGGAACTCTCTACTCTGGCTTGAGCTGCCTTTTTAATTAACCACCTGAAATACATCAGTACAACTCAAAACACCGGGGCTGGACTAGCAGTCCCGGAACCACTCTGTTAGGAACCTGGGGCATAAATAAGCTCCGTCCTGGACTTTCCCAGGTATCCTAGTAATGACCTCACCACAATATATATATACACTTTTTTTGTACTTCAAAAGATTACAGCCTTTCCACTATATACAGTACCTTAAAAAACAAAAACAAGGAGCATTTAATTAGTAGAGTAACTCTAACACTCATGGTCCTATCTACCATTTATAAAGAATATAAAACATGAAAAACGCTAATACAAAAATTCACCAGGAAAAGGTTGTTTGTTGAGGTCCTTTAGAAGTCAATGGTTGCTGATACTATTATACATTCTTTAATAAATTCGAGGAGAGATAATTAAAAGTGGAGATTAATTAAAATTTCCTGTTTTTGCAAGTGTCATACATGGAAAAATCTAACTATCCTAAAATATTGTGTCATTCACAGATAAGTCATTCAACTATTTTATTATAACTCCTATAAAAGGGTTACTCAGTGCTGAAATTGCCTGGCAGGATGCAGAGATTGAGAATACTGGAGCTTTTTTTATGAGAATTCTGGAGCTTTTTTTTTTTTTTCATTTGGAGTGGCAGATCTGAGGGAGGAATAGACATGTTAATAAAACAAGCCCTAACTTTGCCACTGGTGCCATAAATCTCTTTACATAGCCAGCAACAATATGATCTTCTCATGCCTTAGTCCCCTGAAACAATTAATAGCTGGAGCTGCTAAGAGTGCGCAGCTTGTGGGAGGATTGGACTGCATGAGCGATGTGGTTCTTGTTATGTGTGCGCTGTAATTGAGAGAAGTGCACACTCTTATCTGGTGCTGTTTAAAAGAAGTAAACTGTGACAGGAGATGATAGTATTGTTGCTGGCATGTGAAAAGTTTTATGGTGCCAGAGGCAAGGTTAGGGCTTGCTTTTGCAGTCATTATTTATTTTTTGGATCTCAAAATAAATGTGAAAAGAAATTTTTCAAATGATTGAAAAAGGGCAAGCGGAGTCACATTCCAAAGAGAAAAATAGGAGATAAAAAGAAAAGGGGGTGCTAGCAGAAAACTGGATGAGGCAAAGTTCTATATAAAAAAGTAGAAATAAAGAAATGCTAGAAAAAAGAAAGAAGACAAAAGTGGAAAGCAAGTCAGAGATGTATAAGAAAATAAAAGGGAAAGGCAAGCAGAACAGATATCGAATTTATACATTGCCACTGTGTCATCCTGCTATGAGTTCTGGGGTATGTATACATAAAATTGCCACTGTAACATTCTTCTATGAGTTCTAGTGTATTTGTACATGAAATTGTCACTGTGTCATCCTGCTATGAGTTCTGGGGGTATTTATACATAAATCAATATAGAGAGCAGTGGGAGCCAGATTCAATTGAGAACGAGTTGGAGTACTCCCGCAGGTTTGAAAAAAGCATAGAGCAAAAAGAAAGAAAATGTTGTCATGTGGGGCGTTGCAGTTCCACAGTGGTCAGACAGCAATACCCCACCCACCAGCAAACCAGTTCAGGCTCCAACTCACTAGTACACACATGGGGGTAAATTTATCAAAGAGTGAAGTTCCGCCTCTAGAGTGAAATTCCGCAGCTCACAATTCATTTCTATGGGATTTTGAAAGGCATATTTATCAATGGGTGAAAGTGAAAGTTCACCCTTTGATAAATACACCTTTAAAAATCCCATAGAAATGAATGGAAAGTGGCGGAATTTCACTCTAGTAGCGGAACTTCACTATTAACTTCACTCTTCGATAAATACCCATATGAGTCAATTGCAAATAAATATTAAAAAATAACTTTTAATAGGACCATTAAAAAGATTAGAATCAAAAAACACACTGAGCAAGTGCCCACACAGCACACCAACAAACTCACTCCTCCTTACATCAGGAGGATGTGTGGGACCAATGTCCCTAAAAAACATATAATAAAATAGAATAAAAAGCCAAAGCATAGGTGGACCAATGGTAGTTTTTTAAAGCAGTTACTCTATGCAGTTAGAGGGTCACCACCTGACCACACATAGTTAAGGTTAGAGACAGACCCCAGAGCCCTCCCTTCCAAGTAATTCCCCACAAAACACAAGTTTCTACCTGTCTACGTGGGGAGCAAATGGGAGCTAGTCCCCCACCGTCCACCTATGCCACCTACCTTCGCCAAAACGATGGCTTCCTCGGGGGCATAAGTGCAATTGTATTAATTGTATAATTAATTTGTAAGGATGTGCATCTATTCCAGGATTCATTTTGGTATTCGGCAAAGATTCAGCCTTTTTCAGCAGGACTCGGATTCGGTTCCAAAAAATTTGACTTTTCTTCACTTAAACAAGTAAAACGTTTTGTGTGGAGTGTGGAGCTTTTTCTCCCTTGCTTTCAGATTTAGTAGAATAACATTAACTCCACCCACTGTGATTAAAGCAACATCATAATAACTAATGACATGCAAAATACCCATAATACAAATAGTGTACATGTACATTCAAAGTAATACAATCCATCATTCTTAAAGGATACGTAATACTTTAGTATTACGTATTAGTGTAAGTCCATTAGAATAGTGCTGTGAAAGTTGGAGGGTGGAGTTAAGGTTAGCCTCCCCTTTAAATAAGCTTCAGCTTTACACACTTTGTAAGAGTACTTGATGAAGGGGTATGGTCCCCAAAATGTTGCTTTCACCTAAGTGAATAAAAAGATGTGACGTTTTTGTGCAAGAAGCATAACGTGGAGAGTTTCTATTTTTCTATTTATTAGCTAACACTGTGTACCTCTGTTTTGGGCATTTTTAATAAGAAAGGCGTTAATAATGTAAAAGAAAGTCTGGCAATCTTCAAATTTGCTCTGGAAGGAATCAGACAACTCCTTAGTTTTGAATGTCACTGGCAGTTTTTACATTTTACCTTCACCATATAGAAATAAACAATAGCATTATTGACATAATGGTAAATTACTCATGCTGCTCTTCAAGCAGAGCCTGCTAAATGCAGTCCTCTCTCTCCTTGACTAAAACTAAAATGTCCTGATTGAATAGGGTCAAAAATACAGTTTGCATTTATGAGTAGGGATGTAGCGAACGTCGGAAAAAAAGTTCGCGAACATATTCGCGAACTTGCGTCAAAAATGCGAACGGTTCGCGAACGTCGCAAACCCCATAGACTTCAATGGGAAGGCGAATTTTAAAAGCTAAAAAAGACATTTCTGGCCAGAAAAATGATTTTAAAGTTGTTTAAAGGGTGCAACGACCTGGACAGTGGCATGCCAGAGGGGGATCAAGGGCAAAAATGTATCTGAAAAATACATTGTTGACACAGCGCTGCGTTTTGTGCTGTAAAGGGCAGAAATCACACTACATTTCTAAACCTGTGTAATAAAATGCTTTAAAACGTCCGGCGTCTACATGCCAATCAAGTCGTGTAAAGGTTACAGCCTGTTCACACGCAAAGACGAAACGCGGCGCTTACTGCAACGCAAAAGAACGCAAAGAGCTTTAATGAATGATACCGTCAAGTGAGCAAATAATAGTTGTTAATTACTAGTTGAGCTTGTCACCTCCAGGATGTTCGTCCTGTTGGTGGCAATATTTCTGTAGTGGTGTGTTTAGCAGTCACCGTGCTTGTGCGCACGTGCACGGTCAGGCAGAGGTAATTCAATGTACAGTGAAGCGAACCAAAAAACACTGATTCTGCAGTGTGGGCCCAGTTTTGGTGTACTTTATTGATCACCTGCAGTGACCATAAAAGATGCGATTTTGCCACTGTTGCAGAACCCTGAAAAATTAGGCATGTGTACTTTCCTGAAAAATTATGTTTTTTTTGTCGCAGTCACTGAAGCACAGAGGCCAGAAACAATATGCCATATAAATGCTGAAAATATTCATTTTTTTTTTGTCGCAGCCACTGCAGCACAGAGGCCAGAAAAAATATGCCATATAAATGCTAACAATATAAATTTTTTTTGTCGCAGCCACTGAAGCACAGAGGCCAGAAAAAATATGCCATATAAATGCAAACAATATAATTTTTTTTTGTCGCAGCCACTGAAGCACAGAGGCCAGAAAAAATATGCCATATAAATGCAAACAATATAATTTTTTTTTTGTCGCAGCCACTGAAGCACAGAGGCCAGAAAAAATATGCCATATAAATGCTGAAAATATTAATTTTTTTTGTCGCAGCCACTGCAGCACAGAGGCCAGAAAAAATATGCCATATAAATGCTAACAATATTCCTTTTTTTTTCGCAGCCACTGAAGCACAGAGGCCAGAAACAATATGCCATATAAATGCTGAAAATATTCATTTTTTTTTGTCGCAGCCACTGCAGCACAGAGGCCAGAAACAATATGCCATATAAATGCTGAAAATATTCATTTTTTTTTGTCACAGCCACTGAAGCACAGAGGCCAGAAAAAATATGCCATATAAATGCTGAAAATATTCCTTTTTTTTGTCACAGCCACTGAAGCACAGAGGCCAGAAAAAATATGCCATATAAATGCTGAAAATTTTTTTTTTTTTTTGTCACAGCCACTGAAGCACAGAGGCCAGAAACAATATGCCATATAAATGCTGAAAATATTCATTTTTTTTTGTCACAGCCACTGAAGCACAGAGGGCAGAAAAAATATGCCATATAAATGCTGAAAATATTCCTTTTTTTTGTCACAGCCACTGAAGCACAGAGGCCAGAAAAAATATGCCATATAAATGCTGAAAAAATTTATTTATTTTTGTCACAGCCACTGAAGCACAGAGGCCAGAAACAATATGCCATATAAATGCTGAAAATATTCATTTTTTTTTGTCACAGCCACTGAAGCACAGAGGCCAGAAAAACTCAGGATTTACCTGGATTCAAATTAAACCAGTAGGGTTTGCACCCTAGTTTATAACGGTGGTGGAGGGAGGAGGACGCTAAAGGACAGTTGTGTGTGGAGTCATGAGGCGTGCAGAGAAGGACAGCTGCATGGGGAGTCAGAATCAGAAACTCAGAACAAGTCTTCCGGCGTGCAGTAACCCTCCGAGATCCACCCCTCATTCATTTTAATAAAGGTCAGGTAATCCACACTTTTGTGACCTAGGCGAGTTCTCTTCTCAGTTACAATCCCTCCTGCTGCACTGAAGGTCCTTTCTGAGAGGACACTTGAGGCGGGGCAAGACAAGAGGTTCATGGCAAATTGTGACAGCTCTGGCCACAGATCAAGCCTGCGCACCCAGTAGTCCAGGGGTTCATCGCTCCTCAGAGTGTCGATATCTGCAGTTAATGCCAGGTAGTCCGCTACCTGCCGGTCGAGGCGTTCTTTGAGGGTGGATCCAGAAGGGTTCTGGCGCTGCCTTGGACTGAAAAACATTTGCATGTCTGACGTTACAGAGTGGCCAAAGTGCTTTGTCCTTGCAGGTGCGCTCGTGGCAGGATTACTGGCACCTCTGCCCCTGGAATGTTGATGAGTTCCTGAAGTGACATCACCCTTAAAAGCATTGTACAACATGTTTTGCAGGCTGGTTTGTAAATGCAGCATCCTTTCGGACTTGTGGTACGTTGGTAACATTTCTGCCACTTTATGCTTGTACCGAGGGTCTAGTAGCGTTGCCACCCAGTACAGGTCCTTCTCCTTAAGCCTCTTGATACGGGGGTCCTTCAACAGGCATGACAGCATGAAAGACCCCATTCTCACAAGGTTGGATGCAGAGCTATCCATCTCCGCTTCCTCGTTATCAAGGACTGGATCATCCACGGTCTCCTCCCCCCAGCCACGTACAAGACCAGGGGTCCCCAAAAGGTCACCACTAGCCCCCTGGGAAGCCTGCTCCTGTTGGTCCTCCTCCTCCACAAAGCCACCTTCCTCCTCTGACTCCACTTCTGACACCTCTCCCTGCGTTGCAGCAGGTGCCTGGGTTCGTTCTGGTGATTCCGACCAGAAATCGTGCGCTTCCTGCTCCTCGTCACGCTGGTCTACAGCCTCATCTGTCACTCGTCGCACGGCACGCTCCAGGAAGAAAGCAAAGGGTATTAGGTCGCTGATGGTGCCTTCGGTGCGACTGACCATATTTGTAACCTCTTCAAAAGGGCGCATGAGCCTGCAGGCATCGCGCATAAGCACCCAGTAACGGGGTAAAAAAATCCCCAGCTCTGCAGATCCAGTCCTACCACCCAGTTCAAACAGGTGTTCGTTGACGGCTCTTTGTTGTTGCAGCAGACGTTCCAACATGAGGAGCGTTGAATTCCACCGAGTCTGGCTGTCGCAAATCAAACGCCTGACTGGCATGTTGTACCGCTGCTGAATGTCAGCAAGGCGTGCCATGGCTGTGTAGGACCGTCTGAAATGGGCCGACACCTTCCTGGACTGCCTGAGAACGTCCTGGAATCCTGGGTACTTCGAGACAAAACGTTGGACTATTAAATTCAGAACATGTGCCATGCAGGGCACATGTGTTAAATTGCCCAGTCTCAGTGCTGCCAACAGATTGCTTCCGTTGTCACACACCACTTTTCCGATCTTCAGTTGGTGTGGGGTCAGCCACCGATCGGCCTGTGACTGCAGAGATGACAGGAGTACAGATCCGGTATGGTTTCTGCTTTCCAGGCACGTCATCCCCAAGACAGCATGACAACGGCGTACCTGGCACGTCGAATAACCTAGGGGGAGCTGGGGGTGCACAGGTGTGGAGGAGGAGGACCCAGCAGCAGAGGACGAAGAAGAGGAAGAAGACGAGGTAGAGAGCGAAGGAGGAGTAGAGGTGGTGGCAGAACCGCGTGCAATCCGTGGCGGTGACACCAACTCCACTGTTGTTGTTGAGCCACACATTCCCTGCTTCCCAGCCATTACCAAGTTCACCCAGTGGGCAGTGTAGGTGACATACCTGCCCTGACCATGCTTGGAGGACCATGCGTCAGTAGTCATATGGACCTTTGGCCCAACACTAAGTGACAGAGATGCGGTGACTTGGCTCTGCACATGGTGGTACAGGTGTGGTATTCCCTTTTTTGAAAAAAAATTGCGGCTGGGTACCTTCCACTGCGGTGTCCCAATTGCTACAAATTTGCGGAAGGCCTCAGAGTCCACCAGCTGGTATGGTAAAAGCTGGCGGGCTAAGAGTGCGGACAAGCCAGCTGTCAGACGCCGGGCAAGGGGGTGACTCGCAGACATTGGCTTCTTACGCTCAAACATGGCCCTCACAGAAACTTGGCTGGGGGCAGATGACTGGGAATGGGAACTGGTGGTCAAGGTGGAAGGCGGAGTGGAGGGTGGTTCAGACGGGTCAAGGACAGCAGAGGTAGAGCAGTAAGATGCTGGACCAGAAGGAGGGTGGCTTTTAGTTTGCCTGTTGCCTTTGAGGTGTTGCTCCCAAAGTGCTTTGTGCTTGCCGTTCATGTGCCTTCGCATAGAAGTTGTACCTATGTGGCTGTTGGGCTTCCCAAGACTCAGTTTCTGACTGCACTCATTGCAAATTACAACGCTTTTGTCAGAGGCACACACATTAAAAAAATCCCACACTGCTGACCTTTTTGAAGCTGGCAATCTGGCGGTAACAGTAGAAGTTGGCGGCGTTGGCGGCAATGGCGGGTGCGTTGGCCGGCTGACCACAGGTGCCGATACATGTTGTTGCCCTACTGTTCCCTGCGAGCTGTCCTCCCTGCTTCTTCTAAGTCTTATTCTCCTCCTGCCTCTCTGACTCTCCGTCTCTCCATCTGAACTATCCTCCTCTTGCTCTCTTCTACTGGGCACCCACAAAACATCAATCTCCTCATCCTCATTCTCCTCAGATGCATCAATTTCTTCTGACAGCTCACAGAAGGAAGCAGCAGCGGGGACCTCCTCATCACTCATTATGTCCATCTCTGTTGTGTTCTCTGCCAGAATTAAATCTGGTGTAACGTCCTCATCTCCTTCATCTTCTTCTGCCAATAATGGTTGCGCATCACTCAGTTCAAGAAACTCATGTGAAAATAACTCCTCTGACTCCAGTGAAGAACGGGCACCGGTGGTGGAGGAAGTGTTACGTGGGGTGCCCATAGCAGTGGAGGATGAGGATGTTGTGGTAAAGTTAGAAACGGTAGAGGATGGGGTGTGCTGTGTAAGCCAGTCAACTACCTCTTCAGCATTTTGGGAGTTCAGGGTCATTGCCTTTTTAAAACTGGGCAATTTCCTAGGGCCACAGGATAGCATAGCAGCACGGCCCCTAGTGCCTCTGCGTGGCGGCCTGCCTTTGCCTGGCATTATTTTTAAAACAACAACAACAACTCAGGTGGTGTTTCTGGAGACGGTATTATTATTGATATTTAGACAGAATGTGAACAAGCTCACACAGCTATATGGCAGTTGTTTGAAAATGAAGAACACACTGGGCAAACAATGCCTACAAGGTCAACGTATACACTACTACAGCAGTGGATACGGAATATATTATTGCTGCCTGAAAAACGTCACTCGGGTGGTGTTTCTAGAGACAGTATTATTATTGATATTTAGACAGAATGTGAACAAGCTCACACAGCAAGATGGGAGTTGTTTGAAAATGAAGAACACACTGGGCAAATAATGCCTACAAGGTTAACGTATACACTACTACAGCAGTGGATACGGAATATATTATTGCTGCCTGAAAAACGTCACTCGGGTGGTGTTTCTAGAGACAGTATTATTATTGATATTTAGACAGAATGTGAACAAGCTCACACAGCTAGATGGGAGTTGTTTGAAAATGAAGAACACTGGGCAAACAAGGCCTACAAGGTCAACGTATACACTACTACAGCAGTGGATACGGAATATATTATTGCTGCCTGAAAAACGTCACTCGGGTGGTGTTTCTAGAGACGGTACTATTATTGATATTTAGACATAATGTGAACAAGCTCACACAGCTAGATGGGAGTTGTTTGAAAATGAAGAACACACTGGGCAAACAAGGCCTACAAGGTCAACGTATACACTACTACAGCAGTGGATACGGAATATATTATTGCTGCTTGAAAAACGTCACTCGGGTGGTGTATCTGGAGACGGTATTATTATTGATATTTAGACAGAATGTGAACAAGCTCACACAGCTAGATGGGAGTTGTTTGAAAATGAAGAACACACTGGGCAAACAAGGCCTACAAGGTCAACGTATACACTACTACAGCAGTGGATACGGAATATATTATTGCTGCTTGAAAAACGTCACTCGGGTGGTCTTTCTGGAGACGGTATTATTATTGATATTTAGACAGAATGTGAACAAGCTCACACAGCAAGATGGGAGTTGTTTGAAAATGAAGAACACACTGGGCAAATAATGCCTACAAGGTTAACGTATACACTACTACAGCAGTGGATACGGAATATATTATTGCTGCCTGAAAAACGTCACTCGGGTGGTGTTTCTAGAGATGGTATTATTATTGATATTTAGACAGAATGTGAACAAGCTCACACAGCAAGATGGGAGTTGTTTGAAAATGAAGAACACACTGGGCAAATAATGCCTACAAGGTTAACGTATACACTACTACAGCAGTGGATACGGAATATATTATTGCTGCCTGAAAAAGTCACTCGGGTGGTGTTTCTAGAGACGGTATTATTATTGATATTTAGACAGAATGTGAACAAGCTCACACAGCTAGATGGGAGTTGTTTGAAAATGAAGAACACTGGGCAAACAAGGCCTACAAGGTCAATGTATACACTACTACAGCAGTGGATATGGAATATATTATTGCTGCCTGAAAAACGTCACTCGGGTGGTGTTTCTAGAGACGGTACTATTATTGATATTTAGACAGAATGTGAACAAGCTCACACAGCTAGATGGGAGTTGTTTGAAAATGAAGAACACACTGAGCAAATAATGCCTACAAGGTTAACGTATACACTACTACAGCAGTGGATACGGAA
Organism: Xenopus petersii; assembly: GCA_038501925.1. NCBI lineage: Eukaryota > Metazoa > Chordata > Amphibia > Anura > Pipidae > Xenopus > Xenopus petersii. The sequence goes on along the minus strand of CM076675.1, from coordinate 102,399,270 downwards.
TATATTATTGTTGCTTGAAAAACGTCACTCGGGTGCTGTTTCTAGAGACAGTATTATTATTGATATTTAGACAGAATGTGAACAAGCTCACACAGCAAGATGGGAGTTGTTTGAAAATGAAGAACACACTGGGCAAATAATGCCTACAAGGTTAACGTATACACTACTACAGCAGTGGATACGGAATATATTATTGCTGCCTGAAAAAGTCACTCGGGTGGTGTTTCTAGAGACGGTATTATTATTGATATTTAGACAGAATGTGAACAAGCTCACACAGCTAGATGGGAGTTGTTTGAAAATGAAGAACACTGGTCAAACAAGGCCTACAAGGTCAACGTATACACTACTACAGCAGTGGATACGGAATATATTATTGCTGCCTGAAAAACGTCACTCGGGTGGTGTTTCTAGAGACGGTACTATTATTGATATTTAGACAGAATGTGAACAAGCTCACACAGCTAGATGGGAGTTGTTTGAAAATGAAGAACACACTGAGCAAATAATGCCTACAAGGTTAACGTATACACTACTACAGCAGTGGATACGGAATATATTATTGCTGCCTGAAAAACGTCACTCGGGTGGTGTTTCTAGAGACGGTATTATTATTGATATTTAGACAGAATGCGAACAAGCTCACACAGCTAGATGGGAGTTGTTTGAAAATGAAGAACACACTGGGCAAATAATGCCTACAAGGTTAACGTATACACTACTACAGCAGTGGATACGGAATATATTATTGCTGCCTGAAAAACGTCACTCGGGTGGTGTTTCTAGAGATGGTATTATTATTGATATTTAGACAGAATGTGAACAAGCTCACACAGCTAGATGGGAGTTGTTTGAAAATGAAGAACACACTGGGCAAACAAGGCCTACAAGGTCAACGTATACACTACTACAGCAGTGGATACGGAATATATTATTGCTGCTTGAAAAACGTCACTCGGGTGGTGTTTCTGGAGACGGTATTATTATTGATATTTAGACAGAATGTGAACAAGCTCACACAGCAAGATGGGAGTTGTTTGAAAATGAAGAACACACTGGGCAAATAATGCCTACAAGGTTAACGTATACACTACTACAGCAGTGGATACGGAATATATTATTGCTGCCTGAAAAACGTCACTCGGGTGGTGTTTCTAGAGATGGTATTATTATTGATATTTAGACAGAATGTGAACAAGCTCACACAGCAAGATGGGAGTTGTTTGAAAATGAAGAACACACTGGGCAAATAATGCCTACAAGGTTAACGTATACACTACTACAGCAGTGGATACGGAATATATTATTGCTGCCTGAAAAAGTCACTCGGGTGGTGTTTCTAGAGACGGTATTATTATTGATATTTAGACAGAATGTGAACAAGCTCACACAGCTAGATGGGAGTTGTTTGAAAATGAAGAACACTGGGCAAACAAGGCCTACAAGGTCAACGTATACACTACTACAGCAGTGGATATGGAATATATTATTGCTGCCTGAAAAACGTCACTCGGGTGGTGTTTCTAGAGACGGTACTATTATTGATATTTAGACAGAATGTGAACAAGCTCACACAGCTAGATGGGAGTTGTTTGAAAATGAAGAACACACTGAGCAAATAATGCCTACAAGGTTAACGTATACACTACTACAGCAGTGGATACGGAATATATTATTGTTGCTTGAAAAACGTCACTCGGGTGCTGTTTCTAGAGACGGTATTATTATTGATATTTAGACAGAATGTGAACAAGCTCACACAGCAAGATGGGAGTTGTTTGAAAATGAAGAACACACTGGGCAAATAATGCCTACAAGGTTAACGTATACACTACTACAGCAGTGGATACGGAATATATTATTGCTGCCTGAAAAAGTCACTCGGGTGGTGTTTCTAGAGACGGTATTATTATTGATATTTAGACAGAATGTGAACAAGCTCACACAGCTAGATGGGAGTTGTTTGAAAATGAAGAACACTGGTCAAACAAGGCCTACAAGGTCAACGTATACACTACTACAGCAGTGGATACGGAATATATTATTGCTGCCTGAAAAACGTCACTCGGGTGGTGTTTCTAGAGACGGTACTATTATTGATATTTAGACAGAATGTGAACAAGCTCACACAGCTAGATGGGAGTTGTTTGAAAATGAAGAACACACTGAGCAAATAATGCCTACAAGGTTAACGTATACACTACTACAGCAGTGGATACGGAATATATTATTGCTGCCTGAAAAACGTCACTCGGGTGGTGTTTCTAGAGACGGTATTATTATTGATATTTAGACAGAATGCGAACAAGCTCACACAGCTAGATGGGAGTTGTTTGAAAATGAAGAACACACTGGGCAAATAATGCCTACAAGGTTAACGTATACACTACTACAGCAGTGGATACGGAATATATTATTGCTGCCTGAAAAACGTCACTCGGGTGGTGTTTCTAGAGATGGTATTATTATTGATATTTAGACAGAATGTGAACAAGCTCACACAGCTAGATGGTTGTTGTTTGAAGAACACACTGGGCAAATAATGCCTGCAAGTGCACTACTATTGGTGCACTACTATGAAGAACAGCAACAGCACTGTACACGTTAAAGAACAGTAAGATAAGTAAAAGAAAAAAAAAATATATGTATATTAAAAAAAAAAAAATTCTCGGGTTGCTGCTGCTGAACTACTAGGAGCAGCACAGCAGCACACCAGTCCCACTCCCCAACACAGCTAGACTAATAGCACTGGGCTGTTATAGTAGCAAAGTAAAACAACAAAAAAGAAAATAAAAGCAGTCCTTACAAGGACTATTGGGTTATTACAGCAGTCAGCAGATGAGATCAGAAGAGATCAGTGCCCACAGCAGGCAGCTACATACAGAGCACTGCAGTAGAAGGTAGATTACTAGCCAGCAAAGCTACCTAACCTAAAATGTCCCTCAAATACCTGCAGACTTCTGTCCCTCCAATACAGAGCAGTATCAAGTAGATTACTAGCCAGCAAACTTACTATCAACTGTCCCTCAAAGAAATCAGTGAAATCAGTAACAGCTCTCTCCCTACACTAGCTCTTGCAAGCACACACAGGCAGAATGAAAAAACGCTGGGGAGTGGTCCAGGGGGTGTGGGGGTGGTCCAGGAGGGAGAGCTTCCTGATTGGCTGCCATGTATCTGCTGGTCTGGGGTGAGAGGTCAAAAAAAAGCACCAGGTAAGGCGAACCCAAAATGGCGAACGTCGCGCGACGTTCGCGAACATTCGGTGAGCGCGAACAGCCGATGTTCGCGCGAACAAGTTCGCCGGCGAACAGTCCGCGACATCCCTATTTATGAGGTTCTGATGATGGATTAAGTATGTTTTTTTCTTGCGCAGTTGAAACTGAAATAGTTATGTAGTGATTCTGGAAATTATATCAGAGTATCCAGCGGTTACTAGGGTGTGCTTGAATTACTACATTAGTAAATATATACAATTTGTAATGATCCACTCATTATGCAATAGTTTATGCTACTATTGCAAAAATAAGGCAGAACATTGGGAAAAAGAAATAAAAAGAAAATGATAATAATGTAAATAACAAGCTCACAAATCTGAAACTGTATATCATCTATATTTAAGCCCATGTTAAGCAATCCTTTAAAAAGTAAATTATGTATTATCAATAGTCTCTATAAAGTAGGGATGCACCGAATCAAGGATTCGTTTCGGGATTCGGCCAGGATTCGGCCTTTTTCAGCAGGATTCGGATTCGGCCGAATCCTTCTGCCCGGCCGAACCGAATCCAAATCCTAATTTGCATATGCAAATTAGGGGTGGGGAGGGAAATTGCGTTACTTTTTGTCAGAAAACAAGGAAGTAAAAATTTTTTCCCCTTCTCACCCCTAATTTGCATATGCAAATTAGGGTTCGGATTCGGTTCGGTATTCAGCCGAATCTTTCACGAAGGATTCGGGGGTTCGGCCGAATCCAAAAAAGTGGATTCGGTGCATCCCTACTATAAAGTAAAATAACTTTAAAAAACATCTTGCATAGTCATTCTCATATTATTAGAATAAATAGCAAGAACATGATTTTTTTGTTGTTGCTTCGTCCCTTATTCTTTGCTATGGTGTGCTCCGTTACCTGGCATAACTTGTAGCTATTACCATCAACATCAACACTGACAAACTATGACATATTATTCCATGCAACATATAAACAAATGAAACAGAGATTTCCATTCTGTTCCAGTTCATTCTTTTTCATTCTTTTTCATATCAAGTTTTGTATTTGTATGTTTATGTCTCCAAATCTCTAGATTAAATTATTCATAGCATGGAAAATTGTACTAAATATTTATGGCTCATGGAAATAAAAACTTAAAATCATTTGGGATAGCCAGGGCTCCATCTGAATTTCAGATTTTATGTCTCTAAACCAATGTTTAATGCAAGGATTAAACTTTTGTCTGGTCGGTGAATTAGGGGTATACCATGTCTATCACATTCATATGTTACCTGATTCTTTCTTTAAGAGGAGACAGGGTACATACATCCTATATACAGTTTTAATTTCCAAATATTCTTTATTATTTTCCAAGAAGAAAAGTAAAGCAGGTTGGGTATACAGCATATTTTCATTCAGCATACATATTTCTATAGGCATTACCGGGTATACCGTTGGGGAAGGGAAAGGGAGGATTGTTAGTGAGGATAAGGATATGGGTAGAGGGGTATAGAGAAAAAAAAAAGTGGTGAAATAGGCACTTCCTGCATTTAAACCAAAATCATAGTGCTATATACAGTTTTAAGCAGGTCTTATGTTGCTGTGCAATTTCAGTAAAATGTATTTTTATATATTTTGCTTATACCATTGGATTGTAAATTAGAACTAACACTACTTACACTCAATATCGTATATAAATTAACACCACACTTGTATGTACCTCAACTGAAAGCCATATATAAGCAATATCTTGTTTGGTGGATGACAACAAACTAGAGGCCAAATGTTTTTTTTATGGTTGGAGCTATTGGGATCATTATGCAATACAGGGAGCAACTTCTGGATTATGTTGCATAGTTCCTAAGTACTATATCATACACAAAAGATTTGGCTGAATGCTGAAGTAAATCCGAATTTCCTATTTAAATTTAAGAAATATTAAAATATGTATAATCTGTGAGCTGCATCCAGTTATTCAGCGTTAAAAGAACCTGCAAATCCCAATCTTAGATTTGGTGCATGCCTGCATCTAGCCTATTCCTAAAATGTGCTTCACAGCGTGTATTGCACCTGATATTAAAAAAACAATCATAAAATAAAGGAAAACAATACAGTATATAATACTTGTTATCTTTGTTTTAATAGACAATAACTGAGCTTAAATTGCACAAAAATTGTTTTTGAAGATCAAAAACTGTAATAAAATACAGACATGTTGTCATGTCGGCTTATTAGACATCCAGTTCAAAGTTGTCATTTGTTTGTTAAATATCATTTGCACCTATACCAAAGAGTTTGATTCTCTGAGCTTTTTTTGTCAAAAAAATGCTCTTGTATACAAATTCCAACATTCTTTCAATGTGAAGAGATTCCATCTTATTAAATTTAAGAGGAACATGGAGAGACAGAAACAAGCACTTTATACAGAACAGATGGCACTTGACGTTTTTTTATCCCCTTTTCATTTAGCTTATCAAAGGAATTTAGAATCCAGGTTTGCTACAGAATAATATACTTTCATTATGGGCTTTCTACAGATTTACTGTACATATGCATCAAACAAAAAAAATTCCAAGTGGCATTAAGAGGTTTTAGATGAAACTAAAGAACAGCTGCATTTCATATTATCCTTTTTATAAAGAATGCATCAGATATTGGCCACAAAATTCTGCCATTGTAATGTAGAAATGTGAAGTGAGTACAGGTGGTTAACTTTCCTACAACAGTCATAATTAGGGATGTAGCGAACGTCGGAAAAAAAGTTCGCGAACATATTCGCGAACTTGCGCAAAAATGCGAGCGGTTCGCGAACGGTTCGCGAACCCCATAGACTTCAATGGGAAGGCGAACTTTAACATCTAAAAAAGACATTTCTGGCCAGAAAAATGATTTTAAAGTTGTTTAAAGGGTGCAACGACCTGGACAGTGGCATGCCAGAGGGGGATCAAGGGCAAAAATGTATCTGAAAAATCTGCCTGTGTGTGCTTGGAAGAGATAGTGTAGGGGGAGAGCTGTTAGTGATTTCAGGGACAGATGATAGTAAGTTTGCTGGCTAGTAATCTGCTTGATACTGCTCTGTATTGGAACAAAAAAATAAATAAAAGCAGTCCTTACAAGGACTACTGTTATTGCAGCAGTCAGCAGATGAGATCAGAAGCAGGACAGCTGCCCACTGCAGCTACATACAGAGCACTGCAGTAGAAGGTAGATTACTAGCCAGCAAAGCTACCTAAGCTTAAATGTCCCTCAAACCCCTGCAGACTTCTGTCCCTCCAATAACAGAGCAGTATCAACACGATTACTAGCCAGCAAACTTTCAACTGTCCCTGAAATCACTAACAGGCAGCAGCTCTCTCCCTACACTATCTCTTCAGCACACACAGGCAGAGTGAAAAAAACGCTGCAGGGCTTCGGTTTTTATAGGGAAGGGGAGTGGTCCAGGGGAGAGCTTCCTGATTGGCTGCCATGTACCTGCTGGTCTGGGGTGAGAGGGCAAAAAAAAGCGCCAACAATGGCGAACCCAAAATGGCAAACGTCGCGCGACGTTCGCGAACTTCCGGCGAGCGCGAACACCCGATGTTCGCGCGAACAAGTTCGCCGGCGAACAGTTCGCGCCATCTCTAGTCATAATATGTTTTTATTCAGCTATTCTATAAAGCAATGGAATATGTTAGCTGACATTTAATAGAACTTTTGTCCCCAGGAATATCATGTTATTATATAACATTATTATGTTCTTGGCATTTTAACTCTTTAGTGTGGCCAGAAAGGCAGTTTGAAAAGATAATTATTAATGTTTCCTTGATAGTGGAGGTATTGTTAGAGTGACTTCACCAGTTATTTATAAATTTGAGTTTATTGGAAAATCTCTTAAAAACACGTGGGGCCCATGGGTTGCAGATGCCTCTTCAGGTGCTTCTATGACCCCAGGCTTCTCAAGGATGCCATTGCCTTATTAAGATGCCAGTATTAGTTTAATAATCCATCTAAAGAACATGTGATATGTGAAATTGTTGTGGCAATAGATATTAAAGTTACATGGAGCTACCTTAATAGGGCAATCATATTAAAACAAAAGCTGCTGATTTATGAAAACCTCTTTATTTAGGGACCCATATTGTTAAGTCCCCTATGGTCTGAAAATCCTATATGGTTGGAAATACCCTGCTGTGGTCAGCTAAGTGTTGCACATAAATTGGATAAGGAAGGGGGATGAGCCCTTTGTCCTTGTGTAGTATGCCCTGGCAGATAATGGATTTGGCCAGAAGGTGTCACTGTAATGCAAGGAGTATAAAAAGCTGCCATGCAATTAGTCTCTTTTCCTATCTGAATGAATTGAGAAAAGATGTAAGGGGTCTAAGGAATCTGAGAGGCCCTGGAGGGCTTGGGGTACGGATACCAAAGTCTGATGAGCTCAGCTATGGAGGGTTTAGAGCTTGGAGGTAGTGGAGAGATCATTTGTGTGCCTGCTACAGTATGTGGGAGCAGCTACCTCTTTATAGCGGCAAGTAGCGCTACCAGGGGAAAGTTAAGAGTTCTTGGGGGAAAAGGGACTGTTTATCCACCAGGAGTGGAGTGTGGGACTTTGCCTGGTGAGGATTGTGCCAGGATTGGACTACCACACAGGGTCCCTTTGGAAGGGATATTATTGATGTTTAAATGTATTTTACTTTGCATTTTCCATTTATATAAAGTTATATTTGTTGCAGCACTGGTGTGGTTAAATACTTTGTTTCCTAGTCATTATTTTACACTCCTTAAGAACAGTCTTATAAATATATGTGATTTTACACTACTGTACATACGGTGTTATTCAAATTACAATGTACATTGTTTTTCTATCCCAGAGGATAATGTGAGTATAAAGCCCCTATGGAATATATCAAAGACTTATATAAATGTAGGAGGGTAAAGGTTTAGTTGAAACAAGTTGCAACTCTTCCAATAGTCTTGAATCCATCATAAAGTGTTTAATCTGTCTATAAAGAACCCCTGGCACCCAGGATTATTCGAAAGATCAAGCTTTATGTGTGATAAATGTGTATAACCCTTCCTTCAGCACTGTAAGGGCCCACCAATACCCGGTTGAGGCCCTGGAACTTTCTGCTGAGGAGCAAACAGGGAGAACCAGGGAGAATTCAGATTTCTGTTTTTTATGTACTAATAAAACAGTACCTTGTACTTGATCCCAACTGAGATATAATTAATCTTAACTGGGTGCAGGACAATCCTATTGTGTTTAATTAATGTTCAAACTTAAAGGAATTCAAAAAAAGTCAGTATAAAAATAAAAACTGGGTAAATAGAGTGACTGGATGTGTAACATAATAGGCAAACTCCAACTTTCTGCATTGCAGCTCTTTTGGTTTCAACTGATTGGTTAGCAGGCAGTAACCAATCAGTGACCTGAGGGAGGGCCATATGGGTCATAAATGTTTGCTTTTTAATCTGACCTGTGTGCTAAGGATCAATTTCAAACTCACTGAACAGTTATGTCCCACGTGGCCCCCTTAAACTCAGAGTTAGAGAGCTGAAAAGCAGGAAGTAATGTTCTGGCTATTACATTATGCAAAGTCAGTTCAGGGGATGAAGGTATATGGCACTGGCCTAGCCACACACCAGTGGTAAATCCAAATAGAGAAGAATGCCAATACCTGTGGTTGCAGCAAACGGGGTGATCCCAAATGTATTCAGTGGTGCTATGCAACACTTTTTAAACGATCAAACATTTCCTGAGGAAGGGCCATGCAGTCCCGAAACGTTTGATCGTTTGAAAAGTGTTGTATAGCACCATTGAATAAATTTGGGATCACCCCGTTTGCTGCAACCACAAGTATTGGCATTCTTCTCTATCTGGCTATTATATTAGATATCCAGTCACTCCAGCCTTTATAGATTACATTTTTGGCTAACTAACTATATTGAAAACATTTTCTATTTTGCACAGCCTACCTATTTACCCAGTTTTTATTTTTATACTGAACTGTTCCTTTAAGGTATGAAGATTCAAATTACAGAAATACCCCTTATCTGGAAAACCCTAGGTCCCAAGCATTCTGGATAACAGGTTCCATACCTGTACTAGAAAAGTATATATTTTTAAAAATAGTTTGTTTCGATGAAGCAAGGTTTAACAAATTAACTGTTTTATACAATATATTTTTAGAGATGCATGACTCAATGTCAAAGTACAGAGAGAGGCTAGTGAAGGCGAGGTATGGGAGCCTGCAAATCTTAGACGGCTGCAACGACCTGTGGAGTGCTTTAGGTGCCGGATAGCATGGCTGCAAATGAGTACAGGGAAATGCAAAATTTGCAGTGGAAACAGCAGAGAGCAGGGAAACTGGAGTCACAGAAGGAAGGTTACAGTAAGCACCTTAGCGTCAGCTGCTAGCAGATATTGGAATGAAGGTTAGCATCAGCACTGGTAGTAAGGGTTGGCCATGTATCTCTGCAACACAGTAAGGTCAGGCAGGTGTCCAAGTTGAGAACGGAAGACCACGGGCAGGATACCAAGGATAAATCCGGGGCGTAGTCAATTAGGCATGCGGAGTCGGCAATAGTTAATCAAAGTTAATGCAAGGTACCAGGGGTTAATGCGAAAGAGTAGTCAGTGGCTAGCAGAGTCAGCAACAATGAATCAAGTCCAAGCAAAGTTCCAAGGGTTAATGCAAGAGAGTAGTTAAACAACAAGCAGGATTGGAAACAGTGAATCAAGTCCAAGCAAGGTTCCAAGGGTTAATGCAAGAGAGTAGTCAACTGACAATAGCAGAGTCAAAACCAGGTTTAAATAGAATCAGAAAGTCACTTACTCAAAGTGTTGCCAGGAAACGATGTCCGAGCACTGGGAGAACCTATGCGCAAAATTAAGTAGGGTCGCCTGTGTCATCACGCTGTGCCACCCGAATCCCTGGAACTGGCCACCCGAATCACTGGAACGCACTGTGCCATCGCCCTGTGCTGAACCCACTGACGGACACCGGATCACCGGTAAGCTCCTGACACAGGCACGGTAGGAAAAAAATCACAGCTCAACTTGGTCAACTTTTTTTCCCTTTGTTCATTAGCATATGGGCAATTTTGCAGGTCGTAGAACCTTCTTCACATATATTTGTAAAGAAGCCTACATTAGTTTGCAGTTTTACCCTTTAGATCATCAGACAATGTATTGTGAATTTTAATATTTTGCCCTTTATTGTATGTATATGTATGTATATATGTTTAATTGCATACATAATAGATGATTCACAATAAGATTTACAATATAAATTTGTTTCTGTAACTTCTGAATTGAATTTTTATTGTGCTTTTATGGTTATGCTCATATTCTGTACTCATGCAGCTATATCTATTATCTTTCTAGGAAAAAACAGTAGTCATGGCTTTTTACTAGTCTCACAAGACAATGATCAAGGATGGTTCAACTACTCTTTATCTAAAATATTATTTGCATTTAAGGTGGCCATACACAGGCCAGTAAAAACTGCCTGTGGTTTATTGGCCTGGGCATATGTCCTTTATTTTAGAGGAATATGAATCTGAATAGCTTGGTCAACTGATATCTGTCAGATTTCCAGAACAGGTAAAAAGATCCAGTCAGATTAGGACCAAATCAGTGGATGTGCAGGTCAGAAAAAACTCAACCCGCACCCAACCCTAACCCACAAAATGTTGCCATTGTAAAAACTGTGTCCAACCCTGCGTCTCCTAGAACCTAATGCCACTTCTGTGCACAACTCTGTTTCCAAGACAGCGAAACTTCACAAGCAATTGAAGAGTGTACTTTCCCAGTCTGACCTGCACCCAATCCTAACCCACAATTGTTGGCCAATTTTCATCCCAAACTCATCCAACAGGCGATCAAATATGCAGGTTACCACAGGTCAATCCACACATTACTATTCTCCATATACTCGTAGCATGATTTGAACAGTGGCCAATTATTTGATCAGTCCACTTTGGCCCAGCATACAGGTGGAAAATTCTGTTTGCTCATTTGGTGGTCATGCCAAATACATCTTTACTGCTGTCTTGGGAGGGCCTTTATTAAATGAATTTATAAAGGAAACCCTTTGGGCAGCAACCCTCCCCAAAATACTACTTTTAAGAAACATAAATATATAAATTCTGAACCAAGAATGTTACAGAAATAGCACATTTTATGCAACAAATATATTTATGCAAATAAATTGATCTTTATAAAAACAGCCAGTTTCCCTTTGTATATTATTAAGGTCATATATTTCGGTGCTGTCCAACTTCTGTGGTACCAAGGTGCCGGAATTTTTCTGGCCTATGTGGTGGAGGGCCAATAATGAAGGCCAGTGTTGACCACTCCCTGTTTTTAATGTCCACATTAATGGTAGTAGCACACCCAAAAAAATGAATGCTTGGTGCTCACTGCAGGGATATCACTGATATGTGAAAAATGTAAGTCATATTAAATCCACATGCCTTCTCCTACCCTTTAGATAACACAGCAACCCCTCACACACAGGGAGCATAGGGCAGGCAGAGTATGGCACACACAGAAGGCATATTGTAGGCAGAGTATGGCACACACAGGGAGAATAGGGCAGACAGGGAATATAGGGCAGGCAGAGTATGGCACACATGGTGAGCATAGGGCAGGTAGAGTATGGCACACATAGGGAGCATAAGGAAGGCATTGTATGGCTCACACAGGGAGCATAGGGATGGCAGACTATGGACTCTAAGATGAACAGGTTACACTGTGCAATATACAGTGGCACAATGCTTTTGCCCCTCCAGCAGTTTATCTGAGGTGCAAAATGGTGAACAATGTAGGGTGCTTTCAGTCTGGATCTGAGATGTGAACAGCGCAGGGATTTAGGGTTGTGAACAATAGAGGTGTTACAAGTGTGAACAATGTGGGGGGTTGATTATTATGTACAATGTACTAAGAAATGTATTAGTAGGTACAGTACCTTGCTCTCTACTGAATAACAAATCCTATACTGAAATGTGATATTGTTTTGATGAATGGTAGCATCATGCTAAGGATGATGTTCATCTGAAGAGATGTGGGCTTCTTGTTAATACAGCAGAAGGAACAAGCCCCTTATCTACTTATTATTCACCATGATAAGTTTAATGGCTATCATTTTTTTAATATTTTTCATATTTTGGTAGGACCCTTGTGCACCCATTCAGTAGTAAGTATTTTCAGGTAAGCTGTGGCTAAAAGAATAACATAAAACACATTGGTTCTTGTGGGGTACAAGACCTGGAGCAAAAATTGCTCTATTGTTTCATGCCCAATTATGTTTGATTTGAGCCCACTACATTGGAATTCAGAAGCATCAAAACCTGATGATTCTGCATGTATTGGGGGGGGGGGGGGTTGTCCTATTTTCCAAGGTAAAAGTGGTGCCACCTGCCTAACAGGCAATAAATGAAATGAAGAATTTATCATCATTCTGGGAAATGTATTGGATATAGGCGTCCTTTATTAGGTAGCAGAACTTGCTTGAGGTGCATGTATATGCAATTTGTTTTCACGCCACAGCTCTTGTATTTGCCTGTTAAAATATGTAACTATTTTCTTGTGTTAAATAATGAAAGTCAGGGGCCCATGACCAAGTTATTTATTCCAAGGAAAATGACACTCAGGAGGCAGATGACTGCAGATTAAAATATGAGCAAGAAACAATTTTGACCTTTTCCCGGCATTGCTCTCAAGTCTCAGAAATGACGTTTTTGTGATATGACTTTGAAAAGCCAGGGTTTCAAATGATAACTGTTGTTCATTAATTTATATATTTCTTTCAAATGAAAAATACCCCCTGTGATTCTTTTCAAAACGGTCTCTGTGACATTTCATGGGCAGGAAAGCAGACTTTGCAGCGCTCTTTGGTCTTCTTATCCCCTGTGGTTAGCTGTACATTTTCTCACTGTCACAAGTTTTCATTTGTTTGCTGTGGATTTGTTTCTATACTATAAATGCCTAAACTGACTTTTTTTTAGCTGTCATGGAATTTGTCTATGGTTCAGCTAACAACATATGGAGGGAAAATATCTTGCAGTAAAGTATCTGAGTGTACGTGCAGTGCTTTCAGAACATATACAGTATGCTGCTAATAACCATTGATGAGCACATTTTTTCACCAGGCATGGATTCTCAGCAAAATTCAGCATTTCACCATCTGCAAAGTTTTTCACAAAACTGCAGCAACAATTTGCCACAAAAAAATTTGCCTCAACAAAAAAGTCGCCAAGACAATAAAATAACTATAAGGAAAAACTCCAGCTGACTTTCACTTAGTAGTGAGAAAAACTGTCACGTGTCGTGCAAAAAAAAAATTGTTGCCTATTAACTTTAATGTTTTGATAAACTTTTTGTTGTTTTGCAAATTTCTTAACAGTTTAGCAAATTTTTTGGTGAAGCAAAGCGGGACAGATTTGCTCAGCGCTACTAGGGTTGCCACCTTTTCTGGAAAAAAATACCGGCCTTCCTATTTATTTATCTTTTTTTCCCAATTAATAACATTGGGCTCAACCATCATTTAAAATACCGGGCAGGTGGCAACCCTAATCGCTACTAATAACTCATTACATGTTGCTATTCATTACCACTCCCCATTCTGTTTAATAGCACAATAAAAACAATGTATCTGGGTTTCAGTCAGCAGTTACTCATAATATGCAAATGCACAAAGCCACAAATCACTGTTACAATATGTTCTACTAGACAGAAATGCCTTAAGAAATGTAGTGCCCCATAGAAATTAATGGTCAGGCCCTAGGTACCAGAGCAAAAGGTTGCTGTCTAGGGCCCCATTAAAGGTACTGTATGTCCAAATATGCTCTTTGCACTTCCACCAGTACCTCTGTACCTGCCTCCTCCACTAAATTGTGTGTAAGTGTACCTATCAATGCCAGGGGATCCCCGGACCTACCACAATCCTGAATGTAGTGATAATTACAGGGTTAACACAGCAGTTTGAGTCATTATAGCTGGCTCCCCTCAATGGCCACATCTACACTAGAATTCTGGAAATCAACAATGCATTTTGGATAAAACACATTTCATTTTGGGTCCAAAAATTTTACTTTGTACTGTGTTTGTAAATGAGCCTTATAATATCTTGTATAATTGGATTTACATTATTGCCGGTTTATTATTCAGACCATACTATTTCCACACATTGTTTTGCATTTGTGACAATCTGTGTATAGACCCTGACCCTGCATTGCTGGAAGCACTTGATTTTAACATGTCATATATAGTCATTGAAAATGCAGTTGGACAAGGATCACATTGGCATGTATGATTCCATTGTTCATCTTGTGACAACCTTTGCCAAACATGCATATCTTACACCAAATCTTATTGGATTTGGTTAAGCCTTGTAGACTATGGGCCAGATTTTATTCAGTGAGGAAAAGTCAATAATCAAGAACCAATTTGAGATTCAAAAAATCTAATCTCACAATTTATCATGTGAAAACTCTGTTGAAGTTTATGGGGGAAAAAACCTGAAGTGAATTTGGAGAAAGCTAATTTCTCCTCAAATTGAAGCTCCTCCATGACTTTTCAGTTGCTTCAATTCAGTGAGAAAATGTTATTGCATGGTTTATCAAGTGAAAACTCATGTGCGAGATTCAATTTGAGGAGAAAAAACTTTTCTCCAAATTCAGTTCCAGTTTTTTTCCCATGGACTTCAACACAGTATTCACGTATCTCACTGTTTATCACACAAAAACTCTATTGAAGTCTATGGGAAAAAACTGAAACTGAATTTGGAGAAACTTTTTTTTCCTCAAATTGAATCTCCTAGATGAGTTTTCACTTGATCAACCATGAAATAACTTTTCCCACTGAAATGAATCTGGCCTAATATCTGCAAAATGTCTGTCCTCCAGTTTGAAATCTGTATTAGTAATTGTAACAGTTAGGGGGGTTGTCTACTAAAACTCTTTATTCCAACTTTGTCAAAAATAATTTTGACCAAACTCCCAAACCCGAAATCCCCTTAATTTACCAATAACACTTCTTAAAAAAACAGTGAGACAAAAAGTCAAAATTGCGTATCAATTCGTATCGTGTGACTTTTTAGAATTGTCGCTGAAAACTCATATTTATTGGATTATTGAACAAAACACAGTGCAAACAACCTGAAACTACTGAGAATCCCATAGATAAAAAACTTCTTCCAATTGTTCAAGAGACCATCTGCCATTCTACATGATTTTGACAGGTTTTAGCTGGAGAATTAGACTTTTTAGCAGCTTCACAGCATAATAAATCTCAATAAATTCAAGGATTTTTTCCTTCTAAATCTTTTTTTAAATTTTTCCCCTTTAAAAACTCTCTCAGAAAAATGTGAGGTTCAATAAATAGGCCCCTAAATGTTAAAGCATAATGTTAGTGGCATGATTGTTACAGTAGTACTGAGTTAAAGCAATTAATAACTAATATCAATGAATTCTGATGCTTCCAAATACAGTATACCTTGCATTTATAGCACTGGCCTTATGCTTGCTGCATAACAGCTTCTGGTGCATAGTTAATAGTAAAGTGGTAGGTCAACGCCCACATTTCTTTAGCTGATGTTTATTGTCTCATTTTATTCTTTGCAGACAATGCAATTTATATAGCATATATACCATATAAAGTTTTTTGCTGCATACTATTTATAGTTAAGCGCTTTTTACTTCCTTTGAGCCAACATTACTATAACCCCTTGGTTTATTTACACTCCACGTCCTACACTAGAGAAGGCTTTTCACTGACATCTAGTATACTCTGGTTTTGTGGCTACATCAGTGCTATTAAACCAGTAGTTCTGGATGTGTAGTTTTTAGTCAGGACAGAAATCCATTTTTTATATTGCTACACTTATTCTTTTTTCCCCTTTTTTTAGGCAATGCTACATGTTTAACAGAGGGTACATAAATAGATTTTCCATTATTTTACAGCAAAGGGCTGTCAACAGTTTTTAAACATCTCACCATATGTAAGGTACCTGTGCCAAGTACATCCAGTGCTCTGTCCGACGCGGGGCGCAGGCGCAGGGGTGCGCAGGTTTCTGGGCATCTTCGGCGTCTGGCGTCCACGTCTTTGCGGGGGCACGCGTCCGTTTATTCGGACGCGCGTGCGTCGCGACGGACGCGAGCGCGCTAATTGAAGCTCTGCATCAATCACGCTGTGGCATCACGTTTGGCGCCAAATCAGTCCCTTTAAATAGTCTTCAGCAAAAACAAACGGTGCTTGGTTATTTCCTTGCTTGGACTCGTTCCTGTTTGTTCCTGCTTGCTTTTTGGATTTGCTTCTCCCGTTACCGACCTCGGCCTGACTTTGGATTTCGCTTGTCATCTGCTTACCTACTGACTTCTGCCTGTTTACCATTTCGATAATCTTCTGCCTGCCTTTTGACCTCGGCCTGTCCCTCACTACGTCTTGTCTGCTGCCTGCCTATCGACCATCTGCCCGTTCTAAGACTACGACTTCGCTTCAACTTGCACTTGAATCATCCCTACGGGTTCAGTGAGCTGTACACTAAACAGCAGTTCTAATTGCTCTTCCTATATTGTCTCCAAAGAGCCTGACAGAATAACCAAGCCAGAATGGAGCCTTCGGAAGAGTTGCCTACACTGGTCGATCTTTCTCAACAGATTTTGTCACTTACTCAAGTTGTGAGAGAACTTCGGGGTGACTATCTTCATGTGCAAGAACAGTTACAGAATTTGCAGATGTCCACAGTACCGCCAGACACTTCCGCTTCCGGATTATCAGCTACTGCGTCAGGAGGGGCAGCTTCTTCCTCTCATCAGGAACCCAAGGTTGCTATGCCCGACAAATTTTCTGGAGACCGAAAGACTTTCAGAACCTTTGTTAATAGTTGTCGGCTCCTGTTTACCTTAAAGCCTCAGTCTCATGCTACTGATCAGATCCGGGTTGGAGTTATGATTTCGTTGCTTCAAGGGCAACCTCAGGCCTGGGCCCATCGCTTATTGGAGCAAAACAGCCCCTTGTTAGCAACTACCGACTCATTTATCCAGGCTTTGGCAAAGATTTATGAAGATCCTCATAAGGTGGAAACAGCAGAAGCGGCTATACGAAATCTGCGTCAGCTTCGCCGTCCGGTTGAAGAATATGTGGCAGAATTCCGGTGCTGGGCCCCAGATACTCTGTGGAACGATAGGGCTCTTCGACATCAATTTCGTCTGGGGTTATCGGAAACTTTAAGGGACGAATTGGCAAGAGTCGGGTTACCGTCTTCATTGGAGGAAGTAATTTCACTGGCCGTCCAGATTGATCAAAGAATTAGGGAAAGACGCCAAGAAAGAGGTATTGGTCCCTCAATTCCAGAATGGGTGCTGCCTACAGCTCCTCCTCCAGTTTACCCTATTTCATCCTCTGATCCCGAACCTATGCAGATTGGGGTGGTTCGAAAGACACTTTCTGTGGAGGAAAGACTTTGTTGTAGACGGTTGAATTTGTGTCTTTACTGTGGCCTTGCTGGACATTTACTTAAAGATTGTCCCACACGACCCAATGGTAAAAATCGTCTTCTTCATTCTCCTATTTTACCATGCATTCCACCTCTTCAGTCTTATATTCTTCTTCATCTGTCGTTTCAGTGGAACCAAAGAAGAATTGAAGTAGATGCGGTTGTGGACTCAGGAGCTTGTGGGTGCTTCATCAATCAGGCATTCGCAAGTCTTCATCAACTTCCTTTGGTCCCAAAGATTCAGCCCATTCCAGTTAAGATGGCAATTTCATTTCTTCTGGACCTGTATCCTTGGAAACCCCACATATTTTGACTTTTTCTGTTCAGGGGCATTATGAGTTATTAAAGTTTGATGTCATGGAAAATCTGCTTTTTCCTGTTATTCTTGGAATTCCGTGGTTAAGAAGTCATAACCCTAGTGTTGATTGGCAGTCTGGGACAATCCTTTTTAATTCTAATTATTGTCGAAAAAATTGTCTTCCGTCCGCACCAGTCTTGGCTTTGAATACTTCAGATGACGAGATTCTTCAGTTCGTTCCTCAAGTTTATCATGATTTTTCAGACGTATTCAGTAAGAAAGCAGCGGATACTCTTCCTCCTCATAGGAGTTATGATTGTCCTATTGATCTCCTCCCTGGGGCAGCTATTCCGTTCGGAAGGATTTACCCTTTATCTGAACCTGAGCTGGCTACATTGAAAGATTATATTGACGAAAATCTCGCTAAAGGTTTTATTTGTCATTCAACATCTCCGGCTGGAGCAGGTATCTTTTTCGTTGAAAAGAAGGACCACTCTTTAAGACCCTGCATTGATTTTCGAGAGCTTAACAAGGTTACAGTTAAGAATCGCTATCCATTGCCTCTTATTCCTGATCTTTTTCAAAGACTTCGTCATGCCAAAATTTTTTCAAAATTCGATCTCCGAGGGGCTTACAATTTAATTCGTATTCGAGAAGGAGATGAGTGGAAGACTGCATTTCGTTCTCGTTATGGACATTTTGAGTATACTGTAATGCCTTTTGGTTTGTGCAACGCCCCGGCTACGTTTCAACATTTTGGAGTGCAACGTTTTGTGGGGTTCGCCAACTTTTATAGGAGATTCATTAAAAACTTTTCTGCTATTATTAAACCCCTCACGGATCTCACAAGCAACAAGATTAAATTTTCTTGGTCTTCAGGTGCTCAACAAGCCTTTGATTATTTGAAAAAATTGTTTGTCTCAGCTCCTATTCTTGTTCATTCGGATGTCTCTAAACCTTTTACCCTAGAAGTTGATGCTTCAGAAGTGGCCATCGGAGCAGTCCTCTCTCAGCGAGCTGGTCCTAAAGATGTTCTTCATCCAGTGGCATTCTTTTCTAAAAAACTAAGCCCTACAGAAAGAAATTATGATGTTGGGGACCGTGAACTCTTAGCCATCAAAGGGGCATTAGAAGAATGGCGACACCTTCTTGAAGGGGCTTCTCATCCAATTATTGTTTTCACAGATCACAAGAACTTGGAGTACTTACGTACGGCAAAAAGACTGAATCCTCGTCAAGCGAGATGGGCACTTTTCTTTTCTCGCTTCCAATTCCATGTTACTTATAAACCTGGTTCTAAGAATATAAAGGCAGATGCTTTATCTAGAATTTTTCCAGTGGAAAAGGATACTACGCTTCCTGATACTATTCTTCAGCCAGGACATTTTTTATTGTTACAATCTTCTTTTATGGAGAATTTGAGAAATGCTCCTCAGTCGGTGTTGGATTATCCTGGGGTTAAAAATTTGCTTCCTGAAGGTAATCTGCTTTTTCGAAATAATAGATTGGTGGTTCCTCCTAAACTTCGTGTTGAGGCTCTTAAACTTGTTCATGACCATCCTTTGGCCGGACATTCTGGAATTCGGAAGACTCTGGATCTAGCAAGACGTTTCTTTTGGTGGCCTTCTTTAGTAAAAGAATGTATATCTTTTGTTCGTTCTTGTGACTCCTGTGCCAGATCTAAACCGTCCCACAACAAACCTGTTGGTTTACTTCGCCCTCTGCCAGTTCCTGAGAGGCCATGGAGTTCTATTTCAATGGACTTTATTGTAGAGCTTCCTCCTTCCAACAATTATAACACTGTTTTTGTGGTCGTGGATCGTCTCACCAAGATGGCTCACTTTATCCCACTCCCTCGGTTACCTTCTGCGGCAGCTACTGCAGATGTCTTTATTAAGGAAATTGTGAGACTGCATGGTTTACCTCAAGAAATCATTTCGGATCGGGGTTCACAGTTTACTTCAAAATTCTGGACTGCTTTATGTAAGGCCCTTAATATTTCTTTATCCCGATCTTCTGCTTACCATCCGCAAACCAATGGGCAAACAGAGAGAACCAATCAGACTCTTGAACAGTATATCCGTACTTTTTCTTCTCATCTGCAAGATAATTGGTCTTCTCTTCTTCCTTGTGCAGAATTTTGTTACAACAATTCTTTACATTCTTCCTTCTCCTTTTTTTTCTAATATAGGGTTCCATCCTATTATGTTCCCTGATGTCTTGCCGGAAGTGACTCTTCCTTCTCTACAGGATCGCCTTGAATTTCTCAAACAGAACTCCGGAATCCTAAAGACACACATAAGTAAGGCTCAACAAAACTTTAAGATTTTTTCAGATCGTAGACGAGGAAAAGATCCTGAGTTTAAGGTCAATGATAAGGTTTGGCTTGCTACACTGAATCTTCGTCTTTCAAATCCCTCCAAGAAGTTGGCTCCAAGGTTCTTGGGACCCTTCTCCATCAAAAGGGTAATTAATCCTGTTTCTTTTGAATTAGATTTACCAGAGTCTTTGAAAGTGTATCCTGTCTTCCATGCCGCACTACTCAAGAAATTTGTGCCTAATACGTTTCCTGGGCGTATTCCTCTTCCTCCTCCAGCGATCTCTTGTCAGGATGGAGTTGAATTTGAGGTCGAAAGAGTTTTGGACTCAAGGTTTCGGGGTAAGAAGTTACAGTATTTGATCAAGTGGAAGGGATTTCCTAATGAAGAGAATTCCTGGGAACCAGTGGAGAATATTCATGCACCAAGATTGGTTTCAGCATTTCACAGAAAGCATCCGGAAAAAGCCTGCTGAAGACGTCCTGAGGCCATCCCTCAGGGGGGGGCAATGTAAGGTACCTGTGCCAAGTACATCCAGTGCTCTGTCCGACGTGGGGCGCAGGCGCAGGGGTGCGCAGGTTTCTGGGCATCTTCGGCGTCTGGCGGTCGCGTCTTTGCGCGGGCGCGCGTCCGTTTATTCGGACGCGCGTCGCGACGGACGCGAGCGCGTCGCGACGGACGCGAGGGCGCTACTTGACGCTCTGCGTCAATCACGCTGTGGCGTCACGTTTGGCGCCAAATCAGTCCCTTTAAATAGTCTTCAGCAAAAACAAACGGTGCTTGGTTATTTCCTTGCTTGGACTCGTTCCTGTTTGTTCCTGCTTGCTTTTTGGATTTGCTTCTCCCGTTACCGACCTCGGCCTGACTTTGGATTTCGCTTGTCATCTGCTTACCTACTGACTTCTGCCTGTTTACCATTTCGATAATCTTCTGCCTGCCTTTTGACCTCGGCCTGTCCCTCACTACGTCTTGTCTGCTGCCTGCCTATCGACCATCTGCCCGTTCTAAGACTACAACTTCGCTTCAACTTGCACTTGAATCATCCCTACGGGTTCAGTGAGCTGTACACTAAACAGCAGTTCTAACTGCTCTTCCTATATTGTCTCCAAAGAGCCTGACACCATAACATTACACACAATACAGGTATGGGATCTGTTGTACAGAATGCTTGTGTCCTGGGGTTAAACAGATACTGTAAGAGGTATTTTTGTAACATGGATCACGTAAGTCTACTTTTAAAACATTAATAAAACTTGATAAGATTGTTTTGCCTCCAATAAGGCTTAATTAAAGCTTAGATGGGATAGTTGGAAAAAGGAAAGGATTTTTTAAAATTATTTGATTAAAATGGAATCTGTGGGGGATAACCTTCCCATAATTTGGGATAATTCTGGATAACAGTTTCCTGTACTGATATAGATATGGAATCTCACATCTTGTAACTTCTTAAAATATATAGTTATTATACTAATATAGTCATTTAGCCAAAAATGTAATCTATAAATGCTGGAGTGAGCAGATGTCGAACATAATATTCAGAACACTTTCTGCTTTTCAGCTCTTTAGTCAGCGACTTGAAGGGAGACCACATGGGACATAACTGTTCAGTCAGTTTGCAATTGATCCTTAGCATGCAGCTCAGATTTAAAAGCAACAGTTATGACCAATGTGCCTCCCTCTCAAGTCACTGATTAGTTACTGCCTGGTAACCAATCATTGGAAACCAAGAGAGCTGCAAAGCAGGAATAGTGTTCTGGCTATTATGTTAAACATCCAGTCACTTCAGCCTTTATACATTACATGTTTGGCTAACTAACTATAGTTATTTCGCAAATCCAAATCTATTTACCCAGTTTTTATTTTTACACTGAACAATTCCTTTAAGACATGAATACAGTGCTTCAGCAATGTATATTTAGTGCCAGATCTCTGCAGTGAGGCAATGAAGGAAGGAAGGCAGTGTGCCAAGTGTAAAGAAAGGGAACTTCTAAGTGTTTAAATAATGTTCAAGTTAGGTGACTAGTTGAAGCCCGGGGGTGGCTTTGTGCCTCCCTTCCCCTACCCCTCACAAATACAGCGCTGCCTAACTCAGGCAGCATTGAAATCATGGGGAAACCCAAAGGTTTCTGCATTTCCAAACAGAGACCTTTGCACAAATTATACATGAATGGAAAGCAGTGTGTTTGTCGCATTGTGTCCATTTTTGCACTTTGCACACTGTCTCTCTTAGAGTAAATGACCCTTTTCATGACCCCTTTTATTTTGCATTGTCAAGAGTATTTGTTTGTTAACATTATCTGATATGTATTTCATTTTAATTTCACCTGTAACTAGTGATGGGCGAATTTGCCCCGAAATATTCACGAATTTAACGAGAAATTTGCGAAAAATATGCAAAACGCATTGAAGTCAATGGGCGTCAAAATTATTTTACGTAAATTTCGATGCCCACAACAGTTCTTATACACATGCCTATTTTGTCCTAATGCATTAAAGTCAATAGGCATTCAAATAATTTGATGCACGAGAATTTTTATGCAAGTGACTATTCTGATGCACGTCAAAATTTTTTTTGCTGGCAAATTTTCATCGCAGTTCCTCAGCCCACCGAGGCCATATGGCAAGCAGCAAGCATCTCTGCAGTCCAACTGTCTATAGCTGTCTATATTAATGCGATAGCTACTGAACCTCTGCCCATGATGAAAAGGCAAAGGAGGTACAAGGGCTTGGCACACTATAAAACTGATTGCAAGCATTAGTGACTAATGATGGCTAAAGAGTACATTAAATATGCTGAAAGCAATTATACACATACAATCTCCTTTTAAATGAAATGCTCTTTTTTCACTGAAAACCCTACAATTGAGTAAGGTACAATATTTAACCTATTTTTTTTTACTGTGTGTTCAGCTTTTATTTTTATCCGTACTTCCCCTCTAGCAGATTTGAGCAGAAAACGAGGGATCTAGCTTTTCTTGTGACTTTCACAAAAGATAAACTATTTGATTTATCAAATCCTGGGCTGCAGATTTGGTTTATTGCTCTGCACAGCACAGTAGGAAAGAAATTATTTTTTCTGGGGCTGGAAGGTCACATAATGTGTCATGTTTGCTGGTTTTATGATATTTTCTTGTCACAGCACATGACCGCTGTTCCCTAGCCAGAATACATCAGTAATGTCAAAAAAAGAACAGATAAACATAAATTTTCCCAATAAGAACATTATTTTATACATCACAATGAAAACAGACCTTTTTAACATATATCATTTCCAGTAACTAAAAATAAAACACTAAATAATGTAGGTAGATGTGAAAAATGAACTAAAACATAAAAGCATAAAAAAGATTTTATCACGTAAAAACTCACGGACCAGATTCAATTTGAGATGCAATTCAATTCAGAAAAGCTCATATAATGGTTTATCACGTAAAAAGTTTATGGAAAAAACTGAATTCGGTGAAAAGTTTTTTTCTTCCACTTGAATCTCAAACATGACTTTTCACACGATAAACCATGAGATAAACCAACTTTATTTCACTGAATTAAATCTGGCACTATGTTTAAGGGTTTTTAGGGCTCATCAGTATTTTGATTACCATGGCAAGGAGAAAAGACCTGTGAAGGTTTGTTTGCAAGATAAAATGGCAAACTTTGATGAGATTTCCTAAAAAGCAAAGACTTATGTAATTAGCCAGGACAACAATATCCATTAGGGCTGGGGTGTTGAACTTTTTCATTTTAAGCCCCACTTGCAAGCTTCGGTCACAGCCCCTTTTAGCTAAAAACAAGATTATAGTCATAGAAAATGTTGATGTATAGTGTAAGTGATTCCGCAGTAGACAGAGAAAGATATAGGATACTTCTAAAGTGCAGAAATAAAGTATGGGAGGCTTGGCTCCTTTACCAGAACTCTGTCTATTGCTCAGGCAGTTTTTCTTCTAACCTGTTCTGACCCTGCTCCAGAGTAGCTTCTTTTATTGATTCTAACACTGCCAGAATGGCTGCCTCTCCATTGTCGCTTCCTTCTACCACCAAACTTTATTAACAACTCAAACATTTAATGTAAACAAATTGCATTATAAAACCTTACATACTGAATACATTTTCACCCATAATGGGAATCTATAAAGCAAATTTTCACCCAGTTATCCTAATTGTGTTGTTATTCTTAGACAAAAAATCCTCATTAACTGTGTAGGAGTCTTATGAATGGTTTAGGGTTACCAAGATAAGCAGCTTTTGGCTCCACCAAAGAGTATTAAAAGGATTAGATGGCCCATGGGAATCCAATCAGCTTGCAGGTCATAGGGATTAGATAGATTCCCATATGGGTTGCATTTATAGGACCAGTAACAAGAAAGAAAA
Organism: Xenopus petersii; assembly: GCA_038501925.1. Classification (NCBI taxonomy): domain Eukaryota; kingdom Metazoa; phylum Chordata; class Amphibia; order Anura; family Pipidae; genus Xenopus; species Xenopus petersii. The sequence goes on along the minus strand of CM076675.1, from coordinate 102,374,604 downwards.
TCAAGCGCAGCACATTGGATCGACGCCCTGTCGCTGTTTCTGAAGAGGAGTGCATGCAGAGAATCGGTAAGTCATTTCTTAATAAAAGCTTTGAGAATTAAAAGTTTAAACTGTGTTGGTGTTTTTTTTTCATTAAAAAGAAACTAATTTTTAAAAAAAAAAAAAAAAAATGTTACTGGTCCTTTAAGAGGTGTCCCCCGAGGAAGAAGAGATGCTCTGGTGGACTGTATGATACCCCTCTATTGAGCTCTATTGGAGGGATTTCGCAGCTAATGGTCTTGATTGTGAGCATGTGCTGATTACTCAATGGATTTGTTCTAATACATCAGTTCTGGTTAATGTTTCAAGAACCACTGGTGCCCATTCTTTTAATATATCATTGCTTACAGTTATATTGTAACCTGCCTCCACACACACATTACAGAACTTTAATGTAACATATTCATATAACTGTTTATTATACATACATATATGCTGGTGCCATTTTCTATATTTATATGTAGAGAGCAAAAAGTTGCTGATTGGATAGGAAAAAACCACGCTAAACTAACCCAGGTACCTCAAAGTTATGCTTGTTCTGTGAATAAAAGAGTTTTGGGGGGAAGGGGGTTAGAGTCTTCATATAATACAGTGGTAAGAGAACAAAATCCCATGATATTTTATAAATCAGGCTCCTCTTGAATGAACTTTAACTGAAAAACATAGATGACCTCTAAATGGTCCCAACTGGGATTTAGTGGCAATAATATAAAGTAAAGGAAATATAACTGTATGGATGATGGTTCCTAATGTTTTGCTATTGTTCTTCTATTTTCCCCATCATTTTATTTGTAGCATATTTGGAGAAACAACAATGACCTACATTTAATGCAATGCTCATAGTAAATTTAAGAGGACAAATTAAATGTGTTAGCTTCACTTTAAAGTAAGTCCTTCATTCCTTATTCTTTTTGATAAGTCTCAGTAGACTGTTATTGCCTGTGGCTTAAGCATCTTGAGAGAAGCAGGAGAGAGTTGAAGGAGACAGAGAAAGATATTGATAAACAGTCAGCCCTCAAAGTTTAATAGCTGACAGATGCAGGGAAAATGAATTTGTTACTTCAGGGTAAAAAGATGATTCATTTCTTCTATGAATCTGGATGTATGCTCAGTATATTACATTTCACCTTTTTGAAAAGATATATGACCCAATTTACCTAAAAGTCTTAGAATTGCAAAGTAACGTTTTTATAGTTTTAAAGAGAGTCCCTAATATACATTACATTCAATATACTGTAGGTATACTTTAAGTACAAACCTAATAAAATATATTTTTTAGCAGTGCATTTTATTTTTAGGAAATTTTCATGTATTATGTTTTTAGGAATTGGAAAATTGTTTTATTTCCCCTGATGATTCTGATTTGTTAAATAACAAATTCTGCAATTAAATGACAGTTAGCGACAATAAAACCATATTGTAGGGATGCTGATAATGATGATAACAGAAGCAATGTATGGGATAATAATGACCTGGTATTTCACTACATTATTGACATATACACACATTTAAGAACATAATAGTTCAATATTTTAAGCCCCTGGTTGAAAGACTCAGTTCTTCTACAGTTTTCCAGTCTTCATCAGACAAGTGCAATTTCAGCAACATTGCCTTGCATTGCTAGATAAGCTGGCCCTACAAAGACCAGTATTGTTGGCTAAAATGGCTTTTTCTATGAGACCAAATGGCAACCAACATAACTAGATACACAATGTTGTACTTAAAGAGTATCAGAATTACCATACAGTAAGAGGTATATATATTAACATTGGAGACAAACATCACTGGTGATGTTGCCCATAGCAACCAATCAGATTTTTGCTTTGGTTTCCTTGCTTGCAGATTGACAAAGAGCTTACAGTAGGTATAGTCACTGGGAGGGTCTATAATAAAAGTGTGTTTTTTTCCCGGCAACGTTTCTACACAGAATACATTGGATTCTATTGCTGTTTTTCTGTTTTTTCTCTTAAAATACAGTGGGGTCTATCGGCATTTTGTCGCAGTTCTCAGTTAATTTTTCAGCAGTTTCGCTAAAATGTTCACCAATTTTTTTTCCAGTCTGCATTGCTGTATTTATGTTATTATGTATAACTGTACTGTACAGTGGTAAAGTATTCAATTGATGTGTGAATTTCTTTCACCCTGTATACGCTCTGTCTTGCTTTCTTTTTTTTTTTTGTCTGTGTCTGTTTCCTAAAAGAATATCATTTATAGGAGGGACACGCCACTGTTTTCAGAAACTAATTTGATCTTTCTTCTATCTACTCTTTCTATCAGTATTCTTACACTTTGAGGCTTTGTAGTTGTTTTGCTAATGCAATGTCACTTTACAAAACATATGACAGACAGCGAAATCAATACTAGAAAAAAGTGTAGTTCATTCATTCCTAAGGGAACAGAGAGACCTTGGCAATATGCATGAGATTGGTGTGAGTGTGAAAATACAGGATACTTTGCATACAGCAGTTAATAACAAATTTGCTACAACAAATTGTGATGTGGAAGCTCAATATTGCATTCTCTGTATACCAAACAATTCCCAGAATTTGTTCTCATTTTGTAGAGATTTCTGTGTGAATAGATTTTCTCTTTCACCTTCATTTCTCCCCCAGCTTTTGTGTTTGTCTGGCAATCTATCATTTTAATGCTTGCCTGGACTGCAGGGTATCCATGTTCAGCCTACAAACAGCATTATTACAGATGTTGCTGCAAAGTGCAATTCAGCCAAATACAGTTCCTTCTTTTAGTTATTTATTTGTTTGTTTGTTTATTTATTTTCCATTTTCCTTGGATGGTTCTTGTAATATACATTACATTCAGTACTTAGCTTCAATAAATGGTGAGAATAACTTTAAATAAAAACAGTGCAACATTCTGATACTCTTCAAGTCCAGAAAGGCTAGGCCTTTGTCACTTTCTACAACAGGCCTGCTAAAAGCAACAAAATGCTTTCACTGACTTGGCTGCTAATGGATAGTGATGGGTGAATTTATTCGGCAGGCATGGATTCACGTCAAATATCTGGTGCAAAAATTCGCAGTGGCAAGATTCTCTCCTGCAAAAAAATTGTTGCTTGTCAAAATTGTTGCACGTCGGAATTATTCAGACGCCCATTGACTTTAATGCATTTTGACAAAAGAGTCGCTCGTGTAAAAATTTTCACTAGCTTCAAAATTGTTGCACATCAAAATAATTTTGATTCCCATTGACTTCAATGCGTTTCGCAAATTTTTCAGTGAAGTTAAATGGGACAGATTCGCCCATCACTAATTATGACCAAACCTTACACTATATGCCAGCTGCTGAAAGAAATCATCAGGCACAAAGTGACAACACGATAAACAGGAGTCTCCTGCCACCAAAGGGGGGCAAGCTGTAGGCTACTGCCCTCCTTGTGGCTTAACTCACAAAATTTGAATTCAGAAATATCCGTTGGCAGTGCAAAGCCCCTAAAGCTGTGACACAAGAGAATAGTTAAACACAATAACAAATGAAAATGGTACATTGCGTTAAACTAAAGGGTGGGTGGGATCTGCCTTCACTAGGCTCTTCTGTGCCCAAGTGATTTAGCAGATATAGTGAAAAGGGACTTACCGGCTGCCTGCCAAAAGCCAACCAATGGGGTTAGCCCGTATGCCCCCAGCAGCCATGACCCACCCCAAATCACATTGTTATGGGTGTTGGGCAAGCTTTCCATGGATTTATGAAACACATATTTTTTTTATTTATTATATTAAATTATAATTGTACTTAATTTTGTAAATATGGAGACTTATATAGATATATTAAAACCTTGAGACATTGGTCAGGTAATTTAGATTATGTTCCAATAAATTATAACTTTTTAGCTCGCTGTCTGTATATTTTGCATATTTTCCAACATTTTAAGCAGTAATGCCCAGCTTCATGCCCAAAAGACCTTTCAGGGTTATGTAGGAAAAGCAAATAGGCATTATTCAATAATTAATTCCAACTGCTTATAGTTGGCAGTATAGTCTATTCCAAAGAACTGGAATAATGGAAGAAGTAAAAACATGCTTTGTAAAATGTAATCATGGAGTAATTTAATACAATGATATATATAATGCAGTTTTGGCAGAGCTTGCAGATCTCTTTTTTTCTTGAAAGTACTATAACTTAATGATTTATTGGAATTCCAATGTCACATTAGTTAATAGTCACAGCCATCATACCACTTGCTGGCATATAGGCTGCCTGTTTATCTTCTTTTGAAATTGAATGTATTTATGAAAAACAGAAAATAATGACAATTAGAGGACTTTATTTTCCTAAGAGATGTGGAATGCACAAACTTTTATTGTGAAATATTCACAACACTATTCACTTATTTTAAGTATGATGTAAACATCTCTAGACATCTCTAAGACAAGAGATATTCTGAGACAATTTGCTATTTTTTATTAATAACTGAGAAACTGGAAGATGAATAGAAGAGTGCATGAACAGAAAAATATGTAGGCAATATAATGTTTTCATAGAAGAGGAAGGCAAATTATTTAAAAATTATAAAAAGTCCAAGTGAAACATTGCTGAGAGAAGGGCATTTTATAACATACTAAAAGTAAACTAATACATAGTTAAAAGCTATTATTTGCATTTATAAACCATGCATGCCAATCCATTTTTTTAGTCTGTAAAATATAGCTTCTCAGTAGGTCCAGGAGAGTTGAAAATAGACTGGTGTCCTACCACTATTCTAGCTTCCCTTATCTCCAGGCTAGATAATGAGGGGCATACAAACATCAGAAAAGGTTCTAGTTCAACCCTTAATATAATTCAGAACTGATAATAACTTCCACTATAGAGACAGAGTGTGGAGCTTTGTTTTTTAGATTTGCAATATTGCAATACAAGCCACATTAGATCTGCTTGCAAACAATGGGGCAGCATCCCATACAGTGTGATTCACATGGTACCTTCTGCAAGCCATCTTACATCAAACTTACATTTGACTGTCAGCGCCTACACATAACCATAGTGACATTTTCCTATTAAATCAGCTGGAAAAAGTAGCGCAATACTTGTCAAATTATTCCATCCATCCGTCTTGCTATAAGAGTATATGAGAGAGAGAAAATGTATGACCATTCGTATAAGTATGAATGCCAAAGGCTATAAACAATAAGACAAATGGGGATACAGTAAACAGTACCTGCAGAAATATCAAATAATAGCAGCTTTATTTATCACAACACATATTTAAAAGAGCGAATTTCCACTGATTATTATTTTATAATAAAGTGCCATTTTTTACACACAAGGCCAAACGAAGATTATAATAAAGTTTTTAAAAAAAATATAGAAATAAATATTGCCTGGGTAAACACCCTTCATGCTAGCTGTTCACCAAGTACGATCACGATCATGTAAATGTACAGTATTATATAGTTACATAGTTAAGTTGGGATGAAAATGTCCAAGCTCAAACGCTCCAGATTAATCCAATTGAACAGTAGAATCAGACACACTCATACCAACCTTTCTATACACTCTATACACACATATATTAGAGTATATATTATTATATGTATGGGACCTGTTATCCAGAATTCTTGGGACCTGGGGTTTTCCAGATAACAGATCTTGCTGTAATTTGGATCTTCATACCTTAAGTCTACTAGAAAATCATGTAAACATTAAATAAACCTAATAAGCTGGTTTTGTTTCCAATAAGTATTAATTATAACTTAGTTGGGATCAAGTACAAAATACAGAGAAAAGGGAAGTTGTTTATTCAAAATTTGGATTATTTGGGTAAAATAGAGTCTATGAAAGACGGCCTTTCTGTAATTTGTAGCTTTTTAGACAAGCGGTTCTGGATAATGGATTCCATACCTGTATTATTACTATTATTAGAACTGGATGTATTAGAAATGAAGCCTCATTAGCCAATCTTTCAGTTGTGTAGATAGATGAGAAATAATAATTTTGAATTTCTGCTATTTCCCTACTCTCCATTATAGCGACCATTCAATCATGTGGCAGCCGCTCATGCTCTGAACATTAGATATTTGATAATAATAAATCTGGTTGTATGTGTTTGGGAAGGCTTCTTTCTTTACTTTTCTGTTGAGGAAACAATACATTTTAGACTATCATAACTGTTTTTAAAAGAGTTATCTGGATGTGAAATGACCTTAAATCACAAGGCTTATAATTGCAACCCCAGTATTCCAATGAGGCATATCTCTCTTTTTTTTTTAAATAAATAAAACTAAAATAGGATTTGGATTAGAATAATAAAATCTGTATATACATTTATGGATTTGAAATTCATTTCATATATAATTTGTTGTTTTAAAAGTTTTTTCTAATTGCAGGGAAAAAACAGTGTGTGGGGAACGGAGGGGGGGTAAAAGGTATCAAAGCTAACATTTGTAGGCAGTGAAAGCAAGGCAATCAAAAAAAAATATATCTTAAATTATGGACCACAGATCAGCTGTAACAAGGCCCAGAGTTGCACAAGAGCTGCACAAGCTTTTTGACTGTATCGGAACTGACAACTCCTTAAGAAAACCCCACAGGCAAGTTCACCTAAATGATGGGAAGGGACAGAGAGCTTGACAACATCTTTCTTAATATAGTTGTATTTGCTAAGTATGGATTTTGATGCAATGCATTTTTGTGTCTAGAGCCGCTGGGACCAAACAGGAAAAGCACATCTGTATTCCTTGTGATTAAACTGCAAGTCAGAAAAAAATGTCCAGACATATCTAATGTTAGTTGGCATCATTTCATAAACTAAAAGGTAAATCAGTTTTACACTAGTCTACAGTATTTCAGGCAGCCGTTGTAGATGGAAATATTAAACAAGGAAAGGAAACATGTCCCTATTGACTCTCACCTGGGGCATCCTTAATAAAAGGGAAGTTAAACTTACAGTAAAATTTACTTTCATCCATACAAATTATTATTCACAAATTTAAGAAAAATGTTGGCTTTGTTTTTTAAATAATTGAAAAAAAAAATGTCTCCCCTTATAAGTTTGGCCACATTTGCATTCCATTGTATAGCTTACTCTGGATGTTTTGCACAGTTTTTATTGAAACATATTCTTGCAAGTGTATTTGTTTACTTTAGCTACACATCAATCCAGTAACTGTTCTCATTCAACAGGATTTAATTGAATGCATCTCCCTGTTCATTTTTGAAACACTTGGCACAAGAGCCCGGTTTAGTGTCCGTCATTTAATTAACATTTCAAAGGATTTACAGCCTTTGTGCATCACTGATTCCTGAAAGGTAAGTCAGCAACTCTGCATAAAATTGCCTTCCTTATAGCTGTTAGCTCACATTTCCAACTGACACTTATAAATGTTATGGTATGTTTAATTTCCATGAGCAAACAAAGCAATTGATTTCTAATTAATTTCTACATAAAGGGTACTAAAAAAACGATTTGAAACCAAAAAAGGAGGTGCATTTGGCAACAGAGCAATAATTCTGTAGTGCCAATTTACAGTATATGAAAAGTATTCTCACTTCAAGCAAGTGTGTACATCTGCTTTGGCAACAGTTCAAACTGGTCATGTCTGGTTTTAATGTGATAAATTTCTAGATGAGAAGATGATAGAAAATTGAATGAGTAGAGACGAGTGGATAGGGGAAAATTCTATGCTGCCAATCAACAATAAAAGAGTAGTGATAGGCGAATGTGGGGCGTTTCATTTGGCCCCCAAAAATTCTTGAATTTCCCACGGAATTCGCGAAACTGTGAAAAATTCATGAAACGGCGATGGCGTCTAGTATTGCCAGTGAATTTTCACCCATCACTATAAAAGAGATGAAAGCTTAGAAAACAAATATTCACTCATATCATAAAAAAAACAGATAGTATCGAAAATCACAGCAGGAAAGAAGATGAAATGCAATAACCTTTGGCCAATTAAAACAACTTCACAAAAAAACCTAAAAGTTTCACCACAATTGAAAGAGTTTGTAACCAGAGAAAGGAAGGTTCAGTTACAGCGACACTGTTATTGAGATATGAATGCCTCCTACTTTTTATATCGAAAGCTTTATTTTCTTAAACCCTGACAAATTAAAATTCAGCTGCAAAAAAAAAAGACTGATTTTTAATTAAAAGTGGTGTAAAAAGCATAATACGCAGGCTCAGGCTTCTCTGGTGTACCTACTTATATTCAAGAAAATTATAGGGAACTTAAATGAAGTATAATTTGTCTGGGGTTTACTGCAGATTGTCTCTAAAAGAGAAATAACATGCTATTATTACTACTGCTGCTAAATGAGAAACTAGAGGCATTTGTTACCACAATAATGTTTATACAATGTATATAATGTAATGTATTCTAATACATATAAATTCTCAGTTTAACATCTGTGCTTTATAATTTATGCAGGTTTATTTCATATCGGGTCAATTTGCACAAAAAATAATAAAAATTCACATTTCACAATGTAATATTCTTCCTTAGACTGTTATTGCATTGCAAATTTGAATTGCACTTTTTGCACACTTTTTAAGAAGTGCTTGAATTATTTGGAGCAAACGTAACTGTTTCAGTAAGAAGTTATATTACATACACTGCACACTGGAGCAAACTATAAAATTCACAATCGTTCTTTCACTGTCGGAAATGGTGACTAAACAGTTTCCAAGTTAGCAAAAAGCTATATTCAATTTTCGTAAAGGAAAATGTGTTCACACAAAAGCATAAATTTTCACATTGCAAATAGTTTTTCTATTACCAACATTTATTATATTCCCCCATAACGCTTAGTTAGTTGTCAACTTGAGGGAACGCAACATGAGACGTAACTGTTCAGTAAATTTTAGATTTCCATGCAGCTCTGATTTAAAAGCAAACAGTTACAACTTATATGTCCCCCCCTTAAGTCACTTATTGGTTATTGCTTAATAATAAAAAGGAGAGCTGAAAGTAGTGTTCTGGCTATTATGTTAGACATCCAGTCACTCCAGCCTTTATACATTACATTTTTGGCTAACTAACTATATTAGAGTTGTTATTATTACACTGAACTGTTCCTTTAACCTACAGTTGTTAAAAGATGTAAGATTAAAAAACTGTATCAGCTAAATCATATTGGGAACTGAGTCTCCCAGAATAACTGGGTGTTTTTATCTCATATCGCACATTCTCCTGACATAGACATAGCTCATTGACTATCATGGACTTCTGTAATTTGATTCCATTGTTCACTCAGGACTCACTTCATTGTTAAACTTAACATTTACATAGAGTCTCTATCATTCACAAATGTACAAAGTTGGCCAGGAGCAGTAACCCAATATAACCAATAAGATGTTAGTATTTAAACAGGTGAGGTAACCAGTAAATACTATCTGATGATTGGTTGTATAGGTGACTAGAACTCTAGCAAATTACATCTTTTATTATCTGACCTAAAAAGTAGTTTCACACTCTATATTTATCTAACTTTCTAAATTTTCATTTTCGGTTCCAAAGTGCAACCCTCTAGCTGTTTTCAGTGTCCCTGTACCATAATGAGCCCAGTCATATTTTATACAATTTCTATATTAAATTGCAGGGAACCCTATTTTTTTTAGTTTACAGTGCCATATACTTTTCTGTTGTGTTCTCAGTGTAAAGATTGCATCAATTCCACCATGCAAATTCTTGTGGTATTAATAATGATTTGCTTGGAAAAAGTAAATAGCATCTATTGATTCTAGAGGAAATTTGGATTGTCATTTACTACCACAAGTACAAGTGTACAAGTGCTAAAAAGGATGCAAATGTTGCACATATTGTCAGCATTCATTAAAGGTATTTGTGTCCAGTGGGTTTAGTTCTTACACAGATAAATAAGCAGAAGTCAGATGACAATTTTTGACTGTCTACAGAACTATAGAACAACCCTCTATAATAGTAATGAGCCAGGCCTTCAAAGTTGTCACTGGAGTTTCCCATCTTGGATTTCTTTTTAGGAGTGTCTGTGACACGCACATGCTCAGTGGCAGCTGTTAAGAATTTAAGTTTAAGGGGTGGTCATAAATTCAAGCAGAAAATGAGGTTATTTGTCAAATAAGCTGATGCTACAGGGCTGATCATTAATTCTGATGCTAATTGTACTCGTTTTGAGCTGCCATGTACAAAGAGCATGTGAATCAGCAGAAAAGAAGATGGGGAACAACTGGGGGAATCGTTGAAGGCCCATGGCTTCACTGCTAAAGGTCTGTGATTGCCTTGGGCTGAACAGAAGCTCAAAACATAATGTACAACATTTCTGCTCTATTTCTTTAGTTAAGCTCTAGTTCTCTTTAATGACAAGCTGATTTTATTTCTGTGCATGGGGAAAAAATGCTTGATATTGCCCTGTTCAATCCACACTAATCAAAACTCCCATTTTCAGTAGGTCACACCCACTTTCTGCCATGACTAAATTTGAGATTGGAGACAAGAATCAGTTGGTGATTTTGTTACAATCTGTTTATCTGCTGTGCCCTTTAACTGTTTCTCTCTTGAATCAGGAGCTCCAGTGCATTATATCATATAATGCGACTTCCCCAGACATCCAAAACTTGTGAAACTCTTCTAGAGAATGATTATAATTTCTGCAAAACCAGTGGCTATGAGAAAGATAACATGAGTTATGGCTGTTCTTGTGTTACTGACTATTCCAAAACTTCTTCAGAAACATAAGGAGCGGTATGAAGACACCATCTATAATGCAGTGTTGTGCTGTTTAGCCAATTGTGCCATTATTGATTTCTATTACCAGCGTTACTGTATTCTTGCACAGCCATCTCATTATCTTTCGCTGGAAATCAATTGTTCAAGTACAGGTAAAAGCTTTTATTGTGTACTATATAACAAACCAAACTTAGTCAAACAAGAACATCTTTGAAATGTGGAATAAACCGTTTTTTCTGTCTATGCTTTCTGATAATGGGTTAGTGGTGCTCTTAGAACATACGCTATGGTAAAAGCTGAGAGTATGACAAACTCTTCTGAAGTGCTTTCATCAAAGTATGCATACTTTTTGCACTAAAGACTGGCAGAAGTATTAACTGATAGTAGTCCATTAGTACTACTTTGCTCACACAAAAAAATAAAGATATTCACCTATTTTTGTGACATAGGGTAAGACTTTTCTGAAATACTTTTTACACATGAGCTTGAAATGGCTTTCGATGAGCACAAGTTCTATAATGAGAGCAATGCTACTGTAGCAGTTCTACCAACTGATTTACACAACTGTAAAACATTTTTATTGTGACAAAGCAATACTGTCAGAAGCACTCCATTGAAGAGCGCTATGTTACACGATCAAGATGGTGGCGCCCAGAACACCACATTGACATCATCGAGCAAAAAATCAAAAAACATACCTAACCCCTGCTAGAGATGGCGCGAACTGTTCGCCGGCGAACTTGTTCGCGCGAACATCGGGTGTTCGCGCTCGCCGGAAGTTCGCGAACGTCGCGCGATGTTCGCCATTTTGGGTTCGCCATTGTTGGCGCTTTTTTTTGCCCTCTCACCCCAGACCAGCAGGTACATGGCAGCCAATCAGGAAGCTCTCCCCTGGACCACTCCCCTTCCCTATAAAAACCGAAGCCCTGCAGCGTTTTTTTCACTCTGCCTGTGTGTGCTGAAGAGATAGTGTAGGGAGAGAGCTGCTGCCTGTTAGTGATTTCAGGGACAGTTGAAAGTTTGCTGGCTAGTAATCGTGTTGATACTGCTCTGTTATTGGAGGGACAGAAGTCTGCAGGGGTTTGAGGGACATTTAAGCTTAGGTAGCTTTGCTGGCTAGTAATCTACCTTCTACTGCAGTGCTCTGTATGTAGCTGCAGTGGGCAGCTGTCCTGCTTCTGATCTCATCTGCTGACTGCTGCAATAACAGTAGTCCTTGTAAGGACTGCTTTTATTTATTTTTTTGTTCCAATACAGAGCAGTATCAAGCAGATTACTAGCCAGCAAACTTACTATCATCTGTCCCTGAAATCACTAACAGCTCTCCCCCTACACTATCTCTTCCAAGCACACACAGGCAGATTTTTCAGATACATTTTTGCCCTTGATCCCCCTCTGGCATGCCACTGTCCAGGTCGTTGCACCCTTTAAACAACTTTAAAATCATTTTTCTGGCCAGAAATGTCTTTTTTAGATGTTAAAGTTCGCCTTCCCATTGAAGTCTATGGGGTTCGCGAACCGTTCGCGAACCGCTCGCATTTTTGCGCAAGTTCGCGAATATGTTCGCGAACTTTTTTTCCGACGTTCGCTACATCCCTAACCCCTGCTTATTGAAAGCAGCCCCACAGCAAGATTCTATCACCACCTTACTTCACTGTAGGTATGAAATGCGGACAGTGCTAGATATGCACCATATACAGAATATTGCTTTGACAAAAAGATCTTTGACTTTTTTGATCATAAAATGTTTTTTAACATTGCAGCGTAGTTGATTTGATGATTTTCATAAACCCTATCTTCAGTCACTCATGTTTCACACTGTATTCTGTCTGAGAACTACTCTCCATTTTCTGTTTGTATATCTCTTAGTCAAGTTTTTATATACTGTTCATGTCATAGTAAGTGCTAAGAGTCTGAATGAGCCAAAGATTTGATTGATATGGATATATATTTTTTATGCCATGTGACTCTTGTGCATTGTTTATTCAATCTGCACGGGAAGTGCATTGTATTGGTTGAATATTTGTATGTATTCTGTATGTGCAGTGTAGACACCTATTTATTCAACAGTGCTTGGTCATAGAGCCTATGACTAAGTGTTGTGAGAACACAAAACACGTAAGGCTGTTTTTGCTTTCTGTATTTCAATAAACGCCTGTTTTATACAAGTCTGCCTGGAGGATTGCTCTTTGAGTGCCTGCTCTACAAACAAATACAGTAATTTCCACTCCCTCAAGCTGAAGGCTCAGGGTAAAAGCACCTTATACACGTAGTGAGCCTCTGGGAAACAAAAAATATCTTAGTGATTATAGTGCTGCTGAAACCTGCCTGCCAACTTACACTTCCAAATTGATGCCCACGTCCAAGCTGATGCTGGCGTTAAAGTCAATGGGTGTTCGAATCGTGTCGATGCGCGACAATTTTGATGCGAGTGACTTTTCGGATGCGCGTCTAAATTTTCACAGGAGATTCGCGGATTTATTCGCCGGCAGTTAACCACGGAAATTTGCCGTGAATTTGTGCCAGGCAAATTTATTCGCCCATCACTATTTATTGGTCACCAGTTTAAAACTAAGTGTCTTTTATTACATAAGGAGGTTAGCTTTTTATTCAGCAGCTCTCCAGTTTGCAATTTCAGCAAATTATTTCAAATGGAGAGGCATTTTTGGGACATTTGTCGCCCCGTCTGCCACTGCCCTTATTCAGCTTGAATTGCTATTTATACATCATTTTAAACTGTAAAGTTGTAGGTACAGTAAGATATATATATATATTATGTATGTATAAGTGCGTAATTATTGTAATAAGATTTGTGCCTTTAAGCTGATTCACTACATGCCACTAATGATGTCAGTAAAGTGACCTTAATTTTCCCCCTATAGGCAGGCGTTCTCCACTCATGCCTTCAACTAAGCATAAGCAACCACAAAGACTGTGATTTAAAGGTTGAATAAAACTACTGATTGTTTTGTCACAGGAGGTCTCTGCTTTTTGCTATCAGAACATGTTTGGCTCTGATTACTTGAGCCCCATGCATTACAGCTTGTTTACACTGACGTTTGAATCTGTCTGATTCAGTCGGATGAACTACTCCTAATATAGCTGTAATGATGATTTATCAGTAAGTACATTATATAGCGTTCTTCTTTTACATGTTAATAATGAATGCGTTTTAACGCTACAAATATGATGAAATAACACTGCCGTCAGGAAGCTGGGGCCTGAAAGTTCAAATCTGGTCTTGTCTGCAACTGTACAATCCTATTCTTTTGAAAAAACTGATTTGGAAATGAACACCTTCTGAGCATGCTGATTACAAACAGGTAACGTTTAATGGAGATTCCTGACTTGTAAAGATGAAAAAATAGCTTTACAATATCAAATTTTTAAAGCATTGCACCAGAACCAAGTATATATTAGGATGGACAAAAAAGCACCTAATAATAAACTGACCCCAGAAAGATATTTAAAAATTCTAAAGTAAAAATTCTAAAAGTTCATAACTATTAAACGCATGTTAATGGCTCAATGGTATTTCTGAATATTGCATCAGAGCTTTACATGACAGCATCTTATCTTCCACATGACCTTAGATACAAATACAAAGCATTCTATATATGAATTATATTATTTGGTAAAACCCTTTAACAGTAAGCTGACACCAAAAAAACATACATTGAGCCATATTCAATTCAGTGAGAAAAAGGTCTATCACGTGAAAACGTGCCGATATACAAATTATAGCTAAATCATGGTGCACTCCAACACTAGAGTTTACCTTGAGTAATGAATACATAGGGGCCCATTCATTAAGTTCGAGTGAAGGAATAGAAGAAAAAAAACTTCGAATTTCAAAGTGTTTTTTGGCTACTTCGACCATCGAATGGGCTACTTCGACCTTCGACTATGACTTCGACTTCGAATCGAATGATTCAAACTAAAAATCATTTGACTATTCGACCATTCGATAGTCGAAGTACTGTCTCTTTAAGAAAAAAAACTTTGACCCCCTAGTTCGCCACCTAAAAGCTACCGAACTCAATGTTAGCCTATGGGGAAGGTCCCCATAGGCTTGCCTAACTTTTTTTGGTCGAAGGATAATCCTTCGATAGTTGGATTAAAATCCTTCGAATCGTTCTATTCGAAAGATTTAATCGTTTGATCGAACGATTATTCCTTTGATCGTTTGATCAAAGTATTTGCGCAAAATCCTTCGACTACCGATATTCGAAGTCGAAGGATTTTCATTCCGCAGTCGAATATCGAGGGTTAATTATCCATCGATATTCGACTGTTGATGCATCTTCCCTGTAATGTACTGTTGCTATGCACTGGGGTGTTTGCTTCAGAAATACTACTATAGTTTATATAAACAAGCTGACTTTTCTCCATTTTTCAACTTTGAATGGCTGCCCCAACAGCTACCCAGCAACTTGTTTATATAAACTATAGTACAGTTGCTGAAGCAAACAAACCAGTTTTACCAGTGCAGGCCAACAGTGCATTATATTTTAATTCATTTAATAAACTTTCATTTGTTGGTCTTACTGTTCCTTTAAGGACAGCCAACAATTCTCCAGCAGGCGGTCCTACCCAAGAAGGGCCCTTTTAGCTTGTATAAGCCATGGATTGAATGTAATCTTTTCAGGGAAAACGATAATGAATAATTGTGAACCAAGTAGTTACAATATACACTGTTAACTTTTAATTGGTTTTGTTTGATTGGTTTATTTTGTTTTTATTATACTTCAACATGTTACAATTTTCTGTAACATTTGACAATGTCAAAACATATTATGCTGTTTCACAATTTGATTGTTTAAACACAATTCTTGTGACATTTGTAATGCAGAAACAAAAATGTCAATAAAAAATATTGAAAATAAATCTTGTATGGTTTTACTTGCACTCAACTAATAAAAGATATAGTGTCCTGGCACACCAATCACTTTTTGGGCTGTAGTAGTGCCAGTGCTTCATGGTAAATATTACAGTGTTCAGAGTATTTTAAAGCAAGTGGTATTACTTAACAAAAGAGTTAAGTAATAATAATTTAAATTTTAAATTTAGCTTCTACAGTTCTTAAAACACAAAAAAACGATTTGCACAATATGCACAGCAGTGCTGCTTGTTACTATCCAGCCTAATTTATTCAGCAGTTAATATATATTCCTCATTACTGAAGCAAGGCAAAATTAACTTTCCTTAAACAGAGTGGCCTTATTTGCCCTAGTTCTTTTAACATAGGTCTCCAAGTCATCAACATCCTGCCAGCCATGGCTCCATGCTGAGCTCAAAAGAAGCAGTGAGAATTCAGAGAGTTTCAAATCTAATTATAAAAGAAAGAAAAGTGGTAAAAAAAACAGAGTAGGTAATAGAAAATGAATGTGCCTGATCAAAAGCATTATCAAGGTGAAATAAAACCACCAAAAATCAATTCACTTGAAAGTGATAGTGACATGTTTTATGTGCCAGAAGCATTTTCAAAAGCTGACATTAAACACACCCAGCCCTCCTATTACTTATCTGTGTTGACTAGACACAACTCTAAAACCATGAGTTGTGCAGCTTTGATTCTAAGCTTGCGGTGGGTCAAAGACCTAATGTAAACTGTGCCCCAGTGCATCAGGTCTTTGGTCTTTCCACCTAATTCCACATTACTGATGCAGGAGTCCAGATGGCATCTCCGGATGACTTCTGCGATGTTGTGCTGATCATATCTTTAACGAGTCTCTGGGGTAGTCTGTGGTCCCCACATGCTTCAAAAAATCCACAATTGTTCTCAAAAAGCAAAAAGGCCTCAGGCCTGAATGACTACCGACCTGTCGCATTGACATCATTAGTCATTAAAGTGTTTGAGAGGCTTCTTAAGCATATCTTCTTCTTCTTCATCCCCAGTTTCATGGATCCACTTCAGTTTGCCTACTGTCCCAACAGAGCGACAGAGGATGCCATTTCTCACATGCTGCATACAACCCTCAGCCACGTGGATAAGAAACAGGTGAACTGTTGTTTATTGATTACAGTTCAGCATTCAATACAATACTAAGCTGCAGACTGTTCACTAAACTGAAGAATTTAGGACTTAACAGCCGATTGTGTTCCAGGGTGTTGGACTTTCTCGCAGGCAGAACACAGGTAGTGAGAGTGTCTCTAACAGTATCACTATTAATACCGGAGCTCCACAAAGGTGTGTTGTTAGCCCCCTACTGTACTCTCTCTACACCCACAACTGTGTGGCCACACATCACTCAAACACTATTGTGAAGTTTGCTGACGACACGGTAGTGTTGGGCCTCATCACGAACAACGATGAGACGGCCTACATGGAAGAAGTGGATAACCTGACATTGTGGTGTAAGGAAAACTGCCTCCAGCTGAATGTTAGCAAGACCAAGGAGCTGGTGGTGGACTTTAGTAGGAGACAGCAGCGGAACTACAAACCCCTTAACATCAATGGGACCCTGGTGGAGAGGGTGAGCAGTTTTAAATACCTCATCTCAGAGTCAACATCTCTGAGAACCTGACATGGTCTAAACATATCCAAGTTCAAAATAAAAAGGGCAAAGCAGCATTTTTACCATCTCCAACAGTTGAGGAAGTTTGGTGTCTCTTCGAAG
The DNA here is from genome assembly GCA_038501925.1 of Xenopus petersii. Lineage (NCBI taxonomy): Eukaryota > Metazoa > Chordata > Amphibia > Anura > Pipidae > Xenopus > Xenopus petersii. Next base: position 102,357,287 of record CM076675.1, on the reverse strand, counting down.
ATCCTAAAGACTTTCTACTTCGGTGCTGTGGAAAGTGTCCTAACACAGAACATTACATCCTGGTTTGGAAACAGCTGTGTCCAGGACCACAAGCCCTTAAGAGAGTGATACGTGCAGCAGAACGCGGCAGGTCAGCTTTTCCATCCTTGCTGAACATTTACACCAACAGATGCAGGACCAAAGCCCTCAGGATTCTCAAGGACTCATCACATCCCAGTAATGGACTGTTTCACCTACTTAAATCAGGGAAAAGGTTTTGCAGTATCCTGGCCAGAACTGAGAGACAGGACATGCCACCTTACCCATAATTTGCCATATCCCTTCCCCTTTCTTCTTTTTCTCACTGGCACCTATTTGACCTATGTGACACTCTACATCACTGCAATACAGTATTGCACTGCTGTTTTTTTATATTTTTATACGTTTTATACAATTTTCACTCACTGTCACTATATAAATAATATGATTTATGTCACCTTACCCATATCTCCTACCCCCTCTCCCTTTTTTCACTTGCACCTACTTGATCTACGTCACCACAATACAGTACTATACAATTTGCATATATTGCACTTTAATACCGTATACTGTTACTGCACCGTTTTATTTTATTTCACCATCACCATAATATGGTTATTTGGTGTACCGTATTGCACTGCTATTTTTATATTTTATATATTTTTTTTGTACTTAGCTGTTAGCTGTAGAATTTAACTAGTCTGTTTTAACTTTGCACAGTCTAAAAAAGTGGACCAGGATGCATTTCACTGCATGTTGTACTTGTATTACTATGCATGTGACAAATAAAGAATCTTATCTTATCTATCTTATCATTGCTAAAGAGGTGTCACTGCCTGACCAAGGAAATTAATTGGGGGGCTGGGGAAAGCAAACTGTCAGCTTTAACACAATAAATTATTGCCATGATGGCTTTTAGTTATATTGATGGCGACAAAATCCTCTAAAAACCTGGAATGACAAATGAGAATTCTTTTTTATTGAAAGTTACCTTTGGTTCCTTTACAAGGTCAATACATTTAAAATGATTAGTCGATTGTAATTCTCCTTAAATACAAATACATTTAATAGTATTGTTTTAAACCAGCATATAATTTGAAAGTGAATGATTGTAATGATTAATATGAAACCTAAGAACTACTCTGCTATACTCAGAGAGACTGGAAGAATCTTAATTCCCACTGAGTGTGCATCATTGCTAATCACCTCCAGACCTTGCCCTGGTTTCCATGTCCTTGAATTTGATGTACTACTGAAGAGAGGTGTATTCATTTAGCTTCTTTTTTTCACCATAGAACATTTCTGCAGAGCTAAGTCAATCTTGAAGTCTATAGATCTACAATAATGTGTTATGATAACATAAAAATCTTTACTGGGTTTCTTTGTAATTCAAAAATCAAGATTTTCTTTCTGCTATTCCCACAGCTTTTTTTTAAAGCCTCATACTAAATGCGAAAGGTTAGTTATTAATCAAACAATGACATTATTTAAATTCATTTTGTATGGGAATACTGAAAAGTCAGGTAAATATACAATCAGATTACTGAAGCTTGGATGCATCCTAGGCTAGTTTGACAGAGAAGACAAAATTAAATATTTTGGAGTTTATATTTTTTTTGGAGCTTTGGAATTCATATATTTTTAAGTGTATCTTAACGTTAGAATGCAGAGTATTTTAAAATATGCTTTGGAGACATATGCAACTAAGTATGATTATCTGGCTCATTCACTTATTTTAGGCAAATAATTTGTGACTTCACAATATGTGAATCTCACTGAATATTTCATGAATTTCAGAACTTGGCTAAATACTTTGCTCATCTCAGTTTAGTAATATATTTAGGGGCACATTTACTTCAAGTGAAGGAATAAAATAAAAAAAAGTTGAATTTCGAATGATTTTTTTGGCTACTTCGACCTTTGACTACGACTTCGACTTTGAATCGAACGATTAGAAGTAAAAATCGTTCGACTATTCGACCATTCGATAGGCAAAGTACTGTCTCTTTAAAAAAACTTCGACCCCCTACTTCGGCAAGTAAAACCTACCGAGGTGTAATGTTAGGGAAGGTCCCCATAGGCTTTCTAACAATTTTCTGGTCAAAGAAAAATTGTTCGATCGATAGATTAACATCCTTCGAATCGATCGATTCGAAGGATTTAATCGTTCGATCGAACGATTTTGCGGTAAATCCTTTGACTTCGATATTCGAAGTCGAAGGATTTTACTTCGACAGTCGAATATTAGGGATGTAGCGAACGTCGGAAAAAAAGTTCGCGAACATATTCGCGAACTTGCGCAAAAATGCGAGCGGTTCGCGAACGGTTCGCGAACCCCATAGACTTCAATGGGAAGGCGAACTTTAACATCTAAAAAAGACATTTCTGGCCAGAAAAATGATTTTAAAGTTGTTTAAAGGGTGCAACGACCTGGACAGTGGCATGCCAGAGGGGGATCAAGGGCAAAAATGTATCTGAAAAATCTGCAGCTACATACAGAGCACTGCAGTAGAAGGTAGATTACTAGCCAGCAAAGCTACCTAAGCTTAAATGTCCCTCAAACCCCTGCAGACTTCTGTCCCTCCAATAACAGAGCAGTATCAAAACGATTACTAGCCAGCAAACTTTCAACTGTCCCTGAAATCACTAACAGGCAGCAGCTCTCTCCCTACACTATCTCTTCAGCACACACAGGCAGAGTGAAAAAAACGCTGCAGGGCTTCGGTTTTTATAGGGAAGGGGAGTGGTCCAGGGGAGAGCTTCCTGATTGGCTGCCATGTACCTGCTGGTCTGGGGTGAGAGGGCAAAAAAAAGCGCCAACAATGGCGAACCCAAAATGGCGAACGTCGCGCGACGTTCGCGAACTTCCGGCGAGCGCGAACACCCGATGTTCGCGCGAACAAGTTCGCCGGCGAACAGTTCGCGCCATCTCTATCGAATATCGTGGGTTAATTAACCCTCGATATTCGACCCTAGGTAAATGTGCCCCCAAATGTTTCAGAGTTATTTTTGAGTTATTTTTTAACTTGTTAATATCTATATGCCTTGTTTATGGAGATATTTCAGAAAGATCACAAGTACTATGTATAGATGGACTCTTGTAATAAACTTTCTCAGTTTGATCAGTATGCTATAGACTATGGTTCAGCTAAGGCTTAATAATGAGTATGTCCTGGCTAATAGGCTTTTCACTAGGTCTTCAGACATTTTCTTTCAGCATGGCAATGACTTTTGCAAAGCTTAACTAAAAGAAGTAGGGCAAAAGTTGCACATTATGTTTTGGTCAACTATACCAGCCCAAAGCAACCACAGCCCTTTAGCCTCCAAAGATGCCCCAGTAGCTCCCCGTCTTCTTTTTTGCTGATTCACTGCACATGCTCTTTGCTAATGTATATTACCTGAACTGAGGGATGCACAATATACTGAGTACATATCAAATAAATGTCATGATTTAAGGCTGATTAGTAAATAATTCATATTATTGGTACATGGCAGCTCAGAAAGCAGTACAATTAGCATCAGAATTTACTAACCAGCCCTGTAGCCCTGATCTACCTATGATGCCCATTGATGCCCATAAAGCCTCTTCTGCTTTTCTGAATTACATGACAATAAGTCATCAACAGTAATTCAGGAGGCTGAGAACTAAAATTTAAAGGGGAAGTAAAGTCTAAACTAGAATAAGGCCAGAAATGCTGTATTTTATATACTAAACATAAACATGAACTTACTGCACCACAAGTCTAATCAAACAAATGAGTTATGCTTTCAAAGTTGGCCACTGGGGGTCACCATTTTGTAATGTTGTTAAACATCTTTGCGAGATCAAGACTGTGCACATGCTCAGTGTAGTCTGGACTTCTTAGGGATCATCATAAATTATCAAAACAGCACAAGTCAAATAATATCTGCCAGAGACTGATTAATAATCAGAATATACAGACTGCACTGGGTTATGTGTCATGCAATCTATAGTTTTTTATATTGTTTATAGTTTTTGTACTGTTTAATACAAACTTTATCCATCTCTGCAGAACCAGAGGCTGTAGCAAAATAATGCTCCAAATAGAATCCCAGTTTATCTGTTTAAATCTGGCTCCATGATCTTTGTCCCGGCAGCTGTAGTTGGAAACAGTAAAGGGGATGTAAAGGCAAAAATAAAATCCAATACAAATCTCTACACAGTCGCTGACTGTTTTAAAGGTATGACTGTTTATAAGTATGATTGTTTCCAGGGACGCCATCAGAAATGATGGGGCAAAATTTTCTGGGCCCACTGGTCCCAGCCCACCCCAGATCCTGCCCTCAAGCCCCACCTCCCAAAAAAAACATTTGTGGTCAGGGCCCCCCCCCATAAATTAAAAAATTAATTAGTGGTCAGGGCCCCCCCCATAAGTTAAAACAATTAATTAGTTGTCAGGGCCCCCGCATAAGTTAAAAAATTTAATTAGTGGTCAGGGCCCCGCCATGATTTAAAAAAATTAATTAGTGGTCAGGGCCCCCCTATAAATTAAAAAAAAACAGTGATGACAGGGCCCCCATAAAAGTTTGGTGGTCAGGGCCCCATAGAATATAATAACAAAAATCATTTGTGGCCAGGGGTTCAATAAACTAAAAAAACAAAAACATTGCTGCTCAGTGGAACTTACCTTAGTTTCTTCTTCAGCTTCTTGTTTTCCATTCAAAGTTCCCCCCACTGCTCTCAGTGAGCTGCAGAATCGGGTAGGGTGGGCGGAGCTATAGTGCTTGCTGGTTAGCTCTTAAGTCCCGGGAGATCTACACAGGGATTGGACAGGCTTATCCAATCACCATGCGGCTCTACGAAACTACCAATAGTTTAGAAGCTGGGGAGAGGAAAGACATGTAGAAGGAGCTCGGCCCTCCCCACCTAATTCTACATCTTCCTGACAGTAGTGGGGGGCCCGCCTACAGAGTGAGTACAGTGGCCAGGCCCCCCTAAAACCCAAAAATCACAGGGCCCGGGACAACTCTCCCCCTAGCCCCCCCCCCTGATGGTGGCCCTGATTGTTTCCCTGCAAAGCAGTAAGGGACCATCTGACAATTCCTATCCACAGCAGTAAATGAAAGAAGAATTTTACTGCATACAGTCAGGTTTCTTATAAAAATGGTACACATTTTTTAATTAAAATTTATTGGAGATAGGTTTCTTTTTTCATTAAAGAAAGTAAAAATGGGGTTTTATTTTTTTGCTTTTACGAGGGCCTAGCATGTAAAGGATAACTCCTAAGTAATCTCATCTGCATTGGGTCCAGGGAAAATAATCAGAGTACAGTGACAATATATGAGACTAGACTTTTGTTGTACATATTTACTCAATAAAGGGTCAATGAGCTGGAATGTCCCTAGCTTGCACTTCATTTAGAACATGCAATTTGGGATATGCTAGGGGAAGGGAGATGTACTTACCATATGGCCAGGGCTCCTTTGCATCTGAAAGTGACATTCTCTGCACCCTTACAGGGCTATGTATAACATATGTTGGGTCTGGGCCTCGGTGAGTGTCTTGTCCAAGGATACAGTCCAAAGCCCTTTCAAAGTTTCAATCAGAGAAGGAAATTCATTCAAGCACAGAATACAAAAGCATCAAGTAGCTCGGGAGAATTCTCTACCAAACTGACTGTTACATATATCTTTATAATTTCACATAAACAAAGAAAATATTAGCCATACATAATAGGTTACATTCAGCATAAAGGTGTGATAACCTTTTTTTCAAAATAATTTTAGTTCTTATTCTAAGTAACCTCGAAGCTCAAGGCTGTACCGTAACATAACATATTGTTTATAAAACTATCTTCCACCTAACAGTTAGCCTTGAGACTCATTACTTGCCTGTGCAAACATTTTTCTGTCTGCATACATAAGCAAAATATCCAAGCTGAAGCAAAAGAAAAAAATATTTTCAGCTTGACCTGACTTAAATGCTTTAGAAAATGGTATCAAAATGAACCAGCGTTCAGAGGTTATATAGACCTCAGATACCGCAGGCTAATTTGGATTCAACACATCCCAAATGCTTGGGCCAATAAGAACCATGATTTTACAGCCATTTGCACCCATGCAATTCATTATAGCTCTTACTAAATGAAACTTACATGTTTAAGGGTTCAAGAACAGAAAAATAAATATCTTGTGTTATTTGTCTTTATCTTCCTTAAGGCTTTTTGTATTTCTAATTTGCTTAAGCCCCAGCTATCCCACTCTATTATAGATTACTACTTTGATGCCATGAAATTTAAAGAATGCTACTAAATTTGGTAAGGAGTTTCAAAGCAGCCTATTTAACCTTAGTACAATATATTTTATGAATGATTAATGGGCAACTAGTGATTTGTTTTTGAATATAATACAGCATTTTCTGTGACATATATAGGAATTACGGCAAGAATGAAAAATGGGTAAGTAGATTTATTTCCTTTAAACTCTAAAATGAAAATGTGAATGTAAATTCTTCTCAACTGGCACAAAATTCAAAATGGTTTTGGAGCAGAATACATATAATCAATAAATTAGCCACAAATTAGCTATGGCACCCTTCAAGTATTTGGTTTTCAGTTGGATTTACATGCTATTTGTTTAAGCTCTGTGACTAATGAGTGAACAAAACATTCTAGGAAAAAAGTAATGTAACCATTGTGGAAGATGACAATGTTATTTCGTGTCTTGCTGAAGAGATTAAAGATGTTGGCACTGTATAGGATAGCAGTAATAAATGTTTCCGATTATACTATACTTTTCTCCACAAAAATAGAAAAAACTAGTCATCATTACTTTAGCATGTTATGATTTACAGTAGCACAAAAATCAGCAAATATATACAATGAGCACAGCCATTCATGTTAATATTGATAAATAATAGCAAAGTATGCAGAGATGCAAACCATCTTCTTATAGCATTTAATGTGATGCCATCATGATTTTTATGGTGTCGTTTTTATTTCTAAATTACACTGTTTACAATGCATATAATTCACTCTACCATTTAAAATGTAATTCCTGAACCAACAAGTGTATATTTGTAGCTGCAATACTGGTGTGTAGGCAGCCATCTCAGTTAATTTTTCATATATCTACTAGGGAGCTGTTATATTGTGTTAGGGAGCTGTTATCTTGTTACCTTTCCATTAGGCCCCAGACACATACGCGGATATTTTGCAGCATTTTCGGCATGGTTCACCCTGTGACCTGACCGCTGTGTAAATACACTAGCGTAGCATGCCATTGCCAAAAGTTAAAACCAGTAGAATATTTACGCAGTGTTTGGCTTTTTTTAAAAGCCGATGTGTGGACCGCGCCAAAAACGCTGCAAATATCCGCATGTGTGTCCGGGGCCTTGCTCTATTGGCTTCTGGGGGGAGGAAAGTGAGGGGTGACATCACTCTGACTTGCAGTTTAGTTCAGCAGAGCACAAGTCACATGACTGAGGACACCTGGGAAACTGAAAACATGTCTAGCCCCACATCAGATTTGAAAATTAAATAAAAACAGATTTTTATGCATAAGTCTGCTGGGGTAGCACTAATAACTGATGCATTTTGAAACAAACATGTTTTCCAACGACACTATCCCTTTACTAAAATTCATGAATTATTGTTATCTCTAAGCTTCTGTTTTTATATGTTTGTTATATCTTTTTATATATTGTACATAGACCAAGTACATCTAAAATACAGACCCTAGTACAACTAGAGCCTTATATACTTCTAACTTACAGTGAATTGTATTCTAGGGAAAATAAGCAAACATAGGTATATCATATAATTACTTGATCTTCATTGCCTAATTTATAGCAAAAACACTAAATATACGTTGAGGGAATACAGGCTTAGATGGATACTATGGCAAACCAGTTAAAAAGCTCATGAGACATTGAGACTCATAGAAACCTTGTGTATCATGACACATAAAAAGCATATTATAAAGTATATGAGCACATTTACATTGGGCAGTGTTATAAACAAAATGGAAAATCTGAAGTGCTGACTTTTGGCTATGAATCAAACTATTAGCTGGCTTGTGGGGTGCAACAAAAAGTAGCAACAAAATTGAGCTTCAATTTGAATCATGCAAATTTTTTGAATTGTTACTCCGAAAACTTGACTTTATCAAATTATCACCTGAAATACTTGATTTTATCGGTTTAACGAACAAAAACCAGCGCAAACAGCCCAAAACTATCAAAAATCCTGAAGGTAGAAAAATTGTTAAAGCAACTGCTATTGACTTGTATATGATTTTGACAGGTTTTAGCTGGAATATTTTCAGATACAAATTTTTAAAAGCTTCAGAGGATAATAAATCTCCTTTAAAAACTTGAGCAAAAAAAAAATCATCGAGGTTTAATAATTAGACCCCTTAACAAATATTATGAATCATTTAGATAAGAATTAGTATCCTTATTCAATTCACAATATTCAATACACATAGGGGCAGATTTACATAGGATCGAATATCGAGGGTTAATTAACCCTCGATATTCGACTGTCGAAGTTAAATCCTTCGACTTCAAATATCGAAGTCGAAGGATTTACCGCAATTCGAACGATTCGAAGGATTTTAATCCATCGATCGAACGAAATTCCTTCGATAAAAAAAAGCTTAGAAAGCCTATGGGGACCTTCCACATAGGCTAACATTGAGGTTCGGTAGGTTTTAGGTGGCGAAGTAGGGGGTCGAAGTTTTTTTTTAAAGAGACAGTACTTCGACTATCGAATTGTCGAATAGTCGAACGATTTTTAGTTCAAATCGTTCGATTCGAAGTCAAAGTCGTAGTCGAAGGTCGAAGTAGCCCATTCGATGGTCGCCGTAGCACCTCTCCATAGCTTTCCAAATCTCTGTACAGGTACTGTGTTCTATTTTAGATCCATTTAAAGAAAGAAAGAAAGAAAGAAAGAAAGAAAGAAAGAAAGAAAGAAAGAAAGAAAGAAAGAAAGAAAGAAAGAAAGAAAGAAAGAAAGAAATGTTTGTTTTTTTTCTAAATGTAGGTTTGATTTATGCATGGTCTTTGGCATATGCACCTGGACCATTTACAGCACTTAGCTAGCAGTAACTGAGTGTTCTGAGAGTATCATATGAACATAATGATAAATGAATGTAACTAAATTTGATTGGGAATAAACTTTGGTGTCAGGCACAGGGTACAAAATGTAATAACACCTGCTCAGAGATTAAATTTGATGTTGCGTTTTGGGTTAGATTAGCAAATGTTTAATGTAACTGCATGTTAGAAATGTCTTTGAAGGAATATATTTATAAATGTATTTATCAATGGCGTTCATTGATTTGTTGACTAGCTGTAGGTATTATTCATTTTGAGACATTAACATAGGGACAGTTTTTGGGTAGCATTTAGCACGAGAGGTTCAGGAAGAAATAGATGTTTTGTTTTCAGTGTTTTTATTTTGGTATCAGAGCCAATATACTTGCTTGGTGGTTCCAAAAAAAAATAAGTTCAGAAGTAAATACCTTTTGTTGCAATAATAGTTTTCTGCTCAAAGTACAGGTATGGGACCTGCTATCCAGAATGCTTGGGACCTGGGGTTTTCCGGATGATGGATCTTTCCGTAATTTGGGTCTTCGTGCCTTATGTCTACTAGAAATTCATTTAAACATTAAATAAACCCAATCGGCTGGTTTTGCTTTCAATAAGGATTAATTATATCTTAGTTGGGATCAAGTACAAGCTACTGTTTTATTATTACAGAGAAAAAAGTAACCCTAAAAATTTGGATTATTTGGATAAAATGGAGTCTATGGGAGACAGCCATTCCGTAATTCGGAGCTCTCTGGATATCGGGTTTCCGGATTAGGGATCCTATACCTGTAAAATGTTCTTGGGCAATATAGCTACTATATTTACGCAAATACTGTATGTGTTTCCATTATTCTATAGCTGAGCGATCTTGGTCTAGGGTTTCCACCTCACCCCTTTAAAACCAAACACATATGGAATCCACAGCCTGCATGGCTAATTAGCAATTCATTTAGATGCATGATGCATAGCTGCACAAAAATCAGTTCAGTCTACAGCATGCATCTAAATGAATTGATAATTAGCCATGCAGGCTGTGGATTCCATATGTGTTTGGTTTTAAAGGGCATGAGATGGCAACCCTATCTTGGTCTTATTTTTACTTACCTCTAACGTATTTATAACCCTTTCAACACCACTTCTGTCAGTGTTACATTCCACGTGTGGCACGGGACAAACTTGAGCCACTCCGCATCGGAATTGGGAAAGACTGGGTACTTGGTACTTAACGCAGTGCCTCCACCTAGTGGGATCCGGGATAGCCCCACTAGGAAAACAGTAATAATTCACACACAGTAGTTGGTAATCTTATTTAGTTTTTATCTAAAAGTAAATGTAAATAAAAAGGAAACTAATACATACAACACTCCTGATAAGTGGCAATGGGGTCTCACTAACTAACTTAGGCCAGCGCAAACTATCTCTCCAACTAAAGAAATAAAGTCCTTTCCTCTGTCCCAAAACACAGTCTCTCAAATCTTCAAGCGCTCCTTTAAAAGAATTGACTTCCCAGTCTCTTAGGATACTTTGCAAGAAATCTTCAGTTGAATCAAACACTTATGGACATGCAGTGCAACTCTAGTCCTTTTGGATAATCAGATGGGAATCCCCCTGCAGATGCTGATTCCTCCAATCTGGACTCCTCTTACACACTCTTGTCTCTCCAGGCACAGTATCTGGCTTTGCTGTGCCAGCCTCATACAAATGACAGCTTTTGGTGGGGCCTTCCGGCTCTCCAGCCCACCAGCAACGTAATGTATCACCGACTCATGGTTCTTTCTGCCAGGCTGTTCTCTGCCAGGCTCTGCTGCTTCTTCCTGCTTCCTACTGTGGCGCTCCATAGTGCCTGGAACAAAGAAATGTTCTAAAATAGGTGAAGTAAGTGCAAGGGCAGTTCTGTCTAGGACTGAAAGACAGCATCAGGATTTATTTAGGGAGCAATCACAAGCTCCAGCGAGGAGACCAGGAGAGTTAGTACCCTGCAGTGACAAGGCCGCCAGCTTAGTGAATCAAGTGGTTGGCTCAGAGATAGAGAGATCCTTGGAGCATGGGACTCCTGTGAGATTTGTCTTCAGTGGGAATTGTGTACCAAAGGCAGGCAATATTACCTCTGAGGTGTTGTGAGCACTCATCATTGCTCATGATTATTTGTTGGAAGCACTTACTGATCATTTATGTGACTATACACAGCACCCACCTAAGAGAGACTGTGTTTGCATGTTATTTAAATTTACAGTGTTCTACAAATAAACCTTTCAACCATATCCCTGTGTGTGATTGTGGATCAGAGAAGTTCCCAGAGAGGGGTATTACAGCCCAGTCCTGACCGTGGTTGGAGTCATGCCATTTTATAGTGTATCTGCTCTCCCCTGTAGCAGAGACACAGGAATTGGTGCTAGATTTCTTGCAGTAGCAGATAAGGGCTACATGAGTTTGAGAAGAAAATATAGTAAAGGTGGTATAAAGGTGATAACTTTATAGGTTTAGTAAAAATGATAATCATAGCAAGTTTTCAGAAGTTTTCAGTTCCTTTTCCAGGAACAGAACCTCAAAGCCACAGGTTCACTCCTAGAAAAATGTTGCCACCAAAAGGGCTCAGCTATATCCATACATTCTGTAATAAAAGACAACGGACACACTCACACAAGTCAACAAGTCAACACTTAGGGGCCTATTTAAGACTGAGCAAGCTGTTGGGCTCAAGCAATTTTTAAGGAAAATCTGAGTTAATGACTTCACACTGGGTTTCAGGCCTGATAACGTCATCAATCTTTGTTTTTTGTTTTTTTCTTGAGCCAAAAGTTCACCAGCCAGATTATCGTAATCATAAGCTTAGGTTATTGGGTCCCAAAACCAGCGTGAGTTCATTAGCTCTGGCAAAGTTTCCTTGAAGATTGCGCCAGCCCAAAAGAATAAGTATAAATATGTCCCCCAGCATTTACTCACATTAGGTGCAAGATGTATATCATACACTAATTGCTTATACACTGTGTTCTGGCTCATGGGTTCCTTATATCTAATAGCTGCCAAAAAAGCACTCTGGCACTCTATATGGCACGCTATTTAAATTAATGCAAAATAAAGTGTTGCCAAGAAACTTGTGGTGCTGATTGATGGTGTTAAAAGTGTTAAAAAGACTTGGTAAGGCCCACCCTTGGGGTATATATTGGGGTAAATTAGTAATGAGACCTCTTAACATTCCTTCACTGACATCTATTTATAAGGCTTCTAAAAGAATAATTTCATTTTCCGGTGAATGCAAACACACCACTGCACATTTGCAGGAAATTACTTCAAAAGTCACCAGACTCCTTTTATTTATTAAAGTGCGTTTGCCCATAAATAGTTGAACAGGCTTTATAATTTAGATTGTACCCTCTAAGCTGGAGAACCCTTTGATGTCATTTCTGCAGCTCTGAGGTGCTGAATCCTCACAGAGTGCAGAGAGAATGGGCAAGAAGGCATCCCTCCAATACTGATGAGAAAAGCAGAGGAGATATAACTAGCAGTCCTTACCTACCAAAATACAAAAAAAAAAAAGTCAATCTACCATAAAGGAAAAGCAAAGCTAAGCAGTTAAGCCACCCAAGTGGTTTTTCGCTGTAGCTTACCTGCTAGCCCAGACTAGACCCTTCTCATAAAAAATGCATTTGCCTAGGGTTCTGCAAAGTGCCACGCCATCATTTCTTCATCCTCCCAATGTCCCATTTTATTTAGCTAAATTTCTAAACCAAGTGTAAGTCAATTAACATACATATTTCATTCAAGATACCTGTGCATGGAACCTGGAGGTGAATGTAGCATTTACTATAATTTAATAGCCCCGCAGCCAATCACATGCAAACCATCCCTGTTATCTGTGTTCTCTTTGTTTTCTTGACTGAACAAAAAGATTATGGCTTTTGTAGAGAGACTCCTAAGAAGAAATAACAGAGGGGAGAACACTATTAAGCAAATAATTCAGTTTTTTCAATTATTCACTTTTTCTCTGCAATAATAAAGCAGTACCAGTAAACCAGATAAACCAGTACTATAAGCACAATGATCCAATGCTATTTTGGCATCAAATCCATTATAAAAATATGCGTCCTCAATTTATCTTTGCACAAGTTTGTGGCTGTTGTGCTGCAGAACATTCAAAAGCAATTGTTACTTGTTATTCTGTTGCTTGCCTAGCTCTTGCTATTCATCTACTGCCTATGATACTAGCTGCCTGTCCCACACCTGTATATCAGTACTGAAAGAACTGAACATGTAAAAAAAACTAAAATTGAAAATAACATCTGTTTCCAAATGGGTGCTTGTTTCTAATGCATAATTCTTTACTTATATTTAAGCATAATACAGAGGTCAAGCCTTCTGATTAAAAGATTGTATGCTCAAGTAACATGAAGAACACGTCATTGTAGCAATTTGATGTATATGCATAATTATATTAGTTGTCTTGTATAATGTATTATGGTTTCCCACTTCATTTGATATCTCTTGCGTGTATAAAAAATGTGATGTTAACTCAGCAAGCAGTTCCAAGGGCTCAACTTTAAATGAACACCATAGTACAAAAAGTTATATTTACTCAAAATGTAAATATTTTTCTAGAATTCCAAAAAAAAATCTCTTTGCCACATACTGGAAGAACAAAGATTTGCGTCCAGACACAGCTTGGGCTACAAAAGAATCATAATTGTGAACCTACAAACTTTTTAATTGGTGTGATCAGTGGTGTAACTAGATGTTATGGGGCCCTGCAGCAAATTAATTTTATGACCCCCAAATGTCTAGAGGTAACCTGTTTTACCAATATATATTGAAATTGCTAATTAAGCAATGGCTTATAGGGCCCCCTATTACTCCTGCCCCCCCCCATCAAAACTGAGCATCCCCATGCACACGCGCTTGTTTGGGTGTGTGCATAAGCCTGCCTAGGGTGCCCGGGTCGTCTGGCCAACTGCAGTGCATCTTGTGCATCATGCAACATATATGTGCAATCAACAAATTGGCACACAATACTATGGGGCAAATTCACTAAGATTCGTAGTTGCGCCAGCATCCGCTTCGCCGAACTTCGCCAGGCGTATTTTCGCCAGCACTACGCAAATTCACTAGAATCCAAAGTTGCGCTCAGGGGAAGCGCAAGGTTGTGAAGTTGCACTAGTATTAATTCGCCAAGCAAAGCGAAGTTACGCTAGCGATGCTTAATTTGCATACGCCGCCAAATTGAAGTTACAATGGAGGTATATGAAGCATCACTACACAAGCCTGGGAAACCTTCAAAACAGCAAATAAAATTTTTATTTTGCCCTACACATGTGCCCACTGTATAGTTAAGGTGCCATGAGTTAGGAAATGTAGGGGGGAAGGAGGGTAGCCCCAAAAAAATTTTTGATCTTTTTCAGCCTATCACCCATAAAAAAAGAAAAAACGCCAGTGTTTTTTGGGACTTAAATTTTTTTTAAATTTTTTGGAAGCAATCCCTATCTACTCTATTGCACTTCGCCTGGTCTGAGGTGGCGAAAAAGGTAGCGTTCAGAAAAATGTGCACGTTAGTGAATTTGCGTAGTTACGTCCATTGCGCAAATTCACCAGGCGTAAGGGTGCGAAGTAACACTAGCGAATTTACGCCAGCATCCGTTAGTGAATCGGCGAATTAACAAAAATGCACTTCACTAGTGAATTAACGCTAGCGTTAGGCGCTTCGTCCTTTAGTGAATTTGGGCCAATATGAGATGACAGCAAGTAGTTATGGTAAATTTGTGTATAATTTAACACCTAGAACTGTGATAAAATAGAGTTAAATAGAGTCTAGTTAACTTGTAATCTCATACTGCCCTACTATACTGTCACAACACCTAAAAAGAAATTGGAAACATGTCTTAGTTAGACATCACTCGGAGCAAAGCCAGCCAGAAATGACTGGATTCATTTTTTAAAAGATATTGCTGAAGTAGGATCTACTCCTCTAAAATGTTGTGCTGGTACTGGGAAGGTGCCATCCTGTGCTGGAAGTTACTGGGAATCACAATGCCATTTTATGCTATGGTTAGCTGGGAATCACACATGTTTTAATTTAGTTTTTTTATGATCCACTTTCATATATCACATTAGCTGACTACATAAAAATGTATTTTAATAAAATGAAAATAAAAAGGAGCTTCTCAAAACCTGTCCAGTAACTTTTTGATCAGTGCTAAATAATGCAATTCAATTCAACTACAGTAAATTTATTGTGCTAACTTTATTGTTTTACAATTCCCTTTATTGGTTGAATGCCGACATTCAATGAGTGATAACAGCTGGAATGTCGCTGGAAATGTAAAAGCCAATATAAATCATTCTCCCCGTGCTGCTTCATGGTACATGATAGGAACCATGGTGTTGGTTCATATTTTATAGCAATGCTGTTGGGTTCATTAAAAATGTAAGCACTGCCATTTATTTCAGAAACAAATGGCATAATAGTTGTTCCACTTCAAAAATATGATATACATTAATGCTGCTTATATGGTCACTAGGATAAGGTGGGTAAATACAATGAAACTGACAGTACAAATCAGAATTTAGGAAAACAAATGATCTGTTTTTTGCCCACATTACTGGATAACAGATTTGTAACACAGTACTGATTGTTATCCATTACAGATTTCTCAAACTATCTGTAAGTGTTGGGAAGTACATTGGATGTAGCTCCGTACACAAGGAACAGAGCTAAGGGCATTGAAATGAAATTGGTTTGGATTGTTATGCAGTGTTCAAAACCTTGAGCCACTTTCCATTATTTTGTAGGTCTTATTGTGCATTTGAATGATTTCCATTAGATAATACAGATGCCACTATAACTGATGTACAGTATAGACTGGCGTAACTATAGAGGAAGCAGACCCCACAGTCACAGGGGATTCTGTTTGATTGCAAGAACCTCCTGGCTCCCATTCTTTTCCTTTTTTATTGCACAGTAGCCTGTGGGAGTTGTAGTTTCACTACACTACACCTGTATTCTTCCATTTAGCGAAGGCCCTAGCCTGAGGTGTTAGAGTCATGTGTAACCCATGCTCTAGTTCACTTGCTGGTGATTAACCCGTTGGCCCATATAGCCCATGATAGTGTTAAATATGTAAAGGAACATAACCGTGCTAAGTACAAAGATGTGTCAGACAGTGTTACTGTATATAGCCAAAAATCAGATGATTTAGAAAGACAGTCTTTCTGCTTTGTGTTATTTGCTAGTGCACAGTAGTGAGTTCAGGGGATTGGGTGGTAGGATAGGGTTATAGAAGGGCTACCTGGTCTTCTTTCATGTAACCTACCAAAATGGCGGATGGGGAGCATTAGCAAAGGAACCTAATAAATGCCCTCTTAAAGGATAAGCAAACCTTAAAATTGCTGAGGGTCATTTTTTATGCACTTTAGCAATTTACAGTACATATATTTTTTTTTTTCTTTTTTCAGCTTCCATTTCAGAGCTGTATTAACTACTAATATAATGACCTGCTGGTCAGTTCCTGTAAGTGTACATTGAAAGACAGTGAAGGAGATATATCTTTAGAAGCAAACAGAGACTTGTTCTGATGTTGCTCTGCTTAGGAAAGAGATCAGAAGCCTCAGATGGCCTTTCCAATCTCCTTCATGAACAGAGCAACATAAGAACACTTCTCTATTTTCCTTGTGAAGGTCAATCTCTGTCACTGTCTTTGATTGTACACTTACAGGTGGTGCTGTTGTTATAAAATGCACTATATTGGCTGTTAATAAAAACTTAAGTAGCTATGAAACTGAAAAATAAATACATTAAAAATGTCAATTTTAAAAGTGCTTAGACAAGCACCCTTTGCAATTTTACTTTTAATTTTACTTATCCCACCAAAGAGCACTCTGGTTAATTTTGGGTGCTAACTCCATTGTGAGAGAACACTTCTCAACAGAACAAATATACATAGCAGAAACAAAACTCCATGACATTGTTCCTCCAGCAAAACAAAAACACTCTACCCAGTGTGTATGCTTACAGACAAATGGGTGCATTTGCAGTACCCACAAACTACCCCCTCTGCAGGTCCTTACTGGGCCCTCTCTCCCCTGGGCTCCTCACTACCTAATCAAACGGATATGCTCATCTGATCTGTGGGCCTTTCATGCTGAATGGTATGTTCAGAAGAATGCAGTTAAGGTCCAGTTGACCCATCCATGCATCATCTAGGGAACATCAACAGGCTAGGTGTTCTGTTTTAGCTGATCAATATTAATGGTCTACCACCTGGATTATTGGGTGACACATTGGTTCTTTCCTCAACATAAGTGCAATTGGCAAAGGTCTAAATGTTCACAAATCATCATGTTCTATACCTAAAAATCAGTATTTTCTCTAAAATGCCAGTATCATTTTGGGTTCCTGCTAAATAGCTTGCTTCAAAACTGGAATTTCATTTAACAACATGGACACAAATTATTGTCCATTGAGTAATCTTCAGGTAAGTTATAATGCAAGAATATTGGTTTTTGGTGCAATAATGACTTTTCTTGTCAGAAATCCAAATTATTATTAATCACCTAATACTTTAAAAGCCATGTATGTATTTATGATAATCATGCATATCCAATGTAAATGAATCTTAGTAATTGTGTGTAATTGTAAAACCAAAAAGCATGTTAATAAAGAAACATTGAACAGTAATGTTAATCCATCAAGTTTTTAAATGGCTTAGTGCCCTTATTTTGAGCAGAAATCTTTTTGTATGCCTCCATCTAGTGGTCAGTGAAATGAACTGCAGCTAATATTCAGAACTGTTTTCTTTTATCAGATGAGTTCTAAAACACTGAGGGGCAAATTCACTAAGATGCAAAGTTGCGCCAGACGCAATTTCGCCGCACTTCGCCGCACTTCGCCGCACTTCGCCAGGCGTGGTTTCGCCAGCGCTCCGCAAATTCACTAAAATCCGAAGTTGTGCACTGGGGTAGCGTAAAGTTGCGAAGTTGCGCTAGCGTTGATTCGCTATGTAAAGCGAAGTTTCACTAGCGAAGGCTAATTTGCATACGGCGCGAAATTCAAATTTCAATGGAGGAACACGTATTAGCACTACAAATGCCTAGAAAACCTTCAAATCAGCAAATAAAAATTTTATTTTGCCCTACACATGTGCCCACTGTCTAGGTAAGTTGCCATGAGTCAGGAAATGTAGGGGGGAAGGAGGGGAGCCCCAAAAATATTTTCGATCTTTTTCAGCCTATCACCCATCATGTAGAAAACACGCCAGCGTTTTTTGGGACTTAGAAAAAAATTTGACTTTTATTGAAACAATCCCTATCTACTCTATTGCGCTTCGCCAGGTCTGAGGTGGCGAAGGAAGTCTAGCGTAAAAGGTAGCGTTCAGTACACTGCGCAAGTTAGTGAATTTGCGTAGTTACGTCGCTAGCGAAAATTCGCCTGGCGTAAGGGTGCGAAGTAACACTAGCGAAACTACGCCAGCGTACGTTAGTGAATTTGCGCAGTAACGAAAAATGCCAAACGCTAGCGAATTAACGCTAGCGTTCGGCGATTCAGCGCTTAGTGAATTTGCGCCTGGGTGTGTAAATACACAGCAGCATGGAGCTTGCGGACTGGATTTGTACAATTTAATAGAGGAGCACATTTAGGCATTGGTTTTGATCAGTTGTGTAACTAGAGTTTGTGGGCTCCCTGCAGCAGAAGATGCTGCATAAACTATAACACATAAAGTCACTTGGAGGATTTACTTCTGCCACAGACTGCCTGATTCTGCTGTGTATTTATTGGTTGCACTTGGATAATGGATAAAATGATACATGCAAAAGGATAGAATTGTACAGCTGAAGGGGTAGAACGTTAAAGGATAATGCATATAATTATGCAGCTTGATGGATACAATGGTACCGGATAATTGATAAAATTATACTATTGAAGTGATAGAATGGTACGGGTAAAAAAATAGAATAGTACAAAGGACTGGATATGTTAACATAAGTCAATACTTTGTTGGTTGTGTTTTTGCTCTTTTGTATGTAACTAACAAGGATTCTAATGATAATCATTATTCATTTATAATAAATATAATAAATTTTACAATGATATTACAAACAAGGGCTATAGAATGTAAATAGGATCAAAAGGGTCTGCCCACAAGAGCTTACAGTCTAAATGTTGCCAGGACATGCCCCCTAGTAAGAGGGTCGTTCTTCAAGACAATTTATTGCATGAGGATCATGACACATGACTATGCGTAAAGGCCCCCATACACGGGCCAATAAAAGCTGCTGACAGACCGAGTCGGCAGCTTATTGGCCTGTGTATGGGGCCATCCGACGGGCATCCCCGATCAATATCTGTCTGAAAGTCGGGCAGATGTCAATCGGGCAGGGTGAAAAATCCCGTCAGATTGCGGCCGCATCTGTTCATTGATGCGGTTCCGTGATCTGACTGCCCGTATAGCCTCCATTCTGATCCTAGGGCCCAATGATCAAATCAGCCCGATATCGCCCGCCTCAATATGGCATATTGGGGAGAGATCCGCTCGTTTGGCGACATTCCCAGACAAATGGATATCCCTGTGTATGGCCACCTTAACAGGAGAGCTGTAGGATGGAAAAAGCAGTATGACTGGTGAATGAGAAGGACAGGGTGTGGCACAGACACACGTGATAACAGGGTGCACCTCATTGTGAGTTAAAAGGAAGATGGCAGTTCCCACCCAACGCATCCAGTCCTCTGTTCCTTTGTAGCAGCAGCGAAGCAGTGGGGCTCTACCCAATTAGCCACAGAGGGCAGGTGGATGGGTCTAGGTGGCTGTGTGCCTGTGTCCTTTCGGGTAGGCTAGTGACTAGTCGACAGTATTGTGCCACAGTCAAGGGGCAGACACGTAGCCACAGGGTGTGACTTACACACTGGTGACAATTGAGGCATTCAATGGCACTGACAGCAAACCATCAGCACACTGGGACACATGCTTTAAAAGTGAGAAATAACTTAAAGGACAAGGAAAGTCTAAAATAGAATAAGGCTAGAAATGCTGTATTTTGTATATTAACATAAGCATGAACTTACTGCACCACAAAGCCTAATCAAACAAATGATTTATGCTTTCAAAGTTGGCCACAGGGGGCTGTCATCTTGTAACTTTGTTAAACATCTTTGCTTGACCCTGATCCTGCACATGCTCAGTGTGGTCTGGGCTGCTTAGGGATCGTCATAAACAAAGCTGCTTGAATCCTGCATGCTGTTCATAAGTATGAATGTTTCCCTGCTCAGCAGTTAGGGACCATCTGACAATTTCTATCCACAGCTGTAAATGAAGGGAGAATTTCACTGCATACAGTCAGGTTTCTTATAAAAACGGTACACATTTTTTAATTAAAGTATATTGGAGATAGGTTTCTTTTTCATTAAAGAATGAATGTCCTTTAAAGGAAAACCCAACCTTTTAGACCATTTTGATTTCAGTTTCATTTCTGGCCCTGCTACTTGTCATTATGTGGCGCTTGGCTGAAAATGCTGTCACTGTTTCTCCATGTTGATGTCCATTCCACCTATAAATGGAACCTTATCAGACGAGGAGTTTTACGGCTTGTACTAAAGTCAAGCACGAGCATTGCATACAGGGTCCCTGCCCCATGTTGCCCTTCACACTTCCTGCTCTCAAGCCGAAAGACACTGAAGGACATGACCGCTCAGGTCACAAAGTCTCTCAGCTCCCTCCTCTCTAGTCGGACGGACACGCATACTTCCACACTGACGTTCCTCATCCAGAATAGATTTCTAGTCCAATTCAGATGCCGAACATTAGAGCGGCCATCTTTACTAATGGACCGTACATTCCACAGCGGAACGCACAGGCTTTCAGCAGCAGAGGGAGCAGCAATGGGACCCTTCAAGACTCAGGGGCCCCCCAGATTGCAGGGACTGTGGGGGCCTTAGTTATGCCACTGGTTCTGATGTGAAAGTTGTTTGATTGTTAGGGCTCATGCAGATGAGCGGTTTTTCCTGCGTTCAGCCGCAGGAGGGCGCAGAAGGAACTAATTTATTTAAAGAGGGCCCATACTCAAACAGCCTCATGCTGTTCCACCAGCATTCAGTGCTTACTTGCATCCGAGTACAGCCCAGTTTAAATCAATTGACTGTGTTTCATCCTGAACAGGCAAAACAGTGTCGGACTGGCCTACCGGGATACCATGAAACATTCATTGCATATGTACACTTTCTTCTAAGGAGATACTATCATTTGGAAATGTAATATTAACAGTAAATTAAAAGTGGCTACAGTTTTTCTTCTACTTGTGTGGGAACATTTTATTCTGATTTTTTTTTAGTCAAATGATTCTATATCTACATAACTGAAAACAAGGCCTGATCTGTGGTCTTATTCAATATGGATTGCTTTAAATAAGGGAAGAAAAGAATAGGTAAAGGGAATACCGTAACCATTTTTTTCAGGGTGTAAACAATTTAGAATCTATGTTTACATTTTAAGTTTACATAAATTGCAAAAAATTATAATAAATAAACAAATAGTGTCATTTTCAAGGCAATAGTTTTCACAATAAAGTTATTACAGTGTGAATTATAATTCACAATATAACATTTTTTTAAGCAAAAAGAAGGATATTAGCTTTTAAGGACAATCACATTTACCTATACTCTCTTTCAATCCCCAGTGTTTTTAATGTATACTATTTATATTACAATGAATTTTGTACTAACTTTATATGTTCCACTCTAAATTGTAGTATAAACATGGTAAAAACATGGTTATGTATGGCCAAAAGTTGCACTATGCGCACTGCACTGCAATCATAAAAGATCCTTTATTTCTCCAGGCTATGGTGGGCTTTTAACTAACAAGAGAAGGAACAAAAACAATTTGTCCAAATTGTTATATTTTAGGTCCATAATACACCTAAAATATGCACCACTAGCAACTGCCATAAAAATAACCTCTAAGTATGTATCAATGGTCATCTAAATACACACACCAGGCATGCTCCATATTTGCACATAATCCATGACGTGCAAGTGAGAACATCTATTGATGCAAAATGCATCCATTAAAGAGATAGTTCACCTATAAATTAAACTTTAGTATAATGTAGACAGTAATTTTTGCATTTGGTCTTCATTTTTTAGTTTTTGTATTTTTTTTTTCAATTATTTAGCTTTTTGTTCAGCAGATCTACAGCTTGGAATTTTAACAGCTGGGCCAGTGGGACTCCGGAAAAAAATTCAGTTGGCCCGAGCCTTCATGACCCAGACCTGATCCGTACCTGCTTTGCTGCTGCATCACCCCTCCTGTGACGTTGCTCTCCCGCAGCCCTAACACCCCTGAAAATATATAAAATCACACATTAAGAATAGTGGTGATTTTTTGGTAAAATTGACAAGATTTCCAGGTGAAGTTGGTGACTTATTTTTGGTGACTATGGATATGGACAGCTTTTATATCCCCATCCCACATGATGTAAATATGGAGGCTGCCTCAGTAGAGCTCCTTAATGATGATACCAAGAACGGAGCACAAAAAAAGTTCATTCTGAAGTTTTTGGAACTGTTTTTATTTATTTCCAGGTTTTTTGAACAAAAACATGGCATGGCATGTGGCCCCAGCATACACAAAAAAATGTATGAGCCAATTTGAAATGAGGTTTGTACATACAGTATCAATGAACTGTCTAAGACATACTGTAAAAAATAAATGTGTTAGGTAAGAGAGAATAAGTGGTAAAACAAGTTTCAAATTGTTGAGATAGTTAAACCCAAACAGCGAGGAGGGAATAGACTTACTCTATAAGAAAGCATTTTGAATTAGGAAATTAAGAACACTGAATTCATTAGGACTGAACAGAGAGATGGATATTTGTCCAATTTTTAGATAAGTTCATCATCTTTTATTGATTATGTATGCTTTTATTTCTTTTTAGATTTTCATAAAATGGATCTCCATGGTGCACATATGTTTGGATATATTCTATGGCAAAAATAGCATTTTTTTGTACACTGTTTTTTGTACAGCACCTCTAAATGGCATATAAGTGTATATCTTGGGTTGTTAATGAGTGTCGTATTAGCTTCATAAAGAGCCAGACGTGACCTAAAACATTGCTGTAATGGCCTAAGTGTACCATAAAGACATTTTAATTGAAACATATTTGTTGTGCTTTTCCAGTTTGATCCTACATACAAATTCAAATAAAGTTATAAGGGATTTTAAATAAACGAGAACAAAA
Source organism: Xenopus petersii (assembly GCA_038501925.1). Lineage (NCBI taxonomy): Eukaryota > Metazoa > Chordata > Amphibia > Anura > Pipidae > Xenopus > Xenopus petersii. Next base: position 102,333,994 of record CM076675.1, on the reverse strand, counting down.
AAACTTCATTTAATGCTTTTTGAGATAATGCATAAACAACAAAACATTTAATTAATGTTAGAAATGTTCTGATTTTGTTGTTATGCCCCCCTGAGACAAATTGTAAATGTAAATGAAATAAATCAGTTAAATCATTAATTATTAATCAATTTTAATCATAAAAACTAATCCATTATTTATGTATTATCAGTAAAATCAATTTAATATTAACTATGTTTTATCTTATGTAAAAGAATGCCAGGTTCTACGTTTGTCATGTATAGCACTACCCCAACATGCCCAGTAGAGGGCACTATAAGCCTGCATTTCAATTGTATGAAACACAACAGCACCAAGACAACAATTTACATGTAAAATGTAAAAATGTTATTCATTTCTGCGAAAAGAGCTTCAGTTTGACTTATTGATGGTTTAGTCTGCAATTAATTTGCATATATAACTGAGTTTACGCTCTATATCAGGGATCCCCCACCTTTTTCACCCATGAGCCACATTCAAATGTAAAAAGAGTTGGGGAGCAACACCAGCATGTAAAAAGTCCTTGGGTTGCCAAATAAGGGCTGAGATTGGCTATATGGAAGCCCATATGTAGTCTGGAAAACATTGCACCTGATAATTCAGGTACCAAATGTTGTCCTCAGTAGTAAATCACTTGCAATTTCCCACAATGAAGTCAGACTCACTTAGGACCTCTGTGCATTTATACAATCTTTAATTCCAGACACAGCAAAAATGCAGCATACACAGGTACAGTGCACATAAAAGGCCCTTTGTTTTATACCTGGGCAGTTGCAATAGTAAATTATAGAATTTCCATGTACTGCCGCATACTGTGCCTTGCACCGCAATCCCATTATTATGCAAAAGGGGTACATTGCCACAGGGTAAAAGAAAACACGGACACAACTTTTTAGTATATGGTGTTTTAGCCAAAGCAAACATGTGGGTGTTTTTATACCTAAAACTTGCACTGTGATTAATGAGAATCAGTGTCTTAATCCAATCCAATCCAACATGCAACATAAAGCTTTCTGAAAACAGATGTTTCCTCTTTAGTTATGCTAATGTCAGCCCAAATTTAGCCTAATTTGTTGAAACTTCACAACAGCCTCCACTCACTTGAGTTTTACCCTCTTTTAGTCTGCATGCAAGAGGCTCATTAACTAAGCAGCACTCAAAGTTGACGACATATGAGATATGTCCCTCAAGCTTTGATACTGTCTTTCAACTGGATAATTGGTCACATTTAAATAAACGGGACATTAAATAATAAAATATTTTTTATTAAATGTATGGGATCTCTCATTCAGAATGTTCCAGAAGGTCATCTTCTTTAGACATTTTAAGCAAATAATTCCAGTTTTTGAAAATGATGTCCTGTATCTCTGTAATGATAAAACAGTAGTTTGTAGTTGATGGTAACTAAGCTGCATGAATCCATATTGGTGGCAAAACAATCCTGTTGGCATTATTTAATGTTTAAATTAAATATAATTTTTTTTAGCAGATTTAAACTATGGAGATGCAAATTACAGCAACATCCCTTATCTGGAAAACCCCAAGTTTCATTCTGGATAATAAATCCTGTACCTATAATACAAATATACAGTATTTTTTTTTTTATCATTGGCAGTACTTTATGTTGTAAACTGCTGGCAAGTAGAAGCTCCAGATACCAGCATGAAGCAGATGTACGTCAACAAAAAACACTTAATTAACCCAACAGCAAATTTAATTCACATTGGTTCTGGCAAGAAGAATACCCAGAAGAAAACACTCTGCTTTTACAAAAAGACATATGTTAGGTGTGCCCATTAATATGAAATTTGTACCAGAAAGAAAGGAACTGCAAAGAAGAGCTAACGAGGTCACACAGCCTTGTTGATAAAAATAATTAGATTGTGTATATAACTTGGAATCCATAAAAGGAATGGTTGATGGCTTAAAAAAGTTGATAAGGTTAGGAGCGAGTGCCATTTCTTTGAGGCTTTTTTGAACTAAATGTTAAAAACCTGAACTAATACTGGGTGCCGCATTATCTGTTTATATGTACAGATAATAATAGGGGAATTCACTTACTTAGATATACCCCATTACTGACGATATTTGTAGTGATAGTGGCTGATTGGATATCAGTGCACTATTCCCCCACTGTTCCAACCTATGTGTTTTTAAGCTATGTGTTTGTTTTATGGACATGGTCCAGCTTCATTGAGGAGGATCCACAATGATGTGTCTTTGTAGCGTGATCTTTTAAGTGAGACTAATAAAAGTTGTGTTTTAATTCACTATTTACTTTTGCACCTGAACTAGTTAACTGGAGGTTTACAGGGAGGGGGCATGAGCAATTATGTATCCCACCGTGTATTACCTTAATAGATACATATGTTTGTTACAATTGTTATAAATTAACTTGCGGTTGCACTGCTACGTTGTTTCAATTTTGGCGCTCGGTCACTTTGTGTACCTTAATATAGTCAGAAACATGTTTCCCTAACTCACCGTCCTGTTGCTTAGTTTGCCTATGAAATGGCAAAGTCGTGTCACTGAATGCAGTAGCTGTTCCAAGCCTGTGCAGCTTCCTTTTCTCCCTGAACAGAGATTTCCCTGGGCAAAGACATGCGCACTTCACAGCAGAGAGCTCCATTCTTCTCATTCTTCATTTGCATATTGAGCTTGAACGTGCAGAAATGCTTGACGCCGTTAGCCCCACCCACTTAATGTACATTTGCATCGTAACTTTTTCCATTGAAGCTAACCTCCCCTCTATGTTTCAAGTGGTTTGCTGTGAAGTAAGCGCAGACATGTGGGAGTTATTTAATAGCAGGAGCCTAAAATGAAAGGTAGATTTATGATCTCCAAACTGTTAGTGTATACACAATGCGCAGCAGCTTTGATGGTGTGTCAACCGAAGTAGAAAAAAAAATGAACGCATACGCAATGTGGAGGAGCTGCAGGGGGGGAAGTGACATCACCGATTTGAAAATGGCACCGGCAATCTCCTGCATAAAGAAGACACTTATAAGACGCGTAACTTCTAAATAGATCTGAATAGAGAAGCGCTAATACAGCGACTCATTTTTGTTGAGAACCTTTCCTTCTCCTTTAAAATTATGATGTATCACGATCTGGTTTCACTGTTGTGAGGACTGCAGTATATCTGAGTGATCAAAATACTGGTATGTGTGGCTTATTCCCTTTAGCTAGTGCAAATGCAACACCAAAAATTGGAAGTGGGCAAAGCCCAAAAATTAAGTCTGTGCAAGTGCTGGTAACAACATCACCAGTCTGTCCAACGCTACCTCCGTTATTAGAAGGAAACCGCTGCCACCATTCAGCCCACCCTCCTGAGTGCCTCCTCCCCACCTTAGAACGCTTTATAGAGCAAACGCCTGACATACATTTGCCTGTATAGGCTTTCTCAAAGGCCCATTAATAACCACAGGGCCATCTATACTTTATGCTGCTGTAAATTGTGAGTTTGTTTTTCCGAAGATGTATAGGCAACATCCATATTATTATGGTTTTAATAAATAATGCATATTGGATTAAAGACTCAAAGTGTACCTTTTTGAACACAGAGAAACTAAACAACTTTAAAGCTAAGTGTTTCCACACAAATACAGTTCCCATTAACACTGTGATATATAACACCTTGTTAATGAATAACTAGTTACAGCTGGCATCCAGCTCTGTTTTTAGGGATTGAGAAAGCTTTGTCTGTACCATATCAACATAATCAATCATTGAAAGGTCTCTTCTTGCAATAAAATATACTGCTACAAAATGTTCTTCTGGCAGATTTGTGGTTTTCTAAAAAGAACACAACCAAACCATCAATTTTGTTTTGCTTGATTGTGCTTAGATGTGGAGATGTGGAGAGTACATATATACTAAGCCAGGTGCCTGGCTGTCCAACTTCTGTGGTACCAAAGGACAGAATTTTTCTGGCCTACGTGGTGGAGGGCCGATAATGGAAGGCAGTGTTGACCACTCCCTGTTTTTAACCACACCCACGTTACCACAAGAACTTTTACAACCATGTCCACATTAATGGTGGTAGCACACCAAAAGAAATAAATTGTTGATGCTCACTGCAGGGATATCACTGTAAGTCACATTAAATCCTCATGCCTCCTCCTACCATGCAGATAAGACAGCAACACTCAGCACATGAGTAAACACTTTAGGGACCCCTACAACAATTTCTAAATGCAAATTTTTAAAAACAAACCCAGAGAACAAACCCTACCAGGCTCATGTCCCAAGGGTAGCACAGGGCAGGCAGAGTATGGCACACACAGGGAGCATAGGGCAGGCAGAGTATGACACGCATAGGGAGCATAGGGCAGGCAGAGTATGGAACACATGGGGAGCATAGGTCAGGTAGAATATGGCACACACATGGAGCATAGGGCAGGCAGAGTATGGAACACATGGGGAGCATAGGTCAGGCAGAATATGGCACACACGGGGAGCATAGGGCAGGCATAATACAGCAGGAGACAGGGAAACCTATCAGGACTCTGTGCTACATACAGTGATACAATACTAGTGCCACTCCAGAGATTTGTCTAAGGTGGAACAGCTGAACAGTACACCCCTCAGTCTGGGTCTAAGGGCCGAACAGTACATGGCTTTAGGGGTGTGAACAATAGAGGTGTTACAGGTGTGAACAATGCAGGGGGATCACAGGTGTGAAACATACAGGGCATTACAGTCTGAATTTGAGGTTTAAACAATGCAAGGGCCAGTTAATCTCAGTACTGATACCTTTTAATATAATCAGTCAACAGGCAGACTTTCTTGTGAGGGACTGCACAAGGGGGAGTAGCACAGGCCTCCAGTTAGACAAGCACTGTCTTAGTGGATGCTGGAAGCAAATGTATAGGACTGTTTCTGCATGATTGCCCCTTAAAGGAGAAGGAAAGGTCCAACTGATGGGGGTGCCAAATGGTAATACACCCCCCAAGGATTGTAATCACTACCTGATTGTCACGAACGGCACCCTTAATCTAATGAGTCTAAGGAAATGGTTCAGAGACAAACTATCATGGTTTCCTTTAATCCCATAGAATCAGGTATGTCAGTGTAAAAAATGCATTTTTAGAAGGTTTGATGAGAGAAATTAGAGAAACATGTTAGTGGAAAGTGCAAAATAAAAAAGTTTAGTAATCCTTCAGCAGTCTAACGGGGGAATGTAATAAAAATCGCTAACGGAAAAACTATTCGCAATGCGAAAAGTTATGCCTTTGAGCGAAAAAGTTTTGCTTTATGCGAACTTAATATAGCTTTTGCGAGCCCGGAAACTGTTTAGCGACCACTTCCGACAGTGAAAGACCGTTTGCAAAATTTATAGTTTGCGCCAATGCGCAGTCAATGTAATAAAACTTCTTACTGAAAAAGTCGTTATGTTTGCTCCAAAAGATTATGAAACCTTCAAGCACTTCTTATGCAATTAAAATTCGCAATGCGCAATTAAAATTCGCAATGCAATAACAGTTTAAGGAACAATATGACATTGCGAGATGTGGATTTTTAGTCTTATTGGTGTGAATTGTTTTGCTCTTTGCGACTTTTATTACATTCCCCTGTATATGCAGACAGGAAACTATATTGCTACCAACTTGTACATGCAAGATCTTAGTTGCTCTGTATCGTTAACATTTCTTTAATTGAGTTCTATGTCTGCCAGCAAAGAACTGGGCTGTCGGTGCTAGAGAAATATTATGGCTATAAATGTATTTGACTGGTAAACATATTTCAGCTTTTGACAGCCTATTGCCAAATGTTGAAAGAACAAAAAAATGCGTAAGTCAGATACATTCATCTGATGAGAATATCAAGTGAACTGCCTTAACCTTATAATGTCAAGCAGAACAGTTAGTTCCTCCCTAGCCCATTTGTAAATTTCATACACTCTCATCATCTCTGCATTCCTTGATCCTGCTGTGGCTGTACATTTGGTACACTGGTTGTAGGAATATATAGGAACAAAATGCCCCCGTGTGTGTAATATAAGGATATAAGAAGACCCCAAGCTTGTTTTGTCCAGGAATTTATAGATATTTATATCTATTATTGTCCTAACCTTAGAGATTTATACCAAACCATCCAAAATAACTACTACTCTGTCAAATCCCGTAGAAGGTTACCCAATGTTTACATGCCATTTTCTTGTGAAACATTGTTGAGAAAGGAAAGGCTGACCAGGGTTTAGGCACCCCCAGTATTATATCGCTTACTCTACTGTGCATATGAATAGCCCTGGGCCAGTCATAAATCCATACACAGGTGTTAGAGATGGCAGGCAACCAGGTATCTCCTACAATGTGTCTGGGGACATGACCAGTACACAAACCTCTATTCTATACTGCACATGCACATGGAATACATGGCTGCTGGAACAAGAGTGCACTCCACACAATAGTATCCAATGCCTACATTTTTAAAAGAAAAGGGGTATGGGGTAGGAGGTTAATGATTAGTTATTGGAGGGCACTTAACAAATTGGAACACCCCCATATAATTTTACATTTCATTCCCTTTTGAACTTACCTGCCATATGTAATTTTTTATAAAGGAAGCTGGTTCATCTAAAAGGCATAGTCCACAATTAAATTAACTTCTATTATAAAATTGCCTATTCATAGCAACTTTTCAAATGGTCTTAATGATTAGGGCTTAATGATAAGACTTTCTCTTTAGTTTCTTTCTAGATTTCGAATAGGGGCCATTGACCCTGGCAGCCAAAAACCTTTGCTCTGTGGGTCTTCAGTTTAATTGTTATTGTTCTGTCCTCTCTACGGATTACCCTGGGGCAGTGTGTAGTTCGACATGCAGCTAAACCTCCCCACAATCCAATAAAGAGACTGAGCTTGGAGTCTGTAGATTTTACTGGATAGTCAAGTGGAACAGATAAAGAGCTGAGTGGAGAGAGGTGAAACTGTAACAAATACAGAAAGCACAATAAGTATGTTTGCAACGAACAATAATATAACACTGTGCATCCTAAATGATCTTGACCACTGTCATGGGTGAGATTATCATCAGAAATATTTAGGGTTGTGTATACCAGGCTGGTGCTGTAATGCTTTTCCTTTATTAAAAACTGGTTGAGCATGGTGGAAAAATGGAAGGGCATCCATTTTCTAGTGTATTTGTGAGCATGATGTTTACGCAGGCTGTTTGTGTACACTTCCAAGGCAAGCATCACCTATTATGACCCATCCAAGGTCTAGGTGCATTGTGGGGGCCATTTATCTGGTTCCTTGCTTTGAGGACCTGTAAGATATCCCTCCCAAGGAGAAGCATTATCTGAGCCTTAGGGTCGAGTTCTGGGATTAGGTGCATTATGCGTTTCAAGTGTACGTGATGCATAGCTATATCCGGCATAGAGATTTCAGATCTATTATCTGGGATCTGGTTGCATTCAATTATAGTTGGCAAGGGTAGACATACCTTTCCATCTATGGACTCTACTCGGTAGCCGGATGCTTTTCTTCCTGCTGTCTCAACAACTCATGCACATGTTTTTAGAGAGAAAGGAATGCTTGACATTAAATGCATCAAAGAAAGCTGGGCAGGCTAAAGATCTGTTGCTCTGGTCATCCAGGATTGCATAGAGCTTAATGCCTTTATCTGTTTGGCATGTCGGGTATACTCTGACCAGGCAAATTTTGGAGCAGGATCTGCCACCTATGGCACCATTGCAGATTTCTGTGCATTGAGAACTGACCTCTAGTATGTTTGTAGTAGTGTCATCTTCCTCCCCGCCATGCTTGCTGGCACTCTTGATGTAAGGTACAGTCCATGGGGCTGGCCCAGTATGTAAAGCTGTGTTGCGATGTGTGCTGTGACATTCTGTGCATTTTACATTGACCTTACAGTCCTTGGTTGATGAACAGCACTTGCAGCAGATGTTGTTTTCCTTAAGGTAGGCTTTATGGTCCTCTATGGACTTCTATCTGAAGGCTCTGCATTTCAGAAGAGGGTGAGGCTTTTGGTGTAAAGGACACTGCTTACCAGGGTCTTTGTTCGGTGTCTCCTCGTGAGAAGGTTTTGCAGAACTGTGAAAAGAATCTAAAGAGGAAACATAAGTTTTGTGTACTGTTACTGCTGCTTTGCGAGTATTAGGTACTGAAGGGGTGGCATGTGGCAAAGTGAAATCAAAACTGGGGTCATTTCTCATCTTAGCTTGTTGGTATACAAAGTCCATAAATACGGTGGAAGGAGGAAATGGGACATTGTGCTCTTCTTTGAATTTTGACCCATGTGCCATCCGCCATACTTGTAAGTTGTAGGGCAATTTTTGCACTATGGGATTAACACCTCTGGCTGTGTCGAGGAATGCGAGTCCAGGTAAGTCCCCTTCAGCTTTGGCTACTTGTAGTTCCATTAACAGGTCACTTAGTTCCCTAAGTTTTTGGTAACCTTTATTAGATATTTTAGCGAAGTCATCAATTCATTTGAAAAGTGCATTCTCTACTACCTCTGCTGAGCCATAGCACTCGTTAAGTCTGTGCCAGATCATTCTGAGACCAGTCTCTGGGTGGTTTATGTTGATCACCCTGATGCTTTTGGCATGCTCTGCAGACTCAGTACCTAGGTATTTTATTAGGAGGTCTATTTCCTCGCTGTATGAAAGGTCTAAGCCTTTGATATTGTTTTGAAAGGAGGATCACCAGGCTCTAAAGCCTTCTGGGCAATCGTTAAACTTCTCAAGTCCTTTTGTGATTAGCTTGCGCCGTGCAAAGAACTTGGCAAAGTCCATTGTGACCTGGTTAGTACCAGGATAAGTAGGTGGATGAGTGTAATATTGAGAAGGTGTAGTGTAGTCATACCTGTCCGGAGGTTCTCTTTCAGGCTGGTCTGTGACATACCGCTTTAACATAGCAGAGGAACCTGGTGCAGGGTTAACCCTAGGCTTGGGTACCTGGCTGAAGTGGGTGTTGTAAGCAGGATCACTTTGCTTAGCATGGTCTCTTTGATGCAATTGCATTTTGCTGACAGCTTTTGGAAGTGTATGGCATCCTTGGTCTGGCTCAGGGGCAGCATGTTGGCCTAGTTGTTGTGCTGAAAGAGAATCTGTGTACTGCTTGGAGTGCTGGTGGACATACTCCCTAGTACTCTTTAGTGGGTCCTGGGGTTCAGTCTCAAGATTGGGTGCCTTGCTGTGTCTCTCACTGTCAGTATACGCAATCATCTCTAGAACTTCTGCTTCTGCTATGGATGCTGCAGCTTCCTTTTCTATGGTCAGTTTTTCTAGGTATGCTCTCTCTGCTTTCCTTTCTGCTTCTAAGCGTGCACTCTTTACCTTTGCCTTCATTTCCCTCTATGCAGAGGCGGCACGGGCCTTCCCTGCTTCTGCTTTTGCGCGGGCAATGGCAACTGCATTAGTAACAGATGAGCGTTGAGAGGAGCCTGAAAACTGGGATCTGGTCACTAACGAGGGTGTCCGTTTTTGGGACATTATGACTGCCGGGTAATTGACTTAATAGCAGTGTCTGTATCCAGATCACTATAATATGCTGTTGTCTGCGCTTGCAGCGTAGCTGGTTTAATCACTTGTGTGGCAATGCTGTTTTACTTTGCATGCAGTGAGTTATAGTTCAATCCACCTCTGAGGCAGCCATTGTTTCACTGCTTGCAGTGAGTTATAGTTTGATCTACCCGCTTGGTAGCCACTGTGTAACTGCTTGCAGTGAGTTGGTTTATCCCGCCGATAAGGCAGCCATTGTTTCACTGTTCTGTCCTCTCTACGTATTACCCTGGGGCAGTGTGTAGTTTGACATGCAGCTAAACCTCCCCACAATCCAATAAAGAGACTGAGCTTGGAGTCTGTAGATTTTATTGGATAGTCAAGTGGAATAGATAAAGAGCTGAGTGGAGAGAGGTGAAACTGTAACAAATACAGAAAGCACAATAAGTATGTTTGCAATGAACAGTGCAATATAAAACATATATGCATATAAATGCAACATCAAACACTAGCTAGCATGAAATGTCTATGCAGCAATGTCTCTGGGGATGCTGGCAGCTGTGGAGGTGATTTGGTGCAACTATTTTGCTTGAGGAGAGAATAAACAGTATGCTTCTTCCACACCATGAGCTGTAAAATGGAGTCCTAGCTCCCACAAGGCACTGTTTTAGGTCACATGTTGGGAGTATGGTAGCCTGATTAGTTCAAATGCAGTTCTGCCATAAGCCATGTGGAGGTGCAGAACCAATACAGGAAGTGACCTTGTGCACTTACAGCAAGTGTCCAGCTGAGGGAGCTCCGAGCAAATGAATTGTGAAATATGATGGCATGGTGGAAGCTTATGCTGGAGAATGGAGACATGACAGTTATGGTAACTTTGCATTACTTATCTTTTTATTTGAATCCTCTCCTATTCATATTCCAGCCTCTTATTCAAACCACTGCCTGGTTTCTAGTAAATTGGACCTAGCAGTCAGATTGCTGCTGAGAACAAGAGAATTGCTAAACAAAATACTGTAATTCAAATACCACAAAAATGAAAATAGTAGGACCAAATGCAAATTGCCTCAGAATATCACAGTCCATTCTAACAGTTAAACTACTGTACATAGAGTTAAATTATTATTAATAACATTTGAATTTCAGCTTCCTTGGCTACAAAATGATATCAAAAGTGGTTTGGTAAACAGCCAAGTCCATTAACTGTTGAGTTTTCTAATAGGCTTCTTTCCCAGTTTATCATTACTGTATTACCTGTGGTTAAACAAGAGATGTTCTATTAGAAACTCTTACTGGAGATTTTTACATTATTTATTTTGTTAGAATGCATATTATTTTTCCTTATATTTTAATCAGATACAACTTTTTTTCTTATGTAATGCACATAGTAACAACTAAGTTTGGTATCATGTGAAAAAAACTCCTACTGAAATTGAAATAAATTAGTATTTTTGTTTGGTGATATTTTGCCCTTCTCAAATGTAATACATGCATTGAGACCCTTTTTAAAGGGATACTGTCACAGGAAATCATGTTTTTTCAAAATCAGCAAATAGTGCTGGTGCAACAGAATTCTGCACTGAATTAAATTTTAAAATTTGACATGGGCCTATCCACTCTCTCTCCACTAAATTATGGAGGACACTTCAGTCTTCTACAGAGTTTGCACATTACAATCTGTGCCTTGTTACCCATGCCTGGAGAAAATCTATATAATTTTTACCTGCATTTTAAATACAAACACAGATTTTGTAAAATTCATGTTACGATGAGACTAGAATAGATTTCTCTAAATGTGCCGACCCTATATGACTACCTCCTTTCTTTCCAACAGAAATTATTATTAGGCATGAAGTATAATTTAAACACATACTGAGGTACTTAGGTACCCCACTTGAAGATGGCAGAAGCATAAGGTGATAACATTAACACAACAATGTTATCCATATTTAATACCCAGAAGCCATGAATATCCTTGAAATTATATCCTTATTAGCTGTGCTTAGTGATGTCATCAGTTATAATCAGTGCTTAGTAATGTCATTTTTATATTATTCACTGAAACTTGTGTATTATAATAAATTATGTACCTCCTGTTGTAAAATATGATGATAGAAGAAGTCACCTTGGAGTTCCCTATATTTTACAATAGAGCGTACATTATTTACTATATATATTTTCAGAACAAAATTACTATATAGAACAACAGAGTTTCAGATGTGTATACCAGTGTATAGTAGCATTGTTAAAATCTGGTCTATTCATGGCTTAAATAGTGTGTTTTCCATGATAAAAAAAGTCTACTTACTTTAAACAAAGTTAAGGCAGTTGACTAATTTACTCAAAAGGTTCCTTCAAATAAATAATTTTTATATTTAAAAGTCAAATGTATAGTCATAAACTCCAAACTAAAATAGATAGTCAGCACAGGATGGAAAATTTGATTAATTTTAATGAAACTAAACTATGGCATGATTTGTTTTTTCAGAAAGCAGTAACTTGGCCATATTAATCTCACCTATGGCAGGTCATGTCTTTCACTAAGCAATAGCATATAACACTAGACTAGTATATTACAATATATATATATATATATATATATATATATATATATATATATATATATATATATATATATATATATATATAAAAATACGAGAGTCCTCTGCACTCAATCCATTATCAATATATTTAAGACAGAGACATTTTGTGCATACTGCTACTAAAGGGATTGTTTGTCCATATATTGCAATATATTTAAGATGGCCAACTACGTCAAAATCATCCCATATCTGGCCAGTCCTATGCTCACTTTTCATCTGATTCATTAATTCTATTGCTTCATTATACATTTTACAAAGAGACGTTTTACCTGCAACTTACTAGCTGCTACTAGTGAGCACAACTTTCCTTTGTTGTATATATATCATATCAAGAGACACGCATTTGTATAGCTACTGTAAACACAGCTTTGCTCAAATGTTCTATGTAAACATGTCATTGCTACCCCAAAGTAACCTTTTGGAGTCGGTGTACCTCTAAAAGCTCTGCAAATGTGAATGCTTAGCTAAGAATCATCAAGTTACCTCATTTTGATAAACTATTTTTTATTACAATTGTGTTAACATTTTTTTAAATGGTAAATAGAAATGCAGAATGCAGTGTGTTTTTAACTCTGGCTTTCATATGCTTGAAGCATCTATTCGTTTGTCAGAATGATTAATTTACTGGGTGAATGTTACACTTTCCTTTCTAGTCATCAATCATATAAATATTATATCCATTTTGCTAACAACCATGAATCACCCTTAATTAAATGATTCGTCTGATGTTTTTTAAGAACAATATGTCAGATATCAAAATTATAAATATCTTTTAAAAGGCTACATTAATGAATAGATGGATATGGATGTACATACATCACTCATTCACACAAATGTGAAAAATTTGTTTTCAGCAAGCAAAATAAAAATCAATGAACTTCCTGAACTATAAATGGTTTGACCACTCATATTGATCATTTGTTTCTGTTCTGGCTTAATCAAGGCTGGCAATAATTAAGGTTTTGTTGTTTTCAAACCCCACCTCCAACTGAAAAGATTACATGGTGAAATATTACTTTTGAGAATAGAAAATGAATAGAATGGTATATATTATTATTTCCAAGTGCATGGCCCTGCATATATATAGTCATAGTGCTAACATCGGCAATCCATGAACAGACACTTGTGCATAAAATCACTCATTACTCACTGGGATTAAGGGAGATAAGGATACCCAGGGACGCTGTTAATATTCCAGAGAACTTCCACCTTTGAGTGACAATAGTAGAGTGTAACAAATCATATTCACCCTGGTGGTCTAGTGGTGCAGCGGGGACGCCCGCCACGCCACTCCTCTTCTGCCTCCACGCCGGTTCCTTAGGGCGTGCGTGCGTCTCGTTTCATTTATTGACGCAGACGAGGTAGCATGATGCTGCTGGCATGCAATGGCACAAAAATCAAATACTATAAAAAGCTCATTTGGGCTTCAGGTCCTTGCCCGTTATAGGTTTATTCCTGGTGCTTTTGAGTTTTGAGCTAAATCTGTATTCTGACCTTGATTCCTGTTTTGACTCCTGCCTGGCTTTTTGACAATTCTGAACTCCTGTATTCTGAACCTTGCCCAAATCCACTTCTGCTTAATCGCTCTGATTGACCTCCCGGTTTTGACCCCTGCATGACTACGTTTATACTCTGCCTGCCTCGACCCGGCCTGATCTGACTACTCTGTTGCCAAACGCCTTGTACTTCGACCTTCTGCCCAAAAGACTTTGCTTTTCAGTGGTGCCCCTTTACCTGTTCAGAACCCTTCGCTTGGCACCTCTCTTATTAAGACCTGGCGGCATCCGATCGCCCGCGAACTAGTTCGCGTGAACATCGACTGTTCGCGTTCGCCGAATGTTCGCGAACGTCGCGCAACGTTCGCCAATTTGGATTCGCCTTAGCTGGCGCTTTTTTTGCCATTTCTCCCCCAGACCAGCAGATACATGGCAGCCAATCAGGAAGCTCTCCCTCCTGGACCACCCCCACACCCCCTGGACCACTCCCCTTCCATATATAAACTGAAGCCCTGCAGCGTTTTTTCATTCTGCCTGTGTGTGCTTGGAAGAGCTAGTGTAGGGAGAGAGCTGTTTAGTGATTTGAGGGACAGTTGATAGTAACTTTGCTGGCTAGTAATCTACTTGATACTGCTCTCTATTGTAGGGATTTGAGGGACAGTGAGTTTAGGTTAGTTAGCTTTGCTGACTAGTAATCTACCTTCTACTGCAGTGCTCTGTATGTAGCTGCTGTGGGCACTGCTTCTGATCTCATCTGCTGACTGCTGTAATAACCCAATAGTCCTTGTAAGGACTGCTTTTATTTTCTTTTTTGTTTTTTTACTTTGCTACTATAAGAGCCCAGTGCTATTAGTCTAGCTGTGTTGGGGAGTGGGACTGGTGTGCTGCTCCTCCTAGTAGTTCACCACTACCAGCACCAACCAGAGTCAAAATTGTTACAAAGTATCTTATTTGCACCTGTTAGCTGTTCTGAGCTCTCTGCCAAAAGCTAATTAAGTTAGAAACTGTTTTTTTTCTGGCTGTTCAGTGCAGAGAAAAGAGGGACTTTCCAGTACAAAAGAGGGACAGGGGGTTGAGTGGTCAAAAGAGGGACAGTTGGGAGGTATGCAAGTGCCACCTAGCTGTGTGAGCTTTTTCACATTCTGTCTAAATAACAATAATAATTCCGTGTCCGTAAACATCACCTGAGTGATGTTTTTACAGCAGCAATAATATATTCCGTATCCACTGCTGTATACGTTGCCCTTGCAGGCATTGTTTGCCCAGTCTTTAACCAAGTGCCACCTAGCTGTGTGAGCTTTTTCACATTCTGTGTCCAGAAACATCACCTGAGTGACGTAGTGTGATTTCTGCCCTTTACAGCACAAAACGCAGCGCTGAGTCAACAATGTATTTTTCAGATACATTTTTGCCATTGATCCCCCTCTGGCATGCCACTGTCCAGGTCGTTGCACCCTTTAAACAACTTTAAAATCATTTTTCTGGCCAGAAATGTCTTTTCTAGCTTTTAAAATTCGCCTTCCCATTGAAGTCTATGGGGTTCGCGACGTTCGCGAACCGTTCGCATTTTTGACGCAAGTTCGCGAATATGTTCGCGAACATTTTTTCCGACGTTCGCTACATCCCTACCGATTAGCCGAGGGCTCCTCCTGAGGTGAAAAGCGGCTGCTAAAATCTGAAGAAAGAGCAGAGACCAGGGTTCTGGATTAGGGTGCCGACGTGACATTATAACGGGCCAAGATGGATGAAGAAGGTCACGCCGCTGCTGCCGCTCCTTCCACTACTGACGCACTCCTTACCACTCTGCTACAGTGCTTGGAAGATCATGAGTAGAAGCAAGATTACTTGATGCAAGGCTTCCATAATCTAACTCGCCGAGACTAGGGTTCTTAGCATCAGTTCTGGATTAGGGTGCCGACCGTGACATTGAGTTTGCATTCAAAGTTCCAAATCTTGGGAAGTGCCCGCCAATGTGATTCACAGACTGAGCCCAATGTCATATGTGGTTCGTACAGAAGATCCCCACCATTCTTTAATAGGCTTAATAACGTGAGAAATTACATTTAATTAAATGAGTGGAATAAATAAATGCAGTTATAAGTTCTGGAAGTGGAGATAATCACTTTACAAAATTACACAGACGCTGTGCCAATGAGGCGAGTTGAATGCAGTGCCAAATGAGTCACAAGGGGCAGCAAAAATATGCTCCTAGTAACTGAAGGAGCTGAATTTCCAGGTTTTAAACCAGAAATGTGGCTATTCTAGTGCAAGAAAGAACAATCACGCTCTCTGCACTTGTGTGGGGCATTTCAGAAGCTGCCTCAGACAAAGGGAGTAATGTATATATTATCCAATCATATGCAGCATGCTCCAATAAGCAACAGCCAAGGGTCCCAGACAAGTATTTTTCTAGCTTTTAATGTATTCTTGCTTATTTAAATGTCACAATAATTCACCCTTTCTGGCCTCAGTCTATAGTTACAGAAAAGGATACATTTCAAAATTTTAGTTGAAGTTGATGTTGATATTCTTATGATCTTGTGTATCTACCAGCTGCAAAGTTAAAAAAAATATGTAATGTTTAGTTTAAAACTCAGTTT
This sequence comes from Xenopus petersii, assembly GCA_038501925.1. Taxonomy (NCBI): domain Eukaryota; kingdom Metazoa; phylum Chordata; class Amphibia; order Anura; family Pipidae; genus Xenopus; species Xenopus petersii. The sequence continues at coordinate 102,317,814 of CM076675.1, read as the reverse complement.
TAATTTTAAATTTTAGGATAGAGGCACACAATGCTATTTGGAGGAGATTACTCTCCCAGCGACTAATAGCATCTTCTTTGGTGACTAATCTTCCCGCAATGCCTTCCCGCCGGCTAGAATCTAAATTGCCGGCAGGATGGCACTCGGAGCGCTTCATTTTCTGATGTCGCCCGAAGTTTCCTAGTGAGGCAACTTTGGGTAGCTTCGAAAAATGAATTGCTTCGAATGCCATCCCACCAGTGACTTACATTCTAGCTGGTGGGAAGGCATTGCGGGCAGATTAGACACCTGAAGAAGAGGCGATTTGTCTCTGGGTGACTAATCTCCCCCAAATAGCATTGTGTGCCTCTACCCTTAAAGACCAGGATTGTGACTACTACTGCTAAACCAATTTCTATTGTTGTGTGCCTAAACTGGGCTATGATTATCTAGTTTGTTGCTGTGAATTAGGAGTATGACCTTACATTGATCCACAGTGAAATTCATTTGCAATTTATTTGTCTGTTTTGCCGTGTCCAAGCCTTTCTGTAGCCAGCACAAATATTATGATTTAGCATATTTACAAAGCACAATGACATCTTCTAATATGGATTAATTACATTTTAAAATTTATACTATGTAATAAATAACAATACATTTACGATAAAATATGCTATCTACATGGGAAGTTACCTCACATGTGGACAAGGGTCCCCAAAAGTGTCAAGCAAAACAACAACTTGAACAAAGCAATGTGAATCACAAAGCTTGCATATAAGTTCCAGCTAATTAGGGAAAGGTGCAACAAAACCACATGTTAATGAAGCATTGGAAATATACTGTACTACAGTAGTGATATAAATGCTGCTCTCCATCATGAATGGCATAGTATGATCATGATATGTGTTGAGTCATGCTGACTTGCAGGAGTCTTGGGTTTGATTCCAAGCAGGGAACTCTCTACATAATGTTTATCATTTCCCCAATGTTCTGGTGGTTCTGGTGAATGTGGCTCTTTAACTCCAACTCTGGCTTTGGATACAAGCAACTAGTGTGTACAGGCATGTAAGGGGGAGGGATTTATATGATAGAGAAACTATCTTTGTAAAGTGCTGTGTAATATAGCTCTGCTATTTAAATTAAAGATAATAATAACTACTCTGCAAAAATGGTCACAGGATTATGTGGGGTAGATAAAGGGTAATGTTAAGGGCTTAAAAAGATGCATTTTTTACTTTAGAGCTAATATTAATCATTCATTCCATCATTACATAGAGTGTTCTATGAGAAAAACTCACTGTTAAATACCTTACAGAACAGCATTGCTGAAAGGGCACCAGGAATTACTGATACTTATATATAAGCCATCATGCTTAAAATGCACGCAAAGTGGTCATTTGAATTTTGAATTATCTTTATCATATTATGCATATTAAAAAAACAATCCATAATAAATCTTGGTCAAAATTTGTTTAGAAGGAAAAATCAAGGTGTTGGATATATAATTACTGTATATATTAATTTTGACATATAGTATAAATTTGCTATATTCTCCCAGGTTTCGTTTTCTTCAACGTCTGAGAACAGCTTGTAGTTTACATTTGGGAGGTCTCACACCGGCAGCCCTTTTATGAGAAAATACCAGTTTTTTTCAAGATAAATGTTAACAGCTATAGATTATCACATCTATTATGTCCATTAGATTATTGGTATCAATTGTGCAAGGAGGAAAAAGGCTAGAAAAATGCCCTTTGTATTCCCTTTCCCTCCCACCCATCTGTTTTACCAGTGTAACCATCACTCAATCCAATTTAGAAGCTAATCTGAAAAGTGCAACCAAAGAAGAACCATTCAGAAAAAAAGAAAAAAAAAGCCACATTGTCTATCAGTCAGTTAAGTGACAGAAGGAGTGTGCTGCAGTACATGCGTCATGAATAGCAGATCCATTAAAAGTCATAGAACAGTAGATGTACAGGACCTGAGAGTAGATTGTGCTATTTTAAGCATCTAATGCCCCACCCTTTTCAACCCCCATATTTTTCCTTTGTTCATGCCTCTTATTCTCCCCAATAGTTCTCTACAGGAATGAATCATTCATCACTACCACCTTCTTACGTTCCAACATCTGAGATCGGACGAACTACCACCATCCTTTATAAGGAATTATGTCTGCCCAGTGAGTTAACATCATAAAAAAGATCACTTTTTTAATTGAATTCATTAAACCAAAGGCAGCTCCTAGAATCTGGGAGAAGGACAACTGCTTTAGGAAGAAAGGAGGGATCTCGGTACAGCAGCAAACCCTGAAACCCTGACAAGGACTTAACAAGTAAGGGAATGGGGGAGCACATTCTTGGGGATGAATTCAAGACTGCTGAACTGATATCTAAGCAGACTCCTTGGACCCTAAAAGGGTGCAGGATGAGTGGCATGTATGTTTAGAAGAGGGATATATAAACATATATAAAGTATATTCAGCTTTATACTAATTATTTTTACAAGCAAAAGTAATTTTTGTGCATGGAACTGCAATCCTTGTCACGTACATTTCTTCCAAAAATGCCCAAGAAAAAGAAAAACATTATTTTGCAGTAACACTTCATTTTACCCATAATCATTTAAACAGCTAGCAATCCTGTGCATGTTGTGTACTATGCACATGCGTTGTTTTGCATATTCTGTGTATACTGCCTTTAATGAAATCAAAGTGCCTTAGGAGGTATTTACCTATGCCTTTTGACTGCCTGTGCCTAGCTTCTTTACCCTTTCAAGAGAAGTAAGCAGATTGCAGGTTCTCTGTGGGTGGATTCTTTTCTACTTCAATGAGATGTGTAAAGGGGAGAGCTGAGAAACAGCAGGGGAAGTGTATGCCTGCCTAGAAGGAAGGGAGTGTGCACATTATAGGCAGAGCAGGAGACCGATAACATGGATCTGGATGCAGCTGAAGCAAGTGGACAGTGTAAGACTATATTCATTTCTAATGTGTGATATGTGAGTACCGTGCATGTGTCTGTGCTGGATGAAAATGCAGAAAAGTGTCTGCTTGGATCTGCTTGTGAAAACTTTCACAGCAATTATATTCCTTTAGAAAGTTAATGTGCAAGGTAATTGATTATCTAAGGCTCTGTAGATATAGTGTACAGTTAATTAGTGATGTTTGGTGATGTTTAACCCTTCCGTTAAATATCAGAGAAGTTTATTGAATGGGGACACACCCTATAAAAGGAAAATCACAGTCTTGTGAGCAGTGACAGCAGTTATATATCATGTTGTAGGGACACCAGAGACTGTCAGACTTCCTAGAAGTAAATATAATGATTACAGATCTACCTGTTGTAAGAAAAACAGCAGCAAAGCAGTGATGTGTACTGTGCTCACAGATGAGTTGGTTCATCCCAGACAGAAGATGCATTGAAGGCATTGTAGATCTTTACAGGAATTTTGAATTGTTAGTATAGTGGTTATATTCTATACTGGCTGTGATTATTACCTTCTGTTCAGCATTGCATTGCCGACCACATTGGGTGCAGGTATGTTTAATTAAAACTGCAGGTATGTTTAATTTTTTATCATTTAATTTTTGAACACAGTTGTATAATTTACCTCCACAGAGACACAGATGAAATAGCAAGGCTATACCAGTAAAGATGGCTTTCCACGTGGAGGGGCTAGTGGCTATCATCATTTTTTACTTAGCTATCCTTTTCGTGGGCCTCTGGGCTGCCTGGAGAACAAAAAACTTGCGTGGTGATGGAGATCCTAGAGAAGGAATTATTGTGGGAGGCAGAGATATTGGGCTACTTGTGGGGGCATTCACTATGACAGGTATGTGCCTACCATAACTGGAGGGTATACTCTCCTTTTATATAAAAAAAAATGTGCTGTGTGCACTGCTATTTGCATCCTCTACTTTTCAGAATTCCAGAGAGACTTAAATATTGTATTTAAAATCCATATAATGTCAAATGCTTATGATAAAGAATAAAAGGATTTATTAGGAAAAATAATCAGAAAAGCTTGATCAAACTATTCAGCATATGAGACTAAATAAATAAATATCCTGCAAATGTTTATATGATTACAAAGCTGCCACATTCTTAGATATATATTTATAAAAAATATTTTTGTTCTTGTTGTATTGTCTCGATACTATATATAGATATATTTTTTCTTTACATGCTGAAACTGAGCTGCTCAGGCTTATTTTTGTTTCTGATAGAATATTAAGAGAAACAGCTAAGAGAATGTCTGTCTGTAGCTTTTGTTACATTTCTGGTTACACATTTGATTTGTCAGTAGACCATTAACCAGTTGCTGATGCATACAATACTTTAAGATGCATAGTTAGGTTAGGACAGTTACTTAACCTAGTGTTTTTGGTATTGTTTCTTTAAAAAAAAGTAAATTTCTCTATTTTTATTAAAAATTGCTTATAAATTGATCACATACAGTAATATATATATATATATATATATATATATATATATATATATATATATATATATATATATATTATTTTTGGAAATAGTGCAATTTGAATGTTTTCTTATTTCATTTAGCGACATGGGTTGGTGGAGGATACATCAATGGGACAGCAGAAGCCGTTTATGTGTCAGATTATGGCTTGGCGTGGGCGCAGGCACCCATAGGCTACTCCCTCAGTCTGATTGTTGGTAAGCCAAAATCAAATCATGGGTATCAATATTTTTCTCAGTGAAAACTAATTGTGGATATGATTAAATCAGCTAGGAGTGTAGGAATACAAAGATAAGGGAGATGGGCATACTAATGTACAGCTAATTTAATAGCTAAATATACTCCAGACCAGGCTCATTTGAGATGCAGCACTTAAGTAACCTCTTGAAATATTCAAGATTGCTGCCCAGCTTTATTACAGTCCTGAGACAACATGAAAACGAATATAAAGGAAACAGCTGGTACAGTTAGCAAGTTGAACTTATTCATTTTCACTAATTCAATTGGTGTTTTAATTAATTTAAAAATATATAGAATTTCCACATTTAATAAAATGAATCTATCTTATTTATTTTTCCCTAAAAGCATGCAGCTTACTGTGTGGACTGAATATTCTTTACTTGTATATACTGCATTTTAAACTTAGGGCACGCCCATATTTGTTTCCTTTGTCAGGGTATTTTGCATAGGAAGCTTATATAAAAACACCATACAGATATGACCAAGAGAGTTGCATTAGTGTTAGTGGAGAATGTACTACAGAGGTCAATAGTGTGGCAATTCTTATTCATATGTATAAATGCAATACAAATAGCAGACATGATATGTGTTCAGAAGCAATGCACTTACTCGTGTCTTGCAGTTTTTTCAAGGGAAAAAATAATAGACAATTGGTTCCTTCAGTTCCAACCACACCCGTTCAATATAGGCTTGCCATGCTTTAGGATTTCTTTAAGACTAGTGTATTGAAAAAGGATGATTCAATTAAAGTTACTTCACACAAGGAAGAAGCTTCAAGCAGAATTAAAAATAGCGTTGCAGATGTTAGGTGTTTACATGCAATAAAAATATAATTGTATTGTAAATTCGCTTTGTGATATTTTCATCCTGAATTTCTCTTCACCATTTAATTGTGTAGCCAGTGCATGGGGATGGACATCAGGTCCCCCATTCTGGTGCACAAACAAGATTCTGAGATGATGCAAGGCTTGCCTTAATAACAGTGTCCACAAAATGGCTCCTGCCTGTTTGCTATAATTATGAATTCCGAGACCGAAGGAAATAAGATTAAAATAATTCATACAGTGTAATTTGGAATTATTTTTTTTGGTGACGGGTCCTCTTTAAGTGGATATGCATGAAAGTAGCTGGAGGGGCTTTCACATTTCTAACATCCCAGTCAGGATGAAAAGAAAAAATCTGCCCTCCTTCCCTCACATCAGGTCCTGAGAAACACAAGTGCCAGAGAGCCGTGTAGCAGGAGGTGAAGGCGTGGCTTTCATGGTATGAGTATAAATGGGGGCATAGGACTTGGAGATTCTAATTTTTTTTCTTAAAAAGGGGAAAAAACTGGGATAACTTTTGTATTGCAGCTCAGAGTACTGCATTACCAGCAGAAATGGCTACAATCATAGCTAAACTTAGCATTAATATGAGGTGCCAGGCCACAATTTTGATATCAGTTAATAACTTGTATCCAGGTGACATCAATGCCTTCTAATCAATCATTGTAACCTGGGCATATATAAGAGCCTATTGACTTCATGCAATGGATGAGTTCAAATGTCTATCAGTTTACACGTAGTGGCCAGTTTGCTCCTTTTACAGTCAGTCTGTTCATCACTGATCATCTCCATGGGGTTCATGCATAATAATGCTGAACAATCAAGATCCAATCAGATCATTGTTAATAATTTAAAAAAAAGCCATTAGCCAGTGACCTCAGTGCACACTGGAGGTCATTATGTAATATAGTAATGGAAGGCATCATCCTACCAAAGCATGGGACTGTAAACAATATAGCCATCCATACACCTAGATTGTGGATTTGTTCAAGAAGCTTTCAGCCTATCTCAGTGTATTGTCTGGAACAGTGGGTTTTAAGAATCACAGAAAATCAATTAATTCCTTTCTGCCCCATAATCCCTTTAGAAGGGGGAGCTCAAAAAAGAATTGCAACTTGCTTTTTATCAGTTCAGCTCAGGACAAGAAAATCTCTAACTATGCCCTTTTCACCACCCATGTCTGTTTACACAATTAGGGCTTTAGCACATGGGCAGATTCCGGGAGATTTAATCGCCTGGTGACTAATCGCCTCTTCTTCGTGGTGACAATCTCAGATATTTTTTAATTGCTTAAGGACACTGTGATCACTGACCTGGGGCAAATCAAAAACATAATGTTGTTTCTAATTTAGATAACCCCACACATTCAGCAGTTTTAATTGGCCTGTGTATGGCAACCATAAAGGTTTTCTAAAAATGGTATATGATTTTGCTTTTTTTTGGATGCTCATTTGGATGCATATGAATTTTTAGAAAAATGTAATTGCCTGGGACAAGACTGAACTTGCTGTCAACATTTTGTTTTAGGTGGCCTGTTTTTTGCCAAACCCATGCGATCAAAAGGCTATGTAACAATGCTGGATCCATTTCAGCAGATCTATGGGAAGCGCATGGGTGGGTTACTTTTCATACCTGCTTTAATGGGAGAAATGTTTTGGGCTGCAGCAATACTTTCAGCATTAGGTAAGGTTCTATATTTATATAATCTGACACACATATATGATATGCCTTTTTTGTTCATTAAACAAGTTATTTCTACATATATACTGTATTATTTTATGTTTATTTATCATGAATAATTGGTTGGATACTCCCTATCAAATAAAAGGAAGTGGGGCATATGTAATAATGATAAACAATCAATGTTAATTGATTGAGAAAGTAATCCAATTGCTCTTTTGGGGTCAGAAATAATTTAATTTTTATCCTTCAAGGCTGAATTACTATCTTTATACTCCTTTGGACCAATTTCATGTGTTTTTGGAAAAGAAAGCTGATTAACTAATGTATTCTTTATCCTATTACTAATAGTAATAATAATCAGCACCTTTTACATTTTTAGTGCAACCCCTAAATAATATCATGTGAAACAAATGATAGAACCACATGCTGTTCAATTATTTGCTAGCTAGATATAGCTGTAGCCTGCATTTTAATTATATGTAACCCTGAACTGAGCAATTTACCTTCTTTCAGTATCTTTTTCCCCAACTAAGTTAGCACTTACAGGGTAAATTCTTCACTCTTATTCAAAATGAACAGAGCCTAGACACTGAAATGAAGCCAAGCTTTTAGTGTAAAAGGAGGTGAATATCATGATTCATCTGTATTCTGCCTGCAGGTTGAAAAATGAGAACCAAACATGACTGCCGTTCACATCATATCATTTATAGTTCAGTTTAAAGGGATACTGTTATGGGAAAAATGTTTTTTTTTCCAAAACTCATGAGTTAATAGTGCTCCAGCAGAATTCTGCACTGAAATCCATTTATCAAAAGAGCAAACACATTTTTTTATATTTAATTCTGAAATCTGACATGGGGCTAGACATTTTGTCAGTTTCCCAGCTGCCCAAGTTATGTGACTTGTGCTCTGATAAACTTCAGTCACTCTTTACTGCTGTACTGTAAATTGGAGTGATATCACCCCTCCCTTTCCCCCCAGCAGCCCATCAGCAGAACAATGGGAAGGTAACTAGATAACAGCTCCTTAACACAAGATAACAGCTCCCTGGTAGATCTAAGCACTCAATAGAAAAAGCCAGGTCCCACTGCGACACATTCAGTTACATTGAGTAGATGAAACAAGATCTTTATTGCTCTTGGTTTGTCCTTGAATAACATCATTTGCTTTTGTTCAATTTTTGAAATGTTGTTTATGTACTGCTCCAGTATTTCCTTGTGTATGAATAATAATAATGAACACGTTGTAAAAATGAAAAACGAGTGCCAGAAAGCAATTCCATCCTAAAGTGCTGACTCTTTCTGAAAGCACATGGCCAGGCAAAATGACCTGAGATGGCTGCCTACACAGCAATATTACAACTAGAAAAATACACTTGCTGGTTCAGGAATTCAATGTTATATTGTAAAGTGAATTATTTGCAGTGTAAACAGTGCAATTTAGAAATAAAAAATATATCATAAAAATCATGTTCCTTTAATCTATAGGAAAAAAAGATCCCCCCAGTATCTGTCTATAATGTCTTCTAATGTTCTAGTAAAGAGTAATCATGGTGCCTCACAAGTGCCCTTTCTCCATAGAAAACCACCCCAACCTTGACAGTCTTCCATCCCTTTTATAAGTTTAGTTACATGTCTTTGCATTCTCTCCAGCTCATTAATATCATTCTTAAAGACTGGAGCCCATAACTGCACTGTATAATCAAGGTGAGGTCTTACTAGGGACCTATAAAGAGTTGTAATTATTGCCCTTTATTATCGAAGACAGGACTAATATGCTTTAGTAGCCACAGAATGACATTGCCTAGAATTCGGCTTGTTATGCACAGAAATCCTCAGATCCTTCTCAATAAAGGATACCCCCAACACACTATGATTTAGTGTTGTATTTGAGTTATTTCTAGTGAATAACATTGCACTTATCAACACTGAACCTCATTTGCCAGTTTGCAGCCCATGAGGTTTAGCAATGACAGAATTAAGCTTGTTTAGTACCCTGGAAAAAATACCATCCAGTCCTGCATCTTTGTTCTAGTCTATTTTGATTTTCCTCTATTCTTCTATTGACTAATGTTTCTCTCATTAAACAATAGTTATATTATTTGAATTGGGACTATCCAATTCAGTTGAACAGGTGAAGGCAGGGGTCATTTTGGTCCTTGGTTTTACACATGCTGGGGGGGGGGGTAGATATGCCCTGTGTCCCATCAGCCATTATTTGTGACACTTGCATTATACAGAAATTACTTCCCTACTCAGCATTAGTAAGAGGATTCTTGCTAATGTGAAGTTCTCACATTTATATAAATGAACCTGGATTTTAGGTTAGGTGAGTTCTATGAAGCTTTTTGCTTTCATACTAACACTTGACATGTTTGTCAATGCATACAAGCTGTATATGTATTTGTTTGTCATTACATGATAATGTACGTGCTATAAAATACTGCGACATAGGAATGCCCCAGAGGGTACAGTGGTCCTTTAAATTGAAAAGGTGACCAGATAAGAGAGGCATAAAATATAACAAATAACAATTCTGTTTTATTCCAATGTTGTTTATGGGTGTTTCCAACAATTTAAATCCCATTGTGCAATGTCAATTAAAGACATGTAAATTAGTTTTGTACTAATTTGCCCCTGTTAGGAATCCACTTTGAATTGATTCAAGTGATCTTGCCCTGGGTAGTCTGATCAGCTGCTAAGCACTGCTCCTACTTCTGGCCAGTCTTTATTAGCTCTTATGTAATTTACTCTAATTTCCAACAGGGCACTGATTAGATGTGACACAGTAGGTGGGTTGTTTACTTTACTGTTTCTGTTTATGATTAGCCCTATCAAAGAAACAAAGCAGCAAATCACACAATGGTTTTTTTTTAAAATTTTTATGATTTGACTGGAAAAAAAAGTAAAATGCATTATATGGTACATATAAGCAAACTATTATCAGATTAGGGCAGGGGTGTCCAAACTTTTGTCTCACAGGGCCACATTGGAAAAAGAAAAATTGTCTGGGGCCACACATGAAATACACAAACACGTTTGATTTGTAAAAGTAAAGGAAATACACAGAAAATAACTACAATGCCAGTTGGATGACCAGATGGAGCTCTACACTGGAATATGGGACACCTGGATATTAAATAGACATATTATTATATCACTAACTGGGCAATGGGCAGAGTCCCCCCTCCTCCTATATCCTATGCAACATGACGTTCCCTCGGGAACCAAGCTGGGCCACATTCATATGCATCCTGGGCCGCATGTGGCCCTCGGGCCGCAGTTTGGACACCCCTGGATTAGGGGCTGTGCACAGCTAATTTACTGTATACTGATTCAGGTTATGCAATACTTTATCTCCAGAACATAGAGTGAACATAGTCAGTTCATATTCTGTAACATGATTCATGTGCCTGTGCACAGTGGTATACAAACCAGGGGCAGAATAATCTCCATGTGTAAAATAACAGCAAGATAACTGATACAGTACTGGTAAACATCATTCTCATTAGTCTGTTCATATTCTGTAACATGATTCATGTGCCTGTGCACAGTGGTATACAAACCAGGACCCCTTGACCAATATTTGTGAGACCTGTTATGCATGTAGTTTGCTCTATGCTAAATTAATGCTTGTTTCTAGTACTCCATACAGAATTACAACATTTGCTTTGTAATTTTTGCCATTTATTCTTTAGGTGCCACCATTAGTGTCATTGTGGATATTAACATCAACATTTCCGTAGTAGTCTCTGCTTTGATTGCCATATTTTATACACTTGTCGGTGGACTCTACTCTGTTGCATACACGGACGTTGTGCAATTATTCTGCATCTTCATTGGGCTGGTAAGTTCAGAACATATTTTTTTAATATTTGTAAACACTGGATCAAAGATTCTTGTTAGAAACTATAGCCTAGAAATAGAGTTGTTGCCACAGAGCAATATAGCTCAAAAACCTTTGCATAACTCTGAAGGTTGCGTGACACCATTAAAATTCAGAATAACCCTGCAATGAGAATCCCACCTGATTTGTGTGAATCTGGTCTCATCTTTTTGATTCCAGCAACTAGAAGTTGTACTGTCCCTAGACTTCTCTATAACAGAGCAAGTAAACAGCAAGATGTTCTCCCTCCAGATATTTGACTACAGTGTAATATCATGAAGCAAAATTGCAGAATAATCTCCATGTGTAAAATAACAGCAAGATAACTGATACAGTACTGGTAAACATCATTCTCATTAGTCAGTTCTATTCCATCTGCAATTAGGTTTTTAGTTATTATGCTCCTTTGCTTTTGTAAGTCACATAGAGGGTACAGGAGTTTTATGGAAGGTTTAGATCACATTTAAAACAATATAGTGGGGATATTGAGATGTGGTTACATTTTAAAAAAAGGTTTGTATCTATCTACTTTATATTCTGAACTACGTAGAGAGTTATTATTTGTATTGTGAAATTAGGAATTTATAACAGCTACTGTAATTTTATTTTAAATCTAAAGATAAAATAATTTATAGTGGTGACAAATGGGGTGTTTTTAAGTTAGACCAATTGTGTAAGTTTCATTGGAAGTATTCCCCCCAATCTTAATTGTCCATTTTCATGTAAATTAAAAAAAAAAATGCAGAATGAATTGGCTTGTATACAGTAGCATAAAACTAGATTAATGGTAGGGATTCACTACTGATACATTTATCATTAAGCATTAGAGGAAGTGGCGTTTAAAATTTGTAATTAAGACAAGACAATGTAACTTGGTAATTGTTTGTAATTGTTTTCTTGATATTTGATCTTGATGATAAACAGTTGGACATTAGTGACAATTAATAACCATTCACCCATATGGTTATTAATTGCAAGTAATGTTCATCAAGATCAAATATTAAGAGCCCAAAATAATTTTTGTTCCTTCTGTGCCTTATTTGTAGAACCGGTGAGGCTTATTTTCGAATAAGTAATATATTCAGAGCTAATTCAGAACTAATTGATTTACACAGGATAGTTTTTCACATAGGGACATTTCCATTCGCATTTCAGAGATAAGAAGCCATTTTTTTCCCACTTTCATACAATACTGTAATGAGCTAAAAACAAGAATCCGGCATGTCAAATCATTCTTCTGAAAAGATTGGTAAGGCAGTATGTATTTGAGGGTAAAAAAACGATAATTTGCATAGTAAATACTGCTCATTAAATTTCTTTTTTGACATTTTAAGATTTTTTGAATCAATTTTGAGTATGTTTTGGGAATTTAGTTCTCTCTGATTTACTGTTTAAAACTGAAAACATTGTACAATGTTTATATTATCATGTAGTGGATCAGCGTTCCCTTTGCGATGACTCATCCAGCCGTTACAGACATTACAGTGACAGCGGTGAAGGTAGTCTACCAGGAGCCATGGCTTGGCACCATAAAGGCCGCTGATGTCTGGTCTTGGCTTGACAGCTTCTTGTTATTGGTAAACAATACTTACTTCATGGGGGTTATAACTGAATTTGAAGAAGACTCATATATCTCATATCATATATATCATATATGTATAGTTACAATAAGATGAAATACAAAAAGCAAGTCCCATTTTTCATGTGTGTTTATTCAGACCACATATCAAAGGGATAGTGTTATTAAAGGACACTTATCATAACATAATTCTTAGAAATCTTGCAGTAAATAGGCACCCCTATTTTGCATGAAGACTGATTGCATTATCTGATAATGATGAGATATAGTATGGCAATAGGCTATATTGCAAATAATTTATTATCTAGATGTGGGGAGTCATAGCCGAGCAACAGCAGCAAGCAGCAGTTTAAGCTTATTGGCCTTTTAATGCAGTAAAAGTAATACAGTGTACCAAAATGTGGCCACCCTTAAATATACAGTATAGTAAATATACAGTATAATAAAATAAGTATAATATAAAAATAATTTTGACGCGCAACGACTATATGGTCCAAATGCATTAAAGTCAATGGGTGGCCAAATAATTTTGACTCGAGACAATTTTTATGTGTGCAACAATTTTGACCCACTTTGGATTTTTCACCAGCGAAACGTGCAAATTCGCTGCAAATTCGTGTCTGGCGAATTTATTCGCACATCGGTTTTATGTTTTAAGAATGTTATAAGTCTAACCTTAAAATATCATTAGCATTTCTTTAATGAACTGTCACTCATATGTAGAATCCACTGTATTTTTTATTTGCAGATGCTGGGAGGTATCCCTTGGCAAGCTTATTTCCAGAGGGTTCTTTCTGCCTCTTCTGCTACATATGCTCAAGTTCTCTCATTTTTAGCTGCATTTGGATGCTTAATCATGGCTATTCCTTCAGTGCTAATTGGAGCGATAGGAGCATCTACAGGTATGTAATATGTAGACCTGTTATCCATATTGGTCCCAATTAGATATATAACGGGGGGGGGATGATGCAGTAAATCTTTCATGAGATGTCCCTGCAGCTCTGAAAACTGGAATTGGAAATGGGATATTAGGTACAGCAGTCATTTCCATAGATTGTATACCCTGATCTAACTGGCATATTGGGTATACCTGTTTAATAAAGTTATGTTGTGATATTGGGTATGAAAATCTATATGTATAAAATGTCAATGCATCCCATAACATTTTATTTCATCTATTTATTTATATATTTATTTATTTCCTATGCATTTTAACTAATTCATATAATGAGTTTTTGGAAATGATGGGACATTTTATAATAGTAACTGCTTTGTCACTTTGTACGCAAACAGATTGGGGTTGTAGGTGATAAATAAGGTGGATTTAATCAGTTACAGCTTTCTCAGTATTTATTTTGAGAAGATATTGCTAATGGAATCAAAAATCTATCTATTCGAATTGACTCTAAATTGACTCTATATCTAAAATAATCAAAATTTAATACAATATAAATATTTCTTTAACATCAAACTGTAAAGCCTTATACTTTTTTGTGCAACACTAGATGTACAATTGCATAAGGTCTAAATAAAAACCTGACGCAGATCTCCCCATTAATGGAAAAATGTGTGACAGAACATTTTTGAGTGCTTGCTTGGTTGGTAGAATCAGCTCAAAAAACTTCAAATGAGTGGGTTCTGGTGCAAGTACCCTGAATGGCCACCTTCCACTCCTCTTGCATCAATTGATTGAAGTACAGCACCACAATTATTTTCTTGAATAAAAATGCCTTTTTTATGAACACTGGCAGGATCTGGATAAGCAACGTTTCAGGCTACACAGAGCCTTTGTGTAGCCTGAAACGTTGCTTATCCAGGTCCTGCCAATGTTCCTAATAAAGAACATTGAGTGCATCATACTAAAAGCACCTTCACATAAGATAAATACGTATACTGGTATTAAAATCGAATACAAGGAAAATGTGCTCTACTCACTGTCCAGGTATCAAGAAACCATATCTATTTTTGTGACATGGCAAGAGGGCTTGAGACCAGGAAACAGGCATTTGAAGTGACAAACAACCTCATCAGCATGTTTGAGGTTATCAATAATTGGATAAATATGATTACCTTGCTTAGATATGCAAGCAGTTCACTTTATCTTTGTGGCTTAATTAGCCTGTGTTTAATGTTTTTATTTATTTAGTTATTGTTATAGTTGTTACTTAACCTTCCTCTAGATATATAAATCGCATCCGTGCAATGCTGAGCTTGATGGACAATATATTACTGACTGACAGATGAAAGTTAACTTAGAAAGTGTTTTTTACGTTTATTCATTCCTCAAGTCCAAAATTTATTTTAAGTAAAATATTTTGAGGAGCCAGGACATTAAATATAAAAAATATAATAGATATAATAAGGTCAACTCAGGGGAAATTTGGAAAGATATTTTATACATTCTATAGACCATAAATATTATTTGACCCTGCAAACATGGGGCTTTTTACATAAAAGTTAATTGGTGCATTATACATTATGGTACGGTGGTATCAGAATTCTCAAAAAGAACATCACTGAATTGACCAAAAATGAATGGGGCTGTTTCTGATTGAGATTACGAGAGTTTTCAATCTTGTTTTAAATTTTTAGATTGGAATCAGACTTTATATGAGCATGATGATCCACAGAGCAATGAAGAAGCAGATATGATACTTCCCATCGTACTACAGTATTTGTGTCCTCCATATATCTCCTTCTTTGGTCTTGGTGCTGTATCTGCTGCTGTGATGTCATCAGCTGACTCATCCATCTTATCTGCTAGTTCCATGTTTGCTCGGAATATATATCAGCTCTCATTTAGGCAAAACGTAAGTCCCTCGAGATACAAATCTAATTAAAATAAATTGCAAAAGGTTGAGAAGCATATCAGCTTTTTGATTATTCATATTTTTTTCACTTGGTCGGAATAAGGTAAAAGAAAGCATAATTTTAGCCTGTTAGCAGAGTAGAAAATATTAAGGGTCATAAACTGCCTCTGCTGCAAGTGCATGAACATTAAGTGGCACAAAAGCTCCCCCTACTAAAATCAGGCAGTGTTGTATTCATTGAGGGAACCCATGAACCCATTTTGGAGTACTGAGAGCTGCAGCAGTTCATTAAATTATTTTGCACTTTTCACCCTGCCTTGCACTTAATAAATGACCCCTAGTGTATTCTATACAAATGCATTTAGATAATGGGTGGCACATAAGGGCTGAAGGCCTGAACTTAAATAGAAAAGGCAGAATGCATATAAAACATAATATATTAATTAGTTGCACCTCACCCAAATACTAGAACACACCCACATGCAAGACTAAGAAGTTAAATAGGACAAAAGGGTTGAATTTTTCAGCCTTACTTATTATGTTGTTATGTTTATGTTGTTATGTTTTTGAAATACCATTATATTTTTCAGGCATCAGAGAAGGAAATTGTCTGGGTCATGAGGATAACTGTGTTTATATTTGGAGCAGCAGCTACTGCCATGGCACTTCTGGCTAAATCAGTGTATGGGCTTTGGTACCTCAGCTCTGATCTTGTCTACATTATCATCTTCCCACAGTTGCTTTGTGTATTATTCATCAAAGGGACCAACACATATGGCTCTATCGCAGGATATGTTTTTGGTGTTTTATTAAGGATAAGCGGAGGTGAACCATATCTACACTTACAGGCTTTCATATGCTATCCTGGCTGCTATCTAGATAAGAATAACATATATTTTCAACGATTCCCATTTAAAACTCTTTCCATGGTGGCTTCTTTTCTATCCAACATAGCTTTCTCTTACTTAGCAAAATATATATTTGAAAAGGGGATATTATCACCAAAGTTTGACTTTCTCAATGCTGTTGTGGCCAAACACAGTGAAGAAAACATGGACAAGACAACTCTTGTAAAAAGTGATAACATAGTTTTGTCTGAGTTGGCACCTGTGAAACCAAGACAAAGTCTAAGTCTACCTTCTACATTCACCAACAAAGAAGCAATCAGTGACTTAGACTCAAGCCCAGAATCTTCTGACTCTGAAAACAAGGAACTGTGATATAGCCACGACAAAACGATTGCAATGAAAAATGTGTACGATGATAAACGAGGGGTAAGCAGCATTTTATCCCAAATATGTGTTTTCACAATACTATTTCCATTGCACAATTCAGAACAGGCTTCTCTGAAGTCAGCCTCTGATAATGTAACATCTTGTTCTGCACTGTTTGGTCCCTGGCACAGATGGTCTACCTAATGGTTTGATGTTTTATATTGTAGTCTGTTTGATTTTGCTAAGTGGTGTAGCAAGAAATCTTGAGAGTAGGTTAGTAAAGAAGTCTACATCCAGTCAGAATTTAATAACATCACAATCCAAACCAGGTATATTACCTCTTGTGTATGTATGTATATATTTGTATACAGTATATGAATATTATATGGGCAAAATAATCAAATAGTTTTATTTTCTAAGTGGAAGTGCAAAACAAATGCCATTTTAAATTTATTTTTATATAATTTAATAACACCAGCGTTTTTGCACTATTTTTCAAATGTTAAGGTTTCTTGGTAGCTACAGTCATACATAATCATGTTGTTCATAATAGTCATTGAGTTGTAGATCAACAAAAGCTGGAAGGTCACAGCATAGATTTCAGTGGTTTCAACCACAATAAAATGAAACTTTTTCAGTGTCTATAAACTTCTTGACAACATGGAATCATAAAGGACAAGAGTTATATTTAGTACTGTATAATATTATATTGAAACAGAACCAAAGTTACTGGGTGGGTTCAGTGTAAGGAACTTGCAGTTCCCAGCTACTCAATGTGTACCCTAAATTGCAATGTGTTGCCTCTCATTGCTAATTTCCAATAGGGTTCATATATGTAAACTTCCAACTATAAGTATTTGTTCTCAGCATATTTTAGAAAAGGTTTTTAATTACACACTAACTATTCCTGGAATATTTTTAACTGTTAACTGTTAACTATTGCTGTTGTTACTGCTGAGCAAATAATGTTAAAACTGAGGCTATATGGAAACCTACCCAGTGTTGGACTGGGAGCCAGGGGTTCACCAGAAAACCTTAGACCATGGACCCACTCTCCAAACTCTTCCTCCTCTTTTCTCTTTATTCAAACTCTTTATTCCCCACTCTTTTTTCAGCGTACTTTACTCTTTTCTTCCATCTATTAATCATCTATGTTACCATGATGAAATAGAAAAAGATCACAAATAGGCCAAATGTATAGAAGCTTTGGAAGTTTTCCTGGAATCTAGGTTGGCCAGAATGACATGGAGTGTATCCATACCGTGCTCTTCTCCAGACACCTGGCTAAATGTTTCATTGTCTGAGTGCCTCTGTAACACCATAAAATGATAGATTTAAGTAATGAAAATAAAATGTAGTGTTGTGCTGCACTGGTAAAAACTGTGTGTTTGATTCAGAAACACGGAGACAGCCATTTAAGCTGGCAAAAAGAGGAAAGGCACAGGATACCCAGCAGATAACAGATTAGCTCTGTAGTATATAATGGGAATTTTTTAACTTTTCTATTATGTATCCTGCGCTTGAATGGCTGCCCCATTGCTACACAGCAGCTTGATTATATAAACTATAGTTGTGTATCTACCGGTTTTACCAGTGCAGGGCTACAAAAATGCATCCTAATGACTAATTACAAAATGTGATATCACTGTAGGGGAGATGAACCTACATCTACATAAAATGAAGCACCACTATTAAACATACATTAGGAACATCTAAAACATGGGGTTATAACATTTAAAAATTGCTATTACAATACAGACTGACTGCTAATCTCTTTTGAATGGGCATACTTGGTTGGCAATGCACAGTTCTTCTCTTGTGTGGAATTCATGACATGATATAGTCTTAAAGGGACAGTAAATCCCCTTTTTTAACATTAGTTCAATGAATAGGCTTGTGCTAAACATACTTTTAGCCTACTGTTTCAATTATAAAATATATATGGTTATTGTTATTTCTTTATTAACAGGGCAAAATGTCACATATACTTCCTGTATCTATGAAAACAATGACAAGATGTTCCTATGAACAGTAGGACGTGACTTTCAGTTTCAGATTTATTCCCGCTTAGTGCAATAAAAATTATAATAAAAAACACAGATTACTTAATAAAAAATAATAAGCAAAATGTATGTTTAGCATTATCTCTAATGAACTTATGTTAAAAAATAGGCTTTACTGTCAGTATATACGGCAATTATAACTTTATTTTTTTCTTGCGTATATTTCTGTTTATATATCTTTTTGCCTTTATACCTTGCTTTATGTTTTACATTTGTTATGAATGGATGACCCAGTGTATCTATTTTTGTTGAGTTGAGTACTACATTCTTACAATAGGATGCATATGCATTTTTAATTCCTACAAACAGCAGTTGATGTTTCTCTTTCCAGTGAGTGTTCTTGAGACTGCACTGTGATTGACATGTGGTGTGTAAAAGGCAATAAATGCCTACTTATTATTTGGGGTAATTACACCTAAGGGACCTGAAAGTATCTTTAAAAAAAACTACAGTGTCTGTTAGTATATACCCTATATTATATGTTTAGGGCTTTCAGCTATGAAATTAAAGCTTCAGTTACTCTCCACAGTGCTACTTAAACAGATCTTATGGCTACAATGCCTTAAGCAAATATCATTACTTTTAATGGCCTCTGAAGTCCTTCTTCATTATAACAAAACCAACATTTTTAAGAATATCCTTCAAAGAAATGAATAAATATAAGCAGTTAATCACTTGATCTTACTGTCCTTTCTTATCTTGTACATTACACATCAGTACACTGTCACATTTGACAATCATGGCATTTCTCAAGGATATTTGATTTACAAATACATAAATGTATTTGTATGATGTATATATATAAACAGTGTCGGACCGGCCCACCGGTATACTAGGAAAACTCCCGTTGTCAGGGAGCCCTCCTGCTTCTAAACATTTGGCCTATTTCATGACCATTCCTTATTTCCATAACAAAGAGGCTAAATAGATGGAATAAAAGATTATAGTATGTAAAGAAAAGAGACTAGGAGAATAGAGGTTGAGTGAGGAGAGGAAGAAAATAGTACTGAGAGTGGGCCCCTGATCTAAAGTTTTTTGGTGGGCCCTTGGTGTCCCAGTCCGACACTGTGTATAAATGTCTGGTGGTTTCACTCTTTCCCAAGACTCTCCAAAATGCAATCTTTAGTGTTAGCAAACTGTGTGTTTGGAAAGGGGATAGAGTACAGAGGGTGCTCTGAGACAAACTACCTAAGGGGACTGCATTTGCACAAAAATCACATTGCACCACAAAAGAAAACAATGTGAAGCGAAGAAACCACAGTCCCATGTACAAGATTTAAAGAATGTGAGTAAGATGATCAAATTTCAATGGACTGGGGCATTAGTGTAAGGGGATAACTAGATGTGAGGATTTCTATAACTAAATATCTATCAAATCAATAGTTATTTACATCCTGCTAGAAATTAATAAAGTGAAATATTGTTTCACATTTAATTTCAATAAACTGTTATCCTCTATCTAACAAGTTCTTTTGTCAGATTTTAAAGTAGACCAAACACCAGATAATTACTATACTTCTTTATTTATATAGTGCTGTCATGTTCTGCAGACCTTTATGTTATACATCATTCACATCAGTCCCTGCCCCACAAGAGATTATAGTCTTGGAATGTAATGAAAGTAGGTAATGTAAAAAATATTCACAATGAGAAAATTGGTTAATGCAACCAATTGCGACAGTGGAGGAAAGATTTTAGAGTTTGCACCAGTGTACAGTGTATGTAATAAAACTTCTTACTGAAAGTTTTGCTTCAAAAGATTCCAACACCTTCAAGCACTTCTTAAAAGTGCACAATGAGCAATGTCTAATGAAGAATAATACATTCCAAAATGCAGATTTTTATTCTTGTTTGGGTGAAGTTTTTCTTTTTTCCAACTTTCATAACATTTCCCCCTAAATGTTCTATCACATTGAAACCCATGTTGGTTTATTTGTTTGTTTGTTTGTTTGATTGATTGATATTGTTTTATCAAATTTCAAGTGAAATTGTCTGCAATGTGTGGCAGATTCTGTTAGTGTTGTATTAAGTCACGAGGGCTAAATATAGAAACATTAAGAATGAAAAATAACATCTCATATTCATCAATACAAATGCTTTCTCGTTAAGATATATACAATGTGCCCTAAGGCAAACTACAAAAAGTTTTACAGGTATGGGACCTGTTATCCAGAATGCCAGAACCTGGAGTTATCTGGATACGTGGTCTTTTCATCATTTGAGTCGACATACCTTAAGTCTACTAAAAAAAAATAATTTAAACATTAAATAAACCCATTAGGATCTTATTTACTCCAATGTGGGTTACTTATATCTTAACTGGGATCAAGTACAATGTACTGATTAATTACTACAGAGAAAAAGGAATTAATTTTTAGAAATTAGAATTATTTGGTTAAAATGAAATTATGGGAGATTGCCTTTTCTAGACAATGGGTTTCCAGATAATGGATACCATACTGTACAGCTCTTAATTTTGCTACCACAATATGCTAAGCATGTGTGGCACACAATACTGGGTTACTGCCAGTGCAGTACCATCGGGCAACCCAAAATCACCACTGTGTGTAGTTCATTTTTACTATTTATGAACCCAGTGCCGAGTTCTAATTGAATTAGATGATCATAGGTCTATGTATGGGCCCCATGATCAACTGTTTTGGATGATCACATTGCTGCCATCACCATAGATGACTAAACTGGACTATATGAGCTACATTATTAGCACACAACCTCATTTTCATTGCTGCATAAGATCAATACAAACCTAAAAGAAATTTAAATACCCTAATTAATTGCACCGTATGGGTGCATTAAATTCCTACACTATCAGTTTGGTTATTGTGCTCATTATATTCTATTTTAGCGCTGTCAATCTTTTTCAATGAAGTGTATCAATTAGCTGAAATATTAGGACTCATTTACAAATACAAAGTGCAATATTAAGAGCACATATTTACACACAGTGCCTAATTTCCCCATCCCCCATAATTCTAGCACCATTGGTGTCAAATGATGTGTGCACTGTGGGAAACCTGGAGCTACTGCCATCATTAAGATGGCATTACTGGTTCCCTGGCATCAATACATGCACATACTTTCAAATTAGAACAGGAGCGGGGATAAACACTGCAATACCAAGAGTAACTATGACAGTGTCAGGAGCAGTCAGCTAGTACATTTTCTGCAGATTTATAAAACAATTTCTGCAAAAGTTACACACGTGCAACTACAGTTTCACTAGTAAATGGGCTCTTATATGTTTGAGGGCCAGATTATAGCACAATTATGATGTCATACATAGCAGTATATGGAGTTCATTTAGGATCACTAGAAATAAGGCTTTTCTTTTGGGTGGCCATTGTAGAATATCACTGAAAATGTTCCCTGCACCATCAGCTTATCTGAACATTAACATTTTTTCTTTTTAATATAGCTAAATTTTGTTTTTCTGTCCAGGCTTCTCTTTTTTTATAAAGAGATTCTTAGGCTCTTGCTATAAACAAATATTACTTGATCTAAAAGTCTTCCAAATAAAAAACTGGGCTAAACATTATTTAAATAGTGAAGAAAGTTTGAAATGCACCTAGCACCTATAATATTGCAAATAACAGATGAGCTATACAGTAAAGGAGAAGGAAAGCTAGGAGGCATTTCATTACCAATAGATTAGCTGCAATAGTGCAAGCTAGAATGCTATATTTATTCTGTAGAATGCTTTACCATACCTGAGTAAAAAGCTCCAGAAGTTTGTTATAGCAGCTCCAGTATTAGCTTGGTGTGACATCACTTCCTGCCTGAGTCTCTCCCTGCTCACTTATAGCTTTGGGCTCAGATTACAGTAGAGAAGGGAGGGGGAAAGAGGAGCAAACTGAGCATGCTCATGCCTGGGGCAAGGAGGTTTAAGCTGAGAAGGAAGTCTGATACAGAAGCCTATGTGTACCCAATAGAAGGAAAGAAATGCAGTGTTTCTTTTGACAGAGGACTCAGAGCAGCATTACTTTGAGGGTTCACCAGTGTATTTATATAGACCTTTCTGATAAGGCTTACTTCATTTTAGCCTTTCCTTCTCCTTTAAGAACAGTATGCATTACATGGTCTAATAATGAAAAAAAAATTAATAAAACTAGTAGACACTCCTCCTTGACTGTCATTATTTTTCATAGTTATTTCTTCCTTTTGGCAAAAAAAGAGTTCTTTACTACATGTGGTATAATGAACATCTGACAGCTCTCCAGCGATAACACTGTTTAATGTCAATTTAACAGAAGAAACTGCCAGCTCTGTTTTTAACCTTCATACAGAGAGAAAACCAGAGAGCTCCCGGAAAACACTGACTTTTCAAAAGCAGTGTAATTGCCTGATTCTCCCAATTTGCATATTTTATTGTTTTACTGCATACTAGTATACTAGAGCATAAGCTAACAGTGCTACGCAATATGTTGGCGCTATATAAATACATGTTAATAATAATAATAATAATAATAAATAATTGTCTACAATTTACTGTAAATGTCAAGTAAGCATCTTGGCCACGTTTATCCAGTTTTAGAACAGTAAATTTGTTTCTAGCCATTATGAATTTATATATAAATGAATTCCAATCAAAATGTGCAAAATGCGATTTTTTTGTAAAAAATCAGAAATGAATTCCACAGCTTTGTTCAGTCAGTATATGGTGCAAAACATGAAATAAAAAGCAGACTGATATGTAGTTGGCAAGGTCATAGCCAGATCATAATAATCTGAATATCATGTGTATATGTTTGGGAATTGTATTTTTTTCTCTGCTTGAACTGATATTTTTGTTTATTTTAATGAACTTGAATACAGTAATGTCTGTCTCTCCTTGATCAATAAGATGCTATCAGTCTGAATGTGTTACACAGCATTGCATTATAAGGGAAATCAGCAACAGACATTTTACAGTTATTTAAGTTGGTTTAGTAAATCTATTCAGTCAAAACTTAAAGCCTTGCCCTAGAAACATTTTCTAAGGACATCTTTGCATTCAAGAAAATTCAACTCACAACTAATTGTGGGTGGGATCAGAAATCCTCCCCCTCCGCTCCTGACCTCCACCTGGTTGCCCAGCTCCCCCTCTTGACCCACCTCTTGCACCACCTCTTGCCCGCTCCGCCCCACTTGCCCTGCCCACAAACGAGTGCGCCATAGGTATGCGCTGCCAGGGGGCGGGAGAGGGTAGAGGTGAGTTTGCTGTGAAGGTGGCCTGCGACTGGGGAGGGGGTGCTGTGACTAAGAAGAGGGCCCTTGTGGGAGTTTTGGGGGCCCTGATGTGGCAGCCCTGGTGGGCCCTGACCCCCCCCCAGTCCGATCCTATTATTACATATAGGGATGCACCGAATCCAGGATTCGGTTCGGGATTCGGCCTTTTTCAGCAGGATTCGGCCAAATCCTTCTGCCAGGCTGAACTGAATCCGAATCCTAATTTGCATATGCAAATTAGGAGCAGGGAGGGAAATCACGGTTTTCCCCTTCCCACCCCTAATTGGCATGTGCAAATTAGGGTTCGTATTCGGTTCGGTATTAAGCCGAATCTTTCACAAAGGTTTCGGGGGTTCGGCCGAATCCAAAATAGTGGATTTGGTGCATCCCTAATTACATAGCATCAGAATGACTAATTGTTAACTTCCAAAATAGGCAACATATTAATATTGACCAGCTATCACTGTATGTAACTGTCTCTTTGCGGTAGGATTGTCTTTTATGGATGAAATGTTTATTGTTGTGTCAAAGTCCTGTGCTATCAATGTAGGCTCAATGTACAGCAAGATTCTGTCAGCATTTCTCCCACCATTAAGTGGTAGGCTATATTTTTTGTTTGCTGTTAATAGAGAAAAGCAGCCATGGAATCTCATTTGTTGGTCATATTTGATATTATATTTTGTGAAAAAATGTATCGTAAAGCAAATATTTTTATTAGTTAACAAATATGATATGATATACGTATATACCAAAATGATAAGTTACTGGAAAAAACAACATATCTGATATACTGTAATAGTTCTGATATACTATACTAGTGCCAATGAAATTCAGGAAAATTGCTTAAATTTATTTATGTATAAATGTATAAACATGTATTTTATTAGAAACCTGATTATTGTGTTAGCATATATACTGTATATATATATATATATATATATATATATATATATATATATATATATATTCTTTAATAAAGGTTTTCTTTTTATTTATTTCAAACTGTAGTCATTATTTAATGTCTTGTTTTATTCTGAAAATGTGCTTCACAATTGCATAAAAAATTAAATCCCTTTTTGGTGTTTGGGTTACATTACAGCTACATTATCATTGTTTGTAAATACCTTTGTATTAAATGGTACCTGTTTTGTGTGTAAAGTCTTTGCATGGTTATAGCCCCTCTGTGTATGATGGGGCATAGCTTGGAATATTATCTTTAGTCATTCTGGACAGCATGCAGAATTTGTTGCAGGTATGGCAGGGGACAACTGTTCCAAAAAATGTCAGTTAAACGAGTAGCAAAATGGGAAATTTCTGCTTTACACTCCTTTTATAATGAAAAGGTTAGAATCCTTTACACAGTGGTGTTTTAAATATAGGCACACAAAAATAACATTTAGGGGCAGATTTATTAAGGGTCAAATTTTGAATAAAAAGAACTTTGAAATTCGAAAAAAAACAGACCAACTAAATTTATTTTAAAAATCCAATTTTTTTTCTGGTGAATAGGCCGTTTTCATTCAAATTTGAATTGTCAAATCGAAGTAACAGCATTCGATTGAATTCGATTCGATGTTTTTTGAAAAAAAAACTTTGATTTTTTAAAGTCCACCGATTGATGCCAAATAGGTTGTAGGAGGTCTTCCATTAGCTAAAACAGCAATTTGCCAGGTTTTAGATGGCAAATGGTTGAAGTAGGATTTTTAATTTTTTTTCAAATTCGACTCCAATGTGGACTATTCTCTAGTCGAAGTACATAAAAAATACCTCGAAATTCAAATTTTTTTAATTCAAATTTTCACTTCAACCCTTGATAAATCTGCCCCTTAATATAGCATTTGTTTTATTTCTAGTGTGTAGATGCCTTGTATCTGTAGTCCTAGCAACCCTAATTGGGGTGAAAAAATTGGAGGGATGGTATGTGTACCACAGATTGCAAGGCGTGATAAAGATAACCCTGTTCCACAATTATAATTCACATCCACTGTCATAAGAAGACTCACTCACCAATACATTCTGGTTTCACCCACTTTTCTTCTTTCCAATGAACAGTATGATGCCCAGTTTGCATAGAAAAGTATGTGGCTTGTAGGAACCCAAAAATGAAAATTGTGCATATGACTTTTCTTGGCTGCCAATTCAGCTTTTGATAATAAAGCACCATGTCTGTGTATTTTCTGTAATAACAAAGCACAACCCCATTATATTATATATAACCCCATATTATTTCAAATTTATCATTCTCTCGCCATTACTTATTCTGCTGATGTCCTCAACCTTAATTTTCTCTTGTTGTTTCCCTTATTTTTTTCTTCTCTCCTGTTCTTTATAACCTTCTCTGATCTCCTTTTATTTTTTTCTATACACTTTTAATTCCCTCCTTCTTAACCTCTTCAATTTATTTGCATATAGTGAGATGAGCAAAATAAAGCTCTGCTATTATTCAAAACTCTTGCATCCCCTCTGAGGTGATGCTATTTTACAGAAATAAAGTAGTGGCGGAATGGTGTCTCTGTGCAGTCCTACCCAATTCTGAAACACAGGTTTTAAGTCAGCTCAAAACTCCTCACGGGCAGGTGCATGTTCCACTGTGGCCACCATCCACGTAATATTGTAAAGAACAACACCTTGTTATTAATTGGAATTCAAAATTATTTGGAAATAAAAAGCCTTTATTACTTCATGGCTAAGACCACTTTTTACAGCAACATTTCAAGCTGTTCCCTGGCTCTTTTTCAAGCCCTCCCCAATTCCAGCACCGGCCGAATCCTTCTGCCCAGCCGAACCGAATCCTAATTTGCATATGCAAATTAAGGGCGGGGAGGGAGATTCTGTGACTTTTTGTCACAAAACAAGGAAGTAAAAAATGTTTTCCCCTTTCCACCCCTAATTTGCATATGCAAATTAAGATTCGGTTCGGTATTCGGCCGAATCTTTCGCAACGCGACAGATTTATCAAGGGTCGAATTTCGAAATGTAAAATACTTCGAAATTCGACCATCGAATTAAAATACTTTGAATTCGAATATCGAAGTCAAAGTATTTTTCACCGAATTTGGCCATCGAACGATCAAATTAAAATCGTTAGATTGTTCGATTAAATAGTTCTAGATCTAACGATTTTACTTTGATGTGAAAAGACTTAGAAAATGGTTGTAGAAGGTCCCCATAGGTTAACATAGCACTTCGGCAGGTTTAATTTGAAGTCTAAGTTTTTTTAAAGAGACAGTACTTCGATTATCGAATGGTCGAATATTGGAACTATTTTTACTTTGAATCAAAGTAAATTCGAAGTCATAGTATCCTATTCGATGGTCGAAGTATCCAAAAAATTGCTATGAATTTCGAATTTTTTACTTCGAAAATTCCCTCGAATTCACTTCGACCCTTGATAAATCTGCCCCATAAGGTCTTATATATACAGGAGATTTTGATCAGATTTTGTGGGGTGTGATATCCCATTTATCCCACTTAAAACAGAAAATTGTGTCACAGCATCAAATTAAAGCATTCACCATTGTGAACAATAGTGCTTTGGTATGCTAATGAAAAGGTTAAATGCATTAAATGAGTTAAGATGACTTTAGATAACACAGTATCTTCAATTAAGCCAGAGTCATGACGCATTTAACTCACAAATCTAAGTGGCTTCATCTGTACATCCAACAGTCAATGTATTTTGATGGGAGAAAAAAGTCACCATCAGATTTTTTCTTGTCGGATGCAGACCAGCATGCTGTGTTCCCTTCCTTCAGATGTGTTGTGTTGAATGGAAAATATTTCATGTAGTTTACACTTCAGATTTTTCTATCAGTCCTGTTATATTTTGACTCATGTGACTACATTCAACTTGTAATGTGTTCTAATGAGCCAATACCATGACTAGAGTATGCTTCGATTCTGATGCAAACCCTACACCCACAAATACACTCCACTCATAGATCTTTTGGTGAAAAAGGCCGCAGCTTGTTTATTAAAGAACATTTTCATTCACTTATTCAATTTAACTCCCAAAAAACATACCAGCATAAAATAATACTGCATAACACTTTGACATTTTGGGGTAAAAACAATAGCCGCTGAAGGCTGCACATAACATTTAACAATGTTTACAATAACTTCCCAAACCCCTCTTAGTCAAAATCCCATTAACCAGCCTAAGGCTAAGACTCTGTCACCTGCTTTCTCACTTTCGTTGCCTCCTTGCCCCCTGAGCCTTGCCCCAGGCCTAACCAACCAACCTCACTTTACCTTCCAGCCCCCTTTTTGGCTACCCAGTAGGGCAGCCCCACTATGCCACTGTGCTGCATGCATGACCTCTTATGCAGGCCGCGCTACCCCAGACACCCTTTCCACACCATCACCCACTCCAAGATTGAACAAATCAAGCCCAACATCAGACAAATGTACACCATCCCGTCTGTAATGCCCCGGCACAGCCCGCTCCAAATCCTTGTGCCGTACAACCACCCCACCTGACCTCTTGACAAAAACACCAAGTAACTGGTTAAGTTTCCTCCGACTCCGCTCCATAGCCGAATGATCCCACACCAACCTGGGTATCATCTCCGACCATACAATAACCACTCGCACAAACAATGACCGAATCTTGTCGATATCAATTTTCATCTGCCTCACCAAATCCCTCTGGCACATTATGCCCATGTCATTACCACCCACATGCACAACCAATACGTGGGGGTGCGTTTCCGTTGCCGACAAACTTACCACTTTATCAAATACACCAGGCCAATCCAGGGAAGCCAAACCACTTAACTTCAACCAGACGGTCCGCAAAACCCAGCTGCTGACCCCTCCTCCGAACTGCATTTCTCCGTTCCGCCCAGCGCACAAAGGAATGTCCAATAATCCAGACTTGTAGACATCCACCTTAAGAAATAACAAACCACAACCACACATGTGAACAAAACAACATCCCACTTTTAATCATAAGTTCCGTAACCCCACATAACCAACCCTTTTTAAACCAATTTTGGCCTTACGTAGCACTGAAACCTTTTCGACTCCCACCGGTCAATCCGTTTGACCACCCCATCACTTAACCCAAGTCGTGCTGCCTCCGTGGCTGCCCCGATCCGGAAAGAATGAGAACAATACTCAAGCGGGAGCCTGTTCAACCTCCCCAACCCCAGCCGGAAAATCCTTATGAACTGGTACCTGGTCAGTGGTGTGCCATCCTCATGGATCAACAATGGACCCGGAAGCCCAGTACGGGATGCCAACCACTGACGCAAGTGAAACCATGAGCAAACAGACCCCCCACGTAATGCATACAAAACTATTCTCTCACCTTTTCCCGCCTGATCCGTTTTGGACCGTCTGAGCCATATATCCACCCTGTCATCCCCAATTTCCACGTCCCCCAATTGAAGCCTCCCAGGTACCTTTTTGCTATGACTCACCAACTCTCCCACCCTAAAGGCACCAAAAAATGCCAGGACAAAAGCGGCCCTGAACAAAATCACTTCATATTGCGAAAAACAAATGTCCCCCAAAACCTGCACTAAACTCTCCAGCAACCCCACTGTCACAGGTCTATGTGTGTCCTGTCTTGTGCGCCCCTTCTTCAACCCCTTTACAGCTTGTCTGATGACAAAACTTTTTGTGAAATCCTCCCCCCCTTTAATTTGAACAGAAAGGCCAGCGCCGACATGCTTTTTTCGATCTGGGCTGTCGACTTACCCCTTTCCGCGATCCAGTACACCCACCACAACATTGAATCCTGTCCACCCTGTGGGTATTCCGCTCTCCCGGCCCAACCGATTAACTGCTGCCACTCCTCCCAGACCTTACCATATGAGGCCCAAGTCGATTCTGCCACCGAGGATCTCACCAACCCTCCAATCCTGTCGTCCCGATGGCCCAGAGACCAGCTGGGAAAGGATGGCCTTCTCTGTCCACTCCCGAAGCCAAGTGCCGAAAGCGGTCCCACTGGAATCGAGACAAAGCATCTGCAATCTCATTTCGCACCCCTTCAAGGTGAACCGCCCGGAAACCCACATTTAACTGTAAGCAGCGCAACACCAAAATCCTCAAAAGTCGCACCACCTCAATCGAGGAAGCCGACTGCCTGTTAATAGCTTGCACTACTCCCATATTGTCCGTGGTAAAGATCACCCTCCTGTTGGCCAGCACGTCCCCCCACAGAAATAGAGCAATCACAATCGGGAACATCTCTAAAAAACATAAGTTCTTTGTCAAACCCAGCTCCCGCCACTCCTGGGGCCACGGTTCAGCACACCATTTTCCTCCTAAATAGGCACCGAAACCACAGCCACCCACTACATCAGTGAAGAGCTGCAGTTCCTGACAGGTCACCTCCTCCTCAGGGAATATCAACTTCCCATTAAACGTGCCCAAGAACCGCCGCCAAATCCGCAAGTCATCCCTCACATCCCGGGGCAACCTGATGTGATTGTGGGGGCCAACTGCGCCCGCCAACAGCTTGCCCAGCCTGCGACAGAAAATCACGATTACTCGGCAAGCAAAATTGAGCTTACCCAACAAGGACTGAACTTCCCTAACCGTTGCTTTGCGCTTCCGTGCCAAATGGCACACACAATTAGTCAAGTCAGCCAACTTAACCGGAGGTAGCCTACATTCGCCCGCCACAGTGTCAATCTCCAAACCTAGGAAACAGAGGCAGGTCACCGGGCCCACCGTTTTTTTCAGGAGCTAATGGGACCCCAAACTCCCCAGTCACTTCCTGAAGAGTATCTAGAATATGGAAACACTCATCAGAATTGGCCGGACCGACGCACAGAAAATCGTCGAGATAGTGTACTAAGCCGTCAGAACTCGCTTGGCGCCGCACCACCCACTCCAAGAACGAACTAAACTTCTCAAAGTAAGCGCATGAAATCGAACATCCCATAGGCAGACACAGATCAACATAATAAAAACCCTCAAACGCACATCCCAGTAAGTGATGGCAATCCGGGTGAATGGGCAACAATCGGAAACGCCGATTCTATGTCTGCCTTAGCCAACCACGCCCCCGACCCCGCCTGATCAAAGGACGTGTACGAAACCGAGCAAAGCTCCGGGTCAATATCATCATTCACCAACATGCCTTTGGGGTAAGATAAATGATGAATCAAGCGGAACTTCCCTGGCTCCTTTTTAGGAACCACCCCCAATGGTGACACTCTCATGTCCGCCAAAGGGGAGGCTGCAAATGGGCCGGCCATCCGGCCGAGCTCCACCTCCTTATGTAATTTCTGACGAAATCAGAAATCTTGAAATTGCCTGCCACCGACTGGAGATTCCCATGGACCTCCCCCCCGCACCCTAGATTGGAATGGAATCCTAAACCCCTCACCGAACCCCTTCCGCAGCAGCTCCGCATACCCTTTCCTACCGTACCGATCTAACCACAGCCGCATCGCGGCGAGGTTCACCGGCGTCCTCCCCTTTGCTAGCCTCACCTGGCTTAAATCCGGCTTTCCCTTTCTTGAAACATCTGGCGTAGGCGTGTGCACCCCCACAACCGGAACACTCATGCTTGAATCTACAAGAGCCACCCCACTTGCAATGTCCCTCATTAAACTGCCAACAGTAACCAGGTTTGTACCCCGCCGGTGAGGACCCCTGCTGTGTCCCCCTGGCGCCTCTCTGAAAGGGGTTCGTTTTTTGTGCCGTCATCAACCGCAACCAGAGTGGCATGTCAAGCTGATCCCATCTCATCCCCGGGTTGGCCGCTAACCGCTGACGAAACTGTTCATCATAGCGCCACCACGCCAAACCCCCATATACCCTGAAGGCCTCCCAAATCCCATCTACATAACTAAACAGGGACAACCAATGCTCAGGATGCTTTTCCCCAATCACGCTGGCTAAGATGCAGAAAGCCCGCAGCCAAATTCCGAAAGTCTTCAGAAGCTTCCTATACCTTTTGCTCCTCTCCACCTTCTTCCCATCTTTTTTGTCATCCTCCTTTAAAGGAAAACTATACCCCCAAAATGAATACTTAAGCAACAGATAGTTTATATCAAATTGAATGACATATTAAAGAATCTTACCAAACTGGAATATATATTTACATAAATATTGCCCTCTTTTACATCTCTTGCCTTGAACCACCATTTCGTGACTCTATCTGTGCTGCCTCAGAGATCACCTGACCAGAAATACTACAACACTAACTGTAACAGGAAGAAGTCAGGAAGCAAAAGGCAGAACTCTGTCTAATTGGCTCATGTGACCTTACATGTGGTTTGTATGTGTGCACAGTGAATCTTACGATCTCAGGGGGCGGCCCTTATTTTTTAAAATGGAAATTTTCTATTTATGATTACCCAATGGCACATACTACTAAAAAAGTATATTATTATGATAATGGTTCATTTACATGAAGCAGGGTTTTATACATGAGCTGTTTTACTCAGTATGTTTTAATAGAAACCTACATTGTTTGGGGGGTATAGTTTTCCTTTAACTCAACCGTCTCCTCTAGAGGGAGAAGGGAGAAAATCTCCACAAACTCCCCCTTACAGATCTTCTCCTTCACTTCTTTTTTAACATGCGCCCCCAACGGACCCGTAAACGAAACATAAGCCCCCTGTCGGGCTGCCTCAGGAACAGACCCGGGTACCAGCTGATCACCCCCCTCCTTATCCTGCTGCAACCCGGCGCCCCCCAGAGTCGCCACTACAAACGCCGCCTCGACCGGTGCCCCCGCTGACGGGCCACTTGTTGTGGGGGTAGACCCTATCTGTGAGTCCGGCAGCCTCTCCGCTGTACCCTGCACCCACACCCAAGATATCCCTGCCTGGGAACCCCCCGCCTCCCAATTACCCAAAAGCTCCTTCAACCCAAGTAATTACCCCTGTGTATCCCTCGTACCCCTGGCACTACTGGAGCACTCACCGCCTGACCCACTCACTGAATCACCCCCTGGGGGCCGTCGCTCCTCCAGTTCCGACATCCCTTGTCTCTGGCCTCTGCGCCAGTCCGTGATCCCGACTCCTGGACCAAGGTTCTCGAGATGAATGCTGCCCCTCCTGCTGACCTGATGACCTAGGAGGAGAGAAGCGAAAAGAAGAAGTGGCACGCATATGTACGGGCGAGCGCCCACCCCTCTCGTACTCCGGCCTGTGACCCCGCCTCCGCCTGCCGGCATCCATCCTCCCCCAATCCCTGGAGCCGCTGCGTGGCCGACTCCTGGACCTGGTGCGCCCCCTCCTCATGCTCCTCGACTCCCTCCACCGATCACCCGAATCATCTCGGCCATGGGAAGTACCCCTTCCCGCTACCCGGACTGAAGAGGACCTGCTCCTGTCCCGTACCCCCCCAGGTGAGGGGCACCCACCAAGGTCCCTCTGCTCCGCTGGTTCCAACCAGACAGGCACTTCAGCCTCCATAGTGCCCCCTGTGGCATCCATAAGCTCCTCCGCGGACACTGAACCCTTGGCTGCCACCCCAGCCCTAGCCACACCAGACACTGCAGCAGCCCTGTCGTCTCTCTCCGCCTCACCTGCTCCAACCCCCCCCATGGAGGTGCCGACAGCGTCCAGCTGCGCCTGCCTGCGCATCAAGCCCCGTTGCTCCAAAGCTGTCTGAGGCCCCTGGGTCCTGCCGCTTGTCCCGGCCCCGCCCCCTGGAGCCTGCTGGTGCCTTACCCGAAGCACCGGGGCCCGAGGCTGCAGTCCCCACCTGGCCGCCGGAACGCAAGGACGTGCGCCTCCCCCTGCTGCTCCACCGCACCGCCTGAGGCCCTGTCTCCCCACACGCCACTTGCCTGCCAGTGCGCACACATGCGCTCCATCCTCCATCGATCCGCGCCTCCTTCAGACCTGATGGCCCCGCTGTAGGGGATAAGGTCCGCCGCCGCCTCCCACTCCCACCGTCAGGGCTAAGGCATTCAGGCGGCCTGGCCCTGCGTTGCGGCCTCCTCCGATCGGCTCCAGCCTCTGCCTCCGGTGCAGCCCTCCCATGCGAGGGCCCGAGCAGGGACAACAGCTCCCTTCTAATCCGCTCACCATCGTGGCCCAATAGCGCCAACCTGAGCCCCTCCAGCACCTCGGAACCGGACGCCTGCGCCATGACACGTTGACTCTCCTGTGCCCACTACAGGTAAGGTGATTTCCCACACTTTTACCCTTATTTAAAGGTTAAGCCCTGCCCCCTTTTACTCCATACTACAATTCCCATAATGCCACCACTACCCCTTTATTTCCTCTACTCTCCCCTCAGTCATGTGCCCCTTCCGCTCCACCTGTCCCAGGCTCGCTATTTTGGGCTTCTTTCTGCAAAATCTCCGCTGTAGTTTAGCTCTAATACAGTGTTTTTTCAAATATTCCAGTAAAACTGTAACTGTGCAGGGAATTTCCACCAGTGCAATTGAGCCACATGTAAGAAAAACAAACGCAGTTGTAAGTGATAGCAAATTGGATGCAAGTTGTCGCTAACAATTTTCATTGGGCCACTTCAGGTGATCGGTGATTTTTTTTCACAAGTCTTCTGTGCCATTGATACAACCCATAATAGAAAACCTGGAATTACCACCATGTTCAGGATTGCACACCATCAATAGGCGCAATATTCTGCAGGAGGAAAACAATGGCACTTAGCACAACTACAGTATGCACAAGGAGTGGGTTTTCGACGCAAGTACCTTTAATGAATCAACATCAATAAGGGAAATATTTCCATCTATTTAGCACAGCCGCACTTACTAAATGACACAGGTATGGGACCTGTTATCCAGAATGATTGGGACTTGGGGTTTTCTGGATAACGGATCTTTCCGTAATTTGGATCTTCATACCTTAAGTCTACTAGAAAATCATGTAAACATTAAATAAACCCATTAGGATTGTTTTGCCACCAATAAGACTTAATAGTATTTTAATTCGGATAAAGTATAAGGTACTGTTATTATTACAGAGAAAAAAAATCATTTTTAAACATTTGGATTATTTGTATAAAATGGAGGCTATGGGAGACAGCCTTTCCGTAATTTCTAACTTTCCGAAGGTCTCTTTTTCTATTTTTTTTTTCAATTTTCTATTCTTTAAATCCCTGTACTTTAAGGAACAGTAACACCAAAAAATGAAACCAGTTTAAAGTAATTAACATATAAACTATATTACACTTTTTGACGCAAACACACCCGTTTTACTAGTACAGGGCAACAATACATTATATTTTAATTACTTTGATGCACTTTCAGTATTTGGTGTTACTGTTGTTTTAATTAGAATTCATACCGTATATAAATATATTTCCACTGAGGAATGAATGCTCTTTACCTTTTAGATGATCAGCCTTACAATCTTATTTTTAAAAAAAATAACATGTCTAGTCAGTTAGATGTGTTAAGGGAATATAATAATTAGAAATCTCTGATAAATAAAAATTCTGCTTTAGCAGTGTAATTTCCAGATTCTCTGGGGAGCAAGAAACAGAAGGATGCATTTGCTGCAACTACAGATTGAAATTAATAGCAATTCCAAAGTGAGGACAAATGTTTGCGATGTACATGATACAAAAAGGATAGAACAAATGTTTTTATTGATTGGCAGCATTCTGCCCAGGTCAAGCAGACACCAAGGAACAGTTTGGAACCACTCTAAGTATATTGCTGTGATCATGATGCATCTGGGGGAGAGATCAGGCAAATTGAACAGATGGTACAGTGGTGGTGAGGAAACATATAACATATCATTTTGATTGGTCCATGAGGAAAAGCAATTTATTTCACTTGTTCTGGGTTTTTAACCCTTTCACTGTCTAGCTCATATATATTACAGTGTTGCCAACAGCATAGAATCTTTGTTTGCATGTTCCTTTTACCAATACAGGAAACAAGCTGTTCCCAGGTAAAAGGTTAATTTTACCCATACTGCCATCAATCTGATATGTTGCACTGATATACTTCTCTAAATACAGCAGCCTTACAACACAGACTTTATTTCAAAATTAGGCTCTTTCCATAATTATGTAGCGCTATAGTAAACTGACTTGTGCTAGGGCAGTTTTAGCTACTTTCCTTTGTGGGCTGAGACCACAGATGAGCTCTCTTTCTCAGGGGTAAACCCTCGCAACGGTGTGGAAGCAAGGGTATAGTGTAACTGTAACCTGGTGCTATAGCACAATGATGGGCACCAGTAGTTCTTTAACAGTTGAACAAAGAACAGTATTTATTGAACAATAGCACATAGATCATTTAGCACATTGATCCACAATGGAGCATAGAACATACACAGCAACATAAAGGAAGTTTATACTCACAGCACGTATAGGCTGAATCCCCACAGGCTAGGGAATATACAGCAGAGAGTAAGTTGAGGGGGTGGGGTTTGATTAGTTGCACCTGAACAGACTGTATAAATAGAACCCCTGGGACTCCAGTGGAGCTTGCTCTAGTGTAAGCTTCTCTTAAGTGTTTGCTCGTTAAGTGGGGGATCTGTAAGTGGAGTTACAAACACCGGAGTTAAGTGGGGGATCTGTAAGTGGAGTTACAAACACCGGAGTTAAGTGGGGGATCTGTAAGTGGAGTTACAAACACCGGAGTTGAAAACTAAAGGAGGTTCAAACTAGGTCAAAAGTTTTGTTCTAAACCCTCATTTTTATTTTATATATTTATTTATATTTTTTCCTGTTTTGATCTGTAACTGGGATAATGAGTGCTAGCAAGATTGAAGGTCTGACTCAGTGCACAGTCTGCCATATGTATGCAGATTTGGAACAAGAGATCCAAAATGCTTACCTCTGTGGTGGTTGTGAGCAAATTGCCACTTTGGAGGCTCAAGTTAGAGCACTAGAGCAACAAATTGCAACACTGCGGTCGATTGACAATCTTAAAAGGAGTCTTTTGCTCACTGAGCAGGACCTAGCGGGGTCAGATAGTTTGGGGGGAACAGAACAGCAGCAGGATGTTGAGGCAGCTAGCTGGGTGACAGTTAGAAAATCTAAGGTGGGCAAAAGGAAAATGGAGGCTGATCCGGAGATTATACATCGCAACAAATTTGCCAGATTGTGTGAAGATGATGGGAGTATGAACTCTGGATTGGCAATTCTAGATGGGGCTGATCTCTCTAACAGCCGGGAGACCAGTTTCTCTAGTAGTGGTGGGGGGGAGAGTAGAGTCAGGCCTAAGCAGATTGTGGTTGTAGGGGACTCAATTATTAGGAAAGTGGATAGGGTAATTTGTCGTCCGGATCGCTACAACCGAACAGTTTGCTGTCTACCTGGTGCCAGGGTTCGGCATGTGGTTGATCGGATAGACAAATTATTGGGTGGGGCTGGGCACGACCCAGCTGTCTTAGTACATATCGGTACTAATGACAAAATAAATGGTAGATGGAAGACCTTAAAGAATGATTTCAGGGATCTAGGCTCTAAGATCAAGGAAAGGTCTTCCAATGTAATCTTTTCTGAAATTTTGCCTGTGCCACGTGCAAGTTTAGGAAAACAGCGGGAGCTTAGGGAGCTTAATGCGTGGCTAAAGTCTTGGTGCAGGAAGGAAGGGTTTGGGTTCATAGAGCACTGGGCTGACTTTTCGTTGGGGTACAACTTATACAGCCGTGACGGTTTGCACCTCAATGGAAGGGGGTCCGCGGTGCTAGGGGAAAGAATGGCTAAGAGGTTGGAGGAGTGTTTAAACTAGGCAAGGGGGGGTGGGTGAGAGAAAGGATTATGGGGAAGCTAGTGTAGACGGGGCAGTGGGGTTAGTAAGGGGTCATGGGGGAGGAGTGAGGGGGGCATACAGTTTACCAGCTAAGGAGGTCCCTCTGTTACAAGGAAAACAGAATAATACTAACTTAACGTATAATTCTTTACCAAGTAATGCACATTTCAAAAGTAAAAGTAATAACCTCCGCTGTATGCTGGCAAATGCACGGAGTTTGTCAGGTAAAATGGGAGACCTAGAATTAATTGCATGCTCTAAAAATTATGATATAATTGGTATCACTGAGACCTGGTGGGATGAAACATGTGACTGGATTGTGAATTTAAATGGTTACACCCTTTTTAGGAGGGATAGAGGGATTAAAAAGGGTGGAGGAGTGTGTTTGTATGTAAAGCCTGAATTAAAGCCATGCGCTAAAGAAATAAAAATAGCTGGCACTGGTGAGGGTGTAGAATGACTCTGGGTAGAGATTTCGACTGGGCAAAAGGTATCAAAAAGAATTATCATTGGTGTATGCTATAAACCACCTCGTATAAGTGTCGAGTATGAAGCCGAGCTAGTCTTGCAGATACCAGCGGCTTCACAGCTGGGTCAAGTTGTTGCTATGGGTGACTTCAATTATCCAGACATTGACTGGGGTAATGGGGTTGCTAAGACAGAAAAAGCTAGTAGGTTTGTAAATATGCTGAATGACAACTTTTTATTCCAGCTCGTTCAAGAACCTACTAGGAATAACTCTCTTTTGGACCTTGTAATAACTAACAATACTGAACTCATCTCTAACATTTGTGTGGGTGAGCATTTAGGGAATAGTGATCATAACATGGTCTCCTTTGAGATTCTGTTGCAGAAGCAATTCTATAAAGGAGTAACTAAAACACTAAATTTCAGACGTGCAAACTTTGACAGTATAAGGGCATCTCTGCAACATATTAAGTGGGAAATGCTTTTCACAGGGTTAAACACAGAACAAAAATGGGAAGTCTTTAAAATGCTGCTTAATAAATATACTTGTCAGTATATTCCACTTGTAAGCAAGGAACGTCGTTGCAAAGCAAAACCTTTTTGGTTCAATAGAAGCGTTGGTGTTGAGGTGGGTAAGAAAAGATGTGCTTTTAAGGCTTTCAAGTTAGCTGGTACAGCCGAAACATTTATAAGGTACAAGGAGGCCAATAAATCATGCAAAGAAGCTATAAGGCAAGCTAAAATTGCTATAGAAAAGGATATTGCAGCAAGCAGTAAAAAAAATCCAAAATTATTTTTTAAATATGTCAATAGTAAAAAAATGAAGCAGGAAGGGGTGGGACCCTTACTATCAGAGGGGGGTCAGCTGGTTGATGAAAACAAAATAAAAGCACAGATTCTGAACTCGTATTTTTCATCTGTGTACACAAATGAAGAACCAGTAAGTGAAGGTTTCCTTCTTAACACTCCCAATTATAGTAATACAACTAATGATGCATGGTTCACACATGAAGAAATTCAAAAGAGACTTGAACATGTTAAGATTAACAAAGGTCCAGGGCCAGATGGTATTCATCCCAGGGTAATTAGCGAGCTTAGCTCTGTGATTGCCAAACCTCTTTACTTAATTTTTCAGGATTCATTGAGATCTGGCATTGTGCCGAGAGACTGGCGAATTGCTAATGTGGTGCCTCTATTCAAAAAAGGATCCCGTTCTCAGCCTCAAAACTATAGGCCAGTTAGTCTGACGTCAGTATTAGGAAAGCTTTTCGAAGGGTTAATAAAGGATAAGATACTGGACTTCATAGCAAATCATAATACTATGAGTTTGTGCCAGCATGGTTTTATGCGTAATAGATCTTGCCAGACTAACTTAATTTCTTTTTACGAGAATGTAAGTAGAGACCTCGATTCTGGGATGGCAGTGGATGTGATTTACTTAGACTTTGCTAAAGCATTTGATACAGTGCCACACAAAAGGTTACTGGTTAAATTAAGGAATGTTGGCCTGGAACATAGTATTTGTACCTGGATAGAGAACTGGCTAAAAGATAGACTACAAAGAGTGGTGGTAAATGGAACATTTTCTAATTGGACCAGTGTTGTTAGTGGAGTACCACAGGGCTCTGTACTAGGTCCCTTGCTTTTCAACTTGTTTATTAATGACCTGGAGGTGGGCATTGAAAGTACTGTTTCTATTTTTGCAGATGATACTAAATTGTGCAGAACTATAGGTTCCATGCAGGATGCTGCCACTTTGCAAAGTGATCTGTCTAAACTGGAAAACTGGGCAGCAAACTGGAAAATGAGGTTCAACGTTGATAAATGCAAGGTTATGCACTTTGGCAAAAATAATATAAATGCAAGTTATACACTAAATGGCAGTGTGTTGGGAGTTTCCTTAAATGAAAAGGATCTAGGGGTCTTTGTAGATAACACGTTGTCTAATTCTGGGCAGTGTCATTCTGTGGCTACTAAAGCAAATAAAGTTCTGTCTTGCATAAAAAAGGGCATTAACTCAAGGGATGAAAACATAATTATGCCTCTTTATAGGTCCCTGGTGAGGCCTCATCTGGAGTATGCAGTTCAGTTTTGGACTCCAGTCCTTAAGAGGGATATAAATGAGCTGGAGAGAGTGCAGAGACGTGCAACTAAATTGGTTAGAGGGACGGAAGACTTAAATTATGAGGGTAGACTGTCAAGGTTGGGGTTGTTTTCTCTGGAAAAAAGGCGCTTGCGAGGGGACATGATTACACTTTACAAGTACATTAGAGGACATTATAGACAAATGGCAGGGGACCTTTTTACCCATAAAGTGGATCACCGTACCAGAGGCCACCCCTTTAGACTAGAAGAAAAGAACTTTCATTTGAAGCAACGTAGAGGGTTCTTCACAGTCAGGACAGTGAGGTTGTGGAATGCACTGCCGGGTGATGTTGTGATGGCTGATTCAGTTAATGCCTTTAAGAATGGCTTGGATGATTTTTTGGACAGACATAATATCCAAGGCTATTGTGATACTAAACTCTATAGTTAGTATAGGTATGGGTATAAAGAATTTTAATTAAAAGTAGGGAGGGGTGTGTGTATGGATGATGGGTTTTCATTTGGAGGGGTTGAACTTGATGGACTTTGTCTTTTTTCAACCCAATTTAACTATGTAACTATGTAACTATGTGATGGGTATTGGCCAGTTTTCAGGATATCTTCCAGTGGCAGACTAGGGGAACTCCTGACATCCCTTTCTCAACACTTGGTTCCATACTCTGGGTCAGTAATATCCTGGGATCTTAATCCCTCTAATCTCCTCAGCGGAGCCTTGAGCTGCTCAACTAAATAACCTCTCTATCACTCCTAGTATTCTGTCACCAACACGATTTATGCAGAAGATACCCTTCCTGAGACCCTCGCTCGTTTGGACGGCGTAAATTTGCTGAGATATATTGATGGCAGAGAGTTTACTCGATAAAACACTGCTTGATAATCAGGTGGTTCTTTAATCCAGGGATATTGCACAATACAAAGATTCAAGAGTTCAGAAAGACCAAACGATCAACAGGTTCTATAGGTAAGAACTGGTAATTTTGCAGCTCTATCCAACTGACTGAAAGCAACTGAAACTAAGGAACAGCAGGGGAGGGCCCCAGCTAGTGGGTTGAACTAACAAACATAAAACAGCAGGGGAGGTGAGGAATATACCAAACACGTACGAATATAATAACTGGCATTAGGGACAGCACACTCCCCGTCTGGTATCTGTAGATACCACTATATAATTATAATTGCATATTATGTGACAACAAAATAATGTCCATATTAAAGATGGCTTATCCTTGGGACCTGAAAGACAAAATGAGAAGAGACACAAAATAAACATTGAACTTAATCTTTTCAAAAGTCTTTCTAAGTGTCCATATCAGCTTGGCTTCTGTCATTGAAGTCATCGGAGATGTTCTAGGGCAGAAGTAAGACAGTCTCTGTTATTGGCCTGAAGAAGGTCTTATAACTCCATCTCTGGCAGTCTTTACTTCTACTTTTCGAACCTTTCCATCTCCGCTCGGAACAGCTTTGGTGATCACAGCCATAGGCCACCCAATACGGTTAGTCTGCTGATCTTTTAACAAGTTGATAGCTTCCTTTGGTGTTGACAAGGACTTGAGGCAGTCATCGACGTAAAAATCTCTCTCTATGAACTGTCGAACATCATGACCAAATTCTGCTTCACCCTCCTTGGCTGTCCTTCTCAGGCCATAGGTAGCCACTGCAGGAGATGGGCTGTTTCCGAAGACGTGAACTCTCATTCGATATTCGATCACATCCTCATCAAGATCATTGTTGCGATGCCAAAGAAACCGAAGGTAATTCCTGTGGTCTTCTCGGACGAGGAAGCAGTGGAACATCTGCTGAACATCAGCCATAAATGCAACAAGTTCCTTCCTGAACCGAACTAACACTCCTATGAGACTGTTAGTCAAATTTGGGCCTGTAAGCAGTACGTTGTTTAGAGAGACGCCTTTAAACTGTGCGCTTGAATCAAAGACGACTCTGATCTGACCCGGTTTGCGTGGGTGATAGACTCCAAAAGATGGGAGATACCAACACTCCTCTCCTGTCTTCAAAGGGGGGGCTGGTTCTGCATGGTTGTTGTCTAGGATCTTCTTCATGAATGCAACAAAGTGTTCTCTCATAATAGGTTTGTTACCTAATGTCCTTTTGAGTGAGTCAAACCTAAACTTTGCTTGAGCGCTATTGTTAGGAAGGACGACTCTTGGATTGCGGAAAGGCAGAGGGGCGCTCCAACTATTGGAATCACCCTTAACAAACTCCTTGTCCATAATTTTGATGAATTCTTTGTCTTCGATGGAAGGAGCTATTTTATTGTCGTTGCAGGTGGTATGAAAGATTGCGCCACCGAAGTTAGGAGATAAGGACTTGTAACAAATGTCCTCTTCTGATCCACATATGATCTGTAAGTTCGTGTTGGGTTTAGGTTTTATCTGATAATGACATGAGCACGATTTCCCAAAGAGCTCACCTCTGTTCTCCATCAGGTTTGTATTGCAGGTATTCACTTTATAGGGTTTTCTAACCCTGTCTAAGCAAACTTCACCAATTAGAACCCAGCCCAACTCAAGCTTCTGGGCATAAGGGGCATCACTTGGTCCACTGGTTTGTTCTTGCACCTTGTGAACTCTTGGTATATCTCTTCCCAAAAGAATTAGAATTTCAGCACTCTCATCTAGGGCAGGTATCTTGTCTGCTATGCCCTTAAGATGCGGTTGATGATGTGCAGCATTTGGAGTGGGGATCTGTTCCCTGTTGTCTGGCAGT
Organism: Xenopus petersii; assembly: GCA_038501925.1. NCBI lineage: Eukaryota > Metazoa > Chordata > Amphibia > Anura > Pipidae > Xenopus > Xenopus petersii. Next base: position 102,274,883 of record CM076675.1, on the reverse strand, counting down.
TGAGCACATTCAATAAGCGTGGGGAGAAGTTTGTAGTCATCATTGTCCATAGGTGCTATCTGAAATCCACAAGCTGTTCTCCCTGATACACTCATTTGGCCAGCGCATGTGCGTAGGGTGTAGGGATGAGCTTCGCTTTGGATGTTGAAGCACTTGAAGAACTTGGGACTTGCTAGTGACCTGTTGCTCTGGTCATCTAAGATAGCGTACATTTTTACGGCTTTTTCTGGATGCCCAACGGGAGCAACCTTGACCAGACATATCTTAGCACAAGATCTTCCGCACAATTCCTTGCCACAGACTTCAGTACACTTGGTGGCCACAGGATTAGTCTGTTCCTCAGCATTCTCCCCGCCGTAATTCCGTGAGGAGTTGTGGAAGTCACCATTGGAAGGAGCCTGCCTTTTGGGCCTTGAATGGTTGGCTGTCACGTGTTTGTCACTGTTACATTCAGAACACGTAATAGCAGCTTTACAGTCCTTGGCAAAATGCTCGCTGGACGCACAACACCTATAGCAAATGTTATGATCTTTCAAGAATGTCTTTCGCTCCTCAAAGGGCTTTTCTCTGAACACACGACACTTTCTTAGTGGATGTGGTTTGTTGTGGATAGGGCAGGATAGATTAGGATCAAGATCTGTAGGTTTCCCCTTCCTTGGTTCTGGAGTGACTATTGGTTTACTGGAGGAAAACCCGGTCTTCCTGACAGAGACGGTTTTCCTGAGATCCTTGCGCCGTCCTGCTATATCCCACGTAGCGGGTTCTGTAATAAATTGGGTTTGGTCTGGAGGTAGGAAACTTGGGTCATTTTTGGCTCTAGCCATTTTCCTGATGAACCCACAGAAAAAGGAAAAGGGAGGAAAGAGAACCTGATGAAGTGACTTGTACTCTGCGCCTACCATATTCCATTTATCTTTAATATAATGAGGCAGTTTTTCTGTGATTGGATACAATCCATAAGCAGTGTCCAGGCAGCAGAGCCCTGGAAGATGTGGGTCTGACTTTGCTGTTTCCAATTCAAGGAGAAAGTCACTTAGCTCTTGGAGTTTGCGGTTATCTTTGTTGGAAAAGCTTGGAAAGTTGTAGAATCTATTGAGCAAAGTACGTTCAATGACTTCGGGACTGCCATAATCTCGCTCTAGTCTTTCCCACACCTGAATAAGTCCCCTGTCTGGTGCCTCAATGTTAACAGACTTGAGCAACCGAGCTTGTTCTTTTGATTTAGGCCCAAGCCATTTGATTAACAAATCAAGTTCTCCCATAGGTTCGATGTCCAGGTTCTTTATTGCTGCTCTGAACGTGGCTCTCCAACTTCTATAGTGCTCTGGACGATCGTCGAATTCTGTGAGTCCAGTGATGAGGAGCTCACGTCGAATCATGTATTTGGCGAATTCAGACATATCAGTCCTTTCCGTTTTTATATGAGCTCTTACTTCTGGTACTTCAACCTTAGGAGTTGTGGCAAGCACACACGGTTGGTATGGAGGGGGGAAAGGTGCTGCAGATGGGTTTAGTCCGGACAAAGATTTTGTGTTTGGAGAAGATGAAGGCTGCCTTGTATAGGATCCAGAGGTAGGTTTTGTTTCCCCTTCATCTCTAAGGGTGTGTCCTGTAGCATAAGCTGGTTCACTGGACCCTTTAGTTTGGTGGGTGTGCGGGTTGGCTAATTCAGTTGTTTGAGCTTCTCTGGAACAAAACACAAGATCTTCGATTCGATGCCCTGGAGAAATGTATGCAGGGTCTACGATTTTAGGAAAGGTCGTTCCTCTGACTTCTTGATCTAAGACAAACCGTAAAGTTCTCATGACTGGGTCTGCTGGGGTTGTCATAAAAGGACGATTCACTTCCAGCTCTTCCTCTTCAAAGGCTTGTTCTAGAACATTTAGTTTTGCGATGGCTGCTGCTGCCTCTCTTTCCTTCTGGAGGACTTCCAGCTGTGCTTCTGCTTCCGCCTGCTTGCGAGCGGCCTCTGCTTCAGTCTCAGCTTGTTTTCGGACGGCCTCAGCTTGAGTGTTTGCTATATGTGCCTTGAGCGCCGCTTCCCTTTTGATGCATTGAGCTTGGACCTTGGCTGCCTCCGCTTCTGCTCTGGCCCTTATTATCTGGCTGCTTAGGGATGATTTCTGTGAAACGGAATGCAGTGATCTAGATGGTCCTTTAGACCTTCGAGAGGAAGTGGAGGCCTTGGATGCATTATCCTGTAACTGTGCAATTCTGGTCTCCAGCCTGGTTGTTGTTTGCAGGAAAGTAATTAGTCTCTGCTGGTCCATGATAGTAAAAGCATTCAGCTCTTGTATTGCTTCTTTCATACGGGCATTGGACAAGAAGGAAGAATATTTCTCTGCAAGTCTCTTATAGTTAGAATAAGCAGTCTTTAGTCTTATTAGTGCATCAGTGAGTTGCAGTCTAGTATTGCCTGTCTCATCAGCGACGGTTATGCAGTGATCTGTTTTATTCCATAGGTCAGACAGACCATCATTAATTTCATCCTTTCGTGCCTCATACGTTTCTATGCGTTTAGCAGATGGTTTGGTTCTGCGTTTAGCGGTCAGTTTCGATTCTAGTTTGTCAGCTGCTTCAGCAGTAACGGGTATAGATTCCTCTGTTTCTGGTGAGGGATCCATTTCTGACAAATCACTCAGTGAATTAGCAAGATACTATTCAGCAGTCCAATGCAGGCTATAGAGCTGGTAGCTGAACGGTTAAGCTGATTGCAGAGTTAGATATTGGGAAACACACTCTACGCAGGAGAGATCTCTGAGACTAGTCCACACATGTCTCAGATGTGTGATGATGGATCTTAGACATGTGCTGCTCTTAATGTCGATACAGTTCCACACACACTTGTAAAATCCCGGGATACACCAGGTAGCAGACAGTACTGATCTTCACCATGCACCCAGATATCACAGAAATACAACTTGCTAGCAGATCGGCTAATTGCCCGCAATGCATAGACACAAGGCTGCTGGGATAATAAACTTGATAGCAGATTCACGCTGCACAGTCCTGAAAATGCTGATTCTTCACTACACAATACAGTTCTCTGGAAGGTTCTGCTGTACTTACAGTTTGTAGTGTAGCAGGCACGTGGCTTGAGGGCTGTTTGAGTTACCTCGGAGTAGATTGTGGATGGGCTCACAAGTTTCTCCAGAGATTATAATCCGACTGCAGAGATTGGATTATGAATCTTGCTGGATGATACGCAGTTCTTACTATTCTGTCACCAACACGATTTATGCAGAAGATACCCTTCCTGAGACCCTCGCTCGTTTGGACGGCGTAAATTTGCTGAGATATATTGATGGCAGAGAGTTTACTCGATAAAACACTGCTTGATAATCAGGTGGTTCTTTAATCCAGGGATATTGCACAATACAAAGATTCAGGAGTTCAGAAAGACCAAACGATCAACAGGTTCTATAGGTAAGAACTGGTAATTTTGCAGCTCTATCCAACTGACTGAAAGCAACTGAAACTAAGGAACAGCAGGGGAGGGCCCCAGCTAGTGGGTTGAACTAACAAACATAAAACAGCAGGGGAGGTGAGGAATATACCAAACACGTACGAATATAATAACTGGCATTAGGGACAGCACACCTAGAGTGATCTATAATTGAGTATAGCTGTCTAATTACTAGGGCCAAGGCGCCTAGGGTCGACACTACCCATTCCCTTCCAGCCTGCTTGGTTGGGCTAAAGCAATGGACCCAGAGCACATGGTTCCTAAACCTTTTATACTCTGGCACAATGCCATCTGGTGTACACTGTGTGAATTACAGGGGTTACATAAGCACAAGGTCCCCATAAGGACCCACTGAGATGTCCATATTACTAGGGATGTAAAGTGTAAGGGTGTCTAAGATTTTGACATCCCTACAATTATATTGTTTAGTTTTGTTAAGTATATATTTTATTTACATCAGCCACGAATAACTACACACAGTAATGTGAAAAACATTCTTTCAGATAGAGGGTAACTGATCATTTGTAACATGGGACAGTTACTTCAGTATATATCTAGAATAATTGCCATAAAGCAAGAATGTTTTGTTGTTACATGAGCATCAAGAAATGGATTCCCCCAGGCAAATATAAAAAGCGACCTGAACTTTTCTAGCAGAAAATTAAAACATTCTTTTCCAAGACTATTTTCCTGTGGTGGACAGTTCCCATAGAATAAAAGGCAATCCTAACAATGAATTAAACCCAGGTTAAAACAATGGTGATATAATTCATTTTACTTAATTAATATGGTAGATTCAAGGAATTAGAACATATTTATATTATACCCCCAGAACATGCAAAAGATAAAAGTGCCATATTCATCTTTTATACTCATACTCATTTCATACTCATAGAGAGCAAACAATTTAAATTCTGTAGGGACATTCTTCACTAACAGAATATAAGGAAGATTTAAAAAGCAATTGGTTACTAACACTCCCAAACACATGCACATTAAAGGCCCAGGTTCAAATTTATATAACTCAAAGTCACAACCATCTAGTTTTTGCAACCATTTGGTTAATTTGCAACCATTTGGTTAATATAACAGAGAATTCCAGCTGCTGTTTGTCATGCAGAAAAACCATTAAAATGTAAACAGTCTCAGAGGAGACAAAAGGCCCTCCACGATGAATGAGATACAGTCAAAGCTTTCTTATAACAGATACAATCACTTGACTCGTGCTACTTACACAGCACTGCCTTAAATCCAAATATGAGAGGCTTTTGTAGGTATTTTGTATACCAAGACCTCGTTTGTAAGTCAAAACTCAGAAAATTCCTTAGTAATAAGTGAGGTAGTTTATTAACCCAACAAGACAATATGAAAGTTTTGTCTGGGTAAGCTGTCACAGTAACACCGCAGTGTAACACCACAGTGTGGCACCTAGATGAAACACGAGGGCTTACCAAAAACACACCTCTTTACACAAGCTTTTTATACCTTTTACAGGGCATTTACCATAAATAAGAAAAAGGGGTACACGGATATACAGTACCATACATGGTCAAAGCCCTCCTTCTGTATTGGAAGGCACGAAATATGGAATACATATTTCAAGACTTATCGCACCAGAGAACGGTTTCCCGATACCAACATTCACAAACCTTGTGACCTATGTCTGCTAATTTGAGAAAGGATGAGCATCCACAGTTCTGAAGCAACACTTCTGTATCATTTACCTACTGTAACTGATGTTAACCCTTTGACTTCTGTCTGCAGGGTCTTGACCAACTGGTCAGCATGCCTTTGTATAATTACTTTGGACCACCATCTGCCTCCCTTCACCTATCTGTCTTAGGTTTAGCCTCTAGGTATCAGGATGGGGCTCTTAAGATTGATATTTCATTTATATTATTAGACCCTGTATACCGGCCATTACCCGTCGTGGATAGGGTGTTCTCATTATTTTATCATCACTGCCTACCCTTATGTAAGGAATATGGTTGGAGATATGCGAATTACAACTTAAGGGCTCCATGCTTGTTTAATTGCCTCCCACAGGACATTTATTCTTAGGCAGCGACAGGTTGCATTTACAGATGTTCATGTATATCAATGGAGATCTGAAAGCCAACTCCTTTCATTAATGCATGTTTTATACATATTTTAGATATTGTCCTTTTTGTGTTTTTTTCCCGTTTTCATAAGCATTTATTTTAAATACATTAAAATTCATTTAACTCCAACCTCAGCCTAAAACATATTTCCTGAATGAAACAAATGGTTTTTAAGTGAGAACACTGTCTTTTTCCTCCCGCTGACTCATGCTATTAGTCAGGGATTAACAGAAGAGGCCACTGAATTGACACAGACAAATTACATGTTGAGTAATCCACAGTACTAAAATTTAAAATATTGATTATAAAAACAAACCATTCACGAAAGTTGTACTTGATGCTTTTCTTTATATGTGTGAAATTCCAAAATAGGAAAAAATTAAGACATTTATTCAAAAGTATAAAAATTACAAAATCAGATTATGAAATATACAAGGGGACATGTGGGCACAATCCTAGGCCATACAAAGTATAAGTACAGGTATAGGATCCCTTATCCGGAAACCCAATATTCAGAAAGCTCCGAATTACAGAATGGATGTCTCCCATAGACTCCATTTTATCCAAATAATCCAAATTTTTAAAAATGATTTCCTTTTTCTCTGTAATAATAAAACAGTAGCTTGTACTTGATCCCAACTAAGATATAATTAATCCTTATTGGTGGCAAAAGAGCCTATTGTGTATATTTAATGTTTAAATAAATTTCTAGTAGACTTAAGGCATGAAGACCCAAATTACAGAAAGATCCATTATCCAGAAAACCCCAGGTCCCAAGCATTCTGGATAACAGGTTCCGTACCTGTATAGTGTTACTCATCTTGCCACATGCACATTCTATGTTCCCATATTTTGCTAGTAATTCGTTCTTCCAAATGCCAGACAATTGAAGCCCCTGGTTTAAATATAAATATTATTATGTATTCTCTATAGGTGGGGTCACAAAAAAGTATAAAAGATGGTTATCTTGAAATCAGGGAATGTAAAATTGAGGTTTCACTGTATCCAGTATCATCACAATATTAAGGAATTCTCATTTTCCAAAACTCTAGATTTCTTAAGAGTAAACACCACAAATGTTTTTAATGCCAAACTTCGCCAAGTAAAGGTTGTCCAGGTGCTGTAGAAGTCAATGGGAGATGCCCCAATCCTATTGGACCATTTTTAAACCAGAATGTTGGGGGGGGGGTTTTGCTACAAATCGTTTGAAAAACCTAAATTTGTAAATGTTTTCAAGGTATTTGGGTTTTTTTTATCTAAACTTTTAATAAATTCAATGATAACTTGGTTTTACAAAAATCTGACCTTCAATAAAAAAGCCTCTACATCTATTTGCAAATAAACTATTTGACCTTTTTATTATGTACTTTTTTATTTTCTGGGAGCTATCATTTGTATTAAAATGTTGCTTAAATTGCAAATGGCAAGTGTTGAAAGTCAAGTGTTCTGTTTTAATAACAGAATACAAACTGCTGTTAGTTGACAAGCAATTAAAAGGGTAAAATGTAAATGGTTTGCTTTCTACAATAGCACAAAATTATTTAGATTTAGGGTTTCCTTAAAAGATAAACTTTATTGGCCAAAAATCAGACTGAAAAGACTGAAATGCTACAAATGGAAAGGAAGTTACAAAATTGTAACTAAGTAATTACAGTAAATGGGTAAAAGACATTTATTAAAAATGTTTGTTTGTTCATCTTTGCCTTTTAGTAAATTGGCGAATTTGCTGCGAATTGACATTTTGGTGAATTTTTCCAATTCATTAATATATGATTTAATATTAAAATAATATATAGATACATTTTAATTAAAAGATACAAAATGAAGATTTGTGAAAGATGATCACGATTTTTTGTCTTTCTATCTTTTAAATAAGAAAATTCAAAATTCAAAGTTCAAAGCAAGACGGAAGCCCATTACAAGAAGGCTATACACATTTTGGGTACATTCTCCAAAACTTTGTTTCATACCATACTATTGGTACATGTATAGCAGGCATCAGGTCACCAGATTATCTAAAAGATCTAAGAACACAACTGGGTGAATGTGATATACACATTGTGAATAAATGTGAACAATTTTGCCTTTGCAAATATTTTGTGAACCCTTTTCCCCTCACACAACAGTAGAATAGCATTTGCAAATTTTATAGTTGTGATTTTGTAGTTCTGACTCTTCTAGAATTTTCATGTTTCTGGGAGGGGGGGTTTAGATAATCTGTAACCCTACTCTCTCCTAATATATTAAGGGTTAGGCAGATATTGATCAAGGGTCGAATTTTGAATTGAAAAAATGTTCAAAATTCGAATTCAAAAAGACCAACCGGAATTAAGTCTAAGTTTTTTTTGGTCGAATAGGTAAATTTTCGTCCGAATTCGAATTGTACGAATCGAAAGAATAGTGCATTCGATCAAATTCGATTCAAAGTTTTTCCCAAAAAAACTTCGATTTTTCAAAGTCCACCAATTGACTCCAAATAGGTTCTAGGAGGTCCCCATTAGGCTAAAACAGGAATTTTGGTGGTTTTAGATGGTGAAATGTCGAAGTCGGATTTTTAAAGAGACAGTACATTATACATTTCGATATTCAAATTTTTTAATTTTTTTCAAATTCAAATTTAATTTGGACTATTCCCTAGTCAAAGTACACAAAAAATAGCTCGAAATTCGAATTTTTTTCATTCGAAAATTCACCTCGACCTTTGATAAATCTGCCACTGAATAAACCCACTACAAAAATGTTGCCCCCAATAAGGATTCATTTTGTCTTACTTCGGATGAAATACAAGGTACTGTTTTATTATTACAGAGGAAATCATTTTAAAACTTTTGAATTACTTCATTAAAATTCACCTCCTTCTTTGATGAATCTGCCTCTTAGAGTTCAATTTGCAAGCCGACACTTGAAAGACCAAGGGGCAAATTTACTTAAGGGGTGAATTGTTTTTCTTTTTTTGGCAAAAAAAAAAACAAAATTACAATTGCTCAATTTACTTAAAGGCAAAGATGAAAAACCTCAGTACTCGAGAACTTTCGCACCATTTTTCGAAATTTTTTGAAATTTGCAAAAATTAATTTATCAAAGTGCAAATGTTACCCTTTTCACCAAAATGTGCTTTACAAGGTGCAGGCTTGCCAACTCCCATTATAAAGATAGAGCAGCCACTTTTAAATCACAATCAACTTTTCTCTCTCCATGTTACTTTTCTCCATGGCAAAAATTCACTAGTGAAAATGCTTTAGCATATATTCTCTAGAGAATTGTCCCCACTACTATTGTATGGGGATATATACTGGCAAATTTTCACGGAGAGTTTTCGCCAGGAGAAAATTCATAATTTTTCTTGAAAAAGAGAAATTACGGTTTTTAGTAAATATGGAGATGTGTTGTGAAAGTACACTTGGCGAAGTGAGGCAAACTTTGGTAAAGTAAGGTGAAGATAAAATTCACTCTTAAGTAAATGTGCCCCTATAGGGTCATATTTATCAAAGTGTGAAATTGGAGATAACCACAGTCCACTAGTGAAATTCCGCCACTCTCCGTTCATTTCAGTGAGATTTTTAAAAGAGTATTTATCAATGGGTGAAAGTAGAAATTCACCTTTTGATAAATATGCCCCTGTCACGATCGCCGCCCGGAGCAGGTCCTGGAGCTCCAGGCGGCGCGTCCTCCCCTGCCGGCGTCGCTCCCAAAATGGCGGCGCCCATGGCCGCCACGTGGGTAGCGGCCCCGGCACGATGACGTCAGCGCACCGACGTTGGCGCAAGGACGCCAATGACGTCACTATGGCGCCAAATTCAAAATAAAAACACCATCTAGACGCCGGAATGGCGCCCAAGTATAGGAAAACATTTCCTAAGTTTTTCCTGGGTTTCTTGTGAGCTGTTATTGCTAATCCTGTTCCTGGTTTCTTATCTTGACCCTTGCCTGGACTTTGGACTTTGTTGTTATCTGCCTGCCCCTGAACTCTTGCCTGGATTCTGACTACTCTTTGGATTAACCCTTTGGACACTGCGACTTTGCTCCCTCAAGAGGGCTTCCTCCTCGATCCTGACTACCTCCCTGGAGGGATCTCCCGGCTCCCTGACAGCCCCATAGTCCAGGAAACTTACTATACAGAATCAAGATGTTTTTGGTTCAACAATGACATAACAATGTATTTTACACAATCAGATACCACCAGGCCAACTAGCTCGCTTCCACCCTCACACGTGTGAATTAGTGTGCTTGCCAGTGTGCATGCTTGTAAAAGCACGTGTATGCTCTGTTGATTATAAAGGATACAAGAAGAGCTGCCAATGTGGGAGACAAAAGAGTCTGAACTAAGGGAAGGTAGCAGAAGAGGTACATGCCTGGCACCCATCCACCTTACTGCCTTACTGCATGTTCTGTCTATCCCTAGTTCTGGCCATGAATATATATGATAGATAGATGATAGATAGATTATGGATTAGATAGATAGATTATATATATATATATATATATATATATATATATATATATATATATATATATATATATATATACACATACAATAGATAGATAGATAGATAGATAGATAAGAAATGCTGCCTGAATAATCAAATTGTGGTAGAAATAATTCAAATATCATCACTGAAATATTTTATGTGACCCAGATATACCTGGATGACTGAGGGATAGTTGGACCTAACAGATCAAGGTATTGTTCCATCTTTACCAATCAGGGAAAATATTTTGATAAAAATAAATAACAGATTAAACAAAACTTAAAACACCCTCTGAGTAAACATGGTTGCTCTACTTAATGAGGACTTTATATGAAACTATCATAATGTTCCATTCTCCAAAACATTTATAATCTGTCAACCATGTGTCTACTAGAACTAAAGAAATCTATAACCTTCACATATACTGACACTGTGCATCAATCAGGAAACCAGGCCTTCTATATGCTTGTCCCGATCAGCTTTGGATCTGCTGTATCTCTATGTATACCACTATGCATACAGTACAGAAGATCAGTCAGAGGTTTATTTCTTTATGTTAAATGATTTTATTTTCCAAGAAGTTTGACTACAACCTCACTGCACAACCTTGACTACAACTTCATTTTAAAGCATATATAGAATTTTTCTAGTAGTTTTTTAGCTAACATAAATATACCATATGCAGTATCATAAATCAAAATAATCAATATGTTTTCATTACAGCATCAGTAATAAAAGATTGCTATGGTGTAAATCAATAGCCATGGGTTGATTAAAGTCTACACTTCATTTTCTGTTAAAAACCCTCTCTCCTTTAAATATGCATGGGTAGCTGTGTTCCCTAAAATATACCTTCTTATGCTTACTTACTTGAAAATATGTATAGTGTACAAATAAATCTGTCTGTAGAGAAAATGACGATTATTGCAGTCATCCAACTCTTTTAGAACTCATTTCACTATTATATCACTATATACTGTATGCATATCTACAGACTGAAAATGACTGTGTGTATTTGTGTATGTGCTTGCAACTGTCAAGTGTCATTCAGCTTGTGTGACAATCTTATAAAGGTATGGGACCTGTTACATATAACACTTGGGACCTGGGGCTTTCTGTAGAAGGGGAACTTTCCGTAATTTAGATTTCCATACCTTAAATATACTAAAAAATCATCAAAGATAAAAAAAACTCAACAGGATTGTTTTATCTCTAATATGCATTAATTATACCTTTGTTAGACATACAAAGTACAAGGTACTGTTTTAATATTAAAAGCAAGAGACTTGTTATACAGAATGCTTGAGACCTGGAGTTTTCTCAGATAAGGGGTCTTTCCATAATTTGGATCTCCGTGCCTTAAGTCTACTATAAAATCATTTACATATTAATTAAACCCAATAAGACTATTTTGATTCCAAAAAGGATTAATTATATCTTGCTTGGGATCAAGTACATGGTACTGTTTTAGTATTACAGTGTACAGATAAAAAATATATCATGTTTAAAATTTGGATGATTTGATTAAGATTGAGTCTATATGAGAGATGGCCTTCCCATAATCCTGAGCTTTCTGCATAATGGGTTTCCGGATGTCGGATCCCATACCTGTACTTGCTTTTGTACTCAAGCTTTCAAACTAGGACAGCAGAATGCTACTTGTTAAACCCTAGCAAATTAATACATAGGCAGTCACTATAGAATTTGTTTTCTTTGTTTTGCTTAAAAAACCTAATGACTGAGCAGCCCCCCCCCCAACCATGGGGTCTGATTTCTTTATAGTTATACCACTGGAATTCTGCTTTAGCTTTTGGAATCTTCTTTCCATTAACAGACCTGTGTAAACCCTGTTTTTTAAAAGACCACATGATCCAAACCCCTCTCTATAAATTACTTTCCTATCCCCTTTCTACCACTAGACTTTATATTGGAATGCATGTTAGACACCCCCTAGTGATGTATTGATTTACCTGAAACCCCGGGCCCGTGCTCCTATCAGCAGAAAACTGCACCTTCCCAGGATTATTCCAGTGAGCAGCACGGAGCGATCCTCTTCCAGCATCTTCTTGCTTCTCGCTGCTGCCCATGCGCATTAGATTGAAAAGTTGAACTAAAAAGTCGGCTTTTTCATTCTACTGTGTATGCGTCTGCCCCGGGAAATTTGAAGAAAGAAAAAGACGGAAGAGAATCGTTCCGTGGTGCTCGCTGGAATAACCCAGGGCCGGTGCAGTTTTCTACTGATAGGAGCACCGGCCTGGGGGTTCAGGTAAGTAAATACATTCACTTGGGGTGTCTAACATTTGGCACCCCCAAGTGTGAAGTGACTTTCCTTCTCCTTTAAAATTCAACTCAGATATCTGTCTACTATATATCCTTCTAGCCCTTTGAAATACATAACAAAATTATTATTTTTTTTATCTGAATCATATCATTCGAGCTTGGGCTTTCCTTTGCATGTATTGGTAACATGTTCATTAGCAAACATAATAAACAGCATTTTGTTTTGAACGTGGGAGTCTCTACAATAAATTCTGCCCCAAGCATGAGTGCTCTCTGATACTATATGTGACACTGATGCATAAGTGTAATTAGCACAAGCTGAAAATGCACTATTAGTTAATACCTAATTCATATGTATAATAACTAATTACATGGGATACCAAAATGGAAACCAAAGAGAAAGGAAAATAAGTATGGAAATTAAAAATAGTGAGAGTTAACTAAAAACTAGAAACATTTATAAAGTATGATTAACGCTATGAGTTTTTTTAAACTTATCTTGGATTTTAGAAAAATCCCCCTATTAGTTTAGCTCCACAGTTCCACGCCCTTCTCCTGTGCATTAAGCATCTAGCTTGATATGCTCTCAGGAAACTCAAAAGGCTTATCATACATGATGTGTCTTTATGGGAAGATCTTTTAAGGGCTTATACATTATTTAATAGCAATTAGTAGTGAACAATTGCCATTCCTTGTATTAGCCCTGGCAATCAGGTGCCTTTACCCTAATGTTTTATAAGCATCAGGCTATAGAATAAATATAGATAATGTAACACAAGTAGAGATAATCATTCCCAAACTGTATGCTTTAGCTCCATTAATATAATAAGATACATAACAGAAGAACAAAAATCTGGCATTGAAATAAACTCCAGAGTATAAATGATATTTCAAGGCTCAGAAGAATTTATAGTAAGTGGAATATTTGTATCTGAAATCAAATATTAAATACCAAGCTTACAGCTCCGAGCAGTGATTACTGAGTTTCCTGTTATGAGCTTTAAATACACTTTGGCAAACAGCCAGATTAATGTCTCCTTAGGGAGCTTTTAAAAGGCAAGAGCCTTGATAAGTCCATCACTTGCAAAGGCTGCATGTCTGCCCTGGGACCAATAAAGAGAAGCAAGGACACCATATGCCTGCTTCTGGCTTCATGTAGAAAGCCTCTAGTTCTGTAGATGAAGTGGTTCTGTTATTGTAATAGAACAAAAGACATTGGATAGATGAGAGCTACTGTATGTGGTGAATAAGCCTAAAGTGGCATCTTATTGTTCAATGAATAACAACAGAGACAAAGTGCATTTGACTTGTAGGGTGCCTTTGGAAAAAGCAAAATGTAATGTTTTAAGTTTTCATCTTGATAGCAGGTATATGCTGTATGAAAGTGTTTACTGCTTCTCTTTCAAATATATAAATGATATACTTATTTCAAGATCTTCTATAATTATTGAGAGTAAGTGCCTTATATTATATATACTTGCCCATTAAAAGTCTATATATGAATGGTGTGTGTTATGTAATGACTGTTAATGTAATGCCAGTTGATGGCGCTGTTACATCTTAAACTGAGATTTGTCACTCTGCTCTGCTGATTATTGTTTCCCCAGTATCTGCCTCTCTATCTCTCTTTTCTCCTAACTTGTTGGCAGTTCAGCCATGCTTTCCTCCCTAGTAAAGTTTGTTCTACTCCCAGCTGTTGTGAACGTTTTGTGTACTACTACAGGGTCCAGAACGTAATAGTGTGCTTGACATTGAGGGAGCCATTTGCTAACATGGAGCAGCTAAACATCATTTGGGTACTGCGTAGCATGCTGACATCATTGCAGACACACAGTTGTAGTGAATTCATACCAAGAAGATAGCTTTACAAATATTTTAATATGGTTCCTATTATGTATATATAAGGGTGGGTTCAAATAAATTTTTAACATAACATAGCCATAGATATTCTTAAGCAAGTAGCAATCACTTTGCTTTTGATTTTGTGTTGGTTTTAAATAGTAGACCTTATTGTCTTTGTCTTTCTGTCAGTTGCTGGGGTTAGTGACAAGAGTTACCCATTAAACAGATTCATTATGATGCTGGATTTTTTGTATGACTCATATTGTTCACAGTTTGCCGGGTTAGCACACACAGCGAATGGAGTGATTGGTTAACATTTTGACCCACTGATTTTAATCAAACATTATTCATCTATTTAAATCTTACAATAAGTGACATCTATGTATTTACTACAATAGGAGCAGTATGTTTTTCCTGTTTCCATGTTCTGTCTTCCACCACTGAGCAAGCAGCAGGTAAGAAAACATTCAAAAGGAAAATACGATATTATATTAAACAAAAAGAATATCCGTGAAGGTGGCAAATGGTAGATCACAGGTTGCAATATAACTCCAAATATACAGTAAGAGCACTTTTATATATATGTTCCCTGATAGTATAATAGATGGCTCTGATTTATGGGAAGCCATACTCCCATAGACTCTATTTTAATCAAGTAATTCTTCAACCTCTGTGCAAGTAGCAGGTAAGAAAACACTCAAAAGGTAAATACAATATTATATTAAACAAAAACAGCATATCTGAAGTTGTTGCTCCCAGTCTCATATCAGGCTGGCAAACGGCAGATCACAGGGTACAATAAAACTCAAAATATCCAGTGAGAGCATTTTTACATATATGTTCACTTATAGTATAATAGAATATGTGGTGTATTAATATTCATCCTGTTTTGTACAAGTATGGGATCTGTTATCCATCGTAAACCTATTATCCAGAAGGCTCTGAATTAAGGGAAGCCCTTCTTCCATAGACTCCATTTTAATGAAGTAATTCTAAAGTTTTAAAATGATTTCTTCTTTCTCTATAATAATAATAATAATAAAACAGAACCTTGTATTTCATCCAAACTAAGATATAATGAATCCTTATGGGAGGCAACATTTTTGTAGTGGGTTTATTTAGGGGCAGATTTATCAAAAGTCAAGGTGAATTTTCGAATGAAAAAAAATAAAAAATTTGAATATCGAAATTTATCATATACTGTCTCTTTAAAAATTTGACTTCGGCCATTCGCCATCTAATACCTGCCTGAATTGCTGTTTTAGCCTATGGGGGACCTCCTAGAACCAATTTGAAGTCAATTGGTGACTTTGAAAAATCAAAGTTTTTTTTGGGAAAAACTTTGAATCAAATTCGATCGAATGCGCTATTCCTGTGATTCATACGATTCAGCCGAATACGGACCTATTTGATCAAAATGACCCTATTCGACCAAACAAAACTTTGATTTAATTTGGACTTAATTTCAGTTGGTCTTTTTGAATTTCAAAGTTTTTTCAATTCGAAATTCGAATATGCCCCTTAATGTTTAAATTACTGATTGTACTTTTTAAAGGGGAAAAAGTGATTTATTAAGCCCCGATGGTTTTAAAAGTCCGAATAAAAAAGTACTCCAACTCAGACCCGCCAAAGTTCATGTAGAAGTCAATGGCAGATGTCCAAAAGATATCCTGATTTGCGCTGGGTTTCCAAAAAAGTAGCGGTATTCGGGCGTCAAATCCGAAAAAGCCACCGCTTTTGGGCATCAAGTCCGAAAAAGTTGCGGATTTCAATTTTTTTTACGATCTTATCAAGACTATTCCCGCACAAGACTTTTTCAGGCAAATTTTATGATAAATAGGGGGGAAAAGTCCGGGCGAATTTGGTCGGAGTGGCTTTTCAAAAATAGTGAGATAAATTCAGATTTCAATAAATACCCCACTAAATGTATGGAGAGCTAAATTACAGAAAGACCCCTTATCCAGAAAACCCTGGGTCCCGAGCATTCTGGATAACAGGTCCCATACATGTATTATATTTTCTGCAAGATATCATTGTATTTATTAAACAACCAAGCAAGAGGAGACTTACTCCAGTGCACTTCACTATGAATACCAGAACAATCAACAAGCTGACACATAACAAAAGCATATTCTCTGAGGTCAGTTCTGAATAAGCTTTAGAATTATATACTTGGGGGCCTTTATTGGGGGTTTGCCTAAGCTCACCCAGAAATGCATCAACTTACACATTTGTAAAAAATGAAAAAAAAAACCAACATAATCAATGTATCTTAATGTTAACTACTGTAGATATCCACTGTTTGTAAGTTTAGAAAAATGCTACTGCAGAAACATGTAAATGATACGTTTGAGAAAAATAAAGTGTATCAGTGTATTGACTGGGGTTCTGAGAGGTGATATACATTTATTTTTTTTATTTCAGGGTCTATTACAGAAGTCATATACTGTATTGATATAGAACAGGAACTCTGTTTAAACCTCAGCGCCGTGATCTAAATGAATGATGGACTGTCAGAACTTAAACTCTGCACAGACCGAGTTATTTTTTTGTATCCTTAGAGAAAGAAGGTAAGGTTGACAAAGTTATAAATATCCTTCTCCTTCAAAAATAAATTTCTCTGCAGTCTAAGGCCAAATACTACTCTCTAGAGCTTTTTCACCAACACACTTGTCAAAAGGAATTCAAGAGATAACAGATTGCTGAAATGTGGCTTGTTCAGTCAATCCCTCTTTAAAATTGTCACTTACCATAGGAACATCTAAAATGTATTAATAAATGTGACATGTATTTCCTGTTTTTACTTAGCATTCTAAATACCAATCATTCTTGTAGAAATAATTATCTGAAGGATACTTTAAAAATACTAGATATTAAACATGTTGAGCTTCATCATAGAAACACATTGCCATATTGCCACCTGCAGAATATAGCGTTAAACTAAAGGGTCTACTGTCAACATAAGCATTGAACTACAACTATCTAATACTTAAAGGAACAGTAACACAAATACATGAAAGTGTATTAAATGAATTAAAATATAATGCACTGATGGCCTGCACTGGTAAAACTGGTTTGTTTGTTTCAGCAACTCCACTATAGTTTATATAAACAAGCTGCTGGGTAGCTGTAGGGGCAGTCATTCAAAGCTGAAAAAGGAGAAAGGGCATAAGTTACACAGCTGATAACAAATAAGCCCTGTAGTATATAATTTGATTCTACATAGCTGATCTTTTAGCTACTGGAATGGCTGCCTCTGTAGCTACACTGTATATAAACTATAATGGTCTTTCTGAAGCAAACACCCTAGTTTTACCAGTGCAGAGCAACACTACATTATTTATTCATTACTTAAAAACACTTTAATTTGTTGATGTTACTGTTCCTTTAACACCTTGCTCACTTATTCCTCTGAAAACTTTTAGGAGCATATTTATTAAAGGTCGAGTTTCTCTGGTCAAGTTTTAAATGGCAAAAAATCTGAATTTTTAGAGGGAAAAAAACTAAAATGTTTTGAGATTTCTTAAGCTTTGCAGCTAATACTCCAGCTAAATTATTATTTATTCATTACTTTAAAACACTTTAATTTGTTGATGTTACTGTTCCTTTAACACCTTGCTCACTTATTCCTCTGAAAACTTTTAGGAGCATATTTATTAAAGGTCGAGTTTCTCTGGTCAAGTTTTAAATGGCAAAAAATCTGAATTTTTAGAGGGAAAAAAACTAAAATGTTTTGAGATTTCTTAAGCTTTGCAGCTAATACTCCAGCTAAATTATTATTTATTCATTACTTAAAAACACTTTAATTTGTTGATGTTACTGTTCCTTTAACACCTTGCTCACTTATTCCTCTGAAAACTTTTAGGAGCATATTTATTAAAGGTCGAGTTTCTCTGGTCAAGTTTTAAATGGCAAAAAATCTGAATTTTTAGAGGGAAAAAAACTAAAATGTTTTGAGATTTCTTAAGCTTTGCAGCTAATACTCCAGCTAAATTATTATTTATTCATTACTTAAAAACACTTTAATTTGTTGATGTTACTGTTCCTTTAACACCTTGCTCACTTATTCCTCTGAAAACTTTTAGGAGCAGATTTATTAAAGGTCGAGTTTCTCTGGTCTGGACTTCCTTCTGTAACTACTAATACATTTCTGTGTGCTAAGGAGATGGCTGGATGCTCAGGAACAGACTGTGTCATAAATTGATTTGTTGTTCATCAATGAATGCTGTTTTTATTAAAACTTATAGTGCTTTTGCTGAGGGAGTTTCAATGGACCTGCTTAAACTCTCTCCTGAGAACCTGCAAAACATCTTTACATTTATTCTAAAATGTGATTTTTAAATATCAACCGTGCCATGGCTGCTTTGGCAGAATGCGACTACTTTGTCATAAATTATATATTTACGGATGGAAACTCCCTATAAACTTATGTAATCATTTACAAGAGTTAATGAGAGCAATTTGTTTTCACTGACATATGCCCATTAGAAAATTTGGTGGCACTGACAGTGTAGATTTTCTATCAAGATTCATAAGCATGCTGTTAAATCAGCTGGTAGGAGTCTGAAATCAATTTTTTATGGCTCGTTTACACCAACTGAGCTGTGTGTTCATTCGAGTCAGTGAAATGCGTGAAGAAGTGGGCATGGTGTCTGTTCTGTACAGATATTTTGGTTTAAGTATTAGAGAGGGTCATTCGTGGAAGAGCAGTACAACATGAAGAACATGTGGGGTAGACAGACACATTTAAAGGAAAATAATAAAAGTATAGAACTATATATGTAAGCTAGAAATATTTTACTTTATGTTTTGGTATTCTGTAACAATCCAATGCAACCACAGCCCTTTAACAGAGAATATCTGTGCCTCCAAAGATGTCTCCAGTAGCTCCCCATTTTAATTTCTGCTGATTTACTGCACATGCTCTGTGTTGCTGTCACTTACTGAGCTTAGGGACCAATTGTAGTATCAGCTTATATGACATTTTCTGTTTTATGATTTGCAACAACCCCTAAACTTCGCTTCTCAACAGCTGCTCAAAGGACACTGTGCTCCTGTGACAAATTTGAAGGCCTGGATCATTTCTACTATAGAGATGTTGAACCTTTAGGCTAGTTAAGTAAATTCATTATATAGAATATGTAATTTCTAGCCATACTAATTTGTAAAGTTTAGACCTCCTTTATCATTAAAACTGTTTAATTCACCCATATTGGTGAGTTACTTGTAATTATGTAACGCTATTTTGGGCTATTTTAGTGTTATTGTACAGCTAAACCAGTAGAGCAAGGGTTACACTTGACTCTAACATACAAGGCAGGGCCTTCACTAGGTGGAGATAAGAATGAAAGGTGTAGTTCAACTACAATTTACATAGGCTACTGTGCTTAAAAATAAAAATAAAATGAGTTTCTTGCAGCAAACAATATAACATGTTTTATAGTCCAAGACAATAGATCCACGGGGGTTAATACTCACATCCAATGGCAGACAAGATGTTAAAATCTTCTCATTCCTACAGGTAATTCTGCTTATCCATATACTGCTATATATCTATTGCAACTCTTTATTCTGGTAATTCTGCTTATCCATATACAGCTATATCCATATACTGCTATACATCTATTGCAATTGCTTATTCTTGTAATTCTGCTTATATCCCTACTTGTATCTGTTAACCCTAATAACTTTTGTCTGTTAAGCCTTCTCTGCTTTATTGCTTCTGATAAATATCTCAAACTCACATCTGTGAGTATATATTTTTATAGCCCCAAACTTGGTTCTGGTGTCTGTAAAACTCTGCCCTTTGATAGCTGGTTAATTGATTAATTAGTCAACTGCGCTCTGGGGTTTTTTTTTTTTTTTTTTTTTCAATCAGCTACATATAAATTTAGGCCCAGTATAGGGAATGGCACTAGTGCTAATATTTCACAAGTGCTTAGAAATTACAGTTATACAAGGCATTGACAAGGCAAAATGAACCAGATTCCCCTGCAATCAACAGTGGACCATCTGGGATAAGAAGAAAACAGATTTGTTTGTACCTGCTAGTTTGTTACGTCTTATTCCAAAATGCTTTATCTTGTATTTCTCCTCCTTTCACTCTCATGCTTCATAAAACATTTTCACCACCTCCCCCATCAAGTCACAATGCTATAAAAATCTCAGCCTCTCTACTTTCCTCTCCTTCCCTCTCCACACAGGAAGTTTATAAAG
The DNA here is from genome assembly GCA_038501925.1 of Xenopus petersii. Classification (NCBI taxonomy): domain Eukaryota; kingdom Metazoa; phylum Chordata; class Amphibia; order Anura; family Pipidae; genus Xenopus; species Xenopus petersii. Next base: position 102,254,508 of record CM076675.1, on the reverse strand, counting down.
TACTCTGTTTAGCTATTCCAGGAAACTCCTTTTTTTCATATAAACTAAGAACTCACAAATCCCGCTCTCACTTAGTCTTTCTTTCCTCTCTATTGCTGGCAGCTGGGGACATTTCCCCAAACTCTGGCCCTTACCCCATCCCAGTTAAATCATGACCACGAGCTCCTTCTCTTTGGTGCAAATTCCAACAGTACAGAACTCTTATTCCTATACCCAAAAACCCAGTTAATCTTTCCTGTGCTCTCTGGAATGCCAGATCTGTTTGCAACAAACTCACCGCTATACATGACCATTTAATTGCAAATTCCTTTAAGCTACTTGCACTTACTGAAACCTGGCTTTCTCCTACTGACACTGCCTCACCTGCTGCCCTTTCCTATGGGGGTCTACACCTTACTTATATTCCCAGGCCTGGTAACAGACCTTGGGGTGGGGTAGGTTTGCTTCTCTCTCCCCACTGTAATTTTAAAGTTCTTCCACCTGTTCCTTCCCTATGAGTCTCCTTATTTGAGGCTCACTGCATTAGGCTCTTTTCTCCTGTTTCACTCTGCATTGCTGTCATATATCGACCACCAGGACCAACTGCACAATTTCTGGACAACTTTGCTGCCTGGCTTCCTTACTTTCTTTCATCTAACAACCCATCCCTCATATTAGGTGACTTTAATATACCCGTTAACAACATTAACAACCCTTCTGTCTCTAAACTTCTATCACTCACCTCCTCCCTAGGCTTATCTTTGTGCTCAGACTCCCCCTCTCACTCCAATGGTAATGCTCTGGATCTCATATTTACCAGACTCTGTTCAACCACCAATTTTACTAATTCACCATTTCCCCTCTATGATCACAATATGCTCACATTTCAACTCTCACTAACTCCCTCCTCACCCCCTGCTATTCCCCAAACACGTACTTACCGTGACTTGCATGCTGTAGACGTATCACATCTCTCTTCTTCCTTTAACTCTCTTCACTCTAATATCTCGGCCATCTCTTGTCCTAAAGTGGCTTCCTCTGTCTACTCTAGTACTCTCACCACTGCCCTCAATGAGCTCACATGAACTTGAGCGTCGTTGGCCCGCTCAGATTCAGACTTTTGGAGCTACAAATCTGCCCTGCGCTCCTATAACACCAGCCTCTTCCAAGCCAAACATACTTTACTTCACTCATTAATTACCTTTCTAAAAAACCAGCACAATATTTCTCCACCTTTAACACTCTCCTTTCCCCTTCTCCACCCCCTCCGTGCACATCTGTCTCTGCTCAAGATATTGCTGATCACTTCAAAAACAAAATTGACACTATCAGAAGGGACATTACACTACTCAACCCCCCAGACTTCCATCACCCTCCCTCCACATTCCCCAGTATCTCCTGTGCTCCTTCACCCCTGTCACTGATGAGGAAGTCTCAAAGCTTTTGGCCTCTTCTCACATTACTACCTGCCCTCTTGATCCAATTCCATCAAAACTTCTCCGCAATACCAATCCTTGTCTAATCAAAGCCTTAACTCACCTATTTAATCTCTCGCTCTCAACTGGGGACCAATGTATGCAGAAATCTGATTGGTTGCCATGGGTAGATTTGCCCAGTGTTGATCAATGACTCCCAGTACTATCTTACTCTCTTAGAGAGTACTATACATGATCTGACCTTTCTCTGGCTGGCCTCATTCACTGGGTCCTTGTTCCTAGACTTATCACTAGAGGTACAGGGTCCCTCTAGGGCAGAACAGCTTTACTGGGCCTCGGTGTACCCAAGCTCCCTGGAACACATCCAGCTGGGTCAGACACCAGAAGCCAAATGAGAAAGATCCACCACTAAACAGGCACTGTGTTACAGTGTGGCAGAAAGTGGTCATAAGCCCCGTAGGCCAATGATGAAAACAGATAAAGCCACTGGGATTTGTGTGTTAAATGCATCATGACTTGGGATTAATTGAAGAAGTCATCTTAACTCATTTAATGCATGTAACCTTTTTATTAGCATACCAAAGCACCATTGTTCACAATGGTGAATGCTTTAATTAGATGGGATGCGGTGATGCAATTTTCTGTGATAAATGGGATATCTGGGTTTAGTTATTCTGTATCAAACACACAAATCAAAGTGGCTTCATCTGTATATAAATGAAGTAACTAAATACATGGGCATCTGCCCACCAACTACGGAGATAAGGAAGTGTAGGGATTTAAAACCATAGTAAATCTTTGGGTCCCTACAATTACATTAGCTTTCAAAAAAATGTGTAATTATTAGAAGTTGTTTTCTGTCACTCTTTTGTGAACATTGTGCAAATCTGTCAGCCAAATATAATGTTTTTGGGAGTACCTGCATTATCTCACTGTACTTACTGTTTCTATGCTCAACACAGTTCTTATGATACTGTTCAGTATCAATTTAAATAAATACGTTTTTTTAAAAAAATAAGTTTTCAATAGGTATAGTGCATTGATAAGTAATTGGGTTCTTCACATTGCTTGAAGCAAAATTTGCAAACTAACCTAAAATACTTGTCACTTTAACAGGAAATGTAAGAATAAGTTATGTTGTAATTGTAAATTGGTGAAGGAATTGGTACTTTAAACCTATGAGTCTCTGAATGGAATAAGGACTGCTTCGTAATTTGTATCTGTAAGCAAATTATACAACAGTTGACCTACTTGGTGCCATTAGGGCATATTGAATAATATGCTTTTTGATTCCAGTCAATTGGGTGTGACGTTAGCACAGTACTTATTTCTGGCATCAGTCAGTGACTAAATACAAGGTCCATAGCTCATACAAGCCATTAAAATAAATTACTGTGCATTTCCTCTTGAGAGGAATAAATACCAGGAATTATGTTAAGTAAATTATCAGATTAATAGATAGAGAGAAATGAGACCATATAGCATTTTGTAGTGCAAAGCATGCAGTGTCACTCTGCCTTCCATACATGTAATCTGTACACAAACATGCAGATGCAGGAGCCTTTAAAATCATGAAGAGACAATTCATGACTTGGGGCAGCTGGGAAATTGACAATATGTCTAGCCCCATGTCAGATTTCAAAATTGAATTTAAAAAAATCTGTTTGCTCTTTTGAGAAATGGATTTCAGTGCAGAATTCTGCTGGAGCAGCACTATTAACTGATTCATTTTGAAAAAAATGTTTCCCCCATGACAGTATCCCTTTAAGAAGCCTGAAGCAGAACTGGTAAAGTGACTAGCATTTAGAATGGACTGACAAAGCCAAGTACTGTTTCAGAGTATCTCTGATTAAATATATAACATGGTATATTTTACATGTACAGATATGGGATCCATTACCCGGAAACCTGTTATCCAGAAGTCTCCGAATTACGGAATGGCCATCTCCCATTGACTCTGTTTTATCCAAATAATCCAAATTTTTAAAAACCATTTCCTTTTTCTGTATAATAATAAAACAGTACCTTGTACATGACACAAACTAAGGTGTAATTAATCCTTATTGGAAGCAGAACCAGCCTATTGGGTTTATTTAATGTTTCCATGATTTTCTAGTAGACGATATATGAAGATCAAAATTACAGAAAGATCTGTTATCAGGAAAGCCCCAGGTCCCGAGCATTCTGGATAACAGGTCCCATACCTGTACTTGAAATTTCACGGTTCCATGGTTTGCATATCTGTCTATTAATCAAAGCACCACCTACCAGGAATAATACAAATGCATCATGATTCAATTTTCCCATGTAAACTAAGTGAAGTATTAAAAAAGAAAAATAACTGTGGTCTCTGCTTGCACTTCACAAACACTCGACAACTTCATATGGGAATTAAAAACTGTAAATGTCAATATTCAGCTACATTTTAAAGGATTTCTGTCACAGCAAACAGTTTTTTTTTAAATTTTGAAATCTCAGATGGGGCTAGACATTTTAATCTCCTAAGTGCCCTCGGCCATGTAACTTGTACTCAAATAAACCAGTCACTCTTTACTGCTGCACTGTACTTGAGTATCACCTCACCCTTTCCCTCACAGCAGCCTATTACCGGAACAATGGGAAGGTAAGAAAATAACAGTCCTCTGACACACTTCATCTAAGCATGAAAATGAGCTAACAAATCCAATTGTTTAATAAGATAGTTTGGTTTCAATGCCAGTTCAACAGCAATATTCTTGGACTTTATATCATATACTAACACTTCATTTAAGCCTTTACCTGCGTTTATATAGGTATAGGATCTATAATCCACAGTTCTTTGGCTCTGTTGTTTTCTAAAAAAAAGGATCCTTCTATAATTTGGATCACAGTACATTAAAGGGATACTGTCATGGGAAAACATGTTTTTTTCAAAATGCATCCGTTAATAGTGCTGCTCCAGCAGAATTCTACACTGAAATCTATTTTTCAAAAGAGCAAACAGATTTTGTTATATTCAATTTTGAAATCTAACATGGGGCTAGACATATTTTCCATTTCCCAGCTGCCCCCAGTCATGTGACTTGTGCTCTGATGAACTTAAATCAGTCTTTACTGCTGTACTGCAAGTTGGAGTGATACCACCCCCTCCCTGCCCCCCCCTACCAGCAGCCTAACAACAGAACAATAGGAAGGTAATGAGATAGCAGCTCCTTAAAACAAGATAACAGCTACCATGGAAGATCTAAGAACAGCACTCAATAGTAAAAGCCAAGTTCCACTGGGACTGATTCAGTAGGAGAAATAACAGCCTGCCAGAAAGTAGTTCCATCCTAAATTGCAGGCACAAGTCACATAACTGGGGCAGCTGGGAAATTGACAATATGTCTAGCCCCATGTCAGATTTCAAAATTGAATATAAGAAAATCTGTTTGCTCTTTTGAGAAATGAATTTCAGTGCAGAATTCTGCTGCAGCAGCACTATTAACTGTTTTGGAAAAAACATGTTTTCCCATGACAGTATCCCTTTAAAGAATAGCTTTACGAAATGGAATAGGTTTTTATAACTAGCTAAATGCGAACTGAAAGAGAACAACACCATTGTATGGTTTAATCTCCATGGGTGCGAGTCTTCAAAACAAATGGAAACATCAAGTTTACCCTAGTGGCTGGCAATGGTTTCCTTTACTAGCTCATTAATGTTTCCTTGGCTCTTTTAGCTCTGTAAGTCATTTGTCTAAAAAAACCTTTTTTTACATAAATCAGTATAAATGTACAGTATTTGTGCATAGTGAGTTTAACCCTTACTTTATAGTAAAAAATTCTAGTATCTGGGTACCTGAAATGAAAGAGATTGTGTTATACACAGGAAGAATATCCTGTTTTTTTAATCAATAAGTAATAGTTGTTTACATCATTTTAGGTTGAGAAAGGTAGCTAGAAACAAGAATATTTATAGCTTCCAAGGGGAAATCCATCTGGACTGCCACTGTGTTAAACCTAATTGGAAAAAAAATAAATGAAAAATGCATGCCGGTGTACGTCTGGATGACTTTCTCCTCTCCATTTGTATCAATAAAGAAGGCACACAAGAAAATTCGATTTATAAACTAGCAGCAGATAAACCAATCTTTGAACGCAAGGAGAATTTGTATTGAAGAACAATCTTTCCTTCCTGTCTAAGCAGAAGTAAGCGAAGCTGTATCCTTACACTTAGGAAATTCTCTCAGTTACATGCAGAAACAAAGGGTAAAGCAAATATGTAAGCTGACTTTTGGCATAGCTAGGCTGCTGGCAGTGCTGACTGTCACAAAAAGTAACTGCAACAGAGCATTGTGCAGGGTACATTAACAATATAAGGAAAAGAAAAAAGCCACTTGTTATATAAATAAAGCTTCAGGCGCTATAATAAAGGCCATGGCACACTGTTTGTTTCATTTGACCAAGCCATAGCTACCTACAATGGAACACTTTTCACTGATGTGTGGGTTGCTTTCCATTCATGTTAATAGAAAGCAATATGAAGCTGGTATCAAAACACCATGCGGGGGAATGTAGTTAAAATCGCTAACGGAAAAACTATTCGCAATGCGAATTTAATATAGCTTTTGCGAGCCCGGAAACTGTTTAGCGACCACTTCCGACAGTGAAAGATCTTTTGCGAATTTTATAGTTTGCGCCAATGCGCAGTCAATGTAATAAAACTTCTTACTGAAAAAGTCGTTATGTTTGCTCCAAAAGATTACGACACCTTCAAGCACTTCTTATGAGTGTGCAATTAAAATTCGCAATGCGCAATTAAAATTCGCAATGCAATAACAGTTTAAGGAACAATATTACATTGCGAGATGTGGATTTTTAGTCTTATTGGTGCGAATTGTTTTGCTCTTTGCGACTTTTATTACATTCCCCTGCATAACTCTTACAGCAAAGGAAACAGCTTTAAGAAATAATGAAAATAAATTGCCCAGCTGGAGGATGATAAAATAGCAATAGCAGAAAGTCTATACTAATGGTGACTAAACATGCAGTTAAAGGGGTAGTTCACCTTCAAGTTAACTTTTAGTATGTTATAAAATGGCTAATTCTAAGCAATTTTTCAATTGGCCTTCATTGTTTCTTTTAAAGTTTTTTAATTGTTTGCCTTTTTTTTCTCTCTTTCCAGCTTTCAAATGGAGGTCACTTACTACATCTAAAAACAAATGCTCTGTAAAGCTACATATTTAATGTTATTGTTACTTTTAATTACTCATGCTTCTTTTCAAAAAGCATAAACTATTTTTTAAAGAACATCAGCAACAATTAAAGGAGGGCTAGTAAAGCTAAAAGCATAGGGTGGGTGGGTACAAGTGCACTCATAACATTCAACAATCCTTGATGGAGATCGAACTGACCCAAACGTTTTGAGCTTTTATACATTAGTCTGCCAATGGCTTCAGTCAGCATAGGAGCACTGATCCTAGCAGGATAGCCCATACACAATCAACCTTTTCCTTTAACATGGATATTTTAAACCAGAGGTTCTTTATTCTTAATGGTAACTCTGAGAAAGCCATAATAGGAAAACACATGTAATATTGGAGACCTTGTTTTGCATTTAGATGCTCCCTTGAACTAATAAACCTGTAAGAAAAGTACATCATCAATAGAGGAGCATCAGTTTGAAAGTACTTATAGCATAATAACTGATAATATAGTATTGGCAAGGATTAGGTAGGGGGTGCTGTGGAGACTGATTAGGGATGGGTAAGTCCTTGAGGCAGGAGCTGTATGTGACTAGGGAAAACGTAAAGGGCGATGAATCAGACTGGAACAGGTGCAGAACGGAACAAGATGCAGAGGTCAAAGATCAGGACTTGACAGGAAGAAGAGGGTGAAGGTCAGGATAGAATAGCGAGAGGACTGGAGCGGATAGCAGGAGAGGACTGGAAAAAGCAGGACAAGATGCAGCAACCCTACAAGCTGCTCACCTGGCCAAATGGTCAAGGTATTGAGCCAGAGAACCAAAGGTCCCTGGCTCAAATCCCAGCAGATCCTGACAAGTATGTACTGTGAATTTTAATATGCAATAAAAACTGTGATAGCTTTTGCAACTATTAATATTTATACTCGCCATGTGTCACAGTTACATGTCACGCTTTAGCAATAGATAAATATTTCTAACAAATTTAATTGATTTGATTTTGGGCTCATAAACCAATGTGTTTTATGAGACTTCATGAGCTTGTAGCCTGATATTGCTGTGTACTGAGCAGATATTGATTTGGAAATAGTTTGCTGTGCAAAAAATGGTTCAAATCAGAAAATGTAACATGATGTACAGGTAAAGCATGTTGTGACCTTTGTAGCCTTCAACACTAAGGGGACAGTAGTTTCACTTTACAGGACCTAAGGTGGTTTGGGAACAGCCAGGATATTATAAAATGTTTTAAGTGCTTTAGCTTTCCGCTGCTACCCTTCTCTTACACAGCCCCTATTCACTGTATCTTGAGCGCTAGATTCAAGGGGAGGAATAGTAACATGACAACATAAACATATATAATACATATAATATAGTATATAAAATATGATTTCCTTAAAGGCACTGAATTTTCTATCTCAAGGATGTTGGAAAAAACTGTTCCAAACAAAACAAATTTGTTTTGTTACAGATTTGTACTGTGACATCTAGAGGCCGATTTATCATGCTGTATAAAATGAAATTCGCTGAAAAAATGGTGTAGAAATTTGTGTAACATAAATGGTGAATTCATCAGTGTATGTTTTAATTTACACCATAGGAACACCAGATTTGCCACCATTATCTTACACTGCTTCAAACCCTTGTATGTAAGATCTGTCGGAAGTTGCTCAAAGAAAAATATGTTTAAAAATTAAGACATTTTTACAAAGCAAATGTCTGACGATGTGTGCCAAATTATTCTGCTGTTTTTTACACCACATAATAAATCTGCCCCGTAGTGCAACAGACTGAACAGGCCTGGGCCTTCTAAGGCCCATCAGAGAACCTTGACTGAGGGTCCACTCTCATAACAATTTGATATAAACAGGTTAAATGCAAGGGTTGCCACCTGTCCAGTGAACAGCCATATTTGTGTAAGGGCTGTCTGGGTCAAACTGAACCTGATACTAGCTTTGCAGTCCCCACAATATGTGGGATCAATTGGCCCACCAGACATGCACAAAATAATAGGGAGCAAACACCATCACCTATTGTCTTCTTTTTCAGGTTTGTATTAGATCTTCAATTTTTATATTTATTTTTACTTTTAATATTTTTTTAAAGGAGAAATAAAAAACAAAATCAAAATAAATTTTTTAATACATTACATGTATTAAATCCAAGTATTCAATTATAAATATTTAATAATATAAGATATGAGTTTTAGCAGCAATTACCTCTGATTCACTGTATTCAAACAAAATAAATCCGATCAATGACATCAGTCCTAAACCATTAGTTGCTGTAAAGGAGTTTCATTAACTAGCCCATAAAAAGAAAGATAAGTACAACTTAAAGGAACAGTAATGCCATAAAGTTGAAATATTTATTAATGTCCTACCTTATTTGAGAAAGCTGAATGGCACTTAACCTGTTGCTAAGAATTACAACTATTGGATTCCACACAGCTATTTTTTTGGGCCCAATAGCCAAAGTTCCACTTGAAAAGCTAACTTGCAGCTTATTTATATAAACTGTAGTAGTGTTTCTGAAGCAAACATGTGGTTTTAACCAGTGCAGGGCAACAGTATAACATATGTATATGCTTACAAAACTCTTCAATGTTTTGGTGTTACTTGGCCAGTTAAGAAGTACTGTATACTCTAATATTCCATCTCTAAGATGAACAATATTATTTACACTACCTGATTAATGTTAGAGTTGCTCTGTAAATTGCTTGTATAATTGTATTTGGCATCCTTGACCAACTGAGGATGTAATAAATCAGCTAGGCATGCCCATACCACATGCTTTTCAGTAGTGTAGGTGCAGATAACTTTAAGATAAGCCATTACTGTATATAATTATATCCACAAATAGTTTAAGAACTCAGCATTGTTAAACCTAATATTCAGGTTAGTCAATTATACATCATTTAAATGGTTTCTAGGTCATTGTTTGAAGAATTGTGTTTAAGGCCATGATATGATAATACAATGTCATAGCTTAGGTGTCACCTTAGAATGATTTAACATATGGTTTAGGGATTTTATCTGTAGTCTTAGGAAGACATGGCCATGCAGAAAGATAGCACTAAATAGCCGAATATTTTACTTGATGATGGAGAGAACTGAGTCTGCCATTTGTATTTCCCTCTATTGACTGGTTGCTAAGTCTAAATTCACTAGTGCAATCTATCACTTGTGTTAGTTATTAAGTGTTTGTGGGGAGCATACTGGGGGTCATTTATAAAGTGCGCACATCGCATATTTATTTGAAAATGGTTGTATAGCCAATGTTATTTTCTAAACACTAAAATATTGCACTGCTGTGCCTGTCTTTCAGTTTTTTGCAAATTTGCATTGTAACTTACAATACAGTAACTTAAATTTGCAATTATCAAAACGGTTTTACGAATATTTTCTCCACCACCAAAGTCGTGGCATAATTCAGTCTCGGAGTGCACGCATAAATATTCGCAATTTGCAATAATTGCCATAATTAAAAAGCCCTTCTGAACATTTGCAGTGCAAAAAAACATTTTCAATTCTGTTTGCACATTAAATACACCACTCTTATCCAGCTTTATAAATACAACTATGCACAAGATAAAATATATTCACTATGCGTATCAACCTGCCCTGCGCAAAGTTTATAAAGAGCTCTATATTCTTTTGAAATCATTTTGATTTAAAGCTTTCATCTTTGTCTTCAGGTTGAACCCACTGGTATTTTTGCAGACTGAAGATTCAGACCCAAGGAAAAGTGAAAGCAATAAGCGCACACTATGGGGCAGATTCATTTCGCCAGACTTTTCGCCAGCGTTGCCACCTGCAGGGGCATCGCCAATTCACTAATTTGCTAGTGAACAGGACCAACACTAGCACTCGCACTCTATCGCCAGGCGACTTTTTGCTCTGTGGATTTTACTGAACGTTACCTCTTTCGCCAGAGTTGATTTTGCCACCTCAGCCCAGGCGAAGTGCTAAAAAGAAGCCAGATCTTCCTTAATCTTCTGTCACTTACATCATATCCTGTGAGCTGAAAATGCATTAAATTTCAAAAAACGCTGGCAACTTTTCATTTTTTTTAAGTGGGATTAGCTGCAAAAGTACTTACAGGCTTTTTTTGGGTAACCAGTTTTCTCCACACATTTTATAACATATGGAACATTAATTTTACAGTGGGCTCATGTGTAGGGCATTATATTAACTCTCTTGTCTTTCCCTGGACATGTGTAATGAAAACTTCAAGCATTTGCACCAACATTTATAATAAAGAACTCCATACAACTTTAAATTAACTACCGTATGCAAATTGACATAATCACAAGATCACTAGCGAATTTTTGATAGGCACAATCGAACGCTAGTGCATCTTTGCTATGAAATGCTCGCACTGCTGGTAACGTTAACAAAAAGTCGCCAGCATTCGGCTCCTAGATCGCAACTTCATATATTAGTGAATTAGCTTAGTGGTAGCGAATTTGTGCCTGATGAATTCGCGTGATGTGTGCGAAGCGGTCGCTGGCGACAATTTGCCCTATAGTGAATCTGCCCCTATGTACCATTTTCCAAAAGTAGACGTTGGAAGACCAGTAGGCTGGTTGAAGACAATCAGGCATAGACAAAGCAGAATATGTGGAAAAATCACAGGCCAAAATCAGCACACAGCAGAAATCATATTGTTTTCTGATATCCAATTACCAGGTCTTTTTTTTTTTGCTTTTGCCCATCTGTATGTGCTTTCAATTTGATAGCTCTCACATTATCTTTGAATATTGTGTGTTTTCATAATAAGATTTAAATCAGGGCTGAGGAAAGGGGCAATCGGACATTTGCATAAGCATTACAGACTATTTATAGTTACTGCCAATGTCTCTGATGGATGTGCACAGGGTCAGTTCTTGTGCTTCTAGTTAAATCCAATTGAGATTGGCTGCTGAGGTCACTCTTCAAAATATAATAAATGTACTGTAGTATTGTTGTCAAATACAATTACAGAATCGGCTAACATCTTTTTGTAAAACTGAAGGGCATCCATGTGGAAATATACACATTCAGAACTGCATTTGCTTTGATTTGTTTGACTGTGTCCATTCATAATTTAGTGTACTGTAACCATATTTAGCAATTTAAGGTTAATTGCAATAAAGGTACACATTATTGCCATTCACAGTATTTGTGTCACAGATAATCTGTAGAGCCCATAGATACAGCAGACTTACAACTGAAAACCATAGCATCCCAGATACAAAAAAATTTCACAAACTGAAACAGTGGTGTAGCTAGATACTACTGGGCCCCACAGCTAATTATTTTTCAGGGCCCCAAAATGCTTAGAGGTTGACGTGTTTTACCAAAAGTTATTACAATTGTATATGAATTAGGGCCTCATAGGGCCCCTATACCTCCTGTCCCCCCTGCAGGGGCAGGGTCTGCTTCCTCTATCATTACACCCCTGAACTGAAATGAAAGAAAGCTAAGCACAGTAATGCTGGTTGCAAGGGAAAACTGTACTTATTGTCTACCTAAGCACAGGACACCTACATGCCAACCCCGCAAAATTTTCTGGGCCCCCTGGTCCCTGCCCACCCAGCCCCACCCTAGATTCTGCCCACCCAGCCCCACCCTAGATTCTGCCCACACCACAGTAAAAAGGCCACAAAGACAGTGCTAAAAATGGTATCCCCCCACCCCACACCACACACACAAGTTATAAAAAGCCTTTGGTGTTCAGGACTCCATTGAAGTTAAAAAAACATTGGCAGCCAGCGTCCCACATAAAAGTTTTTTAAAAAAACATTGGTGTTCAGGGCCCCCATTCAAGTTAAAAAAATAACTGGTGATCAGGGCCCCCTAAGAATTACAAAAAAAAAATTGGCACCAGGGCCCCCCATAAAAGTTTTCAAAAAAAACACCAAGAGGTCGGAGCAATAGGACATCTCTATTTACACCTAAACAGAGAGGAGGGGTAGCAATGTCGGACTTTGAAACCTATTACCAAGCGGCAACGCTAACGAACTTGCTAGAGTTTGGGAGGGAGCACATTGATCTACAATGGCATATATTAGGCAACTTAGGGTCATAAAATCGGCTGAAAAGTTTGCCCTGGGTACGTAGAGAAAATATACCCCCTGAAACTAAGTCTCATATTCTGTTGGACAATTGTTTAGCAATTTGGCATAAAGTAAATGATAAATTAGCCCTCGCTCCTTATCCCTCACCTCTTATTCCTCTCCACAATAATACTGAGTTCCTTCCAGGGATATTAGATCAAGGCTATGCCAATGCTTTCAATATGCATAACCCCCTGTTAATGCATTGTATTCCTGCTAGCGCGAGTGAGATGGCACCAATTTTTAAAAAAAGAGACGGATGGTCAGGAAGGGATAATTGGAGGCTGTATCAAGTCAACCACTTCCTTCATAGCTTACATTTAGAGAACTCACAAATGCGACCCCTTACTAATTTTGAGCAAATTTATGCACAACCGATACCATTGCGACATATGTTATCACTTCTGTACAAACTACTTATTGATGGAAAATTTCCGGACTATCCGTCCTTTACTAAGCTATGGGAAAGGGATCTTAATGTTGAACTTACAGGAAACGAGTGGGAAAGGATATTTCTTCGAGTTAATAAATGTTCTATAAGTAACAAACTACAAGAATCGTCTTATAAGTTGCTGTCTAGATGGTATAGGACACCGGTAATTCTTAAGAAAATGGGGCTACTAGATAGTGATGCATGTTGGAGGTGTGAAATGGACCCGGGGACATTGGAACACATTTGGTTAACTTGCCCTAACTTACAAACTTATTGGTCTACAGTCTAGGAGGTGTGTTTGGACATAATGGGGGAACAAATACAGGTCACTTCCTTGACGATTCTGTTGTTCCATAACTTTGCACCTATTACTTGTGGGAAAAAAGAGTTACTCTTACAACTACTTATTGCTGCTAAAGCACAAATACCTCTATTATGGAGGAGTAAAGAAATCCCAAACAAGGGTAGTTGGTTCCGCATGGTAACTAGTGATGGGCGAATTTATTCGCCAGGCGCGAATTCGCGGCGAATTTGCGCGTTTCGCCGCCAGCGAATAAATTCGCGAAACTCGCGCGAAAATTCGCGTCAAAAATTCGCCGGCGTCAAAATTTTTTTTCGAAAAATGGACGCCGGTGTCAAAAAACGGGCGCCGGCGTCAAAAACGGGCGCCGGCGTCGAAAAAACGGGCGCCGGCGTCAAAAACGAGACGCCAGTGCCGTTTCGCGAATTTTTCGCCGTTTCGCGAATTTCGCGCGAAATTCGCGAATTTTTTGGCGAAGCGAAACGGCGCAAATTCGCCCATCACTAATGGTAACTGATTTTTACTCAATGGAGGAACTTACGGCTTACTTATCTAATTGTCATGAGTCATTTATAGCTAAATGGTTACCCTGGAAAGAATACCTATCCAGTCTATCGCTTCCCATATAGAGGACTCCTAGTGATTAAAGGGGGGTGACATCTTACATGTGGGATCACGAAGGGGCAATATGGTGGTGTTTAGGGTACTTACCTTGGGTGACACGTGAATACTCATCCTTGAAACCTAAAACCGGACAAGAAGGAGATAGAGTTAGGGTTAGAGCAAATACCTTTTAGCAGTGGAGTTGGTATTCAGGCAGCAACAGTTTTGGTTGTGTTAAATAAACTGTGTGACGAATTTTGAAGATGTCTTAAGCTGTATGCACTGCAATTGTTGATATTGTACATGTATTACAAAATTGATCTATCTTTACCGTCCACTCTGTACAATGTTACATTTTTCTAATGTATGGATATGCTTCTGACTAATAAAAGTGAATACACAAAAAAAAAGAGTTTTCAAAAAAAAAACAGGGCCCAGGGGCCTATATAGTATTAAAGTATCACATTGGTGGCCAGGGGTTTAAATAAAAAATAAAAAAAAAGACATTGGTGTTTAGTGGAACTTACCTTAGGCTCCTTTCATGGCTTTGGGTCTTTTTGCAGCTTCAGGGCTTCAACTTTGGCTTCTTTCATGGCTTCGGGTCTTTTCATGGCTTCGGGTCTTCAACTTTGGGGTCTTTTTGTGGCTTCTTGTCTTTTTGTGGCTTCTGGTCTTTTAGTGGCTTCTGGTCTTTTCATGGCTTCGGGTCTTTTCGTGGCTTTAGGACTTCAACTCAGTGTCTTTTCTTGGCTTTGGCTCTTTTCGCATCTACGGCTTCATTTGGGGCTTCGGGTCTTTGGCACTTCGGGTCTTTTCATGGCTTTGGCTCTTTGACTTCAGCTTTGAGACTTTTTGGCTCTTCAGGACTTCAGCTGTTTGCCACTGTCAAGGGGGGCCAGTTAATTTGAGTGCAGCACAGCCCCCTTTTTGGCCCAGGCCTGGTACAAATGTACCCCCTGTGCCCCCTTGATGGAGGCCCTGTCCCACCACTCATGTATACAGAACTGCTCAATGTAATCGGGGCAGTCATTCATAAAGCAAACCTCCCTGCACTCCAGAAATTGCATCTATGGTGCTGGAAGTAGCAGGGTGCAAAATGCAAAAAAACATGCAACCTTGCACCTGTTTTTTGCACTCTGCCCTGCTGTTGTTAAATTACCCCTTTTGTATCATATAATCCACCAGGATCCTTTTCAATCCCATAATTCAACATTGCTGTGTTCAGTCATATGCAAAAGGCCGTGTGAGAGACATCAGGTATATTCTTTCTGTCTAATAACTTTGATAAGTGCTAGAGAAGCCAGTAAAACTAAAAATTGAGGGCCTCTGGACATAGCTTTGTATTCTTGAAGTTATTATTGTAACTGTTCTAGCTCTTTCCTCTTCAACTTCTTGTTCTTGTCCTCCGTCTGGAGGACCTCTCTGATCAGTGGCTTTTCCCTTTTTCTTTAAAGCAAGGCCTCACCACTAGAAGTGCTAGAGTATGATACTTACAGGTCTATATGGATGACCTTCTTGCAACGAACACCTTTATCATCTGCTTTAGTGTCAGTCTTAAAGGCTCTTTTTTCTTTTGTACAAGTCTGGGTCAGTCTAATTCATATGAGTTCAGTGCATGTTCAATCTCAGACTAGGGTTGCCACCTTTTGCCAGCAACAAGACCGAGAAAATAATGTCAGGGGCGAGTCAGTCGACCATCCAGGGGCATGCTTGTGACATGAGGGGAATGGTTTATGACGTGGTGATCGACAATTCGCTCTTCATTCATTTAAAAGGCCTGTTCTGGGGCCCGCTAAATAAAACTAGAAGTTTTATGAGGACCACTTATGCCTTGTGTGACATGCAAGAGTTTTTCTCACTACCATTAACTGGCCCTTTGCCAAACAATAACATAAACATTTACTTTTCTAAACTGTTACCAGAATGGCTGATTTAGTAAATTTGAAATTTGTGCTGTCAAAGTTCCTTTAAAACAGGGGTGTCCAAACTTTTGGCTCGCCGGGCCACATTGGAAAAAGATAAAATTGTCTGGGGCCACACATGACATACGCCAAAACATGTTTGATTTGTAAGAGTAAAGGAAATACACAGAAAAGAACTACAATGCCAGTTGGATAACCAGATGGAGCTATACACTGGAATATGGGACACCTGGATATTAAATAGATGTATTATTATATTATTATTACTAACTGGGCAAGGGGCAGAGTCCCCCCTCCTCCTGTTTCCTCGGGAACCAAGCGTTTCAAGCTGGGCCGCATTCATATGCATCCTGGGCCGCATGTGGCCCTCGTGCCGCAGTTTGGACACCCCTGCTTTAAAAGGAGGGGTTGGATGCCAAACACTTGCTAAACACAATGAGAAAACTATGAAATCACATTTTGCTCATTATGCACCTGCCTCTAAACCTAATTGTCCTCCCTCCTCAGCTACGCCCTCAAATCTGGCAGGCCCATCCACCGGACAAATCTGACAACCCTAGATATAGTGTGCATTTAGCATTAAGGCACAAAACAAATTGCAGTGTTTTGTCACCCCAATGATCTCTTGCTCCAGAGGGGTACAAAACTACAAATATCCCCCTATTCTAAGTGAATGAGCAGTGATGATATCCTAGGGAGGTTTCCCTGATATAGCTTTAATAATGATTTATGATTTATGATTTGCACTTCTCTTACAATTCTATGCCTATTTGACAGTACTTTATGAAGTTATGTAATAGGAAACTCAAACACATACAGTATATGGTTAGTTTGTGTGCACCGTGAATCGTAGGATTCCAGGGGGGGTGGCCCTTATTTTTTAAAATGGCAGTTTTCTATTTAGGATTACCCAATGGCACATACTACTAAAAAGTATATTATTATGAAAATTGTTTATTTACATGAAGCAGGGTTTTACATATGAACTGTTTTATGCAATATATTTTTTATAGAGACCTACATTGTTCGGGGTATAGTTTTCCTGTAATGTTTGGGGCTCTGAGCAAATAGTTT
Source organism: Xenopus petersii (assembly GCA_038501925.1). Lineage (NCBI taxonomy): Eukaryota > Metazoa > Chordata > Amphibia > Anura > Pipidae > Xenopus > Xenopus petersii. The sequence goes on along the minus strand of CM076675.1, from coordinate 102,237,502 downwards.
TGCCATGTTTCACCCATGATTTCAACTGGATTGGTTTGACTTGAGGCAAAAGAAAATGCAGTGTGCTAAACGCCACCATTAATTCATTTGTTCCTTTTCCTCTGCATGCCCTCTAAGGGATATTTCTAAAAATAATTTCTTGAATGTAGAATAGAGACTGCAGTAAAAAAAAAACGACTTAATAAGATTAACTGCTATGCTTTTAGTCCTTGTTATGTCGGAACGCTGCCAGATAGCAATCTCAGAGATTAAATCATTAGCCTGAGAGGTCTGCTCAGATAATGCCCCAGTGAGTCATAGTATTTAATTTCTCTAAAAAGAAGCACAAAGAACTCAATGTTAATTATATTACACTGCCAATACAGGAATGTCAAATTCAAAATGACCACTGTATAAATTTGGTGAGAACTCAAAGTTCTGAATTTTGCTAGTCCAAATCTTTATCGTTTTTTTTTAGCATGCATAGTAAACTATAATGAAATGTCGTGTGTGTGTGTGTGTGTGTGGCTCATAGTACAATGATACAAGGTTTGCTTACTCTGTAGTTACTCCAATGACCTAAAAGTCATTGAGGTACTTACATTTTATTACAGATATGTTAATATACAGCACTAGCACACCGTGGCAGACATATCACAATATACTCTTTACATACAGTACTTTACTTTGTACTTTAAAATGAATGCCTGCTTTATCATTTCCAATGTGTTTCAGTACCAATATCCAGCTTTTACCCAACAGTCCCATCACTACGAAGGAACTACAGAAGACAATAAGATTTGCCAAATTTGACTTGGATCCAGGCCTTCAAGGCTGGCACAGGAGTTTCTAATAATGAGTGTCAGTGACTCACACATGCTCAGTGCGTTTTGGGCAGCTGTTGATAAGCTAAATTTAGGGATTGTCGCAAATCATCAAGCAGGAAATGAAGTTTACTTGCCATATAAGCTTAAGCCACAGGGTTGATTATTAAATTATGATGCTAATTGTGCTGATTTCTAAGCTGCCATGTACCAATAACCTGTATTATTTACTAATCAGCTTTACTGTATATTGTGACATTTATATTCTATGTGTACTGTATATTGTGAGTGGGTCCCTAAGTTCAGTAAGTGACAGCAGCACAGAGCATGTGCAGTGAATCAAAGAAAAGAAGATGGGGAGATACTGGGGCATCTTTGGAGACACAGATGTTCACTGCTTAAGGACTGTATTTGCCTTGGGCTGGTATAGAACCCCAAAACTTAATGTACAACATTTCTAGCCTACTTTCTTTAATGTACAATATTTCTAGCCTACTTTCTTTAAGAAACAAAGCAGAAGTACTAGATTTCCTGCACAGGTTAGGCAAGAAACTACAAAAAGCTGTATAAGAATGGCATAACAGTTCATATTTTAAAGAGAGTTGAAAAACACAGTTCTTATTTGTTTAAAAACTTCCAATGAATATTTACTTGAGAAAAAAAAAGATAAAGGTGTAGACTATTCTGTCTCATGCTTCCTGCAAATGAACTGAGTACACTGACGTAACTTAGTAGCTTGTACGTTCCAGACTAGTGAAGCAAGGCTTTTTACAAGAAGACATGCTGTCTTCAAGATGATGTTCTTTTTGGCAAATGCAAGTTGTAGTTTTATCAAAGGTTAACAATATCTCTGTAATGTAAATTCATGCAAATCTATAGTGAATGACAGAAGCTGCTTTGGCAATTAAAGACTCAAATAATCAATTCTATTGGATTCCAAATCAAGAATGATACAGGAAGACATTGCATGGATATAAAGCTACTTTATACAAGACCCAATCTCGTGTCAAATTCACCAACTGAGAAGGTAATATATGAAATTCAAGCTTGGAAAGAATTACTACAATCAGACAAGATCAGTCAAAATTGCCCCAATGTTGCTATGCATGCCCTTGCAGTATGGCTGATTAAATATGGTCTATCTTACAGTGCACTTACCATCATAGGCGGAGGGTGATTTTTTTGTTTGGGGAGGATAAGGATGGACCAAACACAGACTGACCTGAAGCTAATCTCAGACATGGATTTTCTGCTGTCGTAAAAATGATTCTCTCCCCAAACAACTTTTAGCAATGCCTACTAATTGTTAGGAAAACTGTGCAGAAGTGGAGGTGGGAGTACTTTCACCCTAAAATGCTCAGAATATAAAAGTACTCACACATGAACTCCCATGAGATTCCAACTGAGGTCACATAAGAGGGGTTATCCATCCATCTACGTTCACAGTAATTCCCCTTAATAATTATTTTGTGGAGTATTAAGTGGGAACTTTAGACTTCATATTTATTAAATTGAAAATGTGCTATTTCCTATTACTATTTTTTACTGCTAGGTGACAAAAAGCTTAATGCCAGCAAGTGAGTATGCATTTAGAAGGTAAACAGTATAGTGCCTTAGAACCTGTGGAAGTGGGATTAAATTTGGGATGGAACTTTGTCAGCATACAATTAATTCATCCTATAACCCTGTAAAAAGTAAAAGACACCAGCGTTTTTTGTGACTTTTTTGAGGAACCCCTATCTACTCTATTGCACTTCGCCTGGTCTGAGGTGGCGAAGACAAGTCTGGCGCAAGAAGTAATGTTCAGTAAAATACGCATCTTATTGAATTTGCGTAGTTACGCCCATTCGTCAGAGCAAAAATTTGCCTGGGGTTAGAGTGTGAAGAAGCACTAGACTCTATCTCCTTCGCTAGCGAATTTACACCAGCACCCGTTAGTAAATCGGTGAAGTTCTGAAATGACGTCAAGCTGAAGAATTTTCGCAAGCGTTAGTCACTTCACCCTTAAGTAAATTTGCCCCCATGTATCTAAGCAGTCTGAAGCTCCACCAAGGACCATTTATGAGATTTAGTTCTCGGTGCACTATGCCCAGCAGTAGGGAAACAATTGCACAGACTCAGGGACTAGGAAAGTATCCCTGGGTTCCACTTAGGCCAGATCCTGAAAGCTGGCGGTGCTTATTTGTAGGCTGCTCTCTTCTCACTGATTACCATGCAGTGATATATGCTGACTGATACTGACCCTGTTCTGCTGTCCAGCACTTCTATAATATTTTATAACTCCTTTGTGGATCTTGTTCATTAAATGTGTTTCAAACTAAAATATATAGTTGCACTACACCCTGGCCTCCAACATGCACAAGGGCTCACACCTGAGAAAATATCATCTCAATAGGTGCAATTATCAGTAAATCCTGTGGTTTTGGGAGCCTTGGGTAGCCATATTTTACTATAGTGTTTCATATGAATGTTGCTAAGTGGTTATTTTTTTAAGTACCAGTTCTCAGCAGTACCTTGGGCAGTGACAAAAATACATAGAGGGGTAGGATGAAAAAAGTAATGCATTCAAAGAGGCTGGTATCAGAAGAGCTGTGCATATTTGTAGCTGCAAGCGTCTTTGCATCAGCATTTCTCAAGAGTAAGCAACCATGTAAAACTGCTGCTAATGTCATAAATATTATTAATATAACAAGTACTTTAAAACACTCAGTATTCGAAAGACTGTAAAAATGTACAACTATTACGATGCAAAAAATATTATTCACACAGGCTGAGTCCTCACAAGCCAAGACCGTTAAAACTAATTTTATTTTATGAGAATAAATAATATATTAACTAACCAAACAGAAGACACTATGACAATGCTTTTTTGTGTCCTTTTTTTTATTAATTTCATTTTTGGTTCTATTCTTTTCCTTGATCCATCATGCACTGTATGACAATGTTTGTTGGTTCTATTATCCGGTTCATGCAAAGTTCAATAAATGCACAGTACACGCTAATTTCTTCTGTGTGCTTTGAATATATACATGAATATGCATGTGTTTGACATAGAGTAATAAGTGAAACAAATAAGTATATTTTTGCCTCAACTCCCTAGAGAAGGATATATTGATGAGAATAAAAAAAAAATTACAGGAGGCTTATAGACAAGACACACCTCACTGTAGTTCTGTCTTTTAGCAAATTTATATTTCTGAAATCCTGTCCAGTATAAAAGCTCAAAATAGAAATACCGACTGCTTCAGGAGACTGTCACTCACAGGCAAAATAAAATCTGACCCATCTGCATACCACTGGATATCATTTATTATGTTATCAAAAGCTAAAGGTTTATTTACCCCAGGAAGGGGGAAAAAGAAATTCGTTATACTGTATTTTGATCCTGGAATATAAGTATATTCAAGTGTGCTGTGTAGTTTGCTTGTCCTGCAGTGCCAAAAACAAATTGTGCAGAAACGACTCAGAATAAATAAACAAAACAGCTCATTTTAATTATTCAGTGCCTTACCCTCAGATAGGTATCATGCTGGGGAATGTTTTATTTATCAGCTCAGTTCTCTTTTTTCATTTGATGCTTCCTTTGGTAAGAGAACAATTCGGTGTGCCAATCATCTGTCTTCTCCGCTTGTCACTTAGCTGCAAAATTCCCTTTGTAACTATTTGTACTGCAAACAGTTTAATACACCTGCGGAATTTCCATCTTTTGAATAGAAACAAAAATGTCAATTCTATATTTCATTTAAATTAACCAAGATGCTGATTAGCTGACATTGGAATTTCAGTATCTGAAAACTTATTTTTAACATGTTTTTTGCCATTCTTTTTGTGATAAATATACATTTGGGGAATGTGTATATATATATATATATATATATATATATATATATATATATATATATATATATATATATATATATATATATATATATATATATAAGATAATCAGGAAGCCGGCACAGCACGTCAAAAAGTCATCGCTGCCTGGGTGCAATACGCACAAAAATTAAGTAGAGAAGTGAAGAAGCTCGCACTCACAGGACTTATCAAAATCAAAAATGGTGTTTATTTCAATATAAGTAACTCATACTTATATTGAAATAAACACCATTTTTGATTTTGATAAGTCCTGTGAGTGCGAGCTTCTTCACTTCTCTCTCTCTCTCTCTCTCTCTCTCTCTCTCTCTATATATATATATATATCTATATATATATATATATATATATATATATATATATATATATATATATATATATATATATATATATATATATATAGCAACCTGGGTGAATCAGAGGACCACTTTGGTGTTCAAATACACAGTGGCAAGTGTATATATTTTCACAGTGGTTTTTAGTTACACTTTTATCACCATTAACTTGCCAAGTCCAAATGGACCTCACACATGTTGCAAAAGCGACAATAAGTATTTTTTTAAAGGAGACATATAACATGTATCATAATGAATATATAATTATATAATGCTGGTTTTACTCTGGGCTAAAAATTATCATTACATTTTAAAATGGTCACTTAGTTAGAGCTCCCTCCTGTTTTAAATGAAGGGTGGAAGTGTTTTTTTATGGTCCCTGCCAGAAATACAGTAGGAGGGGACAGCCAGTGCAGTCACACAAGCAAGGACAGTCTTTAGTTCCTTATCTGATCATCAGCCTAATTTTTTACTAGTTCTTATTCTACAGTTTAGCATTTTGAGTGCCACTGGCTCACCTGCATAGCCTGGGAAAGGAGGCAGCAGGATGTGGAACATATGGGTGGAATTACTAAAGTTTTAGATACATTTTCAAAAAATCAGAACAAAACACATGTTCCTTAAACACATTGAAAGTGTATAATGCACTGACACATTCTTGACTTTTATATAATATGTCTTTTGTAAAGAAATCCAAAAACACTGTCTTGCTCAGACTTCGATCACAACCATAATGAAGAACCCTTAGACGCAAGGCTGCACTGGTAAGACAAGATAGCTATATTACATATGGACTGTGGCAAAGAAATGAATTTGCAGTGGATATTTTTATGAAGCTTCGTCCTTTTTTCAGGGATTTATTGGTTTTGTTATACAACTGTTGAACTGCTATGTTTTTGTCCCTGGAGCTTGAAATCAACTGTTTGGTCCTGAGACAATGAACTATACATAAATTAGCTTATCATAATACATTAGAGTACAACATATAAAAAACAAACAAAAACATCTATGGTTACCTGCTTTGCTTTTAGTTTTATTCTGCTGTCATATAAAACACGTTTGGGGTTTTCCTCTTTATTAAGTGACAATTGATAAAGAGCATGTAATGTCCATTCACCCTGGTGGTCTAGTGGCCAGCGGGGACGCCTGCCACGTGGTTCCTTTCTCCCTGGTGCTGGTCTCTACTATGGCGCTTGGGACATACACTTCCAGGTTTTACGCACCAGCGTGATGATGTCATCGCACATTAGCACGAAATTCAAAAGGTATTTAAAGGGATTTTGGATATTTACTGGTTTATTCTTCATGAATCCCTTGTGTATCCTGGTATTGCCTGCCTGCTTGACTACTCTGAACTACTCTGAACTCTGTTAATCTGACCCTTGCCTACCTGACTATTCCAAATTCTCCAATCCTGATCCTAGCCTGTCTCACCTTGCTTGAACTCTGCCTGTACCTACCCGACCTGTCTGACCACACTGTTCCGTTTGGTTCCTCCTGAGTTGTGTGGCTTTCCTTCTAAAATGCTTTATAAACAATCGTGCCCCTTTGCTCGTCCAGAACTCTTGCTAGGCTCCTCTCTTATTAAGACCTGGCGGCATCTGATTAGTGGAGGGCTCCTCCAGAAGTGAAAGGCGGCTGCTACAGGCGGAAGCAGAGTCGAGACCAGGGAGCCTAGCACTTGTTCTGTATTTAGGGTGCCGATTGTGACAGGGCGTAGAAGAACCCCCTTTGAAGAACTTTTAAAGTAAAAAAAATGTTTGCTGTGAGATGCAGAAGCTAAATACATGTTAATACATTTATTACATAATTTTGCTCTTTGGGTCAGTGTTTAAACTGCTACCAAGTCATTATTTTTCCTTTTACAGCACATTTATCTATTTCAGTGTTTAATTTCTTTAGTCTAACCACTGAGGGGCATGTTTACTAACATTGGAGATAAATATCTGGAGAGATTTCTGGAGATGTTGCCCATGGCAACCAATCAGCAATTAGATTTAAACAGCCACAGCCAAGTTAGAAAACAAAAGCAACGATCTGATTGGTTGCTATGGGCAACATCTCCAGAAATCTCTCCAGATATTTATCTCCAATGTTAGTAAACATGCCCCTGAGTTTTAAAAAGCCTGGTATTTTCCAGGAAACATAAATATTATGCAGCTTAATTAGTTGATTAGCAAATGTATTTTCACACTCTCTGTATAAAAGTAAAATATTATGCTGCATCAGGATTAAGTGCATGTCGGCAAATTACATTAAAGGAAAACTATACCCCCCAAACAATGTAGGTCTCTATTAAAAGATACTGAGTAAAACAGCTCATGTGTAAAACCCTGCTTCATGTAAATGAACCATTATCATAATAATATACTTTTTTAGTAGTATGTGCCATTGGGTAATCATAAATAGAAAATTGCCATTTTAAAAAATAAGGGCCGCCCCCTGAGATCGTAAGATTCACTGTGCACTCATACAAACCACATGTAAGGTCACATGAGCCAATTAATAGACAGAGTTCTGCCTTTTGATTCCTCACTTCTTCCTGTTACAGTTAGTGTTGTAGTATTTCTGGTCAGGTGATCTCTGAGGCAGCACAGATAGAGTCATGAAATGGTGGTTCAAGGCAAGAGATGTAAAAGGGCAATATTTATGTAAATATATATTCCAGTTTGGTAAGATTCTTTAATATGTCATTCAATTTGATATAAATTATCTGTTGCTTAAGTATTCATTTTGGGGGTATAGTTTTCCTTTAACCCATACTTTATATGAATGTGTAATGATTATTAGAAGGCTTAATTAAGCATAATGAGTCATGATCTATTACATTCTTACACTGGAGAAAAAAGTAAAAAACCATAAGGAATTTGCATGTAATCATTAAGAGTTAGGTCCCTTCAGAGCTGCAGATAAATACATATAGTGGGTATGATTTCCCAGGCCTTGGGGCCTATATACTGTAAATGGGGGAAATCAGGGCTGGAATTTGGGGTAGGCACAAGAGATACGTGCCTAGAGCACAATAGTGTGGGGACGCTGTGCATGTACCATTTCTGCCTGCTAGTTTAGGGTCTGCAGGATCGCAAATGCCACAATTTTAATAGCTTCCTATGCCCTCCGAGTCTTCCAAGTGATGCACAGGCTCACACACGGGAGGAGGCAGGGATTTGCACCAACTACCTGGGGCGTCAAGTTAACTTGGCCCGGCACTGGGGGAAACAAATGTTATTTTCAATTTTGCAGGGGACTAAGAAAGGTATGTTTAAGAAAATGTATTCCATAAGAATACTTTTCATCTGTGTAATATGTATATTTTAATAGTCCAAAGCAACACTGTGGATGAAAGTGCTACTTGCAGTGCTTTTTGTCCTACTGGTAGTGACCGCCCTCAATGTGCTTGTTGCTGTATGAATCATTTTCGAGAAGCAGTAGAACGATCCAAAGACTAATCAGCATTCACAGAGTAGCTCTTACAATACCGTGCCAATGATTTCATATAATGTATGTGTGCTGATACAAGCGATGACATGACATTAAAATTCTTATTGCTAGCAAGGAAACTACATACATTTGTTGTACTTGTTTTAAGAAAGTTTGAATTAATATTACGGTAATTAATAATTGAAGGTATATTATTTGTCACATTTTAATTTTCATTGCCCCTAGTTGAAGCATTTTGTACCTTAAGCCACTTCCTTGTTTGCATCAGGTAACCAAGCAATATCATGAATTCTGCTCAAATGCCCTTTGTTCTATGGGCATGCTTCAAATAAAACATGGCTGACATAAACCTATAAAATGAGTGACAGAGATACATGTTGGGAGCTGGTGGAAGTGACAGCAGGCAAGCACAAGGAAGGTTAAATGTTTAGTTGGGTCAAGGAGCAAATCAATCCTCCCTAACAATATAAAGTGACAAAAAAGACTTCCTTTTAAATACATTTATTCAACTCAATAGAAACATTTCTCATAGGCTCAGGTTATAATTTTATAGGAACATTACATTTCACTGATTTTCTTTGCCTATTGTAGTTACTCAGCTACAGTATTTGTGGTTGTCCATATATGAATAAGAAAAGCATTGCCATGTAATGTCAGCATCCAATAAAGTCACTAAGCAAGTGAAGTAGACCAGAGCTCATCCTGTGCCATTACTTATTTACATAATGATTACAAAGTAAAGATGCTGAATAAAAGATCAGCAACAAAACTGAATAGGAATGAGTAGCCCCAAAGAATTTAGCATTTATTCTTGATGCAGACACCTCCGACATAGGAGTGAAATCTTTTTTTTATTTCAAGGTCCTGTTCATCCTTCAGCCTTATTCACACTAACGTGTTCCTGTGTTGAGAGAAACTTTGACATTGGAGCTGTGGAACTGTGAGCTGGGAAAATTGTATGCATTTAAGTTTACAGCATGTATACTCCCCCATCCTGGGTTGGCAAGTAGTGATGGGCGAATTTATTTGTCAGGCGTGAATTTGCTGAGAATTCCGTGATTCACCGCCGGCGAATAAATTCGCAAAACCACCACGAAAATTCACCGACGAGGACACTGGCATTTTCGCCAGCATAAAAAAACTGACGCCAGCGCCGTTTCGCAAATTTTTCACAATTTCACTAATTTTTTGGGGAACCAAAATGCGCCAAATTCGCCCATTACTATTGGTAAGGTTTCATATAGCACTGCTTTATAAAACGATATGATACACATGCATACTGTAAATGAAACCACTCAACATCATGATTCTAAACTGCAGAAAAGTTTGCTCTTATTCAGCCCTGGTTACAGAACTATATGGCAAAACATCAGGCATAAAGCGTTCCGTTTTCTTGTAACCTTATGACAGGAGAATGCATAAACAGAACACATGTTGAATAATCTGCTGACATTTATTCATGAAGGCTTCTTTGGAGGACCTTCGGAGCTGGTGGTGGTAGCTTCAGGGTTTCACTGTGTCAAAGGACACACTTGTGCATAATTTGTAACAGGGTGAGATGAAAGCAGTGTGCAGAGCACAAATATATGTAAATGCAAGAAACAGGCTTCCCCATTCATCCTAATGAATGGGATTGTTTATCTTCAATGACTGTTGCCATTTTGAGACAGTTCATAATATTGATTTACTTTACGCTATAAAATAAGACCATAAAAAACTATAAAACCACTGTGCAACATAGACATAGGTCTCTGCGTCTGCTTACCTACATCTCATGTGTGGGATATGCTATGAGACATAATGAAATAGAAAGAGAGCGACCCCAACTTCTTCACAACCGTTGAATCTTTCTAGTAAGCTATAGCAAACAATAAGCAAGAATAGTTTAATTAATTAATTAATATTTGAATGCAAACAACTAATTGATTACAAGACCATTGAAAACACTAGTCCTTTTGTTAATTTTAATATTTATAATATACAAACGATACTAATTAAACTTCAGACTATACAAACTATAGTACTTTTTTGTGCCTTGAAACTTAAAAAAGTCAGTTCTGTAACCAGTTAATTGTACTCATTATGGAGAATATTGGCAGAGCATGATGGGGAAGGTATAAGATTTGTTCTTCAGCTCTGCAATATTTGGAAATTTTGAATCATTTCCACAGAACAGATGCTTCATGTTTTCCACTTAAGTTGTCTGTTCTGATGTACTACCTACATCACATATTCATTTTCGCATCACTGAGCACTTTGAGAAATCTGACTTTCATAAAAGAAAACCACACAAAGGCACAGAAGGGCCATGAATGCCCATAGGGTATGATATATTTTGCAAAGGAAGATGTGCAGCTCAAATTTGTCATGCAAGGAAATAATGTAACCCTTTATCTACTTACCTAACAAATTACAGTAATTCCAGTAAAAAAAAAACAACAAACCTTTATAAATCAAGACAATGTTGATTGGGAAGCATGCTCTTTGGCAGGATTTTATCCATTCTAATTGGTTAGCAGAGTCGGCTTCTCTCCTTGCTTCAAGTTGGACAGTTTTATACGTACACATGCTCAAGACGAGGTAGCCTTAAAAAATTCTGGTTTATAGCAAAGTTTCTGCTCTTACACTTGAGCCTTCATCAGGCTCGTGTGTAAGAGCTGAAATGTCGAAATAAACCAGTTTTTTGTTTTGCACTAAATAAGTCCTGGGAATGGCCTATATTTTGAATTACAAATGGGCAGAACATAAATCACTTAAGAGAGAAACAATTTTCATGGCTCTCCAGAGCCACATAATTAAGCCATCTGTTTGATTAGTGCATTAAGTAGGCCTCTCAATATTGTAAATGTATGAAAACAGAAGCCACATATTTCTAGCTGGTTAACAAATGCATTGTCAACACACAACTGATTACAAGCTTATAATTACAGCATTCAGTCTGCTTTCATTCATTACATTTCATGGCATGAAGAAGCTACTGGGATATAGATAGAGATGGTGTTTCTAAAATATTCAGAGCAGTACCTCCCAAAATGCTATGCTTTCATGATTTCCAAAAAGAAGTAAATGTGTGTGAATTTGTATCTCTTAAAATTGCATTTCATCTAAAGTGAAAATGACATTATACCCCCTTTTTCAGGGTATACTGTCAATAAATATATTGGTTCAATAAATGGGGCTTGTGCTGAACATATTTCTATGTCATCTGTCTAATCTTTTAATTGGGAGATATCTATTTTTGTGTTATTTCTTGTTGTAAACAGGGCAAAATATATTCTATTTTCATAATCGATTTCCTGTTCCCAAAGTATAAAGTTAAACTAATTATAAACTCATTATAAGTTCATGTTGGCTTTTCGGCATCACACGATAAAGTGACCAAATGTCCACCATTCTGGCCAGGATGGCAAACGTTTTAAAATCTGTGAAACAGCGATTCACAAGGAAGCTCAGGGAAAGATAAAGGAAGACAATAATAGGAATATAGTGTAGCACATTACCGGTATATCCAATCTGGTCACCTCTTTATGTGGGTGATTAACTTTTTATGAGACCCGCTCCAGCATTCACCATAATTTGTAAGGGACCACCATCAGGGCAAGGTGGGTACTCACAAACTTAAGGTTATTTTGCGCCTGCCTAGGAATTCTGTTATCCTTGGTATACGAAATCCAATCCGGATATGCTATGAGAGATGTGCTTCATATAGTGTAAAAACGTTTTTTTAATAAATAATCATAGGTTAAAGTTACACTCACATAGCTTTTAACCTATGATTATTTATTAAAAAAGTTTTTGTATCTTGGGAAAGTAAAACAAAAAGTGCAAAGTGTAATTTTTACATTAGACAATTCCATAAAAAAAATGAAGGTTCAGTACAGAACCTGCTTTATTTTCTTACTACTGTATATTTGAATAACCTGGTGAATGATACTGTACATTCTACTTGTCTGTGTATCCAGGTAACTTTTTCTTAGCATGCTGGGTGATAAAAGAATGCTTTCTACTATGTGTAATCACTGTTAAGCTGTGCAAAGTGAATAGGTTACCAATAATTAACTTGTACACTCTTGTGGACCAGTGGGGTAAACAGGGTACAGTGGTGTGAGGGATTTCCGGGTCAGGCATTTACCCTTGATATGTCATTATTAGAACTGGCTTTAAGGTGAATTGTAATATATGATTATATGGTCATTTGAATGGTTTATTAAGACAATAGTTTGTCAACAACAAACAACTATATATATTGTCTGAAAGTGACATTAAAAGAGTATAGCCAGATGTGCCCGATGGTCCCAGTGGTTCTTTAAACAGAAGCAGAATTAATTCTAATACACAGCACTACTGAGGAAGATGAATTCATCATTGTCATTCCAGTAGAAATATCATATTGTTTTCCTAAGAATCCTCCGGAATGATTGTCAAGAGAGTGCCAGGCATCCACATGGAGTGAATGTACTAATGATTTATATCTTGTGAAAGTGATGCATCTCATGGGATGTATTCATTAAAAGATGGCAAAAGGAAACATAGTTATGGTAAAGTAAGGTACCTGAAGTTGCAAAGTGAGATCCGTGGACATATTCAGTATAAAAGGGGAAATTGCATTCAGTAGACATCTGCATTTTGACCACTGTTGAACACACCCACTCAATATTGTGCCCATAAAGTTCCAGTTAATTAAGAAAACCTAAATAAATATGATAACATATTATACTTACGCACATACTTACTTATCGCCACTGCTTTCATTTGCTTCTGGTATCACACTGTTGTGGTTGTCAACACAAAAGCAGCTATTTTACTGTATGGGGAAGGTAAGTCAAATAATGCAGGCATTCTTGAGCCAGTAGGTGCAGGTGGGACACATTTTCCCAGGACAAAGGCCGTGAAATGGGTCATGGACCTGGGAAATAGGGACTAGTACGAACCTTGTAGTGGGTTGTTTGTCCATCAGTGCTTTAAATGTACCCTGCTTTCTTGAGGAATCGCCTTTTGCCTTTCATTATTCCATCTGCTCTTTGTAATACACTGGAGTAGTATGTGGATTCACATATCACTGTGTGTAGACCAGTGTTTAACAGTGCCCCCTAAATGTTTCTGGACTATAATAACCATAATAAGTAAGGAGTATTCATACAGAGTTAAAAAATTTCATAAAACACAACACTGCAAATGTTAATGGTGCAGTGTTGTTCAGTTTTTGAACTTTTCTCAAGCCCCTTAATTGCACTATGCACAAAATACCTTCCAGTAAGTAACAGAGCCGACAATGCACAGGGAGCTAGACTTAGTAATCAGAGACAGCTTTGACATTCCAAGAATCAAATTGACTCTCTGGGACAAAAACTGAGAATATAAATAGATAATACAATAAAAAGCTATTTTTTAATACAAAGGTAAAAAGGATGTTGCACTGCCAATTTATGAATGGCAGTTTCTGGTGTGTTCCAGGAAACCTCTTAGGTTAAGAAATGTCAGTGAGACGAGTCAGACCTTTTGTATAATGTTCTCTGAAATGCAGAGAATCACATCACTGTCTGAGAATAGACAAGTAAACCTGAAATGGACTGACAGAACTAGACTTTAGTATAGCACCTCTCTGGACTATTAGGCAATGTATCTCTAAAACACTGCTTGTAAAGAGCTAATTCTTACACTCTCCTGCTCTGCAAATTTCTTGAAGACTCTTGAATTTTCCCACCATCTGATGCCTATTAATCAAATCACCTGAATGAACACCCATGGTGTCAAAAAACATTATGTTTTGTAACACAACAACCATTTTAGAAGAATGGCACCACTTGTAAATGTCACCTGGACAATAGATAAGTTATATAAACTGTATTACAATGTGCCACATTTCTCCAATAACATGTAATAACCTAAAGTATAAATGCTAACAGGAGCAGGTTTCGAAAATATATTTTAAGGAATTTATATTCTTTGTACATGATCACCAAGTGTACAATTTTTAATTGAACAAGTAAAGCCATTATTTTATCACATAATAATAAAGGCAGTGTATAGTTATTTTAAATGAATGTCGCATCCCTGATCAACAACATCTGGTGCATTTGCTGCCATCTACTGTTGTTAGAGAGCTTTGGTTAAACCTAATTAAAGTTAAAGCATCACTTTTGCTTTAGCGTCATCTGCTTTCCCATTTACCAATAAAACTAAAAGTGAGCTTATACCCCCAGCTTTCTCCTAGTTTACTGCGGAATAGTGGACTAACTTTGCACCTATGCTGGACTGCTTTAGGCATTTTCTTGGATTTGTTACATATGTATTGGGATAGCATTGTATGCAAATAAAAAATAATATGATTCTACCAAAAACAGCACCTTCTGTATCAGGACTGCTTGGGACCTGGGGTTTCCCAGTTAAGGGATCTTTCTGTAATTTGGATCTCTATATTTTAAAAAGATTAAAAAATCAATTAAATTTGAAATGAACTCAATAAGATTGTTTCTCCTCCGACAAGAATCAATTGTATATTAACTGGGATCAAGTACAAAGTAAAGGTATGGGATCGGTTAACCAGAATGCTCGGGACCTAGGTTTTTCTGGATAATGGATCGTTCTTCTTTCTGTAATTTAGATCTTCATAAATTAAGTCTACTAGAAAATCAATTAAACATTAAATAAACCAGATAGACTGGATTTGCTTACAGTAAGGATTAATTAAATCTTAGTTTGGATCAAATACAAGGTACTGTTTTATTATTACAGAGAAAAAGGAAATAGTTTTTAATAATTTGGATAAAGTCTATGGGACACGGCTGGATTTCCAGATAATAGATCCTATACCTGTACTGCTTTATTATTACAGAGAAAAGGGGAATCATTTTTAAAAATGCTAATTAATTAAAATGGAATCTGTAGCAGATGGCTTTTCAATAATTTGAAGCTTTCTGGATAATGGATCCCATTCCTGTATTTTTTTCTACTTACTGCATTGGGAAACTAGGTATATGTATATTTAACTTGCTAAATGTGCAGAAGGTTGATTTAAAAAAATGTGTTACCTTTTATTTATATAGCACCAACATATTCCACAGACTTTTGCAGATACTATACACCATTCACATCATTTTTTTAATACTATGCATCACTATTGTGACCTCACCAAATATCTTCTGCAGCCTTTCCCCAGAGAGAGGAAACCAGAAAAAGAAAATTTTGGAAAAGAGTGTCTGCATGAAAGACTGTCTTGACACTAACTAAGCCTCTGATATTCAGAAAGCAGAAGAGGTACGGTGGTATGGTGGTCTAACACAGCAGTTTAGGTTGTAACCAACCACTAAACATGAGCTTGGGTGTCCTTAAAAAACAAATGTGTCTGTGCATTTGGTGCACATGTTTTGTGTGGTTGCTGCACATCTGATTTTCCTAGTGCACGTGTGCAAAAAAAGCCATATATTTTCCCACTGTCCCTGCAAAATTAAACTAAGCCAAATGAAAAGTCCAGAAAATCAATGTACCTGCACAGGAAAAGCAGTGAATATGCACTTGCAGAGACAAGAAGACAGGTTATAGGAGTCTTAATAGGCAGTCAGTAAATTGATATCCTGTAAATGATTGTGAAAAATAGAGCAATGAACTCTACAAGAAGCTTCATGTTACCTCTCATACAAAGGCCATATATTCAGTACCACAGCCTTAGCCAATAATAGTGGCATACCTCCTTTTAGAAGAGACCTAGGGCGAGAGTAGAAGCAGGACGCAGATGGTATAATGTAACTGTTTCAGTTGGGTTTTATATATAAGTACCTAATATATATTTTTACATTTTGTTTCAGTTTCTCAGATGTCATTTGTTTCTTTTCACTTATGAGCGAAAATAAGTGGAGAATAAAGGCAGAATCTGAGCATTGTATAACTACACAACCATATTTGATAAATGTGTGATGTTACTGTCACCATCTGGACTCACATTGTGGAGTTCCTAACAGATATCCATTTGTTTTCTAACTCCCAAAATAAATTCCCTTATGCAAACTGAAAATTCAGGTTATAATGAAAAAGTAACTTACAGCTAAAAAATGATACTTGAGCTGGGGCCTGTTCATAGTTAAATCTACTCTCTCCAAAAAAGGACAAATAGTATGGGGTTTACATTCTGTTGCATATTAACATTTTTACTCATTTACTAATAAAGCACAAAACTGCATGGATATCATCTCCACTTAAATATTATTCCACAAAGTTACTAGCCTGGTGAGGTGTAATGTTCCGGGATACCAAATGAGTTGTATACTATAAAACATTTTAAACTCATATTGATGCAAGAAAAATGCAATTCAATTGTATCAAGACAGACACATACAAAATTGTGGGTAATAAAACAACCCTACAAACACTATAATTTTTAATTCCTATGATGTTTTGAAAACATAGACAGAGAAGTCTGCAACAATTTTGAATATTTTGGTTGCC
Source organism: Xenopus petersii (assembly GCA_038501925.1). Taxonomy (NCBI): domain Eukaryota; kingdom Metazoa; phylum Chordata; class Amphibia; order Anura; family Pipidae; genus Xenopus; species Xenopus petersii. The sequence continues at coordinate 102,220,605 of CM076675.1, read as the reverse complement.
TGAAAAATTAGAAAAATTCACATTTTAGAAAGCACTGGATATATAAAGAAAGGTAAAAAAAATATTATTGTCATGCTTTCCACACTATAATGTAGACTGAGGGAAACACTCAATAGTAAAGCCTGTAAAGGGGTTAAAATAAATAATTTATTTTTATAATGTAAATCGTTTAGCTATACTGTATTGCAGTCAGCAGGTGGCGTCAGGTCCACCTGAGAGGCTATATAAGATAGGGCCTCCTTTTTCTTTTGTCCTGGAAGATCTAGCAGCAGCAGCAGACCGAAGTGGCCAGACCCTTAGGAAGGTTGGCACCCTTAGGGCTAGCTAGTGGATAGCAGTGGCAAGTGAGTTCACTTTAGGAGTGAAACTTAGAGATTTCTAGCGAGCACAGACAGCATGTTGTCCCAACAAGGAGCAATGGTTTGGGCTAGAGCCTTAAAGTGGACCTGTCACCCACAAACAAAAATCTGTATAATAAAAGTCCTTTTCAAATTAAACATGAAATCCAATTTCTATTTATTATTAAAGCATTCATAGCTGTTGTAAGCTCATTTAAACATCTCAGCTGTCAATCAAATATTGTCTGCCCCTCCTGGGCATAGAGGCGGGGCAGACAATTACTTTTACGTTCCATTCAGCACTTCCTAGAAATCGCGGCTCTCCCCACATTCCCGCATTCTCTTCACAGTTTAATTGTGTAGCCAGGGCTTGGGGATGGACATCAGGTCCCCCATTCTAGTGCACAAACAAGATTTTGAGATGATGCAAGGCTTTTCTTAATAACAGTGTCCACAAAATAGCTCCTGCATGTTTCCTATAATTATGAATTCCCAGACTGGAGGAAACAAGATTCAAATAATTTATATAGTGGAATTAAAGTTCATTTTGCTTGACTGATGTGATAAAATAGGATTATGAATATTTATTTTGGATGACGTGTCCCCTCTAAGTCATTGTGCATCAGAGTTAGGGATTTGAGCATTCAAGTATAGGCTAGTGGAAGAAGCTTGGGCATTGAATGTGAGGTACACAGCAGAGAATTGGGGGTGAGATTTCCTTAGCAAAAGGAGGTCCCTATACAGATAATGACACTCCTGCCAGAGCATCCTACAGGACAAGTGCCCTGGAGGCTTCAGAAGGGAGACCACAATTTTTTTTTTAAAATATGGAAAAATTAGGGTATGTTAAATGGAGGCGTAGAACTCTAGAGGGAATAACAGTAAACCGCTGGCTAGTAATTATGCCAAGAAAGTTCTGTCCTGGCAAACAAGGGGTGTGGATTACTAACAAAATGGCACTGCTATACACTATACAGTTACTACTTTATACATTTATAGAAAAGCTGTTGTCTTATTGACAGCCACGATTGGTCTTGTTACAAGCCTGTATTAGAGGCCTGCTGCTATAATTGGCAACTATAGATTAGTATGAGCCTAACATTACCACTTTTTGTTTTTTTAACTGATTATTTATACTGTTTAAAGGTGCTGTTATCAAATTACAAATGTTTACTCATAATCTGAAAATATATTAATCATCATAGTCTGTATTCAACAAATAGATGGTGAATGTCAGTACAAAAACCCGAGAAGAATCAGCATAACTACTCTTAGTAGAATATACAATGTGTAAATAAAGGAACCAAAGTTCCACAGATTGCAGTTCCTATTCATAAAACAGGGCAGATCTGCTGTCCCTGAATCTGGAGCCTGCAGCACCACCTCAATTTTAGCCAATATGGAACCCTCCTTACTCTTTTGCTTGTCTGCTAATCTGTACCCAAGTGGTGCATGCACACACAGAGGCATGGGGCTAAACACACACTCTTTTTTATTTTTGTAGTCTTTTTTAGCACTTTTATTGCATTTTCTGTTCTGCAGTTGTTTTTATTTGACTTTAATTTGCATACTGGTTATCAAACTGTTAAGACCCCAGGCATTCATATCCATGATTTTTTACCATTGTATGTAGCTACAATATATATCAAGAGACTTCATGCAGTAAAAGTACAATTCCATAGTAACAGCTTTCATCAATCAAAAATGCATAATAGTGTATCAAGATATAGAGCAACTACACCTTGTGCATCTAAATGAAGCAAGTCCAGCAGAGGCAAGTGTCCCAATAATATTAATATTTTGTGTAATCTGTGAATCTGCACTGAATCTCATCTTGAAGCTGCACTAGAAAAAATGTGAAGAAATGTACAGTATTTTCTAGATAAAGTTTGCTTAGGGTTTATATTCCACAATCCTTGGTGGTGATTCTAAATATTGATTTGTAGCTTTAGTACTAAAGAAAACAGAAACTGAAAATGTCAAAACAAACACATTGTTGCAGATCATTACAAAGTCCTTTAAACCCACTGTCAAAATTATCTACTGGGATTGTAAAAGTTTGGTAAACATCATAATTCAACAGGAAAAGAAACACAAACTGTTAACTAGCAACTTCTTATTGATCATATTTCTAACAAGCTTAAAACCTTTGGCACACAGGGCATTTTGATCACAGCGATTGTCGCATTAAGCAAAGCACCCTCTGCTTACCACTGCTCAGTTCCTATTGACATTATCAGGTTGAATTGCACCTACATTTATTCCATGCCAGTATAAATTTTTGGGGGGTAATTTAATGACATTCCAGACACAGGTGCAAGAGCACCAATGGTCCTTAGTGGTCTTTTAAAAAGTACTATCCAGGGTCTGGCTGTGCTCTGCTCCTTACACTAGGTAATAAAATCCAGTTAAAAGTGCAGATGTAGCTACAGAGGGTGCAAAAAAGCCCTATCCTTACCATCTACTATAGGGCAAGCTTGTGCACTAGCGCATGTGAATGACACACTGATTAAATGGGTTGGGGACAGGAGGGGGAATACCTACATGTCTTCCCTGCTCACGTCTGATCATTTGCATTATTTTTAAATTATTGCAGCATGTACCATGAAGACATTTCCTAAGATTTAAAAAGTACTAGATATTGTTTTCATTTATTTTGTTCACGGTACGTTTGTGCCCTTTAACCTCTGATGGCCGCTCTGTATGGAAGAACAGTTATTGAAAGAGTAACATCTATATCTTTCAACTGACCATTCAGTCATGAAACCTTCTACTCACATGGGAACAGTACGTGGCATAAACTTTTTAATGAATTTTGGTTGGTCTTTTGTTATTCTAATTTCAAAGGTTTTTTTCAAAATTCGACCCTTGATAAATCTGCTCCTTGTTGTTTGCTGAAATATCATATCAGGAATAGGGAGTGCTTTCTCTATTCTCATTCTTTTCTTTCTTATTTCTTATTTCTGTTTTGGTTTGTTGGCTCTTGACATGTTACGATATCTTTATAACTGTTATCAATCAATGTAGAGTCCTGCACGTGTCCGTTTTTTTTAAACCCTTACCTGACCAGTACCCCCAACCTTCAACTTGAACCCCCAACCTGCAATTTGACTTGCATGTTCCCACTACCCATCACTCCGGCGCTGCATCTTCACAAACAAATTAATTAAAAACTGGAAAAACCACAAGGAAGGATGGGAGGGTTCAAGAGTGCACCTTTGTTGGGTACCCATCCTGGTTACCCGTGGACTGCTTGCGTGGCCAAGGAATTGGGGACTTTTTGCCGAAACATTTGAGTACTCTTTCCAATTTCTAATCTAAAAATACAATAAAACAGTTTGATACAAACTGACATTTAGGAAATTTAAGATGATCTATGAACAATACACTTTCTTGTAACTACTATGGATATAATAAATGTGCAGTGATGATTAAAAAAAATCTAGACATGTCAAGGTAAGTTTGTAAAGCGTTTCCTGAGCGTTAAATTAGTCTGTAGGTGATTAAAGATGAATGAATGATGTGCCTATCAAAATGCCTCGAGAGTAAGAAAAAATCAACTTTGTCAACCCCATAGAAGTCATTTTTTAAAGCTGGCTGTGGCAATTTAAATGCTAGAACTGGATGGACATGAAACATATTTCAAGTTACAGTAACAATATGCCTGGATTCACAATAATTTATGGATCTGTCCCTGTATTTATTCTTAAATCTTTTTACGGCTATTTATAACCAGTTTCTATCTGTTTTCACAAAACATTTTAACTTACTCCTAAATATTTAATATTGATATCGACCTTTTTTCTTCTTTCTTAAAGGAAATCTATACCCCAAAAATGAATACTTAAGCAACAGATAGTTTACATCATATTAAGTGGCATATGAAAGAATCTTACCAAACTGGTATATATCTTTAAGTGAATATTACGCTCTTACATCTCTTACCTTGAACCACCATTTTGTGATGGTCTGTGTGTTGCCTCCGAGATCACCTGACCAGAAATACTACAAATCTAACTGTAACAGGAAGAAGTGTGGAAGCAAAAGACAGAACTCTGTCCGTTAATTGGCTCATGTGACCTAACAAGTATGATTTGTTTGGTATGTTTGTGTGCACCTTGGATCGTACGATCCCAAGGGGCGGTACTTATTTTTTAAAACAGCAATTTTCTATTTATGATACCTAATGGTGCATACTACTAAAAAAGTATATTATCATGAAAATGGTTTATTTATATGATGTAGGGTTTTACATATGAGCTGTTTTATGCAAAATATTTTTACAGACAGCAACATTGTTCGTGGGGTATAGTTTTCCTTTTAGACTCAATGAAACCATGACTCACTACCTGAATTCAATGTAATGATTTGTATTTTAGGTTTTAAACCAGTTTTTAAAATACAATGTGGTGCACTCTAATGAAATACCATAGATGCATTGGTGCTCAATATATAATAAACAGAAAAGAAAAGGTTTGGAAAAATGTAGGACTTCACAGTCAATCAAGGACTTCCCCCCTCTCTCTCTAATTGTCAAGGCTACTTAATAGACATTAGTTTTAATTGGCTTTACTGAGACATATATGGGTGTTATGTAATAAAAAGCACTAAGTTTGCCCAGGGGCAGTAACCCATAGGATACATCAAAGCAGGTTGGCACAAAATGAACCACACAGTGTTGAAAAGCAGAAGCCGGTTGTAGTAGTAAAATATCACATTTTATTTTCCATAATTAAAAACAAACCAAGTCACTGTCTCGTACCTAAGTAGAATATCCATGTACTTTCTATAATACGTAGTTCTGAATGAATATTCCCTTAGGGTTATATAATAGACTACTTTATCTATACCTATAACCTTCAAAAAAGAAGAAGTGCTATTATTGCATTGCTCAAAGTGTTTGGTGATAGGTGTTTAGGATTCCTTATTGTTAATACTAAGTATAGGTTCTCTAGTAACCCATAGCATGCAATCAGCAGGTAGCATTTACTGGCCACCTGTTTAAAGGAGAAGGAAACCTAGTCGGCGCAAAAACCCTACCCCCCTTCCGTGTGTTGCCCAGCCACCCTCCTCCCCCTTGGCCTACCCGTCCCGCTGGGCAAATGCCCCTAACTTGTTACTTACCCTTCTGCGCAGGTCCAGTCTACGGAGTTCACCGACGCCATCTTCTTCCACGCTATCTTCTTCCTGCTTTGACCGGCGCATGCGCAGTAGGAGCATTTCGCTGGTACGATCTACTGCGCATACGCCAAAAGTCATGAAGTGAAATCGGAAAACTTTGTGACTTCGTCAAAATGCTGGTCAAAGCAGGAAGAAGATTGCGTGGAAGAAGATGGTGCCTGTGAACTCCGTGGACTGGACCTGCGCAGAAAGGTAAGTAACAAGTTAGGGGCATTTGCCCAGCGGGACAGGTAGGCCAGGGGGAGGAGGGAGGGGGGGCAACACACGGGAGGGGGGGAGGGTATTTGCGCCGACTGGGTTTCCTTCTCCATTAAAAGTAAACATCTTATTGGTTGCTATGGGTTACTGCTCCTGTGCAAACTTTGTGCCTTTTATAACATATGGGGGTATGTGTGTTTTAGTAGAGGCAATTCTCAGTATTGTCTATTGCAGGGTATTTTATAGCCACAAAAAGTAGCTGCTACTAGTAGCCTCTGGAGCCCCATGGGCCCCAAATAAGATGGGTTAATGGTTAGCATAGGAAAATAGTTAAAGAGGAAGCAACTCTGTAATTGACATATGCATGTGATTTTTCAGGGACTTGTACTCTGCACATACTAATGCTGTGGAATATTCTGGCACTGGTAAATAGGTGGGCTTCAATGTGCTTCGCAATAGGGGCTGAATGGATTCATCAGTGCAATTATGTGGAACTGCAAGGAGTGACTTTGGACACAATTTGTGCAATGACTACGTCCATCTTAGAGGAAACACTATGGTAGCCTTCCACAGTTATTGTTCTTTCTGGGGATTTTTTTTAAACAAGGCTTCAGTTGTTACTCTAATATTTTTTCCCTGCCCAGCTGCAAAAAGGACCTCCAAACAGTTTCCCATTATATTGGGAAATATAGCAGAATTACTATGCTGCCTTTGCATTTCTGTACTTGAGTATAAAATATCTTCTAGAACAAATTTAACCATCAGATAACATTCATCACTCTCCAAAGAATTTATGATGTTGTTTATTGTTATCCTTAATATAATTATGGGACCAATTACGAATGTGAATTATACATGTTTGTATCATCTACTGTGTCTTAATTTAGGCCCATGTGGTTTATGTCATTGAATTAACTGCTTCTGGAAGTATGTAATGTACTTATTATTTGAAATAGACAGAAAACAGACTTAAGTATGAACAATTTTCTTACAATTCATGAGCAGCTCATTTGAAAACAAGCTCTCTACATCATGCAAAACAGCCGGAGTAGGGTCACTGACAGCTGGAAAGAAAATTCTTTGTGTTTTATAGAATTCATTTTAGCATCTCACTATATGGCATGTTTGGTTTCACTGGTCAAATATCTGACTAATTCTGCAACACTAATTTCTACATGCTATGGTACTTTGTGAATCATATAACACAAAGAAAAATAATAAAATAATTATTTTAACAATGATAGATAAAATGTGTTTTATAATACCATATATACATTAGTAATTCCTGTAATTCTGTACTGTAAAATGCTTAGTGCAAAGATTTAATCTGGATGTAGGAGGTTGAAATGTCAGAGCATAGAGCTATTGTACAATGTTATATTTGTTTCGGGAATATGTGTTCAACAGCTAAGGCTGAAAAGGGATAGGATCTGCTGACAAGGAATTTAGTGATGAAAAATGGGTCTGTTTTGACAGTGGGAGGAACAAGATAAAATAGCTTTACTGGAGAGGATTGTATCAGTACTGAATCCAAGTTTATCTGTGATCTGCATGGGCAATAAAATATAGCAGGGATGACCTTCTAAAAGTCTGATGTTAATGGTTTGTTTCATAGTGATGGGGGGGGCAATATCTTAAGGATGGGGAAAAGAAATCACAGTCTCAAAACATAAAATCCAGCAATTAGGAACAGTTACTCATGAAATATTATGAAATACTATATTTAATTGGCAGTGCCATGAGATTAATGATTGCAGCTGTCTGATTCTTTGGCATGGGATACAGCACTGCATGTGTGTAAATGCGCTGGCAGGAACCTTTGGATAGCGGGGCCTCAAATAGAAGAAGAAAATGTATACTTCCTTGCAAACTTATTAACTAGTGGAAAAAACTAAAATTGTCTTTGTTGGCAAAGATTGTTTCCTGACTGAAAAGGAATAAAAAAAATCTTCCAAGCAACAATGAAATGTATGAAAAAGTGACAATATTATAGTGGATGATTGGAACGAACCCTAAGCATCATGTGATGTGGTGCCCTTTATTTTCTTGGAATGTTTGGCTGAATAGTATCCACACCACAACATAGGATTTGCAGTGTACACTTTAAAAGCAAATAAACTGAAGATTCCTGTGGTGTTTATACAAATGGCCTGTAGATGTCGCTGTGCTCATACTTATACTGTGCATACTTCCTGGTAGCTTAAAAGTGAAAGCTTACTGTTGTGTAATGGCTGCTTGAGTGCCTGCTAATAAAGCACTGTTATACTCTCCTCATCCTTGGCTACCCAAAATATAACAATTCCCATGACAACACTTTAGTACAGTCACCAGTACAGCTGACTCCCCAATAACAAATGTGAAACATGGTGAATTTGGTTTCCCAGGCCTACTTTTGCTGCCTCTTGCTTTATGGAAAAGCTGAACTTTCACAGACTGTCAGCCCAGGGTGAGCCTTGCATACAAGAAGCCAGGCCGTATTTATCCTAGCCCCTCTTCCACTTTGTCCCTATCTGGGTGAGGCAGCACCAGGACACTGGTCCTTTCCTCACTCCTTGTTGAAGCTTCAAATACTTAACTAAGTTAACCTACTACTAAATAACATATAATTATCTAGTTATTATCTAGTCCAGCTAATTACTCTGTGGTGGCAAAAGTGGTACCTCCCTCTCTCTCTCTCTCTCTCTCTCTCTCTCTCTCTCTCTCTCTCTCATGGCATATGCTACTCCTTAATCTTCCCTGACTAGACCACTCTCATACCTAACCCCTTTCACACACATGGAGACCCCTGTTGCAAGACTGGACTTCTGCCACCCATGAGAAGATGTGCAGTTGGCTTTTGCTTAACTTTGGGTGTCAATGCTTGCAGGTGGTGACTCAAAAGGTGTTAATTTTATAAACATGCTATCCTTACTGGGTTTTTCATATTGTCAGAGCAATATATATATATATATATATATATATATATATATATATATATATATATATATATACTGTATATATATATATATATATATATATATATATATATATATATATATATATATATATATATATATTATAAAGGCAGCATGGTGGCTGAGTGAGCAGCACTTCTGCCTTGCAGCACTGGGGTCCTAAGTTAGTTAGTTAATGTTCTCCCTAGGTCTGCATCGGTTTCCTCACACTTCGAAAACATACAGGCATACATACAGGTTGACTTCTGCTAATAATAAAAACAAAAGAAAAAAAAATTATGTATATTTTTTAAGTAATTGTATGTACAACCTATGTTTTGTCTAGATTGGGACCTTTCCCAATATAAATATAAATTTAAATATATATATAAAAAATACAAACCTGCAAACAAAATAACTACACCACAAGTCATATTGTAACATGCATTCTTTATATAATATGGGGATGGCAGTAATATGCTATCACTTTAAAAACATTAGGGTTCATTTAAATCCATGAAAGCAGTGAACATAGAGTTGCATTCTGGTTGCATTCACATTTCAATATAAATCAGATGAAATTGTGGTGGAAGTTTCCCAAGTCTGGCTGCCACGATTTTTGGTGTTTGAAGTAAGATTGAAGCTGCACCCAATTTTTTTAGAAACAAGTGTACTGCACCTATTGTCACAGGGTACTGAGGAAATCCTGGAGCTACTGCCTGGTAGTGGTGGCTGCAAGATTTGGAATGAGAGGCAGGAATGCGCAGCGCAGAGACTAGAGAGCAACTATACAAAACTGCGTTGAGAGACATTTGATGCAAGCATTTTTAATGAGTAGAAATTTACACACAACTGACGGCAGATAAATTTTGGCGAATGCAACATATGGGACATAAATAAGACTTATTGTCTCTTTTTCTGGTTGACGTATAAATATAATTAAACTTTTTCCCTTTTATTCCACTTTTTTTTTTTTTTTTTTTAATAAATGAATGTCACCTTCATGCATAAATCAAAGTGTTTTCTGGAAAGCTTGGGACATTTTCCAAAAATAGAAGGTAATCAGTAAGTAAGGACTATGTGTTCCTGTCTATTTGTTGGATGAGATTGAGAATGACTACGCATGCACTCAAAAAAGACTGCAATTTTCTTCTGAAGGTTAAAGAACATCTTTATTCCTCTGTGGAATGTTAGATTTTCTAGCTGTCTGTAAGTGATCAAGGATTGTTCTTTAACAGTTTATATTCCATCTATTGTAAAGTAACTGAATACGGGTAGGAATGAGGGATTAAAACTCATTACCATAGAGGGAGACTAGATTAAAGATGTAATAATCCTAAAACTAATCTAACTGTCTAAATTACTGGTGCCATCATCTCAATATGTGTTTCAATTTAATTCCTATAAGCAGGTCAGGACTTCAAAAAGAAATAGTTTGCTTACTAATAGATACACATTTACAAATTATATCAGTCCAGTATGTTATAATGTATAAATATATGTGGATACCTTTTTCTTTTAAATTGTAAACTCTTTTAGGCAGGGCCTTCATTATCTCTCATATAAGTTATCGGGTTGTATTCTTGTATGTACTAATGCAAAGCAACAATATTGTCTGCTTCAAAGTATTGTGTCTGCCAATAATTCACATCAGTGCTGATGAATATGTTGGCACTCCATAAATAGATGTTGATGTATAATCGTCGACTTGTTGGCACTCGGAGCAATTCGTTTTCCGAAGTCACCTGAAGCTTCCTTGTGAGGCAACTTCTGGTGACTTCGAAAAAACAAATTGCTCCGAGTGCCATCCCACTGGCGATTTATATTTTAGCTGGCAGGAGGCAGTTCAGGGAGATTAGTTGCCCTGAAGAAGAAATTTGTCGCCAGGCGATTAATCTTCCCGAATCTGCCTGTGTGTCCTGACCCTAAAACAAAGCACCCTACTTATCATTGAGGCTTCTATGCTGGGTTGCCAGATGTCTACCTGTGTACAACCAGGTTACTAACCCACTAACATCCTATTGGAGCTTTGGATTGCTCAGCACCTAGACTGGCACTAAGTGGGTGATCACCCACTCCTATAACACAAGCTGGTTAATCCTGGCTAAGAACTAAGGAAGTGTTCCTCTGGGGGGTCTTACCCTATATACAGGGCAATGATTGATTCTTTCTCAATAGCTGCCCTATAGATCACAAGAGGATGTACAACCCTCTTCTTATCCTTGGATACTTTGGAAGACATCATTCTTTCCCCAGATACATGGAATGTCAGTCTTTTAAAGGGGTAGTTCACGACTTGTAGACATGTATGATGTAGACATTGATATTCTGAGACAATTTTCAATTGGCCTTCATTTTTTATTTATTGTGATTTTTCAGTTATTTAGTTTTTTTTTGCTCAGCAGCTCTCCAGCAGAGACTGCAATATGAATATGAAATGTACTAAAATGAAAGTTAAGAAATAAAGAGCAACAATAACATTTTAGCCTCACAGTTTTTTTGGCTGCTGGGGTCACTGGCCCCATTTGAAAACTGTAAAAAAAAAAAAGGCAGAAGCAGAAAGCAAATAATGAATAATTGAACAAATGCAGAATTGCAAGAAATAGGACATTATATAGCATACTAAAACTTAAAGCTGAACTGCACCTTTAAACTGTCCACAGATGTGTATTTTTTATACATGAACTAGTAATACAGCAATACCTACTGATAAGGGTTCAAATAGCTAATTAAACAATCAAGCATTCCAGTTTATTTGTTTTCAGATTGTTCATTAGAAATGATGACTTTTTGCAATTTATTTCCATTTTCTATTTTTGATCATTTTTCTAGTATAAAGTTTCATTTTATACCTTTTAAAGCAGCTCTGGGAAGGGGGTCTCCGACTCTTTCACTGTTCTAAATTGATACATTAAGTTGATGGATTTTTTTATCTTTGTCCCTGCTGAGCTTCATTAATGGCCACGGCTGATAAATGTATCAACTCATATAGCCACTAAATGTATCCAATTGTAACAGTTCAGAATCTGCTCCTGGATCACTGAGTTGCCAGACCGACACCAGAGACACAAACAATAAACTTTAAACTTAAATTTTGGAAAAACAATAAAAAATGGAAGCAGTTGAAAAAAGTCTTTATCTGAAGCCAACTAAATAGAAAAAAAGTATCTGGAAGGTAAACAACCCCTTTAATATTTTTTGGTAACCAAATTGGATGGCAATAATTGATGCGATTTGTAGTGGTTATTCCCAAACTGCCAAGACTAAAGCAGTTTTGCCAGTGCTCCTTTCTGCTGGGCTGCAGTGAATGCAGATGGATTGTATCCAAGTTAAGTGCAGCTCTTTTAGCTGTCCCAGATATATCAGGATATGGAACCGTAACCTGGAGCACAGCCCATGAGCTTTTACTTCCTACAATGAGTAAGAAATACTTTGGAAAACCAAATGCTTCTGTGCACATGCTTAACTTACCTGTGATTCAACCTGAAACAACCATTTTTTTTAAGACATATCCATAACATGAGCTGCCCTTAAAGGGATACTGTCATGGGAAAAAATTTTTTTTCAAAATGAATCATTTAATAGTGCTGCTCCAGCAGAATTCTGCACTGGAATGCATTTCTTAAAAGAGCAAACAGATTTTTTTATATTCAATTTTGAAATCTGACATGGGGCTAGACATTTTGTCAATTTCCCAGCTGCCCCTGGTCATGTGACTTGTGCCTGCACTTTAGGAGAGAAATGCTTTCTGGCAGGCTGCTGTTTTTCCTTCTCAATGTAACTGAATGTGTCTCAGTGGGACATGGGTTTTTACTATTGAGTGCAGTTCTTATATCTACCAGGCAGCTGTTATCTTGTGTTAGGGAGCTGTTATCTGGTTACCTTCCCATTGTTCTTTTGTTTGGCTGCTGGGTGGGGGGAGGGAGGGGATGATATCACTCCAACTTGCAGTACAGCAGTAAAGAGTGATTGAAGTTTATCAGAGCACAAGTCACATGACTTGGGGCAGCTGAGAAATTGACAATATGTCTAGCCCCATGTCAGATTTCAAAATGTAATATAAAAAAATCTGTTTGCTCTTTTGAGAAATGGATTTCAGTACAGAATTCTGCTGGAGCAGCACTATTAACTGATTCATTTTGAAAAAAAATGTTTTTCCCATGACAGTATCCCTTTAATTAAAGTGTTGGAAAGTATTTACATGTACAAAGGTTTTGTGCTTTACACATCTACACAAAGGGGAGAGTCCACCTCGCCTTTAACTCACACAGCTCTGTACATGAACTGTTACCATTTTAGCCAGGCGATGCTGCATGGCTGCTTAACAACCAATGGACAGTATTGAAATGTATATTTTATATGGACACAAACAGGATAAGGTGGAAACCTACTTACTTAAATATTATCAGTAGCAGGAATCCGATACTTACTTAAACTTCAAATAATTTTATTTGCTGCAAGTTACTTCAATTCGGGAAAATAAATATTTGCCATTATTTATACAAATGTCATTTATTGTGTTTACATAGTACAATACATTTCGGGTCAGTCCGCTCGATCAGATTCGGGGAGCTTTAGTCGCCTGGCAACTAATCGCCTCTTCTTCTGATCGACAATCTCCCCGAACTGCCTTCGCGTGTCTTCCCATCCACTATAATGAAAAGTCGCCTGCGCTAATGCACACACGGCGCTTCTTTTTCGGAAGTCACCCGAAGTTAACTAACGAGGAAACTTTGGGTGACTACGGAAAACGAAGCGCCACGTGTACTTTAGCGCAGGCAACTTTTCATTATAGCTGAGAGGAAGACATGCAAAGGCAGTTTGGGGAGATTGTCGCCTAGAAGAAGAGGCGATTAGTAGCCAGGCGACTAAATCTCCCGAATCTGCTCGTGTGGACTGACCCTAAATGTCTCTATCCAGGCTCACACAAGGCATATGTTCTTTGATCTCTATAGGTTACCTGAAATAAATGTAATCCAATAAGTCAAAGCAGAGGTCTGACCTAGGTCAGTAAAATAATAATTAGAGAAAACAAGGAGAAAGTATCCCTCTTGACCTATTCTACTGTTGCTTCGCAAGTTATACTCCTCTATTCGTGCCTAATAATTGGGAAATATAAGCTTTCCATTTGGTTTTAAAACGGCATTATACCTTATTGGTTTTTTAATGTGTAATTTCGGTCCTGTGATGGATGTGTAAGGGTGGAGTTTAGGTGCCGCTTGCTCAGTTCCACTTCATTCCTTCTACAACCTTTTCTATTTGTTCCAAGGGACCATTGATTTTTGTTTTTTGAGGCTAAGATAGATCTTGACAGCTTAGGGCTAGTTTAAAACCCGAGACCACAGTCACGGTCACCCTGCCTCCATCTTTGTGGTGTCCCAGGTTTAAAAATCAGCATGCAGTAGTTTTTCGGATAAATCCACCATTCTTCATTTCATTTTCTCTTCTTTTAATCTGAGCAAGTGGTTGTTTAATTCATTCCGTCAAACCCAGATTTTTAAAACTCCTTTTTAAAATCAATTATTGGAATTAATTTGGGAATCAAATTCATGCAATATTTATTGCACAGCTCTTTAGTTTTTGTAGCATTATTTAATTATTTAAATCATGAACCTGTAATGAATGGGTGCATTATTGGATCTAAGTTATGAATTTTAAATCCTATCTCTGATTAATCACTCTGAAGGAATGAATTGACATACTTGCACTGCACTTTACTTGTTTAAAATTTTCAGTAAGCACTTGCACTTTGTACACCCGGAAGGTTGATCAATTTGTGATATTCTGCAACCAATTATTTCCCAATTATTAGGCACGAATAGAGGAGTATCAGTTGCAAAGCGCCTGTAGAATATGGCAAATAGGGTACTTTCTCCTTCTTGTTTTCTCTTCTTTGATCTCTTTGCTACTCTATGCCCCAGTTATCCAATAGTTTTCCATTCCTGTTGTGCCTCCCCATTTTAATTCTAAACTATTGGAGCCATGGGTGCCCTAGAAAACGATTTACTCAAGAGAAACAAAGCAAAGATGTGATAGGAACAATAGATATTCCTAGGGGTTGCCACTTCCCCACGACACCCCATAAATCCAGATTTATTCTCAGCTACATCCCTATCCCACAATTTACTACCACAACGATTATTTTGTTTCACTTTTAATGAGCTTCGGGGAGGAGCTTTGGTGATGCGGCCTCTACACGGGGAATGTTTCTCCCAATTCGTGATGTCACCAGTGACGAAGACGGAAGTGAAATTGTTCCTGCTGATGCAGAAATGGAGGTAAGAGCTGGGGGTTCTGTGATTAGAGATAGAACAGAAGTACATTGTTGATGGAGAACTCGCTTGTGCGCTCTCTGTTACATCACTAACGCTTTTAATGTGACAAGCCGCTAGTGAGCAGGGGGTGGGATTAGTGTTCATATCAATACGCTCATTCTTACATATGTGACTTGTAGCAGTGAGGTGTTTTTACAATCCGGTCCCTACAATGGAATGCTCCACAACGCTTCCTGTCTTCCCTTTATGAATATTTTTTTTGAGTCCCCTAATCTGGAGTGTACGATGGTTGAATCGGCTGTCCAGTTGTAGGTGTTGGTGCAAGCAGTGACTGTCTCTCAGCAGGTATATCCTGAACATCCGGAACTACCGCTTTGTTTGCTGTATCTAGCTCAGGGGCGATAACTGCCCTTGTGACTGACACACCGACTGCTTTACATACATGCATTAAAGGCCACACAAACCCAAATAATACACATTTACCACAGAGAAAGGAAACTCAATTCTGAACAACTTCCCCAATAACATATTCATTAAAAATGTGTTAACGTTATTCATAAATGTAATTGCTTTTGAAAAACTATTTTGCTGTCCCTCTCCGCTGGTTTTGTCTCTTGAAATCTTGAAATCGGATCTCTTCCAAGTCTTCCGGCTTATGCTATTTTTTTCAGGAGTCAGAACCACAGTGATAGAGAATAGAAAGCAGCGTCGGACTGGGAAGCCAGGGGCC